>CM036318.1:14337522-15007654 GCA_020567845.1 Rhododendron henanense subsp. lingbaoense
ATTAGAGATCTCAATTTAGTTCTTTAATCCGGCGTCAAGAAACTTGAAAAATTATGCACAAAAGTACTTGATTTTTTATTCGAAAATTTCACATTTTTTCGTATAGGACCAACAATTCGGAATGGAGGGAGAATTAAAATGTTATATACATTCGAAAAATAAAAAGTCTCAAAACACAAAAGACACGAATTACAAGCAATAAAAATTTTGAAAATAAAATTTTTGAGAGAAGAGGAACAATTTTTTTTCTGGATAAACGAAGTGCAATTTACCCCGTAAATAAGACGCCGTTCCAGAACACGTTCTTAAAAAATAAGTACTTATTTCACATTTTCAAACTCAAAAATAATGCAAATAAAAAAGGCTTATATACTTCTTTGGTCCTCAGAAATATGGGCAAGTTACATAATCGTCCTTAGAAAAATAATTGTTTCAATTTCATCCTTGTAATACTAATCCTGATTTAATAGTGTCCTTGCCGTCAATTTCCTAACGGAATCAGAGAATCTATCTAATGGCATATGACATGGCAATAAAGTGAACACCAAAAAATTATTAATTAGCAATAGAGATGTGGCACACCTATTCAAGCATTAACCCAAACGAATAGCAAACGCAAACCTCTAAATAAAAAACGTGGGAATTTTTTTTGTTGCAAATAGGCTACCACACTGCCATGCACACATACCTAGTAGCCAATCACCCGCTACCAGCTAATTGAGCTGTAGATTGCGTCAATAACCTTGGTCGGTGAACACACAGTCTTTCATAAAACAAATGGAGTAAAAAGTTTTCGTAATTTTTTTTTTTCTCTCCTACTTTCACTCGATATAGATGTCTAACCTACTTCTAAGGGGACGGGAACAGGGAAGGGGCACTGCTAAGCGCCTTCATGGCGAGAATCGAATCCTCATCTTCCATGTGATAGAGGTAAGGATGTGTCGTTGGACTACAAGCCCGTTAGCCTGTTCTCTCCCACTTTTCTCCCTCTAAAACCATTCTCCTCAGTTCTTCATAGATCTCTTCTTTCATAATCTCTCACTAACAAATCACCCCTTTCAATAAAGATTTTTTTGACACGACCCCTTATAAGATTGAAGCACAATGTGCCTGTTGTCCAGCTAATATGGCAAGGCTAAGGTTATCGAATACATGTCATAGGAGCCAAATAAGACAAAATAAGAGCCAGCTCGCATTTGATAATAAGAGGGAAAAATTAACCTCTCAAATGGCGAGATCGAGAGAGAAATGCCCTTTTTTCCCATCTTTTATTAAAGTTCAGGGTAATTTGCTAATAAAAAATGATGGTTGATTTGGACGATTTCTAAATACTAATCGATGAACTCACCTCACACAAATTTGAATACTAGATCGTTTACACATTTTAAGCACTGAAAGAGGATTGGGTTGTTCTTGTAATTCTAGATGAAACCTCCAGGTGGCAATATTATTTGATCCTAAACTTTTATCTTTAATTTGCTCATACGATGAAACTATATCTAAGTGATTGAAATTGGGAGGTTTTGCATAGAAATGAGGAGGATGAAGTCTGGATTTGGGTCATTTTCTAGAGGTGGTTTACTACAGTAATAGTTTTCTCCAAATTGGTGCCATGTAAAGACCACCTTTTAACTGTAGTCTGTAGATGACTTTGCTTCGTACACATTAGCTAATTCCGTTACATGCTTAACGGCAAGGTTGACATTGAATTGAGATAAGGACAAAATTTGAAACTGTTATTTTTATAAGGATGAATTTGAAACTTGGCCATATTTCTAAGGACCAAAAAAGTAGATAAGCTAATAAAAAATAAATTTTTGATTATTTTCATCGTATATCGAGATCTTTTAAAAAAGATCTATATTACATATTTTTAAATTTTAATAAATTTATTGTTTTTTAGTTTAAAATTACTTTTTTTAAAAATAAAAAATTATTTTCCGTTATGGAACTGGCCTTTATTTATATTTGCTCTTGGCCCGTATCACTTTCCGCTGCTATTTGCACCCAAATCTGTCTCAAACCGGAGAAACCCCCCAAATTCACTTCTCCACTTTTCTTTCTGACAAAGAAAACAGCTCGATAAAAGTTCCCTCTGCCTCAATCGAAGTTCACCAAATCTGCACGAAGCCATGAAACTCAGACTAAGATCTCTCGAATCCCAAGAAACCCTCAAGATCGAAGTACCCAATCCCTGTTCACTGCACCACCTCAAAGAAGTCCTCACACAGAGAATCTCTTCTTCTTCTTCGTACGCAACTCCGGCTTCTCTGCACCTCTCCCTCAATCGGAAACACGAGCTCCTCGGTCCTTCGCCTCAGGACTCTCTCCAGTCCCTCGGTATTACTTCAGGTGATCTCATCTTCTTCACTCTCAACCCTAACGCCTTTTCCCACGAAACCCTTATTCCCGAATCTAATAGTAATAATGCTAACGAACCCATATCAACACAGACCGTTAATCCACAACCCAATTCTCAGGACGAACGAACCCTTGATAAAAACCTAGGTTTTGGTACCCACAAGGAAGAAACCCTAGTTTCGAATACCCATATGGAACAAACCCTAGTTTTGAATACCCATATGGAAGAAAGCCTGAATTCTGAGTATGTGAATGCCGATACTCAAGAATTGAGTACCGGGAAAGAAGAAACCCTGGATTTGGATTTGGGGAAGGGTGAGAATAAGCCTCGGGGAGACGAAATCCTAGGTTTGGATGGGCAGATGGAGGAAGATCCAGGTGTGTACGAAACGGAGAACATGGAGGTTGATGATGGAGGGGCGATATCGGAAGGGGGGAAGTCATTTTCCGTGCCTTGTTTTCTTAGGAAAGTTTTTAGCAAGGAGGTCGGGGAAGGAGGCGGTGGCGATCACAAGCTGTTGGTGATTGCTGTCCACGCTGTTCTGTTAGAGTCTGGTTTTGTTGGGTTTGATTCGGTTTTGGGGATGAAGTTTGAAGGGTTTCATATTCCCGGCGAATGGCCTTCCTCTGCGCTGACTATGGCTTTGTGGTACACCCTTCCTCAGATTGATGATCAGGGTAGTGGAGTTGAAATGGTTATATTGAAGTTTCGGAGATTGGGAAAGTATGTCAATGTTTACGGATCTTTGGCTAAGAATGGTTCTGGATTGTATCGGGTGTGCTTGGATGAGGACCGTTTGGTCTTCCTCTTGAACGTTATGTGGGCCAATTGCAATTCCGTTGATGACCCGAGCCGAAAAGATAGCTTATCACAGTTGTATCCTGAAAGAGAAGTGTTTGAATTTTGGAGGAGTGTAAAGGATAGGCTTGCGTTGCCCCTCCTTATAGATTTATGTGAGAAAGCTGGTTTGGCTCCTCCCCCTAGCTTTATGCGACTCCCAACTGACCTTAAACTTAAGATTATGGAATGTCTCCCTGGTGCTGATGTTGCTAAAGTGGGTTGTGTGTGTTCAGAATTGCACTATTTGTCTTTAAACGACGATTTATGGAAGCAGAAGTTTGTGGAGCAGTTTGGCAATGTGGAAGGATCGCGGGGAGGGACCGACTGGAAAGATAAGTTTGCTATATCGTGGGAGATTCGAAAAAGGAGGCAGATATCTTCGTCTTTGAGGCTTCCATCTCAGATAGGAGGGCCTCATTTTTTTGGACCGAGATATATCAGAGACCCTCACCCTCTTACTTTTAGGGCTCCAAGAATTATAGGTGGAGATTATGACATTGGTCCCGTTTTCCCACCTGGGCGGTCTGTTCTATCTCCTAGTCGCCGGAATGTCATCCCCCGCGGTAATCTTCGACTGTGATGAAGAAGAAGGATGTGTCATGGAGATGCCTAGGGTCTTCTCTTTCCAACTTGTTTTTGATCAGTCCTGCATCAGTATGCCTAGATTGATGATCGTGATCTATTTGGAGACAGTATTATGGATATAACGAGTTCATGTATTTTACACTTGTCAAATAAAAAATAAAGTGCCTGTGTATGTGTCGCCATATCGGTGAATGCGTTGTCAGATCTCGTGGAATTGAGAAGGGTATTATGTTCTTTTGTTGTTATGTCAAAAGACAGTCTTTGTTTTTGATGTTTAATGAAGCCTCGCAACTGTATTCCTGTATATTGAAGGCCTCTTTGCCAGTGATAAGTTTTGGTTTCATTCACTGATATATTGGCTGTGCAGGACTTGATTCTTACTCGCATTTCCATTTTATAATCTTGCTTGTCTTTCTTCTGTGGTTGCGATGCATGATTTTATGCATTCAGATATGGTTGGAACAATTTCAATAGATTCAGTAATTGCCATTGGGAGTTGTTGTCTAGTAGCTGATAGTGTGTAGCATTTGCCTTTAGGTTGGCCTCGTTACGTTTTGCTGGAGTACATGGTTCTAAACTTCTAATACAGGTCCTGGCCTGACAATTTGGTTGTCATTCGCATCTATTCTGTTGGATTGCTTTTCCTTATCTGTGTTGGAAATTTGTTTACTTGTTTGAGCCAATTGCCTGGTATTAGGTAAAAACAAGGTACTGCTTCAAATACTATGGTGTGCTTTGTTAGATAGTACGTCTGTATTTGTTCATGCGATTGAGAAAATGTGATCCTTGTTTTAGTCGGTTTAAGACTTTTTCATACAATTTTCGAGTACCGTGTGAGATTATAATTTTTGCTGCCCCTAGGAATTTGCTGCCCCTAGGAATTTGCTGCCCCTAGGAAAAGTTCACCGGTATGGTCCTGCTCGCTACCAGATGCATCAACCCTTTGATAGCCCTTTCTTGAAATTTCAGTTCTAAATGTTTCATAATACTATGTTCTAAATTCTTCCCAATCTTGCTTTATGCTCTCAGATTCTGTCAATTGTGATCTCTTGGGCTCCATCCTTCTTGCCTCTTGATATAGCAGATGTGCCAATGTTCCACTTATGTTTCCCACTAGTAACATGTTTTCCCCCCGACAATTTTGAGTGCACCATCTTCTGCTGTGCTTAAAAAACGGCAGAAGATGATGATCAAGCACCTTCACACACACGGCGTTATCTTGTCTGTGACAAAATTAGTTCCTTGACTACTCTTTGTGCGACCCAATTCTCATCCATGTTTGTGCGCCTTCACCCAATGTTATGTGATTTTGAAATATTTGAAAACAGACTGATTCTATAAATCCCAATCTGCATCACAACATTGAATGAATGAGCATATGTCACTGCACATATCTATTTGCACTTTTTGTTTTTGAGAAAGATTTAAGTAAAACACGCACATACAATAATACACACATATATATATATATATCTTCTTTCATTCTTTCTTTCTTTTTTGGTGCTACGAAATTTGTAATTATCTCTTCTTATCGTACTCAAAACGTGAATTTTTTTTTTTAGGTTTTTGTTCAAAGTTCTTGATTTTCCGAAATCAAAAGATTAAAATAATAGGAATTGAATTGTACAAAGTTTGACCAACAAAATAATAATCTAAAAGATTGAGTTTAAGATATTTTTCTCTTCAATATTTAGTTAAATATTCATTGTAATTTTTCACAAAGTGCTTAACCCAAAATAAAATTGTTACAAACATTGACGACCACAAAATTTGTAATCAGCGTGGATCGAATCACATGTATTTTTACATTGATAACATTAAATACAGTCTATAATATATAAATATTGCTACTTACTATTTTTGAAAAAAAAAACAAGATTGTGTACATATACATAATCCCATTTTATTTTATAACCACGGCCGAAAAATGGTCGATAACTTGAGATTTTAGGATTTTTTTTTTGCACATATATAGAAAATTTATCAACTTTTTTGGTCACTCAAAAGACTAGCAGGGGCCGATCCTATAGATTTTTTTCAAATTAACTTAAAAATATAGTATAGATAGTGGGATAATTGGGAGGTGTGTAGGGGCTCGGCCCCCTACGTTCGCTCCTGGTTACAAAGGGATGTTTTGGCTTAATATTTTTTTTGAATTATTTTCTTTCTTTCTTATTTTTTTTTTTTGCATATGTCAGTTTTTGTATTAATTTGGTGGATTATTGGTTCGTCTCAATGGCATAAATATAAAAAGTTATGATTAAAAACAACTGAATTTGCCACAACTTAGCGTGAACACCTCCTAGTTTCATCCTACGAATTTTGAAAAAACTCTTACCAATATTAGATTGAGCTAATTTTTTCATAAGAACCCATAAGAAAATATTGTAAATAAAATAAGTAGTTCAAATCATTTTACAAGACTCGAGGTGGGCCCAGCAGTATGTGCATGATCTGTTCCTCCAAATTTGTGTAAACATGCTTATTTGTTAAACAAATCTGACACCGAAGGGCAAACCATGAGAAAATCTTGTTTACAGAGCTCAATTTCGGCTGTTCAAAAGTGTTTTGGACGGTCTGAATTTTAAAAAGACTAATTGCGCGAATAGTTTTTTTTAAATCCGGATCATTAATTGTCGAAACGAATGATTGAAATTGTATGGCTCCGTAAATAGGCGATTTACAGATACTTCGGAAATAAGTTTCTCTTGCAAACCACATCTTTTGTTTCAAAAGTTTTATGCTTTGTTTGGAACACTTTTTGAAATTTTATTTGAAAAAGTAGTAGGAGTAATAAGTGAAGATAGATGGAGTGAGAAATGATTGGAAGTAAGGAAAATCTAGGAGGAATATTTTGAAAAATACTTTTCAAAAAGTGTTCCAAACAAGGCATTAAAAAAATCTAACCATGGTCAACTAAGTGCGGTTAAAATACAGACCCCACAAAAAACGACCGGTTAGGATTACAGATCACGCTCCAAACACCAATCTCCACTGTCCGTTCCCGCCACCCAACTAACCCCCGCGGTTTAACAACCCAATCTATCTCCGCTATAAATACGGAGAGCAACGGTGGAATTCCCCGCGAGATCTGAGAGAGCATCAATCATTTCAAAGGCGTCTTCATAAACGTCCTTGTTAGAATTGTGCCCTTCGTTTTCTCTCTCTACCTCTCTGTGATTTTCGTGGTAATTTTCTCGGCGTCCAAACAAGTTCAAGATGAGAGAGTGCATTTCGATTCACATCGGTCAGGCCGGTATTCAGGTCGGCAATGCCTGTTGGGAACTTTACTGCCTCGAGCATGGCATCTCGGTACCTAACTTTCTCTCTCTCTCTCTCTAGATATAAACATTCTTCTCGTGAAAGATATTCGCTAGATCTGGCCGTATTGAGTTGTTGTATGTTACATTGGTAATAATTCATGTTCATCTGTTTGATCTGTTAATCTTGAGTTAATTGTGTTTTACATTGTTGAGAATTAGTGTTGATTAATCGGATCTGTTGATATGAGGGAATTCTGTTTTATATCGGTGGATGTGTTTGTGAATTTGTCAGATTTGTTGATATTGAGAAAATGTGTGATACACTGTTGACAATGCAAGTTAATTCGTCTCATCTGGTGGCGTTGAGCGAGAAACTACATAGATCTGTTATGATTATTAGCCATTTTTGTAATTTTTTAAATAATGACGTAGATCTGGAGTTTGGCACGGTATTCTTGCCGGAATTAACTCAATGCACGCCAAATCGAAATATTTGGAACGAAATACATAGTTTTATGACTCGATGTTTTTCTTCTAATGTATACGCTAGGTTTGTTCCATTTTGTATAGATTTGCTGAATTAAATTGAGTTTAAACTGATGTAGCTTACTTTAGAAATTAACGGCTTGCTTTTGTTGTAATTAAAATTTATCTCAATTTTGTTCGAAGTATTTGACTTTTTGAAATCATGTTGATGAGAGAAATAAAAAAAATAAAAAAAATTATTGAATGAATTATAAAAACTCATCGATTGACTGGATTATAAAAGTATTTATGCATGTGTAAATACTTATTCTATGATTGTCCACTGCACCTAATGGGATTTTCCTACTTGTGGTTACACATTTGACATCCCGGTTTTGACATTCCGACCCCAATTCATTGGGACACAGGCTTGGTTTGGTTTGGTTATCTGTTTGAATAGTCATATTCACTTTTTAAAAGAAACGCAATTCTTAATTGCATGTGGTGTGTGAAACTATATAGCGAATGATGAATATAAGGGGATGTGATATTGCAATCATTTTTTAACTGCAACCCTTGACAATTAACATGAAGGATGTTGAATAAGTTCCATTAGATAGTTAACTCTTTTCCATCATGATAGAACTCTCTATCGAGTTCCTATACGAACTACCAAACAAAGATTTGAACTATTCCCATTGGACCATGAGATCAAATCCCTTTGTTTTAAAATTGTAACCCTTCTCTATTCTCAAGGATACTTAAAATCTCCATAACTTAGAAGCCTATTAATTTTCTGCCATCCGTACTTGGCTTGTAGAATTTTAAACAGCTTGTTAATTTGAATTCATATGGCAGTCTTGTTATTTCTGAGGAATATTCGCCAAGTACCGATTTTGGGCGTTTTAGTTGTTTTGGTGCTTATTATTATTATTATTGTTATTGTTATTGTTATTGTTATTGTTATTGTTATTGTTATTGTTATTGTTATTGTTATTGTTATTGTTATTTTATCTAGATTCTCCTCCTTTGAATCTCCATTGTGGCTTGATTAGCAGATCACTAACATTTTACGTCCTTTTTTTTCTCAGCCTGATGGCCAGATGCCTAGTGACAAGACCATTGGTGGAGGTGATGATGCCTTCAACACCTTTTTCAGCGAAACTGGTGCAGGAAAGCACGTCCCCCGAGCGGTCTTTGTAGATCTGGAACCCACTGTCATTGATGAAGTGAGGACTGGAACCTACCGCCAGTTGTTCCACCCAGAGCAACTGATTAGCGGCAAGGAAGATGCTGCAAACAACTTTGCTCGTGGTCACTACACAAGTATGTGTGTCTCAATACTGGGTTCCTAGCGATAATTTATGCTCTTTTCGGTCGTTTTTTAAAAATAATCACATTTCAAACTTGTTTATTAAGATGGTTTTCGGAACTTGTCAGAATTTTTCTAAAAGAGAAATATGTATTTAAATTCAAGAAACCATTTTCGCTAAATGAACAATATTACATAAAATGGATAATGTTTTCATTTTCTAAAACAGTTCCTTCTGTAGACTAGATTCTGAAAATGCAACCAAACTTTGTGAAAGGTTTTACTTCTATTTATCTAGTACGGCAAGTAGTTGCTAAAGCCTTACTTTTGGATATCAGTTGGAAAGGAGATCGTTGACCTCTGCTTGGACCGCATCCGGAAACTAGCTGACAATTGCACTGGCCTCCAAGGCTTCCTTGTCTTCAACGCTGTTGGAGGGGGGACTGGATCTGGTCTTGGTTCGCTTCTTTTGGAGCGCCTCTCTGTTGACTACGGAAAGAAATCAAAGCTTGGTTTCACTGTCTATCCCTCTCCACAAGTCTCCACTTCTGTTGTTGAGCCCTACAACAGTGTCCTCTCAACCCATTCCCTCCTGGAGCACACTGATGTTGCTGTGCTTCTTGACAATGAGGCCATTTATGACATCTGCAGGCGCTCTCTTGACATTGAACGGCCCACATACACCAACTTGAACCGCCTTGTTTCTCAGGTAACATATTTGCAGCTGGTGTCTGACTTGGAGGATTGTGTTGCAGTTATTTCTGATGGATTTCCCTAGCTGTCCATTTAATTTTGTAACATTGAAAAAGTTATTTTAAGTTTTACACTTTTCATGCGTTTAACTTGCAAGAGAGTGACAGTGCCAGAATTTGTAAATCCTCCTTTTACTAATTGCATATGAGCATTTCCAATCCAATACTCCATTTTTAACTCTATTTCTCTATTATAGCGTATCAAAGAATATGTTCTATAGCGAAATATGTTTATTGTTTTTGTGGCTTTCAAAGTATTATCATGAGGCAATATGTTTATTTTCTAGTGGCTTTCATGATATTCGAACTGTACTTTGGAAAAAAAATTCAGATGTTTCATCATACTCAACTGCATGCAAGAAAGTTAATCTTCTGTTCTTTTGACTTTCATCATTACTTTTCCTCCCTAAAGAAACAGGCTGTTAAAGTAATTCCTTATCCGTGGGTTGCAGGTGATTTCTTCCCTGACTGCCTCTCTGAGGTTCGACGGCGCCTTGAACGTTGACGTGACCGAATTCCAAACCAACCTGGTCCCCTACCCCAGAATCCACTTCATGCTTTCCTCTTACGCTCCAGTCATCTCAGCCGTGAAGGCATATCATGAGCAACTCTCAGTCGCAGAAATCACCAACAGCGCATTTGAGCCCTCATCCATGATGGCCAAGTGTGACCCACGCCACGGCAAGTACATGGCTTGCTGCCTCATGTACCGCGGCGACGTGGTCCCCAAGGATGTGAACGCAGCTGTTGCCACCATCAAGACCAAGCGCACCATCCAGTTTGTGGACTGGTGCCCCACTGGATTCAAGTGTGGTATCAACTACCAGCCTCCGACTGTTGTTCCCGGAGGAGATCTTGCCAAGGTGCAGAGGGCTGTTTGTATGATTTCTAACTCTACTAGTGTGGCTGAGGTGTTCTCCCGCATCGACCACAAGTTTGACCTGATGTATGCCAAGCGGGCTTTCGTGCATTGGTATGTGGGCGAGGGTATGGAGGAAGGAGAGTTCTCCGAGGCTCGCGAGGATCTAGCTGCCCTCGAGAAGGATTACGAGGAGGTTGGTGCTGAGCTGGCTGAGGGAGAGGATGGTGATGAAGGGGATGAGTACTGAGAGGTCTTGTTGTATCTGGCTGTTGATGACTACTATGGTGTGGTTTTATGTGTTTGCTTGTGGTATCCAAAGACTCTTTGGTAGTTGAGCGTTGGAAAGTGCCTTCCCTTATCCTTCTTGACTTTTGAATGCCAGTATATGTATTGTTTGATGCTTGGTCTCTATGTTTGCATGAAATATGAGCTTGTTTTTCTTGGGAACCAATTGTCAATAATTTTGTGCCAAAAAACTGCAGGAAATGACTTTCAAATTCCTCTTTTTAGCACTTTTTTTGGGTCTTTATTCACACGAAATTACAAAATTAGCCATATTTGTTAATTCTCTTCACATATGAAAGGCAATTTGGTAATTTAATGTGAATAAAAAAAACAAGAAAAGAAAACATCAAATATGGTACTTGTTGATTGGGAACAGAAAATTTTTCCTGGGCGTCAAAGAAAACATAAATAAGCAATTGGGAACAATATAAATTACAGCCCCACTAGAAAATAAAAAGACCAATTGGGAACAGTTAGTGATGGAATTTCATACAATATGCAGATTCACAAGAGCATTAATTTGGATCATAATATACCATTCCAAATGATTTCAGGGATGGAACAAAACAGAGATAAGTTCTAGTTCTTCCTAGTTTCAAGACTCTTTACAAGAAAGAACGAACAGACTACGTCAGACAGACCGGTAACTGAAACTTGAAGCATCTGCTGCCTGATTATCCTTCAATTTACTAGAGAAGCTGTTTGAGATATCATTTCATCTTCCAAAAGTGCATATGGGTCGACATACTGAGGTAGTGTTATGGCGCTTCCATCATGAACAAAAGCTGATCCGCAATACTGCCAAAGTACAAGTTAATAAAGCAATCATTCTCTATTTACATGTCATTTTAGGCGAAATCCTGTCGCAGTTGTAAAAAGCAAGGATCATTGTTCATGTATAATCAATAGAACTTGGCAAAACATATTGCAGGAAGCACCATTCACAGACGATTGTTCCGATAAATCTTTCATAAATTGCCAAGGAATTGAGCAAATATTCAGTGGAAAATGGAAAAGAGAGAAAATAAGAAGATGCACAAGCTATGGTTACGTCACTGCTTAGAAAATCACATACGAGTGCATTATGTCCTCTCGCCAACTTATGACCACTAAACTATGTCCATGGAGTTTAGACATGCATAATTGGAAGACAACTATGGGATTTCATCATCAACTTTCCCGCAATGAGAAGATGGATAGTTGCCAACATGAAACTACATCCGCTTGTTAACTGCTAGCTTGGGTACTTTCGGACGAAAAGCATGGAACTCTAATACTAGAAATATGACGTCGTGTGACCACAACTAGGTTTTGCAAGTCGATGGTGCCAAAGTTTTGTATCAATTGGATGTGTATGTCCAAAGACCACACACTTCAGTGAACCATGCATCAAGCTTGAAGAACAACACAAGTCACTAATGCTTTACTCGTACCAAGAATTTCTTCAAGTTCAAAGATACATACCTAAGTTTCAAGTCAGGAAAAAACAAACTGACCTTAACTATCAAATGTACTACACGAGCCACATAACACCAAATAGATCTGTCAAAGTTCGGAAGTTTTGCCTGCTTTTGAGTGTAGCCTGTAGGTCAATGGGAGTCAGATAGTATTTTTTTTTGCTCAGCAATGGGATTCAGTTATTAGCTCCAAATCCTGGTCCAAGTGTTTGGTTTTTGGATGGATTTATGAAGGGAAAGAAAACACATGAGATTCTACTTCACTAAGTAGGAAAGGAAAGTGAAGCAGAATCACTTGCCTTCTTTTTCGTCTCCCAAACCCGTCCATAAATCCCATTTTCAAATACAGCCTCAGTGAACTACTTCATTAGGACTTCCTTAGACCTTCTGTTTGACAAAAAGTCTGGTCCTTATGGACCCACTTGTAATCAACCAGCGCCAAGTTCCTGCCAGTAACAGCAGATTTCTTTGTTGGACCACTCTTCCTATTCAACCAATGTCCAAAGATAGGATCAATTGGTTTGCCTGCAATAAAGCAACTAAACTACATCTAGACTCCCAAAATTTGCTGACAACTTATTCATATAATGCATTTTCCTTCATGCTTGGTGTCAAAAAATGATCCAAGTTGCAATGACGATAACTCAAGATGTGCCAAACACTGAAATTTGACCTCAACATCGAGGTCGAAGAAACGGACTTCCGGACCACAGTTCCTTCTTGAAAGAACTTCCAAATTACAAACTTCATATGAACCACGATCGTGAGAAATTCCCATCAAATTGCATGCTAACAAGTAACAACAGATTCACAATGATTTGGAAAGTAACTAATGCAAGAATGTATAGCACAAAAGGGCAACAAAATAGGGAACAACAAGTCATAAAACAAACCAAAGGTTAATGAGAAGCTTACAAAGTATAGAGCAAAGAAGGATGCCACTGTTATGAAGATCAACCGCCAAAAAGTCGAGAAGAACGTTCCTCCAAGGGATAGCAAAAGTCCAAATCGGGGAATCCAACCCTGAAAGTAAAGAAGTAGAGGAAAATCATCCCACTTCCTTAGAATTTGCATGCACACAAGGAAAAGGTCCTTTCCAATAAGCAAGAGAGGGTACCAGAAGAAATTTACTGACACAAAAAGCACGCATTATAAAATGTACCAGCCATTACAATAAACGATGTAACTCAATTGCAGCACCTTCAGTACCATATGGAGCACATTTTATTTTTGATTACCAAATGGAGCACATACAATACAAGGAAGTTCTTCATATCCTCTTTCTGGCAATACTTGTTTTAGAAGAATTACAGGATACATATTACGATGCTGTGACTGCATCCTAATAAGTATTAGAGCAGAATAATCTTCATACCAAGCGACCTGCTCTAAACACCTCCAAATGGGCAATAAGATCAAGTTCAAAAAACAAAAATAAATGATATGGACCATAAGTTCCACAACAAGAAGTTTTATTAACATTAAAGTGACCGATCACCATTCACAGTATAAGCTCATTCAAGCATACCTTGCAAGCTGCTAGTTACCATTCTTTCAAATCCCATACTGGGTGCTGTGTGTGTGTGTGTCTTTTGGCAATTTACGTATTTAAGCAAAGGAATCCTAGTCCTCATGCTCGTTTGCATAAAAGCTTCAACCAAGTCCGCTTGGGCAATATTCCAAGACTTTGCTATTCATATTTTAGAAGTTTTGCCAGTTCACATTACTTCCCTTTTAGTTTGTATTAAGTTTCCGTATAAACTTTATAAAACTCTAGAGGACATATTTACAAACAGATTATCTGTGTATTATCAATTTATCATGCATCTAGGTTACCTTACAAGACATCAAGCAAGAGAAAATACACAGGATAAAGCTATAAAAGAAAAAAAAAAAAATCAAAAAACTAGAAGCAAAATATAGCTTCTAATACTTTTTACCCAAGGTCAATCACAAACATGGGAGAAAATTAATTTCCCGAAATGGGTGTTGTTCACGTATTTGGAGCAACGAATCAGTGTTTAGTGAAAAGAAACAAAAGAATCAGAAATGGTTTCACAAAGCAATGAAATTTTCTTTAAAAAAAAAGCAATGAAATTTAAATGCTAATGAGGGCTGTAGACTATTGAGAAAATTTTCTACTAATGATGATCCGAAAGGACAAATATTAGCTTGAGATGAATATACACAACATGGTATCAGACTCTACGGGTATGGAACCTTTGATACAGAAGAAGGTGCCAACCTTAAGTCCACTGTTGAGTGCTGTGGAAGGTTCACTTTCAGCATATAAGCCTTTCTCATAATCTGTTGTCACTGCATTTCTCTTTGAGTACCCTCTCTCTTCTTCCTTAAACTTCATCTCATCATCCCAAAAGATGCTCCTATTGCTTTCCTCAAGCAATGAAATGGGAGTCATACCCCGTTTCTTTAGTTCTTTCATAAACAATGACTCAGGAGGTTCTTCACCTGAAAAGTAAGGGAAAAACACCACCACCATATATTTTAGATTTCTAATTCCCACTTATAAAACGACAAAAACATAAAAAGAAGAAAGAAAGATGGCCTCATGCAGTTGAAGACCCATTAAAGGAACACCAGGTAGCTTAGCAGTGAGCAGATACAAATAGGCATTGATGCTTCAATTTAGTTAACAATTAATCCTATGACCACTGGGGAAGTAACCAGATTTGAAAGACCATCCGCCATTCAAAGTCAAACACATTAAACAACTTCCCATTTTTTCAGTTTTAAGCAGTAGAACATATGTTTTGGTCCTCATCCAATTAGTTCAATTGTGAAACAAATGAGTGTGTCCAATTTGAAGTGCATAAGTGTACTCTAAAAGTGGCATCAGTCCACTCAAACAACAACAATTTTGCTAGTTGTATTCACCCGCACATAGGGGACCCATTAAGTGATTATTTTCCATCCAAATCCTTGTAACATGTTTGGCGGAAAAAATCAACCCATGCTAACTTAGAACCTCCCAGGCGGATTACTCTTAAGAGATGCAAAACCATTTGCTCGTTTCTTTCTTCCTTAATAACTTAGGCACTACCCAATGGGCCTTTGTTTTCACTTCTTTCCTATTTGAACATAATCAGCCGATACGCACCTAATACATGTTTTCAAGATGCTCTAATTTCTGTGTATGACCTCATGCAAGAAAATTCATACCTATCAACGGGTAAAGCTACAAAACGTACACCTTAAAAAAATGCATATTATACGTCTTTTTGTAATTATGCCACAATACTTCTTGCAAGAGATAGTTGCTACTCCTGAAAGGGGAATCAGGGTAAAATGTTTCTTACATGGAACCATTCATATATTCTACGGATTTACAAATGTTGGGGGATATAGATACCATATAGATGATGGATGATGGATACCCTTGTAACAAACATACAAAGACCATAACAAATAGACCAAAGAGCTGCACAACCTTTCTCGCCACAAAACTTAAACAGAAACACCACAATGTTCCCAACATAACCACAAAACATCCTAAGACTTTTCTCACAGTATACCCCCTTGGTACAACGACGATTCGATCACAGCAGAACTCCTAATCAGGCTAAGGCTTAGTTTGGGTAAAATGATTGTTTTTTTTTTTTTTTGAACAGCTAAATTTTTTTATTAATCAAATGTAGAAGAGTACAATGATTAAACGGGACAAGAGGAAAGCATCACGACAAGAGGATGACATCCCAACGAAGTTTCTGTCGTCTTTTCTTAATTTTGCTAGATTCCCTTAAGAATTTTGGGATTAGTCATTCGTCCTGACGAGGGGAATCTAAATAGTTTAAAACAACATTACATAAGAAAAAACTATGCAGCTGTCTATGCGGTTAGTCTTTTCTGATTTTTTTTTTTTTT
Source organism: Rhododendron henanense subsp. lingbaoense (assembly GCA_020567845.1). Lineage (NCBI taxonomy): Eukaryota > Viridiplantae > Streptophyta > Magnoliopsida > Ericales > Ericaceae > Rhododendron > Rhododendron henanense. Next base: position 14,353,588 of record CM036318.1, read on the forward strand.
TTTTGAGGTCCTGTATGTTTGTTTATACATTCTCGATTCGTCTCATCGATGAATTATTATTCCCAACAATTTTGAACGAAAAGCCAAAACATATTCACCAAACACCAAAGATATCAATTACCTTTAAAAACAATTAAGTTCTTCCAAACCCACCGACTTATAGATAGTGTGCATTCTAGAATTCTCCTTCTAATATAACATGTGGACTTTCCTTATAAGCAATCCAATAAACCTATGGGTACACCATTTGGTGTTTAGAGGGTCAAAACTAATCCGGAGAAGTGGCGTGCTGATGGAGACGCCATGTGGCACGCCACCCGAAATGACATGTGGCACGTATCCTAGAACGACAAGTGGAATCGCAATGACGAGACACGTGGATGGCTACTGAACCATGTGGCCCGGGCCCCTAGCCTTAGTCAAGAAGACTAAGTTGACTGAGGAAACCAACCCTTGGCTACACGGTCTGACCGCATGGCCAAAGCACCAAGCAGACTGACTTGGCCGAATGACTTGACTTGACGGTCAAGCTAGCTAGCCGATCGAGTGGGCTGACCTACCTAACTGCATGGCCAAGCCCGCATAGCCAAAACCGCGTGCCATGGCCTAACTATAGGATCAACCGCGTGGCCAAAGCAGCGGACCTCCAACCGCAGGCCTACCACCGCGAACCACAATCACGCAAATCACAATTGCGGGACTTAATGCGGGCCTAAGCCGCGGTACTTAACCACGAGAACAAACCGCAGGACTTGGCCGCTGGACGTAACCGCTGGACCAAATCGTGAGCCCAAGGCCGAGGCTGAGACTGCGAGCCCAAGCCTCGAGGCGAAGACCACGAGCCCAAGGGCCTTGGAACTTAACTGCTGGACCAAGCGGCGATCCTGAGGTTGAAACCGCAAGCCCGAGGCCGCGAGCCCAAGCCGGGTGACTACGACCGCGGCCGTGGGCCATCCTTGGCCGCGGGACTTCATGTAAAAGGCCCACCCACGGGACAGTCATGGCCATGGGTAACCATCTGCAACCGTGGGCCGACCTTGGCCGCAGTCACCATATCCAACCTCAGGTGCCAAACCATGGGTGCCTCCAATCGCAAGGCCAAAACCACGGCTCCTAGCTCAGCCCAGGCCGCAACTTTCAGGACCTTAGTTTCATTCCCTAAACTTAAGTAGAGATTATATTATTTGAGTTTTCTTTACTTTAATTATTTAATGAAAATAAGGAAGCCCCCCCCCCCCCCCAATCCAAATATCCAATGGCATTGCTAGAAAATCAATCACATCAAAATCTTGACCCCTCACTTTTAGTGTAAAAGACAAAACTGCACGTTTTTATCTAGAAGAAATGGTTCGAAAAACAACCTTACCCTTCGCGTAGAGATCATCCAAAGGTCCATTCGCTTTATATTCCATAAATCGATACATTATCGAGAAGTTATTTTTCCATACTTAGCCAAATTTTGAGAGGCAGACAGGGTCTTTCTTGGTTCCTTGGGCTCTCGGCCCCCGACTTTGATCATTTGGTCCAAGAATGTGAAACCCGGCTCCGTCCCGAAGTACTTGGGAAGAACCGATAATCAAGAAGATGGGAAGCGTGCCCTTCCTGGATATAGTGAAAACCAAGAACCAAAATGCGGCCCGATGGTGCCTCGGCCAGCGTCACCCAAGTTTGTGTAAGAGACGCCGATAGGGGACCAATTGCAATTCCCCGAAGATTTGGGTGCGATACAGAGAGATGTCGCGTCCCTAAACATGATTTGACCTGGACGAATGAGTTCTGCTCCGGTCAACTTGGCAGGACCCGAGGAGAAGCCATTAGAGGCTTGGTTGCGGTATTGGCACTTCCAAGAAAGGAGTCATAACAATGCCGCTTACGCGGTAATGGCAAGGCAGAGCTAATACTTGACCTCACCCGATAGTGGCAATGGCAAGACCGAGGTACACCTTGATCATACCGCTTATTCGGGATTACTGGAGATCTAGTGGCTTGGTGGCTAAAGAATAAGGGGCTGCTGCAGAAACGCGCTAGCGCTCGCAGGTCGCGGGGCCACGGCCTAACAATACGGAAGGAATATTCGCGCACTATTTGTGCGACACGTGTCAAAAATTTATTTGCCCACGTGGCACGGAAAGAGAGATCGCGTTCGTCTATAAATAGGACATCCCCCACACTTTAGGGGGGACGATTAGACGAGTCCAAGAATGTTTATAGAGAGAGAAACACTCTAGAGAGAGTCGCCCTTGATTCTTGCTCTAGTTGGGGTGAAGATTTCCTGCCAAGGGTTCTCTCCTACTGTTAAGCCTTGATTCTTTCACCAGTACAAATCATCCACTTAATCCTTAGTTAATCGTCTATTAATCTCATCCCTCTCTAGCACTTTTCGAATATATTAAATCCCAGATTACTACCTTTCTTTTTTTGGTACTTGGATTACTACCTTTCATACAATGGTGTACACGGTACACCAAATGCACACTACATTGTGTTGGTTCCACACAAATTATCAAAACCGCTCAATTTATTTAAAATATATTTTTAAAGAACCTGTAACAAATCAGCTGAGTGTAAAGGCTTGAACAGTTCTTTGCTCAATTTTCTGACAGGAAACTGAGTAAAGAATCGATCAAGCCCTTGCCGATATCCGCATGAGCTCATTTTTTACCGGAATTCTTGAAAAATAAAGCGGCTCTGATGTCCCACACAACGCGGTGCGCAAATGGTGTACCCCAAATAGTGTATCCATAGAAGGACTCTCGTCAATCGCACAAAAATACAAGAAATATAGTACACTCTATGTTACAATAAGAGGGAAATATCTGTTAGATTAAAAAGCCTTACCTTTGCTTTGGTTATCATCTTCTTGAACCTTACAAGCAACCCTAAAGCTTCTGTAACTTAAGATTTTGCGACTCCGGTGGTTTTGAAAGTTGGACACCTTACCACCGCACAATTTCCGACGGGATTTCGAAACTGACAACGGAGACAAGCCGCATTTCAGAATATGGAGAGAAGCCATGCTCGTTTCCTTTCAGTTAATTTTGGTGTTGCAACCAGTCGAATAAAATTCCATGCGAAGTTGAGTGCGTGAACAGAGTTGAGAGAGAGAGAGAGAGAGAGAGAGAGAGAGAGAGGCGCGAAGTGTGAAGTGGCGACGAAGCGGCGGGATTTCAGGTAAACATGGGGCGTATTGTAGAATTGTTGGGTTGATGTTGTCTATCATGCGCGGGGGATTCTGTGTGGTTGCTCTTTTTGTGGCTATAAAACTAGAAAAGTTGATTTCAACGAACGAACTGAGAGATGCTTGTTTTTATTTGTGGGCTTTTTAAGCGTTTTTTTGTTTTTATTAAAAAAATTAGGAATTGATTTTCATTGTTGACGAGATCTTCTTTTGATTAAAAATGTGCCATTCTCTTAAAATAAAACAATTCCGTACATTAAAAATTTTGCACCAATATTTAAATTGTAATAATTAACGAGATCTTCTTTTGATTTAAAAAAACCTTTAAAATTTATGTAAAAAATCTACATATACGTTCTTCCTGTGTTGTTTCTTAGTTTTTTTTGGAATTTTTTGAGTTTTTTTGGGGTAATTTTTTTTATTTTTCTGGGTCTTTATTCAAATTTCTTTTGTGTTGTTTAGTCTTGTGTCAAAAAAATTTGGATTATTAGTTTGTCTTGTTAAGACGAATCAATAATTCACTTAATAAACGCAAAAAAAATTTAGAATTGATTTTCACAATCTCTTTGTTGTCATAAAATACATGCACTTTTAACACTAAAAACAAAAAAAGGGAGCGTTGATATAAAAAATTAGGAATTGATTCTCAATACTCTCGATGTTGTCGTTATTGTCACACCGCAACAACAACTAATGCAATACGCCTTGATACCATGATGTAAAACAACAATGGTACATGTTTCAGCGCATGCCCACATACCACAGCTCTTTTCAACTCTACTTGTGAACATAAGAGTACCAAAATCTGGCCTACAAGCTCACCATTACAGTGACTTGGAGTGTACATATGAAGAGATAGGTAGCAAGCTGCCTGAATTGAAAAGAGCTGTGGTATGTTCACAAGCTTTTGTGGAACCAGCACCAAAGTTTGGGCATCATCCAATAGCCACTACTAATGCACAAGGATTTGAACTCAATGGACTCCATTCAATGATCTCAAAAGAAAGAAAATCAGCTAATTCAATGCACTTGACTGATTTTCCTGTTAAAACAACTGAATGGAACAACAACCAGTTTTGCTGCATGCGGAATTTACTTTGTGCCATAGCATGTTTTTCTGCCGGTGATATGTGCATCTGCACGCTATTCGTGTAAACAATTGAGGGCAATTTCCGTCTAGAACTCTTAGCTTTTGCTGATATGAAAAATGAAAAAGAGATATGGAAGTGCATCATCATTCATCAAGAAACGTACCAAGGAATGGTTATGCAATTAACCAAAGAAAAGTGCCAACACTATGCGAGAAATGGGGAAACAAATAACAGAAAGCTAGTCATTAGCAGAGAGGTACCTTAAGAACTAGGTACTCAAACTACAGTCTGAAACCTAAATATTAGCATTTGTCAAATTAGAAAAATTCGGGTGTTGCAGAAGGAACGGCAGAAGAGGATGGTTTCCTTGCAGTCATTATGGAGACGTGACTTGATTCTTAAACCTGCTTGAGCGCCTAACTGGTGTCACTATTTCTTCTTCTCCAGATCTCTACAAAACCAACAAATAAACGATGAAGCGTAAGAAGCACATTTAGACTACAATCAATTTGTAACATGAAAGTTGGGAAAAAATTATACTTACATGCTTGATGGGAATTTTCTCGTATGTGGTGAAACTTCCATAAGATGGTGAACCCATCGAGTAATCGGATGATGAAGCCAAGGACTCCCTCCTTTTAGGTACCTTCCGTTGTTTCGCCTCCTGGCTTTGAATTTCATTTTCTCCCCTCAGTGCTCCTTTCTTGCTATAAGACATGCTATTTTGAAAGCTGCTCATTTCCGATGGACACGATTCTCCAACTATATCAACATCTGCTGTCCAAATGTGCGATTGTGGGGTGGAAGTCCTCAACTTCTGTGTCAGACATGGATCAACTGCATCACTTGGGGTAGTAGTGATCCTCTGGTGCTTCAAATAGACCACTGCTATAGCTGTAGCTGCCACAAGAGCTGAAGCAAGTAGAGAAACTGTCTGCATATAATGCACTGAGAACGTGTTTTCAGACCCATTGACAGAAACTGATGTGGAAACATCCCCTAATGGAGTACTCATTTCCAAGTGGCTTTTAGGATTTGCCTCTGCTGTGGCTGACTCGATTATGGCACCTTGGACTTCCCCAGCATCAGCAATTTCAGGTTTGATTTCAAGAATTTCCCCAACATCAGGCCTAAATTCAGGATCATGTGAGGTCAAAGAAGGAATATCACTTGGTTCTTGATCCAGAACTAATTCTGAAGAGTCAGATTCAACTACTTCAGTTACTAGAGCCAGATCTTCTTCTTCAATATCCACTCTTAATGCTTCCTTTTTATCATCAGCTTCTTCATTAGCAGCCTCATTTTCGAAGTCCTCTTCTAATAGTTCTTCCTCAACCTCTCCTTCTTGCTCATGTATCTCTTCCTTTATGTGATCTAGTTTTAGGTACCCATCATCAATGAAGGGATCCTCTAGCAAAGAAGTCAGGTTACTAAATTGCACGGGGCCTAATTTTTCCACCTCATCTAAACTGCCAATTAGCTTAATGAGGTAAACCACAGAATTGGCTGACCACTGCTTCAAGTTTCTTGCAAAACCATCAAAACTTGCTTTCGAAAGTTCGACAATTTCAGACAGGTCATAGAATTTGGAAATGCTCAAGTCTTCATAAACAGAAAAATCAAGGACTGGGGGGGACTCATTAACGGACACCGATAAACAACCAATCAAGAGAATCAAAATCAAAGCAGCAGACCTAGATCTTGTAAAATACCTTGGTTTGAGCACTCTCTTCTCTTCAACAGTCTCTTTATCAACGTGGGTAGTAAATGGGAGACTATTTGGCTTTGGTTCAGAAACAAGGGGCTCCACTTCTTCATTCACAGCCTCAGTAGAAGAATCATCCTCAGATTCTTTATTTGAACTCTCAGACTCAATTTCTTCTGAAGTCACTTCAGTGTCTGAAAAGCTATCAGAAACGAAGCTCTCCTCTAGCCTTTTACCTTGCTCCCTACTACCACCTCCAATCCCTTTCTCCTTCTGAAGGTAAACTTCGATTCGTGGGTTCGGTTTGTAGTGAAGGAACTGAGGCCTAGGGGAAAGATAGTTGGTTTTGGGATCATAGGGCCGAGATGGGTCCGCGTCAAGCGGCGCAATGATAGGGGAAATTGCCGAACCCAAAGGTTTGATCTTTCCCCCATTCCCAGAGTTAGTTAAATCAGACTCTAATGGGTTCATATCAAAGAACGACTCCGAAAAACTCTCTGAAGTTAGAGGTAATGGGGAATCAAAGAATGAAACCTTTTTGGACTTTCTAACAGCTGAACTGTTTGAATCCTCAGCCTTGTTATTATTCTGATTAAGACCCATATCTGATTCCACAGGTTTCACACTGGAATACGACTCTGACATATTCTGGGATTCAAAAGACTCAACCTTTGTGATTGTTGAGTCTTTTGAATCTTCTTTTGAATCAACATCTTCTTTAAGATCAGAGTTATTCAAGGAACCAAACAGGGAATTACCATCAGAGAATGAGATGGAAGTCCTCACAGGCTCATTTCTCTCCCCCAAAACCTTCTTTTTGGGAGAAGCGTTGATCTTGGAAGCAGCAGAAATCGTGGGTGTCATGAAGTTTTTAGTACCTTTCACAATTGCCGGTGACCGGACTTTCGCGGGCTTAAAGTTCTGATCTTTGTCGTTCTCTTTTTCGTCGGAAACCCGAGAAAAACACCCAGGTTCCTTGCTTATGGAGTTTCTTCCCCCAAGATCTGCAATTTTTCCAAACAAGAAACAGAATCAGAAAAAATCAGAAGGAAAAAAAAAAAAAAACTGAATCTTGAAAATATAATATAATGTGATGTAATAATAGTAATAAAGAAAGAGAAAAAGGAAAGGGACCTGTTGCAGGGCTGTTGGCGGGGGCAACAGGAGGAGGAAAGACTCTAGGGTTTGAGAGAACTGAGGGTTTTCCAAATGGGTTTCCACTGTAACTCCTTCTCATGGTAGAATTCGCTTCTGGGGTTCTTGAATTAGGGTTTGGTCTAGTTGAGATTGGGGAGGGGGATCTGTTTCCAGATGTTGCCATGAGAGAGAGAGAGAGAGAGAGAGAGAGAGAGAGAGAGAGAGAATCGTTGGTGGGTGAGCAAGAATGGTAAGCAAATCAATCTTGAGAGGAAAAATGGATGCGTTTTGGAGATACCGTGGAGGGATTTGATGAACAGGTCAAGTAACGGCTAGTTATTTATTGAATGGGATAAGGAAATTTAAATCTCAAGTGCTTTTTACCGTTGCTGAGGGTGGAGGAAAGTGATAGAGCCGTTGGATTAAACACTTTTTTTTTTTTTTCTATCAGATTTAAAATGGTCAACGGAGGGGAAATATTCCAATAACCGTTGAGTATCTTTTGGATGTTTTGTGGCAATGTTAATTTAATCCAATGAGATTTTACCAAATGAGGAGGGTACTGTCCCGGGCAAGTTATTTTTTCCCCTTCAATTTTTCTTTTTCATTATGCAGTAATTTATTGTAGAACGATGTTGTTGGGAAATCAAATCCCAGAACCCAGTAATGACGTGTATGGATTGAAAAAAAAAAAAAACCAAAAAAATCCTATAAGACGAAACTAGGATTTTGCATCAACTCCCTGCGAAACGATCGCTGGTTGACTTGCTTTCACGAAGTGAGGGTGGACTCCTTCGTGATCCTTTTACTCTCTCTCAGTCTCTCTCTATTTCATGAATATAGAAAAACGTGACTGACCTAGAGAGCGATAACCTCAATATATAGGGCTACGACAGAGACCTAAGGATAAATATGGATTGAGCTCCTTGCGTAATTAAAAAATCCTAATCCTCCAAGGATTCTATTTCTTATTACACAAATCATATTCATACCACTACAAAATTATAATTGCACTTTTGTCCCTATCTCAAATTATATTTCGAGTTACACGTTATTAAATACTTAAAGTTCTCTCCACGTTAAGATTACATATACCGTTGATTAAATCAAATTACCGACAATTATATTTAATCAACATCTATAAAATACCTTAAGACTTTTCACTTAACTTATTCGATATGTCGGATACAAATATCCACATGTAGGGTTTAACATAATCGAAACTGAGCTTACTCGATAGGGCATCATCAATCTCTTCCGGGACGTGAATTCCATTAATAATAAATAACTGTCAAACATATAATATTGTAACCCAACTCACCGAGATTATTGACCCTATAAAAGATCTCATTCTCTAATAAATCAAAGTCAACAACATCAGGACGGTTCCGCGGACAACCAATTAAACACCTAAAAAAACATCCGAAATCTCAATCTCATAGTTTCCGATCAAATTTTTATGATCCGACCCGTTCAATGTGTGCAGAATGTGATTTTAAGGCTACTCGCGAGAAATTAGCAAAAAATATGACCGAGAAGTGCTTGTTTTGAGCAGTTTTTAATTGAACCGTTAATTAAATCTAAGCTAAAAACTGCTCAGATCAAGCCTTTCCTGATCTTTTTTTTTGATTGATTTCTAGCGGGTACTCTTAAAATCATGTTTTGATCACATTGAGCGGCTCGGATCATTAAAATTTGATCGGAAACCATGAGGTATTTTTTTAAGTGTCTAATTAGTTGTCTCCGGAACCGCCCCGATATATATATATATATATGTATTAATTATCTATAGATTAAGAGTATAAGCATTCATGATAATCACGGGGTTCTAATTGTCTTATAAAATCAGTACAAAAACAATTACCTCAAAACGTTGAAAACATACAAAGTGTACTAGCACAATGAGTTGAAACTAATTCTGTTTTTCGTAGTGAAGACAGACCTACTAAAACATCGTAGTACAGTCCTAGTGATGAATGTATCCAGTTTCATCTAAAACTAAACTAAATCTTATATTCCACAAAAATTGATAATTCAATTTTCTATGTGTAAGCCGTACTCTATACATTGGATTAGTATATAGAATAATAGACACACAAACATAACATTCAATAATATTATGCTAACTTTGCCCAAAACAGATTCTCATAAAAAAGGATAAAACTGATCATATTACACAAATTAAATATTAATCCATTACATAAAAGCATGTACTTTTATTATAAATTTCTAACAGATGTTGTGTACACGGATTCCAAAGAAGAGTCTGTGAAACGAACGGTTTTCATCCGTATATTTGTGCTAAAATTTGTGTGTACAGACGTTCTATTTGTTTGATGGGGGCCAACCTTTTTTGTCCAATCATTAGATGGAAATTAGAACTGTGCTATTGGTACAGCAAGAGATGTACAGACAGCGTGTACAGCAGGTTTTTGGGCCCGTCTCAGGTCTAACAAAAACAATCGGAATCGCTCATTTTATTCAAAATATATTTTTTAAGGTCTCTGTAAAAAATCAGATTCATCCGATATTGTGAAGGGCATTTATGAAATGTCCGGCCATATTTGCTAAATTGCTAGCCTAAATTTCGAAGCAAAATTGGACGTTTTGTAAACGCCCTTAATGATATCGAATGAAGCTGATTTTTTACGGAGACCCCAAAAAAAATATTTTGAACAAAATGAGCGGCTCCAATTATCTTTGTTGAACCCGAGACGGGCCCAAAAGCGCGTTGTACGCACTGTCTGTACAGCACTTGCTGTACCAGTAGCATTTCTGTGGAAATTATATTGTGCTTATTGAAAGTCTTAACATATTAAGCTGGGATGGGAGTAAAATAACCTAGCATCTTTGTGGGCCAACCAAAAAATTGGCAAACATATAATCTTATCTCGTAAAGTTCTCATCTTTTTTGTTCCCCGAAGTTACCCAAAATGCACGTAAGCTGACCAAACAATCACCCAGATAATTCAACGAGGAACCATGATAAAAATGAATGTTGAAATTCAAGCCAAATTATGAGAAGACGTGAAAAAAAGAAAAAGAGGAAAGAACTTTAAATAAGAGTTTTCTAGACTCCCATCTCCTATCCACCTAGATAGATAGATCACTTGTTGATTCATTTGGCCGTGACAAGAAAGCGAGATTTATGCCGATCGAAAAAAATAAAAAATAAAAAATAAAAAGAAAGCGAGATTTACGATTATGTAACGTCATAAATTGGTCACGCAGATAGTTACAACGTATGTCTCCATACATCAACAATCGCGTTACATGATAAGTATCTGGAAATGCACATATCTTAAAATAGATTCGCATGTGCTGATGCGCTAGGAGGTATTTGGAAAGCGTTTTCCATGTGAAGGGTAATTGATTAATTACTTGCTTAGCTGGTATTTTAAGATATGTAAAGTTATGACAAGCAAAATAAGAATTAAAACCATAAAAGGAACTAAATTTGCAGAGTTGCAAAATTCAATTTATTGGAAAAAAAAAAAAAAAACCCTATAAAAACGTGTATTCCCTCACTCTCTCACACTATATAACCTCCATTTCATCTCCCTCTCTCCCCCTCTCTTTATCTCTCCTGGTTGCAACCATGGCAAGAAAGAACAAGGGTCGCCAGAGGATCGAGATGACAAGAATGTCGAAAGAGAGTAACCTCCTCGTCACCTTCTCGAAGCGCCGCTCTGGCCTTTTCAAGAAGGCGAGCGAGCTCTGCACCCTCTGCGGCGCCGAAATCGCAATCGTTGTCTTCTCTCCCGGCAAGAAGGCCTTCTCCTTCGGCCACCCCTCCGTGGGCGCCATTGTCGATCGCTTCCTCTCCCGCACCCCTCCGCCACCCAGAGGTGGATCAAGGGTAAGGCAACTTAAATGCTCCCGTAGGTAGGAATCCACCTATGAGGGGGCCTAGTTGTTTTATTTTTTTCCTATAGAAGCCGATTTGTGCATTTAAAAATTACGAAATTATATCCCGTTCGGCTAAATAAGCCAAGTGGCTTATTTTTTTGTCTTTATTTAAATTTTTTTCGTATCACTTGGCTTATCATCAATTTTTTGGGGATTATTGCATCCTCATGATAAGAGAAATCTAAAAAGTAATTTTTTTTGATCGAAATCCAATTTTTTTTTAATAAGACAAAAAAATAAGCCACTTGACTTTTTTAGCCAAACGGGAAGTACTATCTAATGAATTGCAAAACTAGAGAATGTGTTGAAAATATCGAGACCGACCCTGTTACTAGAAATATAGAATGGTTTTGCATGCAATTGTATTAAATTGGGAAAAAAATGTTACATAAACCTAAGCATACGAATGTCCAAATCAAATTACGCACACTTTAATAAATTTTAGAATCTAAAGACGGTCTTTTTAGTGGGAGTCAAACTTGGGGTTAACCTCAATATGCATAGACTCTAATAACACTTTTGCAGAGAAATTTTCGGTTGCAAATCGGGTACCACGTGGTATCCGTGCAGCACATCCTAACCGTCCAAACATACAACCGATGGCTCGGATTGAAACACTCTTTTCCTTTTTTTTTTGTTTAAATTCGTTCGGTACCTTTTAATCTGAGCCGTCGGTTGCATGTTTGGACAGCTCGGATGTGCTACATGGGTACCACGTCAGATGTACCCTATTTGCACCCAAAAATTTCTCCATTTTGCATGTCATAAAGCCAGAAAGAATTTAAAGAAATGTTGATTCATTCGATTAAATACAAGTTCCACTGGTAAAGAAGTTTATGATGGATCACTCATCAGATTTTCCTGACTTAGGCCTCCAACAGACGTGATCAGCCTCTACCGTTACCGCCACCGCCGCCAAACCCCAACTCCGCCGTACAGCTACTGGAGGCCCACCGCAACGCCGCCGTGCGCGAGCTTACCAATCAGCTGACGGAGGCGATGAATCAGCTGGAAGCGGAGAAGAAGAGAGGGGACGGTATAAACAAGATGAGGAGAGAGAGTAAGGAGAGGTGTTGGTGGGATGGGCCCATTGATGGGCTTGGGCTGGGCCAGCTGGAGCAGTTGAAGGTTGCCATGGAGGACTTGAAGAGGAATGTGGGGAAGCAAGCTGAGAGGGTTAGGGTTGTTGAGGAGGAGGGTTTGAAGGTTCCGACGGCGTCGTTTTATGCAGGCGGGACGTCGAGTTTTGTGGGTTCAGGGAGTGGTGGTGGTGGTGGAGGTGGGGTTGATGGTGGTGGTGATGTTAAGGTTTCTGATGGGCTTGGGTTGTCCATGACTCCACATGGATATGGTCTTGGTTATGGATGTGGGTTTTTCTGATTAGATGGATAGATGGATACATTATCCTCGAAATTTTTATTCATCAGTACATTTTCAGTCGCACGATCATGTCTCGTGATCAATACTATGTTATATATGAAATCAATCGCGATACCATGTGGTTGGAAGAAGAATGAGACGGGGTAATGCATTATGTTTCTATTGTCAAATTCGTTGTGACATATTTTGCGTATCATGTATTCTATTCAAACGTTCTGAATAGAGTTCAATTGGATGGTCATGTTGGATCTTTTGTAAATCGAGCTTACTCCGATAGTCGGAATCATTCACTTTTTAATCTCATTGGGAATATCAAACATGCAAATGATCGACGACACAATACGGATTATTTATTGTTTCTCAAATGATTTGGGAAGTAAGTTCCATGAGTTTCTCCATTCATTGGTAGTTTTGGCAGTGAAACAAAGTAACATATATATATATATGCAATTTATTACAAATAGAAACATATAGATTATCAGCAAATTAATAGACTTAAGTGGTCATCAATTTAATTTCTTAATATACCCAGAAATAGCCAAATTGGCTTTCATGGTTTGTGATATGAGACTCTGCTTATAGTGGAAAATGGACATAAAACATGGAGATTTTCCATTAATATCCCAAACTGCTAAGATCATATATATATGTGTAAATGAACTTTCTTAATTTGTTAATCTTATTTCATCGGAACGCCTAAACTAGCCAAATCCAGATGTGCTATTTTTTTGTCATTCGTTAATCCTAATCTACTCCATCCTTGGGGACTCAGGGACGGGGATGGGTGCTTCCAGGGATCGAACCTTGCCCATGTGTATGAGACTATAAGGGATATACCAACTGCACTCCACTCCACTTACGCCATGCTACTGTAAAGCTAATGTTCTACAAAATCTTTTTATGTTTGGGTTTGATTAGATGTACTTTTAGTTGTAATTTTCTAAGAAACAGAAAAGTAAATAAATCAAACTAAAGAAGAAAAGAAAACGAGGCGAAAAAAGAGAGGAGTTATTGGTTTTTGTACTCCTCTCGTTAACCTTTCATGCACGAAAAACTAAATAAATAAAAGACAATATTGTAATTTCACATGCGTAAAAACTTAAATATACAGCGCATATATAAATCAAGATAATGTTAAAAACGTACTGAAAAAATTATATGAAGACAGATTGATATTTGCAAGCACTTAAACGTACAATGGCATGGCGCAGTATTATGGCCAGTTTAGATGGATGGGCCAGAGCAGTACATCCTCGTTTTCTCACGAAGGCAAAACATTCTTGTGAGAGCTCACCATCCCACATCGGTGGGAATTGAAAGTAAAAAGTGGTTTATAAGTGATTCCGATCAGCTACTGTATAATTTGAGATTAACCTTTTCAGCCGCATAGTTAGGCAAATGGTAAATAGGTCAGTTGGGGCGGGTCGTTACAATTCTAAACATTTACATTAAAGCTATTAGAAATTTGTTTAGTCGTTAACTTCATATCTTTCATATTACCCAGAGTATGAATGTTTTTGGAGCTTTTAGTTTCCAAATTTACTACACGAACTTGTATTTTTTTGGTTTGCTTGATTTCAAGTTAGAATTTTTTTTCCCAACTAATTTCCCGTCCATCACACATCCAATATTTAGCCTCCTTTTCCAGTGCTGCCTGTAATGCCTTGATTTTTTTGGATACGTTAATCAATTTTTTTAAATAATTTAATGACTTTTAAAAACTGGTTTAATAAACAATAGAGTTTAATAGTTCAGAGGTCTTTAAACACTAAAAATGAGTTAACATAATTAGATTTTACATATTGCCGAATAAAATAGAGTTTGATAATTGTGGTAGTACTTTTGGAATTTGAAATTACTGTACATTACTTAAAATAAACAAAGTTTTTTTTTCTAACAATTCACCCTCGGTTCTACAAACCTCCCTTCCTGGTTCGGGAGGTTTTCGACGGTGTATTGATCCTCAAGTTGAACGTACTGTCCTTCTTCGGTACCTGCCGTGAAATTCCAGGGCAACGTACGTAACACCATCAGTATTGAAACTCAATAGACAATCCCTACCCTACCAACCTTTATTTTCCAGATAAACAATTGATAACATCAATCATACGATAGAGGCCGGCCAGTTGAAAGATAACAGGTCATCTGTTTATTACTACAAGCCATTAACATAGTGCATTCTAAGGAATCATGGCATTATCGGGCTCCCCAATTTAAATATGTATAAGAATTTTTTTTTAAAAAAAAGTGGAGAATCATGGCCGGGATTCTATTTCCTATAATTGTATTTGTTCAACAATGTTCCCATAATTGCATTGATCGATTCTTCCTACTTTGACAATTTTCATTCCCAATAAGGCAACCAAATCTGGTTCCAAGTTTTAGAAATCACAAAATTGGGAAAATTGAGAGATTTTTCGGTGCCGAGCGGGTATATCCTACGTGGTACCCGCTCGGCGCATCCGAGCCGTCCAATACACTTTTGGACAGTTCGAATTGAAAACCTCTCTCTCCTCTCATCCCAACACTTTCTCTCTCCAAATCTGAGCCATTCAAACACGGAATGGACGGCTCGAATGCTCGAGCTCGGCACTGAAATTTTGTTTGGGAAAATTAGTTGCCACGTGCCCTTTTGCTCCTTTTCTTTTTTTCCCCCTCCGGGGAATTTATTTACACTAATCTAGTGCAAATGGAGTGCATTTATCAAATTAAAAAGGTAGCGCGAAAATCATTACTCTTAGTTGATTGAAACTACGTAAACTGTTAACGAAACATAGTTTTCTTGATTTTTTTTTTGAATATCCCACACGGTCTAAAATGAAAAAATTAGGTAAATGATATTGGCACTCCAAAAATTGATGCATGCACTCTAAAACTAGTGTAATTACAAAGCCACTTTCTTTTGTTTTTTAAGTGTATTCATCAATTTTTGGAGTGCTAATATCATTTTCCAAAAATTAACATTCTTTATTACTTCAATGCTAGTCGACTTAAAATCAAGGATCCTTAACAGGCAATATTTAGTGAACTTTCCAAAAACGAAACATCTCTCCTATTATAAATCCTTGAACTAGTTAAGATTCAATCTACCCCAGACCCAAGTTAATTTTCCCATCGATTTTCTCTCCTTCCAAACGCATTATCGTCAGAATGAACAACAATGCTAATAAGAAGACCAAAACCACCCAAGGCCGCCAGAAAATCGAAATCAAGAAAATCGAAAACATAAGCAACCGGCAGGTCACCTTCTCCAAGCGGCGAACCGGCTTGTTCAAGAAGGCGGCCGAGCTGTGTATCCTGAGCGGCGCCGAAGTGGCCATTATCGTCAGGTCCCCCGGGAAACGGACGTTTGCGTTTGGGCACACCAGCGTCGACGCCGTTATCGGCCGTTACCTCGCCGGAAACAATCCCGCCGCTGACGCCATCGTGGTGTCGATGCCGGCGGCCGGTGGTGGTCACCGGCCTTCGGAGGAGCAGTTTAATCAGCATTACGATTTGGTTTCGAAGGAGCTGGAGGCGGAGAAGAGGCGGAGCGCCGTGATTGTGGAGTCCAAGGTTCGTAACATTTCGAAAACTAATTCCATCCGTTCTCGTTTTTTAGTCCCTCGTTGTGTGTGAGACAAGTTTTTTTCCTTTCTTTTTTCGAATTGAAAATTTTGTTTTGTTACAAAAAGTAACCAAAAAAAAATTAAGGAAAAGGCCATAATTTTTATGGAAAGAATCCCTTCTATCTTCTTCCTCAATCATTTTACTATTATGGAAATCTGCGTCTATATTCCAAACACGAGGAGAGAGAAATCTAAACCCACCATATATAGAATGCGCGCGTATTTTGTTTTAAATTTGCCCCTATCGGAACACATAATGGTACAGGGGCGGAGCTATGTTGGGACATGTATATACCTGATTTTTGAATATTATCGATAATTATTAGTGTATAGCTACTTATAATCTTAATAATTTTGATTTAATTTAATAAAAAAAATTATATTCTCATTTCTCAATTTCTTTCATAAATAAAAAATACACGTGACTTGTTGAAGTAGTCTAAAGAAAAAAATAAAATGATTGGTATACTTTCAACTACATTAGGATAGGATCATTCTAATGTATAAAAATGCAATATATTGGAAAACAAAAATTTTATGATATAATAAGTATATGTTCTGATAAAAAATATATGCCTATTAAGCAGAGGTCCCTCGGGTCAAAATTTTGACTCCGCCTCTAGTTAAGTATATAGATAGTGGTATCAAATGATATGAATTAATTGTATATGAGTCAAAGTGTCATGACTCGTGAGTATATCAAATATTAATTACAGTAAAAAACAGCTCTAGGGTATAACTTGAGTCTTGATGTATAACTTGAGCTATATAACAGAAGGCGGTGGATTGTGGTGGTTTTTGGTGGAACGAGCCCGTCGGCGACTTAGGATTGGCGGAGCTGGAGCACTACGTGGCGGCACTAGAGGAGTTGAAGAAGAATGTGAGCATGAGAGCTGATGAGCTTATGCTGGCAAAAGAAGCTTCAAAATCTATGCTGCCTTCGACGATTTTCGGTATGAATCCTCCAGGTGCAAATAATCCTGATGGGTATGGGTTAGCTGATCGTTTCATCAATCAAGCAAGTGAATGTGGAACTTCTATTGTTCCTCCTGGCTTTGACTTTGGAGATGGGCTGCAGTTTTGAAAGTTTGGTGTTTTAATGGGAGAGAAAATATATGGTCATTTGGCTGATTAAGGATATATTAACACTTTAAGAATGTCGTTTTTGGTGTTCTAGAGGTGGAAATTGAATTTCAATTAAGTGAATCACACGGAAAAGTATGTAGTACAAATTTTATTGCTCATTTTATAAATTTTTGTGGCTCATCTTATGCGTTTTTGTGGCTCATTTTGTTTGTTGGTGTATGGTAAACCCTTTACCAATTTATTGACTCATTTTATGAATGTTTGTGGCGTGAGATATGAATTTTGTTGTGGTTTATTTTACGATTTTTTGTTACTTAATTTCACGAATTATCATCGTGCTTTATGAATTTAGCGGTGTTTATGAATTTTACGAATTATCACATTGGTGCAATAAATGGGCCCAAGAGAACAAATGAAGCTTATGGCCTGGAATAGTCAGGGATTGGGGAGGGCTTTGACTGCGAATCAATTGAAGGAGCTTTGCCGACTTCATTCTCCCCAGTTGATTTTTCTCTCCGAAACGAAAAATCAGTTTTGTAGAATCGATTTTATTCGGTCTTTTGTAGGTATGGATAATGTTCTAGTTGTGGATCCATCTGGCATAGCTGGTGGCTTGGCTATACTGTGGAAACGGGGCTTGAATGTTAGTCTTGTTCGTAGGAGCAGTTTCTTTATTGAAGTTTTAATAAAGGATGATGAGTCTAATCATGAATGGCATTTGATCAACCTATACGCAAGCTCTATTGATAGCGTACGCAAATCCCAGTGGGAAGATCTTCTGAGGTATCAACAGCAGAGTACTGGAGATTGGGTGTTATGGGGAGATTTCAATGACATCTTGTGGACAGATGAGAAGAAAGGGGGTAGGAGACGAGAAGTTTGGTCCCTAAGGGTGTTCAGAGATTTTGTTAATAGTCTTGGGGCAGTGGATTTAGGATTTCATGGGTACCCATTTACTTGGTCTAATAGACGAGGTGGCGATGGACAAGTTAAAGAACGCTTAGATCGGGTTTTCGTCGCACCAGGTTGGAGACTGAAATATGACAGGGCAAGGGTGCAGCATTTGTTTGCGGTTGGGTCTGACCATGCGATGTTATTATTGGATACGAATCCCCCAAAATTTACTGGTAATCGGCAATTCCGGTTTGACAGTAGATGGGCCAATGATCCGGCTAGTTATGATACAGTTTGCAAGGGCTGGCAAAAGACTATTCGTGGGTCTAAGATGTTTGAAGTGTTTCACAAAGTTCGTAATACCCGTAAAGAATTGAGAGTGTGGAGTAAGGTGAAAAATTTCAATGCCAGGAAAAAGATTAATGAGATACAGGATAAACTTAAAGCAATTGGAGAAGACCGAGATTCAAGTGATAAAAGCCAAATCGGTGTTTTAGAGAAGGAATTGGGTGATGCTTGGGTGCAAGAGGAGAGGTTTTGGGGGCAAAAAGCAAGAAAATCTTGGCTAGCAGAAGGTGATCGCAACACTGCATTCTTTCATGCTAAAGTTACTCAGCGAAGGAGAAGGAATACTATCTCTGGGGTGCAAGATTCGAATGGGAATTGGTGTGAGGATCAAGATGCAATTGCTGGGGAATTCGTACAGTACTTCCAATCCCTTTTCCGGACAGAAGGGTCGAGCCATGATACTACGGTGGTGGACTCAATTCAAGCACGGGTAACAGAGCAGATGAACAATTCTCTTACAAGACAATTTAGTGCTATGGAGATTCGCCAAGCCTTGTTTGATATGGACCTAGTAAAGCGCCATGAGCAGATGGCATGACGGCTGGCTTCTACCAAAAGTATTGGGCGGTAGTTGGGGAGGATGTCACCATGGCGGTCCAGTCATTCTTCCAATCGGGCCATATGCTGAAGAGTTTTAATCACTCGCAGATTGTACTCATCCCTAAAGTCAAAACACCGGTCCAGGTATCGCAATTTCGTCCTATTTCGCTGTGTAATGTCTTCTACAAAATCATAGCAAAAGCATTGTCTAACAGATTACGACATATTCTGCCTAATTTGATTAGTAAGAATCAGAGTGCTTTTATTCAGAATAGGCAGATTAGTGATAATATTCTAGTTGCCCACGAAGTGGTCCATTTCTTGAAACAGAAAAGAAGGGGAAAGGTTGGGTGCATGGCTTTGAAGTTAGATGTGGCCAAGGCTTATGATAGAGTGGAATGGCACTATCTCGAGGCTGTCATGATACGTATGGGGTTTCATTCGCAATGGGTGAAGTGGATTATGAGCTGTGTGACCACGGTTTCATATTCTGTAACTATAAATGGCCGGCAACATGGTTATGTCAAGCCTCAAAGGGGGTTGCGCCAAGGAGATCCCTTATCACCGTATTTGTTTCTACTATGTTCGGAGGGGTTTTCATGTTTACTTAAGCAGAGGGAGAGGCAAGGGCAACTGAAAGGAATTCAAATCTGCAGGGGAGGGCCATACATTTCTCATCTTCTTTTTGCAGATGATTCTCTTGTCTTCTGCAAGGCTACCAAGGAGGAAAGTAGGGCTGTGAAGGAAGTGTTGGATACTTACAGAAAGGCTTTGGGTCAATTAATTAACAACTCCAAATCTTCTATTCTTTTTAGCTCCAATACTACAGCTAATCAACGGCAGGTGTGTAAAGAGATCTTGGGATTTTGCAATAGCACGGAGGAAAGATAATATCTGGGATTACCCTACATCATTGGAAGGTCTAAGAAAGATGCTCTATTGTATCTTAAAGATTGCACCATGGGAAAAATTAAAAGCTGGGATGGATCTTTTACTAACCATGCGGGTAGAGAGGTATTAGCTAAACATGTCTTGTTAGCTCTACCAATCTATGCCATGGCGTGTGTAAAGATTCCACTCGGTCTCTGTAAGTTGTTAAACTCAGTGATAGCAAAATTCTTTTGGAGTGGTACTGAGGAGAAAAGGAAAATTCATTGGATGAGTTGGGAGAAAATGACACAGGTGAAGGGCTTGGGAGGTCTGGGTTTCAGAGATATTGAGGCTTTTAACCTGGCGATGCTAGCAAAGCAAGGGTGGCGATTGATGACTGGGGATGATTCCCTTTTTTTTTAGGGTGTTCAAGGCGAAATATTTCCCTCAAACCTCCTTTTTGGAGGCTAATCCAAAGCAATCCTCTTCATGGGCATGGCAGAGTATATTAGCAAGTAAAGAAGTGATTAGTAAGGGTTGGCAGTGGAGAATTGGGACAGGTAAAAAGGCTAAGATTTGGGAGGAACCATGGCTTGGGGACTCGACTTATCCTAAAATCCTAACCCCAAAACCTCAAGGTAGTAACTGGAACTATGTCGAAGAGCTTATTAATCACAACCATATGGCTTGGAAGGAGTCAGTCATTAAGGAGGTATTTAATTCCAGAGATGTGGAGCAGATTTTAAGTATTCCTTTGAGTAAGACAGGTCTGGTAGATAAATGCATCTGGAGGGGTACACAAACGGGGTCTTTTACTGTCAAGTCAGCCTATGTTATTGCAAAGGAAATTGTTCAGACACGACGAACGGCCCGTAGTAGTGGCCAGATCAGTGGATTAGAGGCTGACGAGAATATGTGGAAAAGGGTATGGCATATGAAGGCTCCCGCAAAAATTAAAATGTTTATGTGGCGGTGTTTGCATGGTATTATTCCAGTGACTAGTGCTCTGTTACAGCGACAAATACAAGTAGATCCTATTTGTACTCTATGTGGTTTGGCAGAGGAAACACCCTCCCATATGCTCTTTAATTGTGACAGAGCGTCTAAAGTCTGGGTATTATCTCCATTTCGCATTCGTCCGGAGATAACATGCAATGCACAGATTAGAGACATGTGGAAGAGTGTAGGGGATATGCCTAATGGGGAGGTGAAGAAGGAAGCTCTGGGATTATTTGCTACAATTGGTTGGCATGTGTGGATAGCGAGGAACAATTGGGCTTTCAAACAGAACTGGAAATTGGAAACAAAAATTATCCAAGATGCGTTAGAGGACTTTGATATCTTTTTGCAGGCCACTAAGAAAGATCAAGTTTCCACTTGTGCCGAGAATTGTGGAGATGCTGTGCTATGGAAACCACCAGTACATGGAATGATTAAGATAAATGTTGATGGTGCTTTTGATCCAAATTCTCGTAACGGGGGTGTGGGTGTGGTCTTTAGGAATATTTCTGGAGAGGTTTTGGGAGCAATGGCTGTTCCTATTCTAGGAAGAGCATCAGCCGAAATGGTGGAAGCAGAAGGATTTCGCATTGCACTGGCTAGTCCCATTTGTTCGTTTGGATGCTCATACTCTGTTGAAGGGGATGCGCAAACTGTGATCAACATGTTACAGGGGAAGAGACTAATTAAAGCATGCCTGGAAGTCATAATTAGAGATAGTTTGTCTTTTGGTAGTTGTTTTAATTCTTGTTCCTTTTCTTTTGTTCCTCGGAATTGTAATAGGGTGGCTAATGTTTTAGCCAAATATGCCCTATCTCTGTAGACCCCTATAACTTGGCTTCGGGATTATCCAAGCTGGGTTAATAGGGAAGCCTCCCTCGATGTTTCTTTGATGCTGCAATAAGAATAACCACCTATTACCGATTGGGAAAAAAAAAAAAAAAACCGCACGTGTTGTAGGTCAGTGATTAATTAAAGGGGGAGTTAAAATTAAATAGGTTATATAGGGGTCCTGTCCCCAAGAGATACTTAATTCTCCATTCTTATTAGTGGTTTAAATCATTATGTTCTCATCCTGAAATTTGAAAAAAATCCAACAATACCCTTCTACCCATTTTTCTATGTAACCTAATTAATCACCCCACTCTCTCTTCTGAAGACTGAAATTGGTGACCCACCCTCTATCTCTCCTTCCTTTGGAAACCCTCGCCGGCCCCATCATTGTCGCCCCTCACCGTCTGTATCCCTTCGCCACTGCCGTTCAATCGAATCTCCATAGCCGCCGTTCGAACTGTGGCTTTCAAGAATTTATTAGTGGCGGGTCAAGATGGAGGGGCTAGATACTGGTGAATCCCTTGAATTCCATCTGCAATATTTAACAAAACCCAGACGTAGGGGGGAAGCCAACATGTGACCAGGAGGGTTACGCGAGCCCCCCCCCAAAAAAAAAAAAAAAAAACCAGAATTTTATCCCTTACACCTTTTTTTTTTTTTGGTACACCTACATAAAAAATGTTAGAGAAATTGCAAACTTTAGGTATAGGGCAAATTTTATCCTAAGGCTACTTTTGTTAAACTAAACACGGATGGAGCACTTAATCCAACAACAGGAATGGCGTCCACGGGAGGACTCCTTCGAGATTCCAATGGCAGATGGTTGGGGGGGTTTTCACAGAAATCTTCTTGCAAATTCTAGCCTCATGGCCGAACTTTGGGCCTTCCGAGATGGGCATAATTTTGCAAGGGAGGAACATGTGTTGAATCTGGAAACAGACGGATGCTTTGGGTGTTATCCAACTGCTGCAAAATCAAGAAATGGTTAATCACCCGCTTTGTAATATCTTACTTGATTGCAGGTCCCTTATGGAGGAGTTTGAAGCAGTGTCTATCAAACACGTCTTTTGAGAAACTAACCGGTGTGCAGATGCGTTGGCAAAGGATGCTCCGGTCTCGGTTGGAGATTATTATGTTTATCTTTATTTTCCAAATTGTATTGCAGATGTATTTCGCGCGGATTTATCAGGGGTGGTATACCCTAGAATTGTTGTAGACTCTTAATTTCAATGCATTTCCATTTTACCAACAAAAAAAAAGAGAGAGCTGACATTAAGGTAATATGGTAATTATTTTTTATACAAACTTCAAACCTTCACTTCTCAACTTGCCTGCAGTTTTGCAAGCAAAGTTGAAACCGTACTATGCAGACAATAATCAATATACTCGACAAAATCAACCACAAAACCCCAGAAACCAAAAATGTTTCCAAAGGAAAAACAAAGAAAATTTTACTACTCGACCAAACCAAAAAAACCATTGATCAAACTTTCATTCGACCGCAGCATCTTCATTTTCGCTGCTTTCAGTTGTCATCTCGGGCAATGTATCAAGATCCATACGAGCATCCTTCTCCTCTAACTGGATGTTAGAATCAAGAAAATCTACAGGATCTCGGTCAACTTCATCAGAATTCTCAGTTTTGAAGGATTCTGAGCTTTCATCTTCTTCATCTATTCCATTACCCACTGCTGACTTCTCGTTCTGAATTGTATCATTATCTTCCTCTGAAGTAGTCGAAGAATTTGAATCCCCTGTGTCAACTTCTGAATTTTCGTTTTTGTTTAGAGTCACTAAATTAGAATCAGAATGGCTGTCATCTAAAGCTGCAGAAGATTTATCACTGGTAGCATTTTGACTTTCAGTTCCTTTTTGCACTGATAAATCACTTTCTAAATTCTCTTCCATGGAGTTATTGTTGTCGGAGTCTGTTGTCAATTTAGAATTCAAAACAGAGTTTTCGGAATTGGAGGAAACAATCTCATCAACATTTTCCTCTTCCTGAATGTTCATATCAGTATTCTCACTTGAGTTTCCTGAATCTCCTTTTTCATTTTCAGTGTCAGTATCATGAGTTACAGCACTAGAAGCATCGTCGGCCCTATAATGTTCCTCTCGTGCCTCACGCGCATTCCTACTACTCCCATCATGATTCTCATTTTCATTTTGACTATCTTTATCTTCAACATCCCTCTCATCAATTTCGTTTTCATTGCCTTCTTCTCTCTCTTTTCCCTCATCTGTTGAATCCTCCTGACCCTCTACCTCCACCTCAGATTTCTCTTGATCATGTTCATCTATCTCATCATCTCCTCCTCCTCTCCCTTCATCTTCTTTGTCTTCTTCTTGCTCTTGCTCTTCCTCTTCATGCTTGTTGTCTTCTTGTTCTCCTCCAGTTTCCTCTTCTTCTGCTTCTTCCTCATCAAGCTTCTCATTTTCCTTAATTGTTTCCTCGAATCGAGGGTGGAGACCTTTTCTTCCGAAGTTCATAAATTCATCATTACCATACGTTGTTGTTGAGTTCTTAGCATTGCTTTCATCCAATATCTTCTTCTTATCATGAGAATGCTTAACTTGGTAAACCAACCAAAAGCAAATAGCAAGCAACACAGAAATACGAAGAAAACGCTTGACCTTGAAACCTTTGGACCTGTGGTTTCTACTAGGAGAATGTTTTAACATGATTGTATCCCAGTAGTTATCCAATCTCTATGTTCTCCCACTGTTATGGCAAGTGACTTGACCTACCTAGAAACGCGGACGGATATCAAAAACCAACAAATGTTAGCAAAAAATCTACAAGCAAACAAATCATCAATCCACAATAGTGCTGTTCAATGCTTCGAGAATTCAATTTTGAGTTTTCAACATTGTTGACCAAGTCAATTCTGAGTCCACAGTGCCCAAAAACCAATATCATAACTAAAGGCAAAAACTCACATCAAAACTATCAAACCTAATGCGAAACATCTATGATATAACACAAAGATTAATGCATTGAAGGCAAAGATTACGTCCGTACCCAGGTTACCCCTCCCACATACCCATTTTCCGAAACTAACTTGGCACATGCAGGCAAACTCGTATGAGGGCCTTGTGCGGGGTCGCCCAGCCTTATAGTGCGAGGGTTCTAATATTAAGATTGATTGGTATTCTTGGCACTTGGGTGATGAGAGGTTGTGTTGATTAGATAAAGGGAATGCATCAAGTTCGTTTTAATCCTTAACATTTGGTAGTGCAGATTTTTAATGTGCGACAACAATAGAGATATTATTGGGAGTCTTCTGTCACGCCCCGTCCCGGAACGACACCCAGTGTGGGCCCGAACCGACACGGCCACGTGGCATTCCACACAAAAGACAAACAACTAAACAACAACCAATTAAGAAATAGAGTAAAACCTCAGCGGAAGACTTAACATTAATAATATAAACAAGGTGTCTACGATAGTTACAAACTTGCATTGTACAAACGATACCCAGCATATTTACAAACTTGAAGTCAAAAAGTACTTGACAACATTAGTCACAAAATGAGTTTAGCAAAAATTAGAGTTTGACCCAAATAGATTCCGGATGACAAAGTTATGACCGTCCGAAATCGCACCATTAGAAACACAAATCTGCAGATTCTGCAGATCAGCCAGCTTCGAACCAAAAACTGTGTTTACCTACGAACTTTTAAGGTACAAACCCTACATGTTCTGAAAGGTTTATAAGTCTAGTTTCCAAATCAAAAACCGGTTCGCAAATCCGATACACGTGCTAAGAGATATGCCTGTTTTTCCCAAGATGTGTCAACGCAGCAAATACGAAATTCAGCAAAACAGTCTGCAATCGAAAGCTCATTAAAAATCACCTACTCAATACTTTCCAATGATTCCAACACCAAAACATCACCAATTGATCAAGGTTTAAGACCCATGAGAACCCATAGTCATTAAGCATATTCAACTATGACAAAATTGATGAAAAACACAGCTCCAAAGGCTGCCCAGAATTCCAGAATCACCAAACCATCAACTTCGGAACAAAAATTGATTTTTCCTAGAAGGAACTAAGGCACAAACCTTACATATTCCGAAAGGTATGTAAGTCTAGTTTCAGAATCAAGAAACGGTGCGTAAAACCGATACCCGAGCTAGGAGATATGTCCGTTTTCACAAGACGTGTCTGTGCTGTCTGCCCATACGCGAATCTGACAGCAGCTCGGTTTATGATTTTTATCTTTTTCCACACTTCTCAGAAAATTCTGAAATTTTTACAGCATGAACTACACACACAGAGGCATCTCCAGTAAAATTATCAGAAAATAACATGGTCGGCGTGTCAATAAGAAAAATTCGTCAAAATCAGGACAGACTCAACTTTGCTTAAAACACAGTTTTGTATAACCATGAGATGCACGAAATTTCTGGAATAAAACCCAACTCCAACCTCTAAAACCCTCTCCCATGGACCCAAATCAGTGCATGCAAGGTGCAGGACATGAAACCTAGCATGAGAAACATGAAATTCAGCACTTTAAGAGATGAAAATTACCTAATTAAGCTTCAATTCAAGGCCAGCAAAATCTTCTCTAGGTTTTCCCCTTCCTCTTCTCTCTCTCTCTATCTCTCTCTTTCTCTCTCTCTCTCAAACGGTGTAAACTGATCAGAACTGCAGGTGTCTAACGTGGAGAATACAGGAACTTAATTCCTAAGATTATTATTCTGTGTGGTCAGCACCACCCAACTCTCTTTTGTTTTTATCAGGCTAAAGGAAATTTATTCAGTGCTAGTGGAACACACACACCTTATACTAGGCCAACTAATGATATTAAGGCACACACTTGCATAATCAGACACGTCCATAAACTAGACCGATTAATCTAATCACCACATGATCAATTATTTTTAAACACATAACTCAATTAGAAATATGAATCATGCTAATTATTCAAGGCGGATGTTACATCTTCTTTGTTAGGCTGCTTCCCTGCTAGACATTCTACAATAAAAAGATGATGCAATGATTCCAAAATATAAACCTCGGACAACACAATTGTAAATACATAAAAGTTCATGTATTTGCATACTTTTGCAAAATAGGAGCATGATGCCTTTTGTTTCTTTCACTTATAAGTTTGGAAGTTCTATTCGATTTGCGACATGTAGTTTGTTGGAATAGATGAATAAGAGCTCCCAAGTATACAAGTTCGTTAAGTAACTCGACCCCATGTACACTAATTTCTGGAGTCGCCCATTATCACTACGGTACTACTGCCAACTCGAAGTCTATAAAAGTACCCAAAGTCAAACTATCCTAAAACTGAATCCGAAAATTGTAAATCGGTAACCAAAGAAACCCATCCAAAGATTGGTTTTGGAAATTGATTCCCATCCGTAATGCTCTGATTGATAACCATTTAAACCACAAAAAATCCCCCATTTTCCCTCCCCACACAGGACCCAATTTAAAGGAAGCCCTAGTGCAATGAATCCCTAGAAACCCTAGTGCGAAAAATCAAAGCCCAGAAACCCTAGCGCGAAAAATGAAAGTCCATATATACAGAACAAACCTACAAAACTATGCACTTGGCAAACTCCAAAAGTCCAAATCAACAGCAGAACAGAGTTTAAACCCAATTCAATCATTTTCAAATACCAAATCCTGTACACTCACAGTTGACTAACAGCGAGAAATCAAGTAGAAAAAAACATCACATCACAAACAGGAGCGTCAGGATTGCACTTTTTATACTGCAAGAAGATGTTCAATTTTGATATATCCTTTAAGATTGAATCAAAGCCTCATGTAAAGAACAGTAGAGGAGGGAGTGAAAAGGGTTGAAAGAGCGAAAGAAACGAGGAAGGGCATACCCGTAGAAGAAATAAGCAGCAGGAAGAAATCTGCTTGGGGGAAGAAAAAAGTAGATTTGAATTTCGATTTGGGCTTCCGATTTGTAGATGCAATTCCCTTTGCAGTTCTAGAGTAAAATCTTCGGTGGGGTACTTGGCCACTGAACACCCCCTCTCTCTCTCTCTCTCTCCCTCTCCCTCTCTCTGTTTGGGAATGGGATGCTAAAACAAGCCGAACAAATCCAACTATTCGTAATTGATGTTTGAGAATGGTTGGAAACCTCTTCAAAATTACTTGTGAGCCGGAGGATTAGTTTAAAATTTTAAATTATTAAGCCGGCGGACGGTTAAAATTACAAAGTAGTATTTTTTCCCTTTTTATAACCAGATTGTTTGGGTCAGTTTACGCGAATCGTAACTAATTTTAGGGAAAATGATGGCCGAGGACATGTTTTGATAATTAATACATGCCAATGACATATTGAGAACATTTTTTAATGTTGAAAATGTCTTTGGTGAGTATTAATTATCAAAACACATCATTGACCGTCATTTTCCCCTAATTTTAGGGACCATAAACCCATCATCCATTAGCTGGGGCTTCACTTGAAGTCGGAGCAAATATTCTGTATGAACTGACCTCAAAGGAATTGATAACACCTAAGAAATTTTGAACCTGAAATTTTAAGAGGAAGCAACCCCTGTCTCAAGTATTTACAACTAGGCCAATCCCTTGGGATTAAATTGTATTTTGTTACATTTCTACGTAATTTAAAATAAGAGTTAGTAGAATGGACTCGAACAGAATTTAAAGATCTATTTTTTTATCATTTCAAATGTTTATATTTTAAGAAACTAATTCACCTCTCTCCTTTTTAGATATTACAATTCGTTATCGGCTTTTACTTATTAGTGGAGTATTAAATTTTCAACCATAGAGAAGTTGTCACCTATTGTTTTCCTAGCCTACCACTTTCCGATGAATTATCCACATTTTATGTATTTGTTTCAAGGAATTGAGAAGAAAATTGAGATTGTCTGTCATTAATATATGTAGAAAAAGATATTTTCCGGATTATAAAGATCATTATTTAGAAAATTTAATTCATGATAATATTAAAAAACATTAGGGGATCGGAAAAGTTTTAAATTTTTGGTGATTAAAAAAATTCAAGACCAATTAGTATTTATGGCCATCATCAATATATGTAGAATATAAATATATATATATATACGGGGCGGTTCCGGGAACCCTTAAAAAAACCTCTAAAAAAACCTCCCCAAGTTCCCGATCGAATTTTGATGATCCGAGCCGCTCAATGTAATCAGAACGTGATTTTAAGAGTACCCGTGAGAAATCAGCAAAAAAAATGACCGGGAAGGGCTTCATCCGAACAGTTTTTTATTGAACTTTATTGAACGGTTCAATTAAAAACTGCTCAAATCAAGCCCTTCCCGGTTATTTTTTTTGCCAATTTCTCGCGAGCATCCTTAAAATCACGTTCTGAACACATTGAGTGGCTCGGATCATCAAAATTTGATCGGGAACTATGAGATTAAGATTTAGAGGGGTTTTTTAGAGGTTTTTTTAAGGGTCCCCGGAACCGCCCCGATATATATATATATATATATATATATATATATATTTGGTTATAAAGATCATTTTTTAGAAAATTTAAATAATTCATGATAAGATTAAAAAAATCTAGGGGAACGGAAAATTTATGAAAATTTAGTAATTAAAAAAATTAAAAAATCAAGAACAATTAGTATTTATAGGCAATAGAAAGTGAAAAATGATAAGAATAGATAATAAATAAACATCAAACATTCAATTTGAAAACCAACAGTAATAACGAGAAAAAAAAGTAAATGAAGAAAGGAAATAAAATATGTATATTTTTTTTAATTTGAAGGAAAAAAGTATTTCTATAATACTCAATCTTCAAAAATTTTAGATAAATGATAGAAATTTGAAGGGTAGATTAATTTTTAAAGGTTCTGCTAGAACTTCTAAAACACGACTGAACCTTCAAATCTTCGTTTTTTACGTTTGTTATCTTTGCTGCACTCCAAATAATTTAGCAGCTACTCGGGGTAGTTTGACAACTTGGAACATATGGAAAATGGTCAAACTTTGTAATTTAATTGTTTAGGTGATGAATCAATTTCAAACGGATTTTTAATGACGAACGTGATCTTGAATTGTTTTTTTTTATCGGTTTTTTTTTTATTTAAAAAAGGCAGCGACAAGGCACGTTCTGATGGGCCTCTGTAGAATGGGTCGGGTTGACTGAGTTTGTAATGCGTGACCCATTTCAGACAAATGCGGGAGGATATGGAATCGGGTCAGAGTCTAGTTGGGGAATGGGGCTTCTCTCGAGTCGGCCCTGTTTTATCATCCACTTAGGCTCCTGCACGCGTCTCACCCTGTTTGCACAAGTCTTTTTTTCCCTATAAATTCAGTGGCGGACTCATGAATTATTTATATTGGGGGCACAATTATAACCTTAAAGAATTTTACCGTCAACTACAATTATACATCATTCCAAAAGCTTTTAAACATATCCACACATATGTATTCTCTGCTAGATTTTTTCATTTGAGTGGTGAGCGGCAAAATACATTTTTCAAAATTTTGTTTTAATGTTCTTTTCTTCTCAAGCACTCTGATTTTCTTTCCTAACTTAATAAAAGGACCCAGATTCCTTGCAAGTGCAATTTGTCCACAAGTATATCTCTCTCGTCAATTTGAATCGTTCATATGATAGGGCTCGTCATATAATGTCCATTAAAAACTCTATGTTGACTAGACTTTAAATTGAAACCTCATCGAAATACTTATACTCGTAAAGAATACACAGTCTAACCATTTTTTGCATAAATGAAATGTTCTTATCAAGTTGTTATTAGTGTCCAATTAACTTAATTTTTTGTGTGGACAAATTATTTGACAATCTCTACGTTATACACATCTTGGATCATCGGAAAAAGATTCATAATTATGCGAAATATACTTTGCACTCCTACATCAAACAAGAGAAAACCTTAGTTGAAAAAAATAGTATGGGAGGGTGTGGGGGCACGTGACCCCACATGACCCTTAGTAAGTCCGCCTCAGCCTATAACCTCACAATATAGCTGAGGATAATATGTCAATAACTCCAAACAAATTCGAATATCAATGCATATCTCACGGATATTAATACGCTTTCACAAATATCGATACACCTTTCTCGGATATCAATACACCTTTTACCTATTATCCTATGCCCTTTGGACAAAGATTAGAATAATCCATATAGTATATGCGAATCCAATTAAATGGTCGTGATGCTTGATGTCCTCTCTGCATGTTATCCGGTCTTATTAAAAAAGGGTCCTCTCAGATTATTCGGTCTTGTGATATAAGCAGATCATGCATTCATATACTATATGCATAAAATCTTGGATAGTATAACATAGACAAGATCATATAATATACTAGAACTAGGACTAATCAAGATACGCCTTGAGATCCCCTGTCCGATCCGCCTGTCTCATCCCTTTCGGTCGTTGATCTCGCAAATCAACGGTTGAGATAGGCCGAGCATGTTTTGCTCCAAAACGACGTCGTTTTGAGAAAAAAGTGTTTGGCCCATCTCAACTGTTGATTTGCAAGATCAACGGCCGAAAGAGGTGGGACAGACAGGTCGGACGGGGGAGTCGGACAGGGGATCCGGACTCGGAAGATACATATTTAACAAGCATCCTATCTAATCACCCAGGCGAAATACAACCTGGCGAATGGACACGGCTTTTCTGCCATTGGACTCGAAATTGCACCCCGTGCGGTTTGGCAAATTCGACTCCCATTTCACATTCACTCCAATGATCAGTTTCGTTCACATTGTAGAACTCATTGAGTACTATAGCCATGCAAAATATCAAGCTAATCTTACACCAAACAATATGTGATCGGAACACATTTATATAGAAATGAATGTGCTCTTCAAATTATAAGCCACTGTGTCCAACTCATATTGTTTCTCTGCAAATGTGTTCGGATTAGATATTATTTGGAGTTGGATTAACTTGATTTTGGGCAAGATTATAGTACTTTATAACTCTACAATATGAACGAAACCGATCATTGAAGTGAACGCGAAATAGGGATCGAATTTGTCGACCGCACGAGGTGCAGTTTCTTGTGAAACAGTAGAAAAGCCGTGCCCTTTGCGAATTTGTTTGAACTGGAATTTAACTTAAAGTTTGACTATTGGCACAGATTTTCTGTGCACAAATCTTGGATAGATGTCTTTGTGGGGTTCACTCCGGGTCTCACAAAAACTATTTGAGTCATTCATTAAATTTAAGATATGTTTTCGAAAGGTTCCATAAAAAATCAGCTCAATCGGATAACTGTAAGTACTTAATCCAATCCTTGAGTTTTGTAGCCTAAAATTGAAATGAAAAGTTAATTTTTGGATCAAGTACTTACAGTTGTTTGATTGATTTGATTTTAAGTAGGGCCACTAAAAAATAACTTTTGTATTTAATGAACGACTTAGATCATTTTTGGAAGACTCAGAGCCCCACACAGGGATATGTGCACGATCTGTGGGTAGAAAATCTATGCCAACAGACTTTTCGTTGAGAGGTGCTACTGGTACAGATTTTAAATCTGTACCAATGTGTACAAACCTCTTTTTGATCCCATTTTGAGTCTAAAAAAAACGATTGAAACCGCTCATTTTGTTTAAAATACTATGTTGAAGGCTCCTACTAAAAATAAGCTCAATCCGGTATCGGTTAGGGCATCTATAAAACATCCAACTTTGTTCTAGAATTCAAGCCTAGATTCTAAAGCAAAGTTGGATGTTTCGCAAATACTCTTACCGATACCGAATTGAACGTATTTTTTGCAAGGACCATAAGCAAAGTATTTTAAACAAAATGAGCAGCTCCGATCATTTTTTTTGAGACCCAAAAAGAGGTCAGTTTACCTGGAAAATCTAATCACTTTCTATAACAAGATTGTTTGGGTCAGTTTACGCGTACCTTAACTAATTTTAGGGGCCATACACCCATTATCCATTAGCAGGGGCTCCACTTGAAGTCGGAGCAAATATTCCGTATGAACTGACCTCAAAGGAATTGATAATACACAAGAGATTTTGAACCTAAGATTTTAAGAGGGAGCAACTCCCGTCTCAAGCCTTTACAATTAGGCCAATCCCTTGGGGTTAAATTGTATTTTGCTACATTTCTACGTAATTTAAAATAAGAGTTAGTAGAATGGACTCCAACAGAATTTAAAGATCTATTTTTTTATCATTTCAAATGTTTAATAATTTAAGAAACTAATTCACCTCTCTCCTTTTTAGATATTACAATTTGTTATCGGCTTTTACTTATTAGTTATTAAATTTTCAACCATAGAGAAGTTGTCACCTATTGTTTACCTAGCCTACCACTTTCCGATGAATTATCCACATTTTATGTATTTGTTTCAAGGAATTGAGAAGAAAATTGAGATTGTCTGTCATTAATATATGTAGAAAAAGATATTTTCCAGATTATAAAGATCATTATTTAGAAATTTTAATTCATGATAATATTAAAAATATTACGGGATCGGAAAAGTTTTAAAATTTTGGTGATTAAAAAAATTCAAGACCAATTAGTATATATGGTCATCATCAATATATGTAGAATATATATATATATACTAGTGCTAGCCCGTGCCTACGGCACTACGCATCCTGGTTGGAAGGGGATAGCAGTTGTGTGATTTAGGTGAAAACCAGACACTTAACCGGGAAGTGGAAGAATGCACTACAGCCTTTGGATCAAATGAATCTAAGCCGTTTCAACAACTTGTCCCCACACCCTTCTGTTTTATAATAGATACTAGTGCTAACTCGTGCCTACGGCACTACGCATCCCGGTTGGAAGGATATAACAATTGTGTGATTTAGGTGAAAACCATGGGCACTTAACCGGGAAGTAGGAGGATGCACTACAGCCTTTGAATCAAATGAATCTAAGCCGTTCCAATAACTTGTCCCCACACCCTTCTGTTTTATAATAGAGATATATATATATATATATATATATATATTTGGATTATAAAGATCATTTTTTAGAAAATTTATATAATTCATGATAAGATTAAAAAAAATCTAGGGAACGGAAAATTTATGAAAATTTGGTAATTAAAAAAATTAAAAAATCAAGAACAATTAGTATTTATAGGCAATAGAAAGTAAAAAATGATAAGAATAGATAATAAATAAACATCAAACATTCAATTTGAAAACCAACAGTAATAACGAGAGAAAAAAGTAAATGAAGAAAGGAAATAAAATATGTATTTTTTTTTAAATTTGAAGGAAAAAAGTATTTCTATAATACTCAATCTTGAAAAATTTTAGATAGATGATAGAAATTTGAAGGGTAGATTAATTTTTAAAGGTTCTGCTAGAACTTCTAAAACACAACTGAACCTTCAAATTTCCGTTTTTTTATCTTCGCTATCTTTGCTGCACTCCAAGTAATTTAGCAGCTACTCGAGGTAGTTTGAAAACTTGGAACATATGGAAAATGGTCAAACTTTGTAATTTAATTGTTTAGGTGATGAATCAATTTCAAATGGATTTTTAATGACGAACGTGTTCTTGAATTGGTTTTTTCTATCGGTTTTTTTTTTTTAAAAAGGGCAGCGACAAGGCACGTTCTGATGGGCCTCTGTAGAATGGGTCGGGTTGACTGTGTTTGTAATGCGTGACCCATTTCAGACAAATGCGGGAGGATATGGAATCGGGTCAGAGTCTGGTTGGAGAATGGGCTTCTTTCGAGTCGGCCCTGTTTTATCATCCACTTAGGCCCCTGCGCGCGTCCCACCCTGCCCGCACAAGTTTTTTTTTTTTTTTTATAACCAATAGCGGACTCAGAAATTATTTATATTGGGGGCACAATTATAACCCTAAAGAATTTCACCGTCAACTACAATTATACATCATTCCAAAAGCTTTTAAATATATCCACACGTATATATTCTCTGCTAGATTTTTTCATTTGAGTGGTGAAACAGCGAAATACATTTTCCAAAATTTTGTTTTAATGTTCTGTTCTTCTTAAGCACTTTGATTTTCTTTCCTAACTTAATAAAAGGACCCAGATTCCTTGCAAGTGCAATTTGTCCACAAGTATATCTTTCTTGTCAATTCGAACCGTTCATTTGATAGGGCACGTCATATGATGTCCATTAAAAACTCTATGTTGACTAGACTTTAAGGCCCCATTTGATAACTTGATTTGGCCATGGTACTGGACTAATAGTCCCTTCGGACTATTAATTCCTTGTTTGGTAACACAAATGGCTCCGGATTGTGAATCCCATGGGATGAGGAAGCCGGACTTTAGGGGTATTAGCAATATAGCCCTTGGGACTTGGTATTCATACTCCAATCCCAACTCCTTCTCATTACCAATTTATTCTATCAATCCAATCTCATCATCTCATCTCAAACAAACATACTCATTATCAATCCCTTCTCACTACCAATCCCAATCCTAATCTTATCTCCTTACGAATCTCATCCATCTATCACTGTTATCAAACGGGACCTAAATTGAAACCTCATTGAAATACTTATACTCATAAAGAATACACGGTCTAACCATTTTTTGCATAAATGAAATGTTCTTATCAAGTTGTTATTAGTGTCCGATCAACTTAATTTTTTGTGTGGACAAATTATTTGACAATCTCTACATTATACACGTCTTGGATCATCGGAAAAAGATCCATAATTATGCGAAAGATACTTTGCACTCCTAAATCAAACAAGAGAAAACCTTAGGGCCCGCTTGGATGCGGGTAAAAAATATGAAGGGGGATAAAATAGTAGGAGGTATTAATTTTGATGGGTTGGCCCACATTGATTTGATGTTTATAGAGGGGGGATAAAATATTATGTGGTTTGGATGAGGTATTAATAAGGGGGATAAAAAAACTGGTGCGAAGATCTTATTTTTTTGAACATTTTATGTTAAATGGTCATAATGGATTTTTGGCTCTAAAGCCTTTCAATGAGCACCCCAAGAGAGTCCTGAAACTAAATAAGAAGTCTTTGGGTTGGGGAAAGGGGATAAGCAAGGGTGATTTCGTCTAAATTTCACCCCTCAACAGCCGGATAAAATTTGGGCGACCCAAGAGGTGCCCAAAAGTTTCACGGCTGAAACCCATGGCAGCGTCAAAATGAAGAACGGAGCAAAAGAAAAGAGGGGAAGGAATGGTGCATCCAAGCAGCGGCAACATCGATGGCCCCACCCCATTTACCCCCTCTTATTATTTCACTCCTTTTTTGACTCCATCCAAGCAGGGCCTTAGTTGAAAAAAATAGTATGGGAAGGTGTGGGGGCATGTGACCCCACATGACCCTTAGTAAGTCCGCCTCTACCTATAACCTTACAATATAGCGGAGGATAATATGACAATAACTCCAAAACAAATTCAAATATCAATGCATATCTCACGGATATTAATGCACTTTTACAAATATCGATACACCTTTCTCGAATATTAATAAACCTTTTACGTATTATCCCACACCCTTTGGGTGAAGATTAGAATAATCCATATAGTATATGCGAATCCAATTAAATGGTCGTGATGCTTGATGTCCTCTCTGCATGTTATCCGGTCTTATTAAAAAAGGGTCCTCTCTGATTATTCGGTCTTGTGATATAAGCAGATCATGCATTCATATACTATATGCATAAAATCTTGGATAGTATAACATAGACAAGATCATATAATATACTAGAACTAGGACTAATCAAAATACGCCTTGAGATCCCCTGTCCGACTCTCCCTGTTTGACCCGCCTGTCCCATCTCTCTCAGTCGTTGATCTCGCAAATCAACGGCTGAGATAGGCCGAGCATGTTTTGCTCCAAAACGACGTCGTTTTGAGAAAAAAGTGCTTGGCCCATCTCAACTGTTGATTTGCGAGATCAACGGCCGAGAGGGGTGGGACAGACAGGTCGGACATGAAGAGTCAGACAGGGGATCCGGACTCGAAAGATACATATTTAACAAGCATCCTATCTAACCACCCAGGCGAAATACAACCTGGCTGAATCAAAATTTTCCTACTAAGACAGTTAGAAGCATTTAGGCAATGGGCGGCCTATTTGAGAGAGAATTAAAGTGGATTTAGTGATTTACACCTTAATTTTGCGAATGGACACGGCTTTTCTGCCGTTGGACTGGAAATTGCACCCCGTGCGGTCTGGCAAATTAGACTCCCATTTCACATTCACTCCAATGATCAGTTTCGTTCACATTGTAGAACTCATTGAGTACTTGTTTATACCCGTTTTTGGCACCACGGATCGGGCTAGTCGTGATTGGATTTTTTATTAATTCCTAAATTAAATTGGGCTGAAGTTGGGTAATTAATCCTTGGATGAATCTTGGGCGATGGATTTTTTCCCATTTGGGCCCAAGGAATATGTAGCCCACGGTTTTAAATAAGTACAGTTCGGCCCAGAAAGCAGCCCACGGTTTGGGCCCATGAAGAAGATGTTGATTTGGCCCACAAGATGCAGCCCACGGGTCGACCCACGAAGCAAAGGAGCAGATTTGATCCGTTTGGAGCAGCCCATGATTTTAGGAGTCGGTTGTTTTGGTGGCAGTTACATTCTTTTAAAGTTCAAAGGCCAATTGACCAAGTCAATTGGCCATGTGGCACACAGGAGTACAAAGCAAGGGAGTGGGATATTTATCACGTGCCCATGATCTTAGCAACTGCCCTCAACTTCTGAAAACTGCCCACTAGCATACATGCACAAAAAGTGGGAAATCATGGGACACATGGCAGCCATTGGAGCAAGACAGATTTTCGGATTCAGGCCTGAATCAGGATGCTGCTGGGTCTATAAATACTAGTTCACAATGCTGAAAAATGGTCCAACACCAAAAAGCTCAACGCTTACAAACCAAAGCCTTCCCAGCGAAGCACAATACTTTACTACTTTCAGCAAAGTAGATTATCGAGTACTACGTGCTCAAACCCCATTCAAACACACTTCATTAAGTTGTTTGGATCTTTTACTTTCCTGTATCAACTTTATTATCCCGGAGTAATAGAGTTTACGTTTTCACGTTTCTACGTCCATTTCCTATACGACTAGGAAATTTTAAGTCCACAACCGTGTGGCAAACCACGAACCATTTTGTGATCTTTAACCTTTGGATCACACACGATCGTTGTTACGTTAGAAGTCAAGATTCACGAGAATCTTCACCAGAAGTTAGGCGCTACAAGTCTTGGCACGCCCGCGCTCATTGCATTCACATCTTGTGTCAAAAACGAGAGTTTTCAGTACTATAGCCATGCAAAATATCAAGCTAATCTTACACCAAACAATATGTGATCGGAACACATTTATATAGAAATGAATGTGCTCTTTAAATTATAAGCCACTGTGTCCATCTCATATTGTTTCTCTATAAATGTGTTCGGATTATATATTATTTGGAGTTGGATTAACTTGATTTTGGGCAAGATTATAGTACTTGATAACTCTACAATATAAACGAAACCGATTATTGAAGTGAATGCGAAATAGGGGTTGGATTTTGTCAACTGCACGAGGTGCAGTTTCCTGTGAAACAGTAGAAAAGCCGTGTCCTTTGCGAATTTGTTTGAACTGGAATTTAACTTAAAGTTTGACTATTGGCACAGATTTTCTGTTCACAAATCGTGGATAGATGCCTTTGTGGGGTTCACTCCGGATCCCACAAAAATTATCTGAGCCGTTCATTAAATTTAAGATATGTTTTCGAATGGTTCCATAAAAAATCAGCTCAATCGGATAACTATAAGTACTTAATCCAATCCTTGAGTTTTGTAGCCTAAAATTGGAATGAAAAGTTAACTTTCGGATCAAGTACTTACAGTCGTCCGATTGATCTGATTTTATGTAGGGCCACTAAAAAATTACTTTTGTATTTAATGAACGACTTAGATCATTTTTGGAAGACTCGGAGCCCCACACAGGAATATGCGCACGATATGTGCCTAGAAAATCTATGCCAACAGACTTTTCGTTTGACTTGTGGTAATTGCTCTAGAAATTTTAGTTGTCGCAAAAATTATTTTTTAACTACCAACCAAACACTAGAATATAAAAAATGGAATTTTTATGCGAAGTATTGTAGTATATAATTTGTTTAGTTAATGGCGAGGATCCCATTATCTTTTTTGTAGTGACGCATCTTTTATGTGTTCTTAAGAAAAGGAATTTGTCCCTGTATTATTTAGTAGACTTATTGATTTGACCTCGTTGCTGGGCTATTTGAAAGGTGAGAATATATATATATATATATATATATATATATATATTTATTTATTCTAGAACAAGGCTATCACAATCCTATCATTCAAACAGCACAACGACACTTACAAATTAAGCGATCCACCCGAAGTACAAAGACAAGAAAATCATGTGCTACCTAACCAACAAATAGAAAAATTACCTCAAAGGGAAAATCTAATCACTTTCATCAAGACAAATTAAAGCACAAACTGCAAAGCAGAGTCGACACTTTGTGTTGATCAATAGAGCCCGCTAACGCCAAAGCAATAGGCATCCAAGGGAGCACATATTCCGATCAATGCTTATTCAAAAATTAAAGCACCGTTCGAAATGTGATATACGGATCAAGTGTATTGCGGTTCTTCCATTTTAAACCAAAACATTTGCAATAATAGCTCAAGATTCAAATATTCCACTCAAGTTATTTCGACTCATAATGTAAAAGAGAGTGTGTGGTTTACTTAATTCTTGAGTGGTTGAGTGTTAGTTTATCTATTTTTTGGGATAGTTTCATGAAAATGAAATAGGTTCACTTGCCCAAGGGTAATTGCATGTCCAAACCAACGAGGCCAGATATTGTTGAACTTGATCATTACTTGAAATATCCAAATCGATATTATTGTCATGAACTAACCGCTTATGAATTTTTTTTTTTTAAAAACGGCATGTCCATAAGATAATACAGTACATAATTTTTTATTTTTTTTTGTTGATAGACAAGATAATTAATACATCATTAGGTGAATAAATAACTAGCAAGTGGTGAAAGAAAAAGAAGAAAGTCCTAAGAGACAAATTGACATGGGAAAGATCTATTTGTAGCCATGGATTATGCCTTTTTGCAAGGAATAATACTTGTTCTTTATTTTATTTTTTCTGCATTTCACGGTTTAGTTTTTATTTTTATACATTTGGATATCCTGGATCTAGGTATCCTAAATTAATGAAGAGTCAAAATCCAAGAATTCGGTTACATAAAGAAAGATCCCACAGGTTTAATCATTAATGTTATCTTTGATTCGGAGCTCCGTCATCCCGAGACGGTGGTGTCTGGGTACTAGCTCCACATTAGCCGGCCATGTTGACGGTGTGAAGAAGTGAGCATTTGGCTCTTGCATAGGCGCTAGACACTAGTTTCGTCTTTTCTTGTATTGTGTCTCTGTTTCTCTGTATTTGGGTGGAAATCTGTACTTGCCATATATCTTGTTCTGTATTCGGAGTTATCTGTAGATGCCGTATGACTTGATTAATGAATTTGCTTCTTCCGTTGAAAATTAAAAAGATTTCTTTATGTGGTACCAATTTCTATCAACTTTATCTCTCTTGCATTGGAATAACTTGTTTTTATAAGTGGGAAAAAATTACTCCAATTAACTAGAGTAAACACTTGTAACAAGTGGACTTTTTGGGCGTAGCCCAATTAGTCGTGTAGCTTCCTTTGGGAGTGAGAGGTTGCCGGTGTGGTAATACTAACTTTTAATACCTTCACTACCCTCGATGTATACAATGTTGGGAAAAAAAAAAAAAAACACTTGTAACAAGTAATGATGACGGCCAGAACTCTATCAACACAAATTGCATTATGTACTTCGTATTTTGCGGAGGGAGAGCGAGACACTTACCATATCTGATTGAATAGAATGTTATGTACGCTTTTACTTAATTTTTTTTATTAGCAATTTTTTTTAAAAATCTTTAAAAAAGATTACAAAGATTTAACAGATCACGAGCACACTGGCAAAATGCCGCCTGAGAACCAGACTCGAAGGAAGACAAGGAGCCAACTAAAATACCAGAAAGAAAAAACAATACCAAAACATCCGCCGGAACAAGCCAAACAGCCAGAACAATCTAAAACCAAAAGAAATAAACCGAAACTCAAGAGAGCAAACCGAAAGAACAAAGCCGAAACCAATACACAACCCAAACCCGCCAAACCTTGATATTAAAATTCCAAAGAAAGAGAGGCACCATCCTCGAAATCAACATTTTCCTCTGAGACAAACTCTTCCTTCAAGTCATCTAGAGCATGGATCATTCCCTTAAATTCTTCCACTTGCATTTCAACAAATTTCTTTAAAATAAAGTTTCTCCCTCCTCAAAATTTAAGCCTTACAAAAAACCGAGTCTGGTCATTAAAATATATGAAACCTAGTGTCGGCTCCACAAAGTGAGTAACGTTCGCCTACTTTTTGACTGAGTAAACAAAATAGCACTCTCCAAGGCTTCAACGGTCGTATAACTACCTATACGTGCAGTAAAATTGCAAGTTCATTTTCTATGAAAAGAAAGCTGATATACCCTTTGTTGATGGTATACCCTTTGTTGCAAGTTTCTTAGGATAGAATAGAATAGATTTAATGAATGACAAAAAAAATAAAAATAAAATGCTACTAGGATAATATAGATTCTTCTAACATGTGACCGAAAAATAATGAAAATGGATCCTCACACGTATTCATTTTGGACTTGACCATACTGTCCAAATTTCAACCTTTTATCTGCGCAATAAATGATTTAGATTTGTTGATAGTGTCTTACTCTCAACTGTTTACTTATCTGCACAATCAATGATTTCGATTGTTGATTCTTACCAGTAAGATTAGTTTTTTTCCGGTAAGAAACTATCAATTGTCGAGATAAGTGGCCGAAATTTTGACCGTCCGGTGCAGTTCAAAATGAGGACGTACCGGAGAGGATCCAAACCAAGAAAAAGAACGTGTATAGCACCCCAATCAGTCTTGAGCAATTATCGCAACCCCATATGCGGATTCAAGATTTCAACGTTGCCCGTATGAAATCAGAAATTAGTCTAAAGTGCATCGAAAAGTTATCTTTTTCGGTTAAGGCCGTGAACCTGAAGAAACGCCATTAACGGTCGTGAATCATGCTTGGAGTGATTGACAACCAGAAAATCAGGAGCTCAAGATGTCACTATTTTGGGGAACAAAGTTGTTTTCCATTTTCCATTTAGAAAGCTAATTAGTTAGACTAGCAACAGGGGGGAAAGAAAAGACAAAAAACCTAGAAAAATTACGTTAAATGATTAGACAATAGTATGTGTTTGGAGCCATTAGATATGTGCGGATCCTGTGTACATTTGTGTGGTTCTCATATATCAAGCTACTTTTGATGCATCTGTGTCCGCGTCTGTAGCATTATTAAAACCTACATACAAATAATGGTTGTCCTTTTTTTCCCCTTCCG
This sequence comes from Rhododendron henanense subsp. lingbaoense, assembly GCA_020567845.1. Classification (NCBI taxonomy): domain Eukaryota; kingdom Viridiplantae; phylum Streptophyta; class Magnoliopsida; order Ericales; family Ericaceae; genus Rhododendron; species Rhododendron henanense. The sequence continues at coordinate 14,395,585 of CM036318.1, forward strand.
GTGATGGGTTAGTTTCTATCTTATTTTACGTTTTGAATTCCTGTAAAATAGGCTATTTTAAATATAGAGAATTATTAGGGAACATATATATATATATGTCTAGATATAGACTGAAAGGCACATGTATTTGGGACTGTTTAATGGTCATGAGTCTCATACGATACACATGAGTATGCATCAAACGACTTCGATCGAATTAATAAATTTGTGTTCAAACATCTGTGTTCAAATCATTTTCCAATTCACATATGAATTCAATCATGATCATCTAGCTTAGCGGTGAAATATACGGTGATACATTTATTCTTAGTTTTCCTTGTACGAAAAAAAATGTTAACGTAATAATTAATAAATACTACAAGAATTAGGGATCTCTTTCGTTTTATAAATACTAGTACAAGAAACTTACTTTCCTAGAATATGTAAGATCATCTTTCTAATTTCATAGGTTTTGAGAATTCGATCCCTTGTCCTCAAATATTTTTATTTTCTTGTACTTATCAACATATACACTTCATTGTTGGAGATTCTTCATTCCGAAATTTTAGGATTCTTGACAGGATCTCTCATTCCAGATTCTTGGCCTACGACATGAACAATATTTTTTTTTTTGAATAGCACCACATGAACAATATTTCCCTACATCTAAAACCCATTCGCGGAAAAACTTCAAGAATTTATAAAAGAGAATGCAGAACAATAAAAATAAAAAAAGAAGAGAAGGTTTGCAGAAGAAAGCTAGATAAAAAGGAAATTGTTAGAAAAATAGAAAAATTTGTTAATAATTCGCGGGCTTAAAATATATTCCATCCCTAAGCTTGTTATCCAGACGTAAAGCCATGCAAATACATAATTCACCGAACTTGTTTATTTTGTTTAGTCAACTTCTTAAGTTTTTTTTGTTATTATCTTTTACTTTTTAGATTTTCCTTGTTCAGGCAAAACAAATTAATAACTAATTATGCCAAACTCAGCTTTATTTTCCTGCCATGCATGAAAAGATAGCAAACTCATGGGATTACATGATCATGAAAAGGACAAGAGTTCCTCCCCATCAATTGATTCTACGCCACAACTATCCACCTTAATTAATTAACCATCCTAATTAATAAGGACGTTGACCCACATAATTCCCCGGTGGATAATAGTTACAAGTGACAAACCACCACTCATTCTGGCACTGAACCCTAGCGCAGCCGATCTCCGCCGTGTCCCGCCACACGACTTGAGTGTAATGCAGGCACTCTCCGCCACCGACGCACGAATTCGTATCGTAGTCGTAGTATTGCTTCTCGTCCACCCAGAGCCTCACCGCGTCCACCGCGGTGAACTCGCCGGACCCCTCGGCGATGTTCTCGCCGTACGACGGCCCGTGCGAGTGCTCCAGGTTGCAGTCGGCGCTCCTCACGTTGGCGTAGTTTTGGGCGTAGGCGGCCACGGTTTGGTTCCACCCGACGGGGTTGATCCCAAGTTGGGCACGGGCGGCGTTGTGGGCGGCGAGGAAGTCTTGTGGGGAGTTTTGGGCCAGGGAGAGGTGGTGGTCATGAGCCATGGTGACCATGAATGAAACAACGATGGCCAGGGCAAGGTTGGAAGGAGCCATTTTGGTTGAGGCTTTGTGGAAATGAGAGGTGGGGTTTTGTGGGTATTTATAGGCGAATGTTGGCAAATTTTACCATGCAAAATAATACTCCAGTAGTCTTGGGAAAATCTTACCCATGGTCAATCTGCCAACTTTTGATTGAAAAGATAATTATAGTTACTGCTAATATCTCTCGTGTCTTTTTCTACGTCCTTTTCAATCTAATGTTTAACGGCACCATTTTTTCGAGATCTGAATAGTTTCGTTGAAGATCAAGGGATTGACCTAGTGGTTGTGGCACTCCTTTACCAGGTAATCCGAGTTTCATCCTTGTTGTCACGGGGCCAATCGTGCAACACAAGGCATGCGGTGAGGATTGGGGACAGAGGATCCGACCCTCTATGTCCAGCTTCAAACCAAGAAAATAGTAGGGTATATTTGACTGTCGTCAATTAATTAATTAAACACTCAAAATAGTGAGATAATAGTGCTGTCATGACAAGAAAAGAGGAGAAAATGGAATGAGAAAAAACTTTTTCGCGGAGCTTTTCGTGAATAGTTATTTATGGAGGTGAATCTCGAGCGGCCAAAGTGTTTTGCACGGTCTGGATTCTAATGAAATTTTTCCGGAAAAGAGTTTAACTCTTCTCCTGTAAAGTTTCATTTAAATCCGCACCGTCCAAACCCGAGATCGTGGGCCTCTGTGAACCGCTTGTTTACAGCGGCTCCGTGAATAAGTCTATCTCAAATGGAATTAGTTGTTGTTCTTAAAAGGATAGGATTTTAATTTGGAGCCATTGTCCCTTGAGCTATGATTAATAATATTTAAAAAGAAAAGGTGCATAAATATTTGTCCTATTCTTTAGTCTTCCTTAGGATATAGGCCTAGTTGCATGATATAGTTATATTCAGGTATGGGAAGAGGAAATATAAAAAGATCAAATCATGCAAAGGAAAGGAAATGTGTGTCCATGACTTTGAAAAAGGATTGGGATTCACGTGTCTAAAGTTAAATTTAATTTCCAGGAGGACCCATACAATTATAATGTTGTGTACATATTCCAAAAGCATAACGCCAGTGAATCTCACTGCCAATGACTTCACAAATTTTGCTAATTTGTCCCCATGAGTGATGCATACAGGATTAACATACATATAATGTCCTGATGTAGATATCATTGATATATATCATATACACCCCCCTTCCTCTAAGGACGTCCTTATTCTTCTAAAATGCGGATGTGTGATCCTAGCCGTTGGATTGTGTTTTCAATGGTCCGGATCCACGGAAGGTTTATGAGTCCGCATTTCAGAAGAATAAGGACGCCCTTAGAGGAAGAGGGGTGAATATCATATATATGTGATATGAATATGTGTCGAAATTTTGGGGGGAAATAGCCTTGCTCTGGAAGCCCAAATTAGGGATAGCATTGGCTCATTAAAATATAAATCAAAATCAACCTACTTGAGTTTGAGCTCGCATTCAGGTCGTTTGAAATCAATTTATTCTTTAAACAGGTAGTAATTATTTTTTGAAGCTCATTGAGTTTCCAAACCGAGAATGAATAGATTACTACTCAACTCTTTCAGCTTGCTTCGTTTGGATTGGTGTTTGAATTTTTTTTTGAAAAATAGTAGGAGTAATAAGTGGAGAGAGATAGAGAGAGAAATGTTAGAAGTAGGGGGGAATCTAGGGGGAATTTTTTGAAAAATTCTTTTTGAATTGTGAAGAGAACAAGGCATGAAAATTCAAAATCGGCTCATCATTAGCTCGCTAATTCTTGTTTGAAGTACTCGATTCACCTAAAAAATAGCTTCAACATATTTTCAAAACTCGGAATTTTCAATCCCAACTTAAGCGCTCCACTACTCGACTCGTTCTACTCGTTTATCAACTCTCGGTGCAATAGTCAATAGATCAGAACTCCACCTTAATACCGACTCATTTACATAATTTTCTTTTATAACCATTCAAATCCTATCGGATCTGTCACATGGTTTTTCATAGCGAGCATTAATGATTTAGGGGTTCAAGCAAACCCCATGGGCTAAAAAAATGTATTAATTTTTTAAGATTTTCCACATGTATTTTGATTTTCTTTGACATTGTCGACACTAAATTACTCATATGTAGCTAAAGTAAATGAACATTCACCTATATTTAAGTCAAGTAGTCAATAGATAATATAGCTCAACAATTAAAAGAAAATAAAGGTAAACCCTATATTTTTTTGTATACCAAAATCAATATGGTTATTTTATACAGGATGTGGCATACAAAATTGTCTTTACGTATTCGCCACCGCTGAACTGAAATTCTAGAGCGACTCCTGTTCACAGTGTGGGACGAAAGGGTCTTCTAGCACTACATGATCTAAACCCATTACATAATTTTCAACTCCAAAAAGCACCAAATAATTTTTCCTCATGTTTTGACTATCATGGTGATGGAATTTCACGCCATAAGCGGCTGGTTTTTCGCAGTATGGATCGGCATTCGGCACAGGGTGTAATCGGTTCGGTTTCGGGGCAAAAATGTTGAAGAACGATTCAGTTTGGGGATAAAATTTCCAGGACCGATCCCGACTAGGATTAAGATCGGTTCAATTCGATTCGGGGTGGAATCGGTCCAATGGGAATTTGGAAATTCGGGCTGACCGAAATGGGCCCAAAAATAATAGTTTCTTACCAAACACCAGCCCAAGTTGGGCCAAAAATAAAAACTTAATCGTGGGCCAAATTAATCAATTTAAGAAGTTCCACCAGTTCAAACACCAATTCAAAAGTCATGTTTTTTCATCAAATTAAAACAATTGGTTGAGAATAAAAACAAGTCAAGGATCAACAATGTAAAGACCCGTTAATTCGTATAATTGATTAAAAGGTTTAAAGGAAATAAGAAGGATGAGATTGATTTTGAAATTGGAGAATTGGGGTTAATGTGAAAGGTGGAATATTTGTTGGGTGAATATATGAATTGTGTTTAGTGTATATGTGTGTGTGTGTAGGAGAGCTCAGGGAATAACTTTCCCCATCTCACTCTCTCTCATCTCTCCCGACTCCTCTCCCTCTCGGCTTCCATCTCTCACTCTCACTCCCTCCCTTGCTCTCACCAAATATCACCCAAAGCCCACTCAAAATAGCCATAAATCCTTCACTCCTCCGCGTATTTCAGTCCGTATTGCTTGGGTTTGAGCTCGGTGGAGGCGTATTTCGTTCGAACTCAAAGATTGGAGCTAGGGCTTGAGAAATCTTCCAAATTCGTTCTTGATCTTGAGGTAGGAGGTTCTAACTATCAATACATGTTTATGAAGTGTTTCTTGAAGCTCAATTAGTGCCTTGGATCGTTGTTGATATTGTTGTTGTTGTTGTTGTTGTGATTGAAAAACCCATCTCTGTCTGTCAAAAATCTGCTCGAAACCCATTGTTATCGATAACATTTTAATTGTTATCGATAACATTTTGTTCCGGAGCCCAGAAAATCCATTGTTATCGATACCTACTGTCTTTGTTATCGCTACCCTTGCGTCTGGATTGGTCGTGACCCAAATGTTATCGATACCATTCCCAAAGGTATCGATAACTCCATGTAAAAATCTGGACAGTTTGTAAACTTGACTTCCATTCCATTATTTGGAGTTTCTAACATGCCTAGTCTACTTTAAACACTATTCCAAGGATCTTAAACATGATTAACCTTGCCATGTGACATCATTGAACACTCCCATGATTTTTAAGCTCCATTAAATTGGATTTTCTCGACAATTCTCTATGAATCAAAGTTGTAATTGAACGGCATGCCCGAACGGCGAACGAACCTCGATACTTTTCGAATGCGACGAGAACGTTCAGGACTCATCGACGGGTGAGTGCCTGGCAGAGGACATCGGGGTCCTTTAATTGGCCCGGCAGAAGCTATATGCTCATATTTGATATTTCAGGGCCACCCTTTGGGCATGGTGCCTGGCAGAGGACATCGGGGTCCTTTAACTGGCCCGGCAGGAGCTACGGCTCATGACACTTGTACGAGACACGTTCTGACACATGGTGCTTTGAAATGCTTTACATTGGAACTCTCGGTTGACCATAAAAGCGGATTGTTGAAATGAAATTGCTATGGTTGTTCATCCGTTGGATCTTGTTGCCTTAGATCATCTTATTTTCTTTCCTACATTTCATATGCATATATTGCTAGATTAGAGCTTTCTACTGGGCTAGTGTAGCTCAGACCTTCTTTCTTTTCAGGTGCTAACTTGGGACAATAGCTGCATGTTTGGATTGCTTGGATGTGAGAATTATTTTGAATGCTAACATTGTGGAGTTACCGAGTCATCTTTATAGTTTCTTTTTGAAAGATGTATTTGTAACTCTATTGGTAAATCCTTGATTACGAAACGATGTAATTCCTTGACTCTATCGATACTTTTACTTTTGTTAATTTGGGCCATGGGGCCGAAGTTGTACTATTTTGGAAACTCTTGGTGGATAATGTGGAATTGTGGAATGGTATTATTAAACTCTTTTTTTTTTGGGGTATTCGTATGGAATATTGTGAGGTTTTATTCATGAATATTCTCTATATTTATGTTGAAAACCGAGGGTGTGACAAACAAGCCTTCATCTTAACATTTGGTCGTCCTGTATAGCTCAGATCCATTGAATTTGCACGAAGACAAACCTCCAAACAATCAAGGAATGAAAAGGCAGACAAGGTTAGATGTGTCGAATGGGCCGGGCCGGCACGAACACGGCACAGACATGACACGTTTAGCGTCGGCATGGCACGAACCATCAGGTGGGCCGAGCATGTATAAGGGCACAACAGAAACATGATTTTTTAATTTTTCATAAAGAATACTAGTAGGAAACATCAAAAAAATAATTTATGCCAATTGTGAATTGTATACCATATAAATATTATTATATTACATGCTTCTCACTCACCTTATATGCCTCGTATGCCTAAAGGATTGGGAGTGCACATCTTGGACTTTAAAACTCAAAAGTGGATGATATTATGCGAGTCAAAATTCCCTACGATTAGTGAAAAAGTAATGTATTATATTTTTTATTTTAAGAAAAATAAATGATTGATAGTTGAGTAGGTGCCAACTAGTTGAGATGTATTTAAACTATAGTGATGCATTTCTTATTTATAATTTCATTCATTGTATTACAAAAAGATTAATTATCAATAAAATGTTTTGAACTAAATGTGTTAATTTTAATCGTAGTTATTTGGCATTTCTTTTTTCAATTTACAAAAAGTGATGGCAATTTTGTAGAATAATTTTTTGGTTTCACAAGGCTCAAATGTCCACGGACACAATATTTGGTAGGGCACGACACGGCACAGGCACGTCACGACACAAATTGTGGTGGGCCGTGGGCCAGACTGGGCCAAGGATATTTTAAAATAGTATGGCACGACACGGGCACAATTATAAAATGGATTTGCAACGTTGAAAAATGTTTTCGAGGCTGATTCGGGAAAAACTTAAAACACGAAAGTTGTAGCTCTCAAAATTTTGAACTTAGGAATAGAATTCGTCGCAATCCAAGGTCAAAAGAATTAGTTATGATTTTTGAAAGGAACTGCTCCAGTGCTGTTTTTAGACAGATTCTTTGCGTTGTGTGCAAATTGTAGGCAGATTATGGTAACCTAATTTGACTATGTTTAACGTGAAAATTGGACTTCACATGAAACATGAAACAGCAATGCTAGGGACACAGAAAATGTACACCAAAATTAACTCGAAAAGGTCAATCAACAGTACAGATTCACTTTAGAAGATAAATCAACGGTGCAAATTCTTTTTCTGAGTAATTTTGGGGTTCATTTTATGTGTATTCAAAATTATTGTTAACTTTAACAAAAGGATACTGATCTCTTTTAGTAGCATTTTACTAGGTAATATAAGGCTCCGTTCAACTAAGGTTCTTATTTTTTAAGTATTTATTTTTTGCTTTACGGGATATGTTATTCTCTCATAATACATCAACTTTAATTATAAAAAAAGTACTCGTATTATTTATTTTAGTCAGTGGAACACACCCTAAATCGGAGTCAGATCCAATCGAGTTTATTTCGGTCTAGTTTTGGGCCATTTGTGGGTCTTTTTCGGGAGGCTCTTTTTGGGCTCACAACAGTAATCGGAATCGTTAACTTTTTAGAGCTCGCCGAAAATATTAAGCACGCCAAAAATTACTTTGATCCGATACCATTTCATATGATTTCAAAATGCATGAAACTTCATATAATTGTGTCACATGGATTGTAATCCAATGTTGCACACTTTTTTTTTCTTTCAAACTTAACGCACTTCGAAATCATATCAAATGGTTTCGGATCACCATAATTTTTGGCATAATTAATATTCTTGGGAAGCTCTAAAAAGTGAACAGTTCCGATCATTATTGTAAACTCAGAAAGAGCTCACAAATGACCCAAAACTGGACCAGACTGGATCAAAATAAACTGGACTGGATCTGACTCCACCCTAAATCACTTTTTAGTTCAAATGGTATAGTAAACTGGCCAGTATACTTCCGTTTGGAACTTGGAAAAGAAAAAGAAATAGTATCTCAAGAAACCACTCCCACTCCTTCACCAGGTTACAACCAGAGAAGGCGTTAATGGCAGAAGTTGAAGACGACCACAAAATTCACAAATCCAGCTGCTATCTTTTTGATCCTCCAATCGTTTCCTACGGCCTAGAGAGAGAGAGAAAGTCAACACCCCTAACGTAGTGGGAGAGAGATGGGGAAAAAGGGATGTCGGATGGGAATCCGTCGCCGGATGAAGAAACTACCGTTGGCCGCGCAGGCGGAGGCGGCGTCGCCGTATAACGGCGGCGTGGCGGCGGCCGTGGAGAACAATTCGATCTCGGCAATGGCGGCGACGAGCAAGGCGGCGAAGAAGAAGGGCGGGGGAGGGGCGAGGCTGTGGATGAGGTTGGACAGGTTCGGGCAGTCGGAGCTGATCGAGTGTGATAAGAGCATAATTATCAAACGGGCTTCGATTCCGGCCAGGGATTTGAGGATCCTTGGCCCAATCTTCTCTCACTCCTCCAATATCCTTGGTAATATTTCAATCCTTACTTCTTTTTCACATTGACTCCACAGTTCAGTTGCACATAAAGAATGAGAAAGGATGGGAAAATCAATTTTCCTTTTCTGCGTGTTCAATTACCAAGAAAATTGTAGGATCCACCGTTTTCAACTTTCCCCACTGAGAAACACTTTTCTGCAAAAAAAATTTGTCACGGGAAAATAAAATTCATTCGTTTTTTCACTTCACTTCACTTTTCCTTAGAATCCATTTCCCAAACAAAGTTCCCGCAGAGCCAAAAAGAAATTTTACCATGCTCGACAAGATCCCATGGTGTGATGGCTTTGAAGAAAATTGTCAATGGTTAATCAGACGTTCGAAAATTGAAATAAAATACAGAAGAAGAATAGCTTTGGACTTTGGTGTAAGTCATGGTGGATGGTGGTTTGTGGCCCGTGGGTATTGGAACACAAAATTAGATTTATAATTTGTTGAAGATGAGCGTAATTGGGATTAAATTTAAGGCTTATCTACTTTTCTAGTCGTTGAAAAATACCACAAGTTTCAAAATCGTTTTAGTAAGAATTATCGTTTCAATTTCGTCCTTGTAAAACTTTTACGATTTCAATGTTACCCTTTCCGTCCAATGGTTGACGGAAAATGCCCATGTGGACTAACGGATGCAACTCACCCCCATGAGCTGTACAAAGCAGACCTGGTTGTTTCAAATTTTTGATATATGTACATGTTTATGAGAGCTATAGAGACAAATATTAATTATGACCCTTTAGGATAAAATGATCAGAAAAATAAGATTTTCGCACTTGATCAAACAGTTTGAAAATTGGAGAACTTAATTTTTTAACCATATTTTTTACATGTATAAACAGTATCAAAAAATTAAGTGCTCCAATTTTCAATCCGTTTGAACCGGTGCGAAGATCTTATTTTTTTATTGTATTATTCTAAAGGTCATAATTAATTTTTGTCTCTAGGGATCTCATAATTAAATATGTGCTCTTTATTAGATCTTTATTTGAGACTCTATAGAGCAGATACTTGATTATGAGAGCCCTAGAGACAAAAAATAATTATGACCCTTTAGGATAAAATGATCAGAAAAATAAGATTTTCGCACCGGTTCAAACGGATTGAAAATTGGAGCACTTAATTTTTTAACCGTATTTTTTAATATATAAACCGTCTCAAAAAAATTAAGTTCTCCAATAGAGAGTATTGGTGTAGTATTGAAAGAGAAGTGAGTAGTTAAAATGTAAAATATGTAGTGTTCATTAGCAATTTTTGCTAACCATTGATGTACATGCTCTAAATTTGTACTCCCTCCGTCCCAATTTAAATGTCCCATACGGTTTTCCATGCATTTTCAAACCCCAAAAAATATACTTCTACATATTATTTATTTAATTTTTTTACACCAAATTAAAATACTCAATGAGCACTTTAATTTGGTGCAAGAAAATTAAAAAAATATATATATGTAGAAGTATATTTTTTGGGGGGTTTGAAAATGCATGAAAAACTATAGGGGACATTTAAATAGGGACGGAGGGAGTAATTTCTTTGACTGTGAACCAAGCATGTAATTTTTATTCAATGTTAATGCAATGGCTTGTTTAATGCAATATTTGCCAATACAAGTTATCACAAAAACTTCAGATCATCAGCAAAAGTTGTGCCATTACATTTCCACATTCAAATCATCTCCAAATATGTTCCATTACATATCTAAATCTAGATTATCAAAACAAAGATAAACCAAAAGCCGGAAATGCACATTTCAACATTAACATCATCACAACAAAAAAATACACAAGTCTTTGAGGTCCTAGAACTCATACAGGTGGGGGTAGGGGTGCCAAAGTAGAATGGGGGTGAGTTGCATCTGTTACTCCACATAGGCATTTTCCGTTAGCCATTGGACAGGAAGGATAACATTGAAATCGTAAAAGTTTTACAAGGACGATTTTGAAACTTGCGGTATTTTTCAAGGACTAGAAAAGTAGATTAGCCTAAATTTAATTTTTTTAACTGGGATTAGAAATGTTGGGATTCAATACTTAATCGTAATTTCTTTTAATGACGATTTTTGTATTCTGAAATGTTGCATAATTTTTGTTGTTTTTTACAATTAATGTATTTTTATCATTAATTTAGTGTCACAATTAGCTTCGGTGTGTTTTTTAATAGATTTATTGTTTTAGGATTTTGTATTTGTTCGAAAATATAGTTTGAGCTTCAGGAGAGAGAGAGAGAGATTGATTTTAATTATGAGAGAAAGATTTCAAAAAATAGGAGAGAAGGGATAGTCATGATTTTTTTCAAAAAAAAATAGGAGCAAAAGATAATGTCTTAAAACAACTAGGAGTACTTCCTAAAGATCTCAAGAGAATACGACTAAGAATTATGACCACTCCTAAACAAAGAGGTTACTTTATAAAGTTAAGGCATGCAATTAGCAACTATCAGAACCATTCTGCTCAAACTGGTTCAGGGCCCAAGAACTGAATAGGACCCCATGCTAAAATTTAGCTTAATAGGATATTGGTAAGATCTCAATTGAAAAAACCAGTTCTGCTCAAACTAGTTCAAGACCCAAGAATTGAATATTTTGATGACGTACTCACTAATAACCCATTGAGCTGAAATTTTGCATAATCTCCTAACCAATCGATCCGTAAAAAATGAGCGGTTAAGTTACAACTAAAAAAGGTGGGTGAAACAATATACTCGTGTGTTCCATGTCCTTATAAGTTGACTGTCTAGACATACTAAGAATGCCTTATATATTAACTTTTCTTTAAACGGAATGGAAAACTAGATGATCACAATAATAGAACCAGTAAGGGTGTGTTCCACTAACTAAAATAGTACCTTTTTTTTCCTTTCAAATATGTACTTATTTGTTGAATGAAAGATGATGTATTGTGAGAGAATGACCTGTCTCGTAAAGTGGAAAATAATTACTTAAAAAATAAGAACCTTAGTGGAACGAGGCTTAACTCAACTTTTCTCATGCTTATACGGCAATGTTCTAAAAGTTGTTAGGCGCTAGTCTGGCAGTTGGCCACCTTCGAGCGATTAGTCAGATTAATCAGCGCATATTAATTAGTAATCATCAATTAATTGTTAGTCAGACCTAATTGGATAGGCCCCACCAGCAATTAATCATTAATTCCTTGTTTTAGAAAACTGTAATATACGGTTATCCCTGAGTTACAAATTCCAAGTTCGAGCTCAGGGAGCCCCCTTCCCCTTCCCCAATGCTAATGTTAGTGTTAGATTGCACTGTGATGTAGGACAAGATCGTAGGATTTTTTTATATTTTGGAAACTTTTATTTAGGAACAATATTATTAGGAAATTATATTAGTGCTGCCTGTTTTGCATGTTTCTTGTTTTTCTATTTCCTAGTTTTGGTAGAATTTATTATTCCCTTGGAGATGTTATTTCCTTGGAGATTTTATTTTCCTTTTTATTATGGTCTTGGTTTCCAAGTAATTGTTTTGCTTGGTCTCCACTCTAAGTAGTTACCTTATTGTTAGGACTCCTACTAGTATAAATAGGGGTGTGAGTTATTCAATTATTAAAGCTTTTCATCAATAATATTCAGAGTTTCTCTATACTTTTCCTTGTGCGCAAGGTTTGCTCGTGGATTCGAGTTCTATCTCGTTTTGATTTGTACGCAACTAATCTCTTTGTTAATTCCGTTGCGTCAAGTGGTATCAGAGCCACGCTTTTTCTTGGTTCGATGGCATTCGTCCGTGGAAGATACACAAACCCTATTGACGATGATCGTAGGGAAGGATTTAACAGGACTCGCGCTAAGGGATTTGCCCATGGTCAACCTGTTAAACACAAAGTTGATAGGAACCGCGTTGTGAGATTTGCCCGCAACCAACCTATTAATCAAAACGACTCTAGAAGATATTCTTATTATCAACTTGATAGTGAGGATGAATCTGAAGACGAGTTATTTGAGGATTATTATGGATATCAGTCGAAGAAGCGACATTCAAGGTCCAAAGGATTTTATCGCATAGATGTCGACTTTTTAACTTTTCAGGTAGAACCAATAATTCCTACTTTTCATGGGTATTGCCATCCTGAGAATTTTATTTATTGGTTTCATAAAGTAGACAAATTCTTTGAGTTCTACACGGATATTCCTGAAGAGAAGAAGGTCAAATATGCAGCTCGTAAATTATATGGCTATGTTTCTACGTGGTGGGAACGATTGCAGTCCGACAGACTACAACAATATAAACAACCCATTAGGACATGGCCTAGGATGAGACGATTGATGAGTGATAGATTTCTTCAGACAAATCACGCACAAATGTTATATCAAGAGTATCAAAGGAAGCTTGAGTCAAAACAATCCTTCCAAGAATTTCAAGCTCAGATATAATTTCAATTCTTGATAAATGGAATGGATATGAGATAAAAAAGGAAGAAGGAGATTGGGTCGAACTTGATGCAGACAAAGAAGTTGCTGAAGAAATTGTTAAAGAGGTTGCGATTCAAGTTGTATGAAAATCGAAATGGATGTTGGTGATCAAGTTGTTGAGGACCAAAATAATTGTACATTGGAGGTGGTTGATACTAATATAAGTGAACTGCACAATAGCAAGATGGATGGTTGTTATAAAGAGGCCCTTCAAGTTGCTACAATTGAGAGGGTAGATGACGACATAGATAAACCAAAGGAAGAAAAAAGCATTAAGTTCATTGTGAATACTACTACTACAGTGGACGAACAGTACTCCTTGGAGGCCATTCAATTATCTACAATTGGAGTACATGTGCCACTAGAAAAGGACACCCTTATGGCTGGCAATAATTTTCTAGACACAAAGGTTGCTAACAATACTGTTGAAGATGAAGTGGCCGTAGAATTGCACCATGCAACAACAATCGTGAAGAAACTATTTGGAACTGTCCTTAACAGTACGACACCAATTCTTGAGGGGTCAAGCAATTTTGAGATGGAACAAAATCAAAAGAACTTGCAACATCAACTTAAGGTTCACTTTGTTGATTTTCTTGGGGTGGAGCCGTTTGAATTAATTGTCAATACCCGTTTAGTAAATCATATCAATGAGTTGAAGCAAGTTGAGAAACAATCTTTGCAAGTATACTTTTCTTTGAATTTTTATTTGAAGTTAAGAAAGGAGTTGAAGTATTCTAAGTATCTCTTCATTTGGCATGGAAGGTGGCAGATTTCTAACGAGAACTCGAGGTCGATTTCTTTTGAAGAAAAGGAGACTGATGGAGGACAAGATCGTAGGATTTTTTTTATATTTTGGAAACTTTTATTTAGGAACAATATTATTAGGAAATTATATTAGTGCTGCCTGTTTTGCACGTTTCTTGTTTTTCTATTTCCTAGTTTTGGTAGGATTTATTATTCCCTTGGAGATGTTATTTCCTTGGAGATTTTATTTTCCTTTTTATTATGGTCTTGGTTTCCAAGTAATTGTTTTGCTTGGTCTCCACTCTAAGTAGTTACCTTATTGTTAGGACTCCTACTAGAATAAATAGGGGTGTAAGTTATTCAATTATTAAAGCTTTTCATCAATAATATTTAGAGTTTCTCTCTACTTTTCCTTGTGCGCAAGGTTTGCTCGTGGATTCGAGTTCTATCTCGTTTTGATTAGTACGCAACTAGTTTCTTGTGAATTCCGCTGCATCACACTGTTAGTGTTAGATTGCCAACCATTAAAGTACTTATAATCCAAATATCCTACTATCTGTTAGTTTCTTTATTGGCCTTAACTTTTTTTAGCACCTTGATTTGCGGTGACGTCTGCTCTCTACATCAGTTTGGTAAATGAAGAAACCATTTGGGAATAGAAAATGTCCCTACAGGGCCTACACATTGGTATTGTTATAAGATGACAAAGCGGATGAAAGGGTTGCTTTCAAAGCAAGCCCAAAACGTTTGTATATCTGTTTTTATGTTGTGAGATATGGTTATCACATTTGGTCAGCATTAACTTGTAAACTATTCAAAACACAAAGCTCAATACAAAGATGATTATCATGAAACTGTAGTTTACAATGCAGTAGGTTCCATAGGTGCCAGGTCTAGTAACTATCTCTGATGCATGCACTTGTATTACAATTACATTTCTCCTTCTGATCTGCATATCTAATTTTTGGGGGTGATGAGTGTGACTTTTGAGTTTTCCACCCCTCTTGCAGCCAGGGAGAAAGCCATTGTTGTCAACTTGGAGTTCATAAAGGCTATAGTTACAGCTGAAGAAGTGTTGTTGCTTGATCCTCTTCGACAGGAGGTTCTTCCATTTGTGGATCAGCTGCGGCAGCAACTTCCTGACAAAAGCCGGGTCAAATTTGAAGGAGGGGCCCAAACGGCTTTACAAGATGATGAATCTCATTTGGCCACTGGGGGAAAATGGTTACCTGTTCCAGGTTTGCAAGCTGAATTACCCTTTGAGTTTCAAGTTCTCGAGATTGCATTGGAGGTTGTCTGTACATACTTGGACTCCAATGTGGCAGACCTTGAGAGAGATGCTTATCCTGTGTTGGATGAGCTAGCGAGGAATGTCAGCACTAAGAATCTTGAGCGTGTACGGAGTTTGAAAAGCAATCTGACCCGTTTACTTGCACGGGTACAAAAGGTATCCTTTTGTCTATTGCTTTTTTCTACTAGATAATGCATATCATTTCACAGTGTTGATGCAGTTCTTTTTTGGGGCAAATATAACTTACGCCCCCTGTACCTTAAAAGTGATTTTAAATGACACCCCCTCAGCTACAAAAGTGGCCAGCCGCGCACCCTAAACTATAAACTAAAGTGGGAACATGGATGCCGTTAAACAAAGCATCAGAAAGACTAAAATCTCATCGTATTTTACCCATTCCTTCGAATTTGCAAACTCACTCTCTCTACGAAGTCTCTGCTGTGGAAGCTATTACTATCTTCATTCTTTAATTGAACAGATTAATATCATAAGTATGTTTACATTCACTATGGTGTCAGGGAATCAAATTTAACTGATCAAATACAAACCAGTAACTTATCTAACAGAAAAACAGTGAAAAAATTCCAATTTTGAATCAAATGCATAAAGTGATGTATACAACACACAATAAAATGGCAATCACAGAAATTGGAATTTATGTCATCGGATAACTACTGTAGAAGACTAAAATCAGAAGAAATCAGAAGAACAATATTCATGTCCATGCATATAGTAAATTACAGAATATATGTCTATATCTCAAGTATAAACTATACGAAATTGTCAAGGATAACAAATTGATAGTGCGCACATACTCTTTCTCCCAAACTTTGATATCTTTTTGCTTCTCCAATGAAATAATACAATTACCCAAACGGATATCTTTCTCCTCCAAAATCTGTTCCTTTCTTTCTTCCTCTTATCTGTTCTTTCTCAGCTCCTGTCTGTTCATTTTTATTTTTCCGCCCTTCTCTTTCTTCACTATAATCGCACATGTGGGAGGTGAAAATAATAACCAGTATCGAGTAATCATTAAATATGTGGAATCGAGATAAGAAAAGTCAAAGTGATCCATGAAAGTCAACATTCATCTTGGAATTGGTCAACGGCCGAGATCAGTTATTTGTTCTGATCAATTCATTCAATGGTTTACAACTCTGACCATCAGGTCGGTCATAGACAACCTCGAACGAAGTCAAATATCCAAGAGGGGCTAAGTTCTCGGAATATCAATAAAGCTGAAACAGAAGGTGCCTGTCAAATAAAGGTGTTCTAGGTGTTCAAGGGAGGTAGAGTTCTGGACGTGTGCGAAATTATGGTTATTAAGAGGCTCTTGATTATCATGGTTGGTAAGAAGTGTCGGAAAGCCTCCTACTCAATTTGCTGACGACACAAGAACCCTGAACTGGGAACAACCATGAGAAACTGAATGGGAGTAAATGTCATATCAGGAAGTGAATATAGCTACTTATGATGTACTGGTGGACAAGCACATTATCCTCAATAGCATGATGTTTTTGGCCCTCCACTATCTGAAGGTCGCGCTGAAGGAGGATACTTCCCCAGAAGAGGATTGGCAACTTGGCGACCCTTTCTTCGGATAGGTGAGCCCTTTTCTTGGGGTAGCTCCCCAGATCTACTCTAGAAGAGACGCTCCCTGCACGGGGGGAAGAGCTGAAGGTGGCGTGCTCCTTGGATCAGAACTTGGGCAATCATGCCTCAAGGAATCAAGACCTGATCGGCGAAGTCCTGGCCCTCCATTTGTTCAACAAATCCCCTGCTAGACACTCGCAGTAGGTCCTTTTGGGGGGAAAAAGTCACCTTTTCCTAGGGGATGACGGGAGGCTCACCCATTTGCCTCTTGGGAGACTTATTCTTAGGCTTATGTTTCTGGTCAGTGTGTCAGGACAGGTTGAGGGGGATGTTAGAGTATCCACTTTTTCTGTGACCCTCATTCACAGAGATGGCGGCGCATTAACCACAGCTTGAGCTACCTCAGCAATGTTAGTAGGGGCTGGGGATTGTTCTCTTCCGTCGATCCCCAGAACCTTGTCAAATTTCTGCATAAGCAACCTTGTTTGGCCTAGTAGACGTAGTCGTCGTCTCATTTGTAGAGATGGTCACTAAGAGTGAAGGAGCACATCGTCGAGTAATAGTCCAGTAAAACAGGAGCAGCATGGTTGCACTTTTTCTGACCAGGGAGCCCAAAATATGAGATCCTCTCAGAAAAGGGTCTAGCGTCGTGCTCTTATGCAAAGAAGACAGAAATTGACCAATTATCAGTAGCAGAACCTAGTGACTTTGGAGGAATCAACATTGGCAATTAGGGGCATAACAATGTTGTCGCTATCATCTGAGGGATCGAATGATTTGTTCTTGCCCATGAGTGTAACACTAACCTACTCGGGTACGCCCATAGTTGTCCATAGGCCTGTCCACGGGTCGGGTGTGGTCGGGTTCGGGTTGGGTTGGACCCGACCTGACTTTGGTCGGATTATTGAAATGTCCACCCGAGACCGACTGAACCGCTTGTCGGGCTCCTACCGAAATGTGGTCGGGTTGGAGTTGTCGGGTTCGATCAGATAAAAAAAACTACATACAGAAATGTTAGGAGGAAATGTTAGGAGAGAGAGAGAGAGATCGACGAACCCATATCCAAGAACACATCACTTTCACATGATAAATACATACAGAGCCTAATGATAAGCACATCAAACTTCAAAAACTACTGGTTCAACAAGCCGACGCACTCTGAGAATGGTGTTGTCGTTGATAGAGCGCCGTCGTTGTCGATCAAGGAGAAGAAGACCAGAACGACAATGAATCCTTGGAATCCATGTGCAGTTCGAGTGATTTTTAAAGCGAACGGAGGAATCTTGGTGTGGGAATTTGGAATCCCTAGGTTTCAGTTAAGGTGGAGATGAGAGTGTGGGGCTCGATTAATTTGGGAGAGAGAGGGGGGGGGTTGTGGATGTTGACAAATGAGATTTTTGGATTTAGAGAGAGAGAGAGAGATATGGCGGAACTGGAAAGGGGAAAGGGAATGGGGATACGGATTACGGGGTAGGGGTCTTAGGGGTTTTTTTCGCTTTTTATACATAATTCGATCGGGTCTTAGTGATTTAAATACGCGAGGCGACAAAGCCCTCATTGAAGCGAGGAGAGGCAAGCGCCTCATTGAAGTGAGGCGAGTATTTAAAAAAAATTAATATAAACTACATAAATGACCAATATTCACTCCTACCATCAAAACAAGAATAAACATCACCATATTGCATAATAACCAACAATCCAACATACAAAATACTAAATACGTAAAATATGCTCATAAAATGTAACAATCTAGATATTCCAAACAAGATATCATCATTTCATCACTCATCACCAATATCTTCATCTTCTTCATCATCATTTGACTTATATCCATCCACATCTTCCTCTTCTCCTTCATCTGAAACAATGTCGTCAAATTCTTCTTCTTCCCAATCATCTAGACGAAAACTTGATGCTTTTGAACGCTTCTTTGAAGTAGTTGGTTTATGAGTTGACCTAGTAACTTTGCTAGGTTCTTCAACTCCACTAGCCTCCGCAACAACATTCCAATCCAAATCTTCACCCTCAAATACAAGCTCATCCTCCAATTTCCCAATCAACCATTCATTGCTCTCATCAATGTTCTTCAAGGAAATCGGGTCAAATTTGCCGCGTTTTACATATCAGTGCCTCAATGCTTTATTGTACTTAACAAACACCACTGCCGATTCGAGTCTGCTCATTTCATTTAAGACACGAAATTGGAATTCTTTTCATTTTCTTTCTTCAATCATTGATAAGAACTCAAAAGTCGCGTTTCATTCAAATTTTTTTAATGAATAGGAATTTTTAATCATTTTGACTGACTGTTTTTACGTAAATGATAAGTAGAAAAGCTGTAGGAATTAGAATGAACAGTGCAGTAGCAATAAATGCAAGAATATTTACTTTCATAATCTCAGTGTTTTTTACCTCACAAGTCGATGAGGCGCTTTTGATCTAGCTTATTTCTTTTTTTGGTGTGAAGCTGCAAAATAAAGTTAAAGGGATTTAAGTTTATATCACACGATTCACACCTTAAAAACGACTAGAAATACCTTAATGTAATACTCACATGTTCGAACACACTCCAATTTCTCTCGCATCCGGATGAACTGCAAGTAAGGCTAAGGATCTTGATGGCAAATTTTTGCAAATCTAGAGTTTCACGACCAAATGCCCTCCACCACTCAACTGCACACTGCCAATTAGTTATATTGTAGCAAAGGATAAAGAACAAATGGGTAGTATTTAAGCACAAGGAGTAAGAAATTATGATCACCTGGTGACCTTGAAGCTCTTTGCCTAACTGCCATGTTATTTTTTAACATTCCGTCCTCTCTCTCATATTCTGCTATCTGATCGAGAATGTCATCTTGCATCTTCTCAGTTGGGACCAACCTTTGAATACAGTCCATCAAATCCCTCCATACCTCTTTATTAGCTTTCATCCTTGCACCATCTTTGTAAAAAAAATCAGGGTTCAAATAATAGCCTGCTGCATGCAAAGGTTGATGCAATTGCACTTCCCACCTCGTATCAATGGTATTAAACACACTTTTATACTTGTCTTATCTCCACCAAATGTGTTCATAATAGTTTCTTTGGCCCTATCCATGGCCTCGTAGATGTATCCCACTGCGGGTTTTTCTTCACCATCAACCAAACGAAGTACTTTAACAAGAGGACATGCAAATCTTAGGGCCAGTAAGACATTGTTCCAAAACGATGGCGACAACATTATTTCTGCTACCTTTTTACCATCTACCTCCTTTGCCCACTTGCTTTTACTCCAAGCCTCTGATGTGAACGTCTTTCTCAAGTTAGTCTTTTGTTGATGAACCCTTTGTAAAGTCAAACAAGCTGTTGCAAAACAAGTCTTTGCTAACTTAATCAACTCTTTTCTTTGGGTAAAATGTCTCATCATGTTCAACAATGTCGGACGGTTGTAGATATAACCGTGTACCTTTATCGCCCTTTCCCATGTCTTCTTCAAATGCCGCAACTTGAAAATGTCTTCTAACATTAAATCCAAGCAATGGGCAGCGCATGGAGTCCAATACAAATGTGGTCTTTTTGCCATTAACAACTTCCCTATCATAAGTTAGAACAAGTACAATAAGAATAAGTAATAAAGTAAGAAATAATGCAAGTGAGTAGTAACTAACATATATGGCAATTCATTGTTACCTGCCATCTTATTGTACGCGGCACTATCCGTGACAACTTGGACCACATTAGCTTCTCCGATTCGCTCCACAAAGTTGTCAAGCAACTTATACATAACTTATACATGTTGTCCCCGGTTGTGGAATGACCCGATGCATCAACCGATTCAACAAACATGCTACCTCTAGGACAATTAACCAAAAAATTAATCAATGTCCTATTTTTTCGATCTGCCCATCCATCACACATAAGAGTGCACCCATTTGCCTCCCTCTCCTTTTCGTGGTCCTCCATTTGTTTGTTGACATTGTCCCTCTCTTTTTTAAGAAGAGGGACACGCACTTGATAATAACTCGGCGGTGTCAAATCAGGGCCATATTGCCCAATAGCCTCAAGCATCGGTTCAAAGGACTCAACATTGAGAGGTATTCCAGCATCGTAGATCCACCTCGCAATAGCTTGATGAGCCCGCTCTTTCAATTCCTTCTTGAAAGCCGTATTTTCGTCAACTTTAGGCTGTTTACCACGCTTCCTATTCTCTACCTCAACCTCTGGGTCAGGGGTGAAGTAAGCATCCATAGGCCCTTTGGTCTTGCGCTTCTTAGATTGGAGCTTGGAGGTAGCACTAGCAGGCCTTTTAGGAGGGGGCTTCGATTGTAGATCAATCAAACTCATCCTCATCAATGTCCTCATCATTGGCCATTTCATCAAAATCTGCAAGAGGAGTTTTGCTCGATGCCGTTTCCTTTTTCTTACACATAAATCCCCTAATCTCTTCTTTAACTGGTTCTGGGCAATTAGGACATGAAGTCACATCAGGGTATCCTCCGACAAGGTGTAGCTTCACTCGGTAAACACTCCCAGTAACCACTTTGTTACAAAAATTACTTGTGAACCTGAACTTATTATCTTCATGCCTCTTTGAATACTTCCAAGCAGGATTGGTTCTATTCGACATCTTCAATATATACACAAACAAAAGAGATAAAACATAGTACTTGATAAAATCAACAAATCAGTTTGATAAAATGACCAGCACCAACCATAACAAGACATCAAAATAGAAGAAATGAGGTGGTATATGTGCAGTCAAAGGGAACAAACTACGAAACAAAATCAACTCGATACGGCATCACTCTTAGTATCAGAATTATAGTGAAACATGTGATTGCTACTAAGTATCAGAATTTTTGGGGAATATATATCTTGATTCCTATTTGTCATTCATCAGTCAATTCCATAGTAACATTCCAATAAAACAGAGTTTTTTGGGTTGTAATGGTAAACAGGAAAATATTGCTTAAGAAAAAGAAGCTACTACGTAATTACTAAGAAGCACGGATACGATACGGATACGCGGATACGTGATTTTTTCAAAAAGTAGAATACGATACGTTGGGGATACGTTGAATATAAAATTAATTTTTCCAAAAATTATTTGTATCCCCTTCATTAGGTTGTGAGGATGAGGAAACAGAACTATCAGTAACAGCAGAATCCAATCATACTGTTACAGAAAAAAAATCCCCTAAAATCAGATTATACTATAATACTATAAAAAAAAAACCCCTAAATCAGAGATGAGAGAGAGAGAGACAAGAGAGATATACATTTCCATATGCCTATATATATATAGAGAGAGAGATATACACACTGTTACGCAATGAGAGAGAGACGAGAGAGAAGAAGAAGATGAGAGAGAGAGATGAGAGAGAGACACTTACAGTCGTCATCGTTGTCGAGAGACGAGTGAGAGATATCGTCGTCTTTTTTCTGCCTTTCGTTCTTCTCTGTTTTCGACTTGTCCATGTAGGGGAAATAAATATAAAGTCCTAATTGCAGTTTTGACCCATTATTTTAAGTAATAACATTTTTAGCCCCGCGCGTATCCATAACGTATACGAGCGTATCCAAAAACGTATCTATAATGTATCCGAGCGTATCCAAAAACGTATCTATAACGTATCCGAGCGTATCCAAAACGTATCCGAGCATATCCGAAACGTATCAGGGTACCAAAATTAAATCTAAAAACAGGATACTCTGAAAAACGTATTGGATACGTATCCGGAACGTATCCGAGCGTATCCGTATCCGATACGAGATACGGAGGCTAAAAAAGAGTATCCGTGCTTCATAGCATAATTATGTCAAGAAATTCATGAATCTTCGCTGTGTATATATGTTAATTTGTACATATATGATATATATACATGAGAAAAAATCTGTTCAAGCATTGAAGGAATGATATCATATATGCTGCAGCAGCTTCGGATAAAAAAAACCCCAGATAAATAGGGGCGTGTGTGTGTCGATCAGAGTCAGAGGGAAAAGAGAGAAGAAAAGTGTGTGTGTGTGTGTCGATCTGTCGATCAAATTAGAAGAGAAGTATGTGTGTGTGCGCGCGCGTGCGTGCGTGGGTGTTGATCAGAGAGAGAGAAGTATCAAGTATTTTTTTTTTCTGCGTGGGTATCGATCAGAGCAAGAGAGAGAGAGAGAGAAGTATGTGTGTGCGCGCGTGTGGGTGTTGTAACACTTGTTTACCTTACAATCGCAGTCGCACTTCGCAGACGAGAGAGAGAGGCCTTCGATGTGTTGTAACACTTGTTTTGACCTTATATTCTGCCCTAGATCTGGTACACGCCTAGTCACTTGCCTATGTCGTCTCACGCCTCAACAACTAGGCGCCAGATTCTCGCCTAGTCGACCGCCTCTGCCAAGCTCGCCTCGCCTCACACCTGTGAGGTGTTGAACCCTCGCCTCGCCTAGGCAAGCGCCTAGGCACGTTTTTTAAATCATTGGGCTGGGGATTGTTCTCTTCTGTCGATCCCCAGAACCTTGTCAAATTTCTGCATAAGCAACCTCGTTTGGCCTAGTAGACGTAGTCGTCGTCTCATTTGTAGAGATGGTCACTAAGAGTGAAGGAGCACGTCGTTGAGTAATAGTCCAGTAAAACATGAGCAGCTTGGCTGCACTTCTCCTGACCAGGGAGCCCAAAATATGAGATCCTCTCAGTTAAAGGGTCTAGCGTCGTGCTCTTATGCAAATAAGACAAAAATTGACCAATTATCAGTAGAAGAAGGGAGACCCAGATTCATTGCAAACGTGAGGAAGGGTGTCCGGCCGCCCGACTAGCACCTAGTGACTTTGGAGGAATCAACATTGGCAATTAGGGGCATAACATGTCGTCGCTATCGTCAGAGGGATCGAATGATTTGTTCTTGCCCATGAGTGTAACACTAACCTACTCTGGTACACCCATAGTTGTCAATAGGCATGTCCACGGGTCGGGTGTGGTCGGGTTCGGGTTGGGTTGGACCCGACCTAACTTTGGTCGGATTACTGAAATGTCCACCCAAGACCGACTAAACCATTGGTCGGGCTCCAACCAAAATGTGGTTGGGTTCGATTGGATAAAAAAAAACTACATACAGAAATGTTAGGAGAGAGAGAGAGATCGACGAACCCATATCCAAGAACACATCACTTTCACTTTCACATGATAAATACATACAGAGCCTAATGATAAGCACATCAAACTTCAAAAACTGTTGGTTCAACAAGTCGGCGCACTATGAGAATGGTGTTGTCATCGACAGAGTGTCCTCGTCGATCAAGGATAAGAAGACCAGAACGGCAACGAATCCCTGGAATCCATGTGCAATTCGAGTGATTTTTAAAGCGAGCGGGGGAATCTTGGTGGGGGAATTTGGAAACCCTAGGTTTCAGTTAAGGTGGAGATGAGAGTGTGGGGCTTGATTGATTTGGGAGAGAGGGGGGTGTTTGGGGACAAATGAGATGTTTGGATTTAGAGAGAGAGAAAGA
Source organism: Rhododendron henanense subsp. lingbaoense (assembly GCA_020567845.1). Taxonomy (NCBI): domain Eukaryota; kingdom Viridiplantae; phylum Streptophyta; class Magnoliopsida; order Ericales; family Ericaceae; genus Rhododendron; species Rhododendron henanense. The sequence goes on from CM036318.1 coordinate 14,419,789, forward strand.
GAGATGGCGGAACTGGAAAGGGGAATGGGAATGGGGATACAGATTACGGGGTAGGGGTCTTAGACTCTTAGGGGGGGTTTTCGCTTTTTATACAAAATTCGGTCGGGTCGGATGGGAAAAATGTTACTTTACAGAAAATAAGATGAATTGATAAAGAGGAAGAAGAAACTGAATTGTATTGCATAAGATTGAGATTACAAAACTGGGTATAAATAACCCTAGAAATGATGCAAAAAAGGAAAACCTAATCAAATTGATATGATTATGCCTAATCTATGATTACGCCTAATCTTTGCCATGATTGGAGAGATACACTATGATACAACCCCCCCCCCCCCCCAAAAAAAAAAAAAACTCAGGATGCGAGAGCGGAGAGCATTGGGAGTTTGGCAAGGAGGAAGCGAAATCGGGCTGTAGTGTGGTTCTTCATGAAGAAGTCAGCCAACTGCAACGTGGAGGAAACAAAAGGTAAGGTAATGGTGGTTGATTGAAGATGCTGACGAACAAAATGGCAATCAATTTCGTTGTGCTTTGTACGTTCATGGAAGACCGAGTTGTGGGCCATCTGAATAGCACTCTTATTGTCACAATACATAGGCGTAGGAGAAGAGAGAGACACCCATATCCGAGAGGAGCTAGTGAAGCCAAGCTATTTCTGAGGTAGCATGAGCCATAGAACGATATTCGGTTGCAGCAGTGGAGCGAGCAACAACAGATTGCTTTTTGCTTTTCCAGGAGATAAGGGTCGCCTAGAAAAACACAAAGGCCAGAGGTTGATTTGCGGTCACTAATATCACCTGCCCAAATTAGCATCGGCGTAAGCTTGAAGAGTCAAACTTGATGTAGAAGAGAGCAGAAGACACTGATGGATGGTACCACAAACATAACGCAAAATGCGTAACAGGGCGGCCCAATGGGTTGATCGAGGAGCAGAAAAACATACTGACTCACAATATGAACAACATGGGCAATGTCTGGCCGAGTCACAGTAAGATAAACCAAGCAGTCCACCAACTCACGATATTCAGTAGGATCCTCTAAAGGAACACCATCAGAAGCAGAAAACTTTGCATTAAGTTCAAGAGGAGTGTCAACCGTTTTGTTATCAGTGAGACGAGCACGGTGAAGAATATTAGTAGCATACTTAGACTGTCCTAGAAATACCCCTTAGGAGAGGAAGCGACCTCAATACCAAGAAAATATCGAAGAGGGCCCAAGTCTTCCATCTCAAATTCACGAAATAGATGACATTTCACGTCATCAATAGCAGCAGGATCAGAACCAGTGATGATCATATCATCACTGAGAAGGATGCATATAAACCTCTTCAGATAGATACTCGTTGAGAAAAGCATTCTTCACTTCCAATTGATAAAGTGGCCACTGATTCATAGTAGGGACAGAGATTAAGGTGCAGACAGTGGTAATTTTTGGCGAAGGGAGTGAAGGTCTCCTCATAATCAATCCCAAAATCCTGAGAAAATCCCTTAGCAACTAAGCGGGCTTTATACCGCTCCAAAGAACCATCAGAATGAGTCTTGACCTTGTATACCCATTTGCAACCAATAAGATTTTTACCATCTGGTAGCGGAACCAACTCCCAAGTATGATTTTGAGCAAGAGCAGTGAGCTCGGCATTCATGGCATCCACCCAATTGGGATCATTACAAGCTTCTTTATAGGACCTAGGCTCAAAATAAGTGTGAATTCGAGAAAGAAATGAACGATAAGAAGCTGAGAAACAGGTATTAGTAAAGCCATATTTTACCGGTGGGTGGCGATTTTCATGAGTAGGATACCGGCGAGCAGGCGGATCAGGATCCTCCGAGACAGATTGAGGGGCATGAGAGCTAGGTGAAGGTGGTGGAGAAGCTGCATGATGGGAGTAGACTTGGGGAAACGAGGAAATAGGAGCACGGCGATGAGAGGCTGTGGGAGCTGCAGACACTTAAAGTGCGGAGGTATATTCTTCTGTAGGCACATCCATAGGGAATGGGTCAATTCAAATCAAATCCTCTTTGGCTACAGGAGCAGCTTTGGGAGGAAGAGTGAAATATGGTAGGCGCTCTAAGAAGGTGACATGCCCGGAGACATATAGCTTTTTAGACACAGGATCATAACACCGATAGCCTTTCTGATTAATGCCATAACCCAAAAAGACACATAAGACGCAACGGGCACTTAGCTTAGTGCGCGATCTTTCTTGGGGAGGAGGACAAAACAAGTGGAACCAAACACGCGAAGGAGAGAGTAGTTAGGAACCTGACTGTATAGCCGCTCATAAGGAGAACTACCAGACAGAAGAGGAGTGGGCATCCGATTCAGAAGATAGGCTGCAGTGAGTACAGCTTCTCCCCAGAAAACAAAAGGCACAGAGGACGACAACAGTAGAGACCTAGCAGTATTAAGAAGATGACGATGCTTTCTTTCAGCCCTACCATTTTGGGAAGGAGTGTCAGTACAAGATGATTGATGAATAGTCCCATGTGTATCTAAGAATGCAACACACTCAGAGAGAGAATATTCCCCACCCAAATCAGAACGAAGAATTTTGATAGTGGCAGAAAACTTGGTTTGAACCATGGCATGAAAAGTACGATAAATTTGAAAGAAATCAGTCTTGCGCATCATCAAGTAAACCCACGAATACCTACTATAGTCATCAACAAAAGAGACATAATACACGGAACCACCTTTAGTGGCAACCGGGGATGGACCCCTTAGATCAGTATGAACGACCTGGAAAGGAGAAGTAGATACTGAGGTACTTCTATTACAACCACTGCACTCAGAAATGTCACTAACAAAAATATTTCCCAAAAGACCTGATTTAACCAAAATTTTGAGACGCTCACTCGACAAATGTCCTAATCTAGAATGCCAAAGATGAAAAAGGGAGGAATTACGATCTAGGGAAAAAGATGACATGGCTATAGAGGTAGATTTTATAGGAACATGCAAGCTCTCCAAAATGTAGAGATCACCAACTCTACGCCCGGTCCCAATCTGTTTCTTGGACACCCGATCCTGCACAACACAACTAGGTTAGGAAAATAAGACATCTAACCCAGAATCAGACAATTGACTAATAGAAAGAAGACAAAGAGACAATTGAGGAACATAGAACACATCCGAGATAGACAACAAAGAGCCAGAGGTAGGAAGAATGGAACCAATGGAAACAACATGCATAGGGGAGCCATTTGCAGTCGCAATACTAATAGGGGAGGCAGGGGAAATGCAATTACTAAGGAGAGACAAATTAGGAGTCATATGATGGGAGGAATCTGAATCGAAAATCCAAGTAGTGGGTAAGATACTTGTGGTATAAAAACCATGCAAACCTGACTGAGTAGTGACTATAAAAGAAGCTTGTGATGGATCCTTCTGAATGGCTGCCATTAAGACCCGATACTGCATATACTGCTCAAATCAGAAAGGAGGCAGCTACTATCCAAATGGCAAAAAAATATGCCAAAACCAATGGTCAGAAATAGAGCAAATACTGTGCAAATGAGGCAACACAGATCAAAATACCAGACCAAGCTATGCAAATAGTGCGGCAACGAACCAAATAGTGCTAAGTGGACTAAGTCCTTAACCAAAGAGTGTGGGTCTTGCAGAACGGGAGATCTGAACACCAACTGAAGTAGATTTGAGGGTCGCCGGAGTGAACAGATATCCGGCAGGGCTGAAAAAGAATCAATGGAGGTCTGTTGAGGGTCGACGAGTGTCCGATGATGGTCGGCGATACAAACAGAGCACCGGCGAGTGGCTATGAGGTTCGGCGATGGGCTGTTGGAGGTCAAACTTCGATCTGGCAGTGCAGAATAGTCTTAAGTATTACTGATTTGTCCAAAACAGTACCCAAACAGTACCAAACATTGCAAGAACAGTGCTGAACAGAGCAGATTAGTGCCCAACAGTGCAAAACTGAAGGTTCTGCGCAATCTTCTTCAAGAAAAACAGTCACCGGAGATGCTATGGAGGTCGCCAGAGGTCAGGAGGGCTCGCCGGAGGCTGACGAAGCTCCGGCGAGGGTCGTCGTAGATATCAGAGGGTCGCCGGAGGTCCAGCGAGGGCAGAAGAGCGTCGAAGGAGGCTGGACGTGGTCCTTTGATGCACGTGGAGGTGACAGACCAGGAGCTGAGCGATTGACTCAGGCGACGGAGATGACAGACTTTCTCACGAGAGGTGAGGCCACCCAAGACCTAGCTCTGATATCATGTTACTTTACAGAAAATAAGATGAACTGATAAAGAGGAAGAAGAAACTGAATTGTATTGCATAAGATTGAGATTACAAAGCTGGGTATAAATAACCCTAGAAATGATGCATAAAAGGAAAACCTAATCAAGCCTAATCAATTAGGCTAATAAAGCCTAATTGATATGATTTTGCCTAATCTATGATTACGCCTAATCTTTGCCATGATTGGAGAGATACACTATGATACATTTCCATTCACAAAAAAATCCCATGCATCCAACACCCATAATATTTCTCAGATTTGGACCCGAATCCAACCATTACACCCGATCGAAACCGTGCATTACCTCCGTTTTTCGGTTGGGTCAGGTTGGTACGTGGACAACCCTAGTTGTCAAAGGCGCAACGAGGCGCAGGTTTGGCGCCTCTACTCATGCAAGGTGACATGACTTCAAAGAGGCGCGCCTTGGCGAGAAAAGGCAAGCTAGGTTTAAGTACAACCCAGTCGATTTTCTTCACTTCAGCGACTTGTGACTTCTCCAGCCCAGTCGATTTTTCTCACTTTTCTCTCTCGATCTTTCAAAAGTCAACTGTTGACATTCTCATCTGATCGATCTTCAATAGTCAACTCGCTCATCTCTCTCATTTCCAATCAATTTTCAACAGGTATATACATATTTATATGTATAGAAATTTATATAGAGAAAATGATCAATTAAAGCAAATGAAGAAAGGAATGTAAGAAGAAACCTTAATGAAAGTGACTTGGTTTTATTCTAATTTTTCTGAGAGATGAATACAATATGAGGTAAAGAGAAGAGAAGAAAGAAAAGAGAAGAGGAAAGAAAGCAAGGAAATGTTCTTATGAAATCTGCCTAACAATTGGCAAGATACAGCTATTATTTATAAGAAAACCTTGTGCTATTGTTTCGGACTTCAAATTTTCTACTTCAAGTCCGGATGCCACGTGACCTTGATAGTGTGGAGTCGTACAAGGCATCTTTCTTTTACTAAAGTGTTGGCTTCAATAATAATTTTGTTGAAGATTTATTCCTGGCTTCAATAATATTGGTGTAGCTTTATTCCAATTTTTGACATAAAGCAAAAGTAAGGAATCCTGTAAGGATCCTTTGTTTTAAGTCTCCTCCGGCGAAATTGCAAGGCTTTAATAATTCAGCCTCTCCTCCGGCATCAGTGAAACCGTAGGAAAATATGTATCTGCCTACAAAAAGCAGGTACAAATCAAACATAGGTAATTCATCAAAAGGTTCAGTTAACTTCATCCAACAAATGAAGTTAATGGTCCAAAATCTTTATCGGAGTTTACCAGAAGTTGAGTAGGATACTAGGATATCAAGTTGATGGATATGATCAAGAATCAGTATTTAGCTCTCCAAGGAACAAGTAGTTCTAAATCAGATGCAAGAAGTGATGTTTCTATGGCATCACAATGTCCCCCAGAAACGGAGCAAATATCCAGCCAAACTCAGTTTGCTTTTCTAACTAGAGAAGCTCAGAATCAGAAAGATGATATCACTAGTGTCATCAGACCAGAAGATATTGATTTGTGGGATTCCATTATCGCAATCAAAATTGAAAAAGCAGCAAAGGCAAAAGTGAAGAAATGCTGAATTATTGGAGCCTTGCAATTATGCCAGAGGAATCTTAAAGTAAAGGATCCTTTTGCTTTATGCCAAGAAATACACCCACATTATTGAAGCCATGAATAAAACTTCAACAATATTATTATTGAAGCCAAGACTTTAGTAAAAGAAAGATGCCTTGAAGGACTCCACATTATCAAGCACACGTGGTATCTAGACTTGAAGCAGAAGATTTGAAGTCCAAAACAGTAGCATATGGTTTTCCAATAAATGGTTGTATCCTGCCAATTGTTAGGCAGATTTCATCACAACATTTCCTTGCTTTCTTTCCCCTTCTTTTTTCTAATATGAGAAAAGAGAAAATCTGTTGTGAACTTAGTGTTTATTATTTGAAATATTGGTGTATGTTATTTTTCTATGTTTTTCGAATAGGTGTCCCTCGCTTCAGAAAGGCACACGCCTCGCCTAGGGCCCAACAGGGGTTTGCGTCTCTCGCCCTTGACAATTATGGGTAAGCCATACTCCTACAAAACTTAGGGAGATTCTCATGCGAAAACATATTTCTAACTTCCCTTGCCATTTTCGACAAAAAGACGAGGGAATGAGAAAAACTTGCAGAAGACGATTGAAAGGAGAGACGAACGAAATGAAAACTGATGCGAATTAGTCACAAATAGGGAGAGAAAAGAATTAGGGGCAGTTTGGAAGTTCTAGAGGCATAAGAGGGAAGCAACTTCAAGAAGTGGTTCATATAGGCAACAAAGAGGCGAGAGTTTTTTATTGCAATGCGAATTTCAAAAATAGTAACTTTAACGTCTTATTGCTTTTTAATGAAGGGTCAGTGTCCAACGTCAATAGGAAATCCAATGGCTTCAAGGTTATTTTTGCCAACAATTACATCAGCTAGCTTATGCCTTCCGACCACAAATCTTACCGAGGAGAATTCGGGAAGCACACAAGCTAGGGGACAATTGTGGGAGGTGAAAATATTAATTAGTATTAAGTAATCATTAAATATGCACTAGACAAATTCATGAAGAAAAGTCAAAGTGTTCAATGAAAGACAACATTCATCTCAGAATTGGTCAACAGCCGAGATTAGTTATTTATTCAGATCAATTTATTCTCTGGTTTATAACTCCGACCATCAGCTTGATCATGGACAACTGCGAACGAAGTCAAACATCCAAGAGGGGTAAGGTTCGAAAGATCAATAAAGCCAAATCAGAAGGTGGCTGTCACCCAAGGTTTCCAGGTGTACAAGGGAGGTAGAGTTCTGCACATGCATAGAATTCCCACGATGATGTTGGTATGTGACAAGTTCACTGGAGATAACCGCGGCCTGCTGCAGAGCCCAGGACCCAGTAACTTCACCACAATGCTTGAAGCTCACGAACGAGATGATATTTGGTGCACCGGAATGTGTTATTCTACCACTATTCCCGCGCATGCTCCCTTTTAAGATCAGGGGAGGCATACGACCTCCCCTTGATGCCCCTCGTGACCTACTTTTCCAAAACCCCTAGAAGAGGTGGCAAACAGTATAACTGTATAAGAACCCACGAGCCAGCGGAATATCTTCCCGGAGCAAAGATGACAAGAAGAAGAGGTCGGTGTGATTTTGGAAGTCTTGACCATGAAGCCAAGATTGTGATGAGTAGCTTGGTTGAAGCCCCCCACCCATCACCCCTATTTATAGTAACAGATGGGTTTGGCCTGCGTACAAAACTTTGTCATCATAAGGTGTGCCGGCGTGACAACTCACTGCACCAAATTAACAAGTCAGTCACAAACACCACGTGGGTGGCCCGGTGGGACTGTTAGGAATCTCAACATCTGACATTGGCCGAGAATAATAGGATACCCTGGTCGGGATTTGGTGTAATCATCTCCAACCACAAGCTCGACCGAAATGCTCCTCAGCCATGGTTAGAAGTCTGAGGAGTGAGGAATATATAGTCTCAGCTCATCATAGTAGTCAGAGGTAAGAACTTGGCTTCAAACAACATCCGAGAAGGATTAGGCCCTTCCGCCTCCAAAGTGATTAACGAATGTCCCACCATCCGTTATCCGTATCAGGAATGGGGCTTGTCAGACCCACACACATAGATCTTTTTGGAAAGATGGTAATGATGGCACTTAACCATGGTTAGAAGCTTGGTAACGAGGGGTAGGTGGCCGATTTCTCCTATTAATACACGAAGAAGTCACATAATCCTGGATCCAGAAATTTCATACACGAGAGTACCGTGAGTAAACACTGCTGTTTGATTAAGTGAGTTACTGTTTGCCCTCAAGGGGAAATTAACTTGACCGCAAAGGACATTTCCAGCTGTCAACACCGGCCGGAGTGTCACTAATGGTCTTCTCTTTTGCAGTCAACTTGTAGTCATCAAGTCAACGGTCGAAGTCCTCATATTCTAAGGAGGAGGTCAAAGGGTAAATCCTAGTACAAAGAGGGAGTCCTGCCTCCACAGAGCTCAATACTTAAAGGAACAAAAATAAGAGCTGGGACCAACTGGCTTTTGATTGTTTAGTATCATCCTTCTGATCTTTATCACAATCACAACCCATTAACCCAAACAATCCTATTTGCTTATTAGTGTAAACATATTACAAGGATAGCAAGGAAAACCCAATTGCTAACAAGCCGCAAAGCATTCATGGACTTCAACTAATTCTGTTTTCTTCCCTCTACTCTATCCAATTGCAATTCAATCTCCTTTTACATTATACATGAACCCTTGGTCCACTACCACAACAATTTCACATAGTTAAATCCTTGCTCATCATTAATTTTTTTCATAATCATGACAATGCATGCAATGTATGAAATATATAGTTCAGGTCTCAATAAGTAGTGTGAAGGAGCCATGGAATGGGAGGTCTCACAAGGCGCAGAGTGTGGGCTTATAACTTTGTTGTAATAGCCTTAAAAGGTTATGTTAGGCATTTAGAAAATCTATTAGACAGGAAAAATAGATTAATGGGGCCAAAATCACTTTAATACGAACAGATATACTAACGTTGTCACTTTAGTTGATAGTCTAGGGGTGCAGATGTCCATTTTTGTAGTGGATGGGTGTCATTAGAAATTGCTCAAAGTACAAGGGCGCAAATGATAAACTAGAAAAGAGGGAAAATATGTTCCATCAGGAGTTTCTTTGACATAGGTAGCATTGCATGAAGGATAAAACCATGTTGGAATGTAGATTTTTGTTAGCATTTGTCCTTCATTGCTTGATTATCACTTTTGAAACTAGTATATGAGCTTGAAGCGGCTCTACACTTATTGCCAATTGGCTTTGAATTGGAAGTCGTAACACGCTATTAGAGTTAGGCTTTGCGTAGTTTTATGGCTTTTATGGGTGATGCGACTGAACACTAAGTAGTGTTTCTGTTCTTTCGGGGTCAAGCGCACCTCTGTATCGACTTAATCACTCTAAGGGTCTAGTCGGTGGAACCGGTGAACCACGCGAGCTGGTTAGATGCGTGGGGCAGAGGGCTTGTAGTACCCCTGGACTGGACCTATTCTGATTCTTAATTATCCGTCGCTACGCTGTTCCCAAGGACTAGCAGAATCGAAATAGTTCGTATGCACAAGGTGAAGGGTCAACAACCAAAAGAGTCAAATGTTGGCTAAGGGGATAGGATGTAGGGCTACAAATGAACTAAGTTGTTCGCGAACAACTCAGCTTGGTTACGGCTTATTTGAGCTTGTTTATTTACCTCAGAGCACAAGCTGCTCAAGCCTGATATTCAATCCCGATTAGTAAAAGAGCCGAGCTCAAGTGGAGGAGGGCTTGGCTCAGCCAAGCGCAAGGTTGAATATACTTCATATATTGGATTATAGATGTGATAATTGTATTGTCTCTACGTCAACATGATTCTGCCAAGCTCGGCTCAATTAACTATACTGAATATATTGGTTTATACGTTTACGCATTGGCAGTTTATCCCACTGCCGAGCACATAATTAGGAAGTAGCACTGTAAATCTTCAAAAAATTCCTATATACTCCTCAATTAATGATATATCTTTTTATTTGCTAGAATATGGGATTTTCCTTGTAGCTTTAGACCTGTATGCAACCTTGAATGTACAGTTTCTTTGGCTCATTAAGGCTCGTGAACTAGCTTTCAAGCCTGCAAACTTACATGCAATCCTTACCTACAATAAGTTGAATTTTAAATTAGGAAATGAAAATTTGAACTTTCAAACTCTTGTAAATCGTAATAAGTGACTTCATTCCTTCGAGCACTACTTAAGACCCATACCATGACTCGGTCCTGATGGTGTTGCATATAAATGATATTATTGCTTCTGATTCATGTGCTGCATTTTTTTAATTTTATTTTTTGACGTGGAGCAAAAATATTTGGATGCTAGGTGCGTGATGAAATTGAACATCTTTTAGATGACAATGAAGATATGGCACAGTTATACCTGACTAGGAAATGGATTCAGAGTCAGCATTCTGAGGTTTTGTTAGCAGCTACAGCTTCAAGTGGCATCGTGAGTGCTGGGCCTCAACCTCACCATGTGGGTTCTAACAGGAGCGCAAGTTTAGTGTCAAGCAGCCATAGGGATGAACAGGATGTGGAAGATCTGGAGATGTTACTTGAGGCTTATTTCATGCAGCTGGATGGGACTCGTAACAAGATACTGTCTGTAAGTATTTATCTTCTTGACAAGCAGACGTCTAGATAAAGTAATTTCACTAAACCATCTCATAGAAATTGTTCTTGAATCGAACCATCAATGACGTTTTTGGTTTCATCTCATAGAGTTGTTCTTGAATCGTATCATCAATGACGTTTTCGGTTGTATATAGTATTTTGAAGGATTGCATGGTAATTTTGTAGACTTGTGCATTTTGACAAGTGACTTACGTCAAGTGAAGTCAGGGAACCTCTCAATTTTTCGGTGCCCATGACTTCTACTTGTATCATTGGGTCTATGTTGGGTTCATGAGCCACCTCAACAATACCTGCTAAATCATAATTTTGACCGGTAACACAATCTTCTGCAAAGATAAATTATGGCAAATATCATGTGATGATGATGAAGAGATCATTGTTGGATTTGCCAAGGTGTTGCTGATACATCTAGTGGACTTAAAGCTGATGATTTTCGGTTTTTGCAAACATTGTCTTGTGCTCGTAATCATATTAGGAAAAATGGCATGCAAATTTCATTTAAGTTTGAGGCACTTTTTATTACTCTGCACCTGCAGGTGATCAATGTTTGGTGTGGTTTGAGGGTTTATGGCATTGGTTCAATCCTACCTAAAAGGTTTTATCGGAATCAAATTAATATTGCAGGAAACTTGAAAGAACATCTGCTCTCTCTCTCTCTCGAATGAGAGACATGGAATTCATGATCTCTCCTCCTGTCTTTGTTCTTCTCTTATTTTCTTCTCCACTAGGTATTGATCTGCCTATCTTTCCCAATGTACGAGAGAAAAAATTGAAGTTCTCTCTCTCTCTCTCTCGATCTCGAATGAGAGACATGGAATTCATGATCTCTCCTCCTGTCTTTGTTCTTCTCTTATTCTAGGTATTGATCTGCCTATCTTTCCCAATGTACGAGAGAAAAATTTGAAGTTCAGAAAACTATTTTCAGTTGCGTGTTTGAATCAATGCTTGTACGATTCGGGTACATCATGAACCAAAGGTAATAGAGGGAAACATAAACTTCCATTACAAATTATCCACCTATTCATCCATTCCAAATAGAAACTTACCTTTACTTTTGGTATCTGTTTACCTTTTGATGAATAGAACTGAAACTCACCTCTCGACTTTATCAAGTCAGTCAGAGGTGAGAACCCTTGGGCAAATGAGCATCTTAGATGAGGAAATTATTGTAAGGAGACATCAGTGCTTGAAATTCTTATTGATGTTAGGGGACATCGTTCCCGTCTCAATTTTGCCTCTTTCTTGTTCTCAACCTGCTGGGTCATGGGAGGTAGGAAATTCAACAGATAAGAAAAACCATATCAAATTTCCATTTAACTCCGGGCTCTCTGTTGATTGAAGACATTCATCTGCCTGCTCGAGGAGCATCAAACTAATTTTTTCCTTCCTATTCTTTGATATGTACAAACAATGGCCAATGGCCCTTTGATCTTTCACGAAGAAGATTGTCCTCTTTGTCCAATAATCTGACATCATATAGTATCTTTTTGGTTGTAAATAATAATTGGAAACCTTCTCAAATTCACCTACATGATCTTCCATTGACTGCATTCACCAATTTGGTTCGAGCTACTGTGGTCGGAATTTGGAAGGAGGGTCAACCGTCATCCTCCTTCAAGAATCCTTTTTGGTCGTTTTCTTGAGCCAGGGGAAGGGTGAACTTGGCATTGACTCCTTTGTAGATTTTTTGGTGGCTTACGCATGAAATTACTCTACCGTTTGCTATTTGTCATCCTCAAAACCCTGCCAATTTTTACCACATATACACCCCGGAAAAGCAATATGCTTAGACATTTCTTTAGCCACAAAACCAAAGAAATGAGCGACTTCAAAACTGCCAGACTTCCAAGTTGGCTCAGTACAATTAGCCGAGTGTTCCCTGCTCTTGTCCCGTCTCGTTCACATACTGAGATGGAAGGATATCATCTAAAATTGTTATAGGTCTGTATATATAGAATTCTGGTTTAAAAACAGGCAGGGGTCTCTAGATCGGGAGGATCCTGAGTAGCTTGATTCATTGGCATCTTCTCGACTTTTGATTCTTTTTATATCTGAAATTGTAGTTGATATTTTGTATGTTACTACGTTGCCCTTTCAAAGAACTTGTCTGAGATAAAGATTCTGTGTACTCTCTGTGTGGAACTTGCAGGTTCGTGAGTATATTGATGACACGGAGGATTACGTGAATATCCAACTTGACAACCTGCGAAACGAACTTATTCAACTCCACTTGACATTGACCATTGGATCGTTGGCCAGCAGTGTTTCGACTCTGGTAGCTTCAGCGTTTGGTATGAACATTAATATGCCATGGTACAATATCAATGGCGTATTCGGCCCCGTTTGTTGGGTTAATACTGCCATCTGTATATCAGTCTTCCTGCTTGTTCTGGGATACGCGAGGTGGAAGAAGCTTCTTGGATCATGAGCCCTCTCATAACTACTTTATGAATGGAAACTACATAAAATTGAGAAATTTCGCAGGATTAATTATGCCTTTCTCCTTGGAAAGTTTGTAATTTACATACTGCAGTTTCAGGCCAGCATCAAAGTGCCTTTTGTCTTGTATAAGTAAATACAAGATCATAATGTTACACGGGGATGTAGCAAAATCTGCCTGTATCATCTGTCCCTTCTTAATCTCTGCCATAGAGTTATAAATTTCATGTGCTTGTTATCGGTTCCGCCTTAAAAAGTCCATTTGATACTGTAGTTTCAAGTCACTGTAAATTCACTATGGATGTTTTTGTGCGAGATTATTTGTTTTTAGAGTTTGTTTATGCTTCGAAGATGGGTTTTCTCTAAGGGTTCTCGGGGGCGATGGAGGGAGAAAATAATGGCAAAACAATTATGGGTAGAATTATTTGTGCTAAGCTCTCTTCATCCTGTGGGTTCATGCGTATTGGCTGCTCCGGACGCATATGTGTCCGAATATCAATGTCTTAAGCATTGCCAAAAACTACTTACAATAGTTATTTTGTCTTTTCTTTTTCATTCGATGATGGGTTCATTGTCATCTTATTCTACGTTTTGAATAACCTTGTAAAATAGGTTGCTCCTACTTTATAAAAAATGATTAGGCAACATATATCCAGATACAACTTCTTCCCAATTTCTTTCGCTGTAAAGATACAAAATAAAACCCTAATGTATTCAAAGTTGTCCAATGCATCTGAAGACTTCGCATTCGGACAATGATGCTCAAATCATTTTCCAATTCAATCATGATTATCTAACTCAGCAGTGAAATAAAATAGTGATAGAAATCCGGGGACAAATAGCTTTTTGTCATTATTGATGTACTAAATAAGAAGATTAGGACCTCTTTCTGTAGATAAACTCAACATCTGAGAACATAATTGAATCATATTTCAAAACATACGTTCCAAAACGTAATTTCCTAAAATAAGTTGGTCTTTGAATTTCGAAGGTTTTGAGAATTCGGTTTTTCTTGCACGAGACAAGATCCCTTTTCCTCTAATATTTTTCTTTTCTTTTACTTATCAACATACTCATTTTTGGAGATTCTTCATTCCGAAATTTTGAAGATATGGATTTTTTTGCCTGCAACACGAACAACCAAAACCCATTCTTGAAACAACTTCAAGCATTTATAAAAGAAAAAGTCCATCAGTGATCCAGGCGTAGTTTTGCGTTAGATCCGTATGAAGTACTCGATTTGCCTAAAAACAAGCTTCAACATACTTATAAAACTCGTTAAATTTTCAATCCCGTATTAAACACTCCACTACTCGACTTGTTCCGCTCGTTTATAAGCCCTCAAAGCAACACTTCAGGGGAAATAATTTTGAAAACACAAACTGAATGTGTACACATCCCACTTGCTCACTCCAAATCAATAAATCGAATAATTCTTCATTTTAGTAAAACAAAATTTCCTAAAACAGAATTTCATTGGTGCCTAATCATCAGTTCCATAGGGGCAAGTCATTCTAATGTTTTGTGAAATACTGGTTAGTACAACGGAACATGTGTCGCAGTCAACCCTAACCCTATCAATTCCAACCCCAGCAATCATGGGATCATTCCAACGGTAAGACAGAAACAGTCACCTCAGTTCCTCCCCTGAATGTTATCTAGACGGGCTACGAACAAGTCATTCCAAGTATCTGTAACTCCCGGTAAGCACCAGTGCATGCAATCATCGTGTTTCTTTCCTCCGGCTGTCGACGGGTGGGCGTCTGCTCTAAACTCGCTCATACGGGTTATATCCAGTACATTGAAAACAGAACTATCGAGGGCCTTGTACAAATGCTGGTTCACAAGGCGTGTCTCCACATTTGTTCCATTGTTGTCCACGGAGAAAAGCTTACCAACCTGAAAATGTTAAGGGAAACCAAAACTTAACAGTTGAGTAGCAGAAAGTAAGAGAAATGATTCCTAACTTCTTAGGCTTATAATTGAGTTTTAACCTCTTGCGGCGACAAAGGATGGATTCGCTGACAAGAACCACCTTGATCCCAATCACCCCCTTCAAAATGTCGAGGGGATTGTGTGCGAAAAAATAGGATTGCAGTTGGCTTCATTCTTCTCTCCACAAACGATGTCTGTCGATTAGGAAATAAACAAGAACTTAGCAAAATCAACAAAACAAACTTAAATTGAAAGAGCGGATAAAAAAAAAACTTAAATTGAAAGAGAAGCATGGTTAAAGAACAGGTGCAAATCCCTATATGCCATTAAAAAAAAAAGGCACAACAAATAAAAGAAATTTTTTCGTTCAACAATCCAATAGGGTAAATTCTAGTAGTCGACAAATACGGACTTGAAATCTGCCCACTCTGCAACATAACTAGCGTACATGTATTAGTATGAATTTATTTACAGCAGACGCCATATTGACAAGTCATGTCATGTATTGTGCCTACTCTGTGTTAGTATGCCTCCAATGCGCGACGTGACTTGTCAATAAAGAGCTTTTCTTGTATCTGATAAAATTTGAAGAGAAGAATGTTGCCATACCATGTGTTTTAAAACCATATCAAGCCCAACAGCAGGAGGTATTGGAGGCATCACGGGCAAACCTTTTTCAAAGAAAAGCATGGGCGATTTTACAGGGTTAAACTTTGAAGGAGCCCACCACCTGAACCACAAATCCAAAAGCTTAAAATAAACTTAAATAAATTCTTTCAACATATCAATATGAACAACGATCAAGTAGCTTGGAACGGTGGCCAATTGGTCGCACAGGAAAATCATTCTAGCCCTTCACAAGCCATATGTGATTCAAAGTTCAATCAGTAGCAGGAAGAAAATGAGTCAGTTGCTTAAGATTCCATAATAGGAACTTGATAGGATGCAGAAACCAATGACGAGGACTTCACTCCGAGAGTCAGCAACTCAATATTCAATAGTATGGCCTCAATAAGAAAATAGTGTATTACCAGTGTCCGGTGTTAAAGATGAGGACATCATGGAAACTCAGAGCCTCTGCCCATGTTCCTTCGGGAATGTCAACATCAACTCTATAACCCTCTTTATAACCGAGAGACTCTAGCACGCCACCAGTACTGCTGACTGACCACCTGTAGGTATACCAAGTACCAACTAAACGAATCAGTGTGAAAATGAGATGAAAAAATCTAATAGTCTCTGGGTAGAGACCCCCTAACTTAGGCTTGTTACATCCATTTAGTGCGCTATTTGGGGTTTGATACCTGTTAATTACGTTTCAGGACTCTCGGAGCCGATGGATAACATTTGCAACTAAAGCACAAAGTCCGATTTTATTTGGTGCGAATGCAGAGCCGGTGAACGAATTAATTTGAACGGTGGTTCCGAGCTCTGATTGGGAAGCAAGAATAAATGTACTAAGATTAGGTATGAATATGATTAAGGATTCGCAACACGTGACCAGTGTCATTCATGTAATTGATTCTGCCATGGCAATTCATTGGTTGATGATTTGGTATAGGAAATCAAAGTATATCTGCATAAAATAAAGTTGGGCTTGTGGGTCCAATGGAAAAAAGGCACGTGTATTTTTAATGGGCCAAGAGGAGAATAGAAAAAGAAAAGGAATTACTTACTCTTCCTAGGTTTTACATGGCAACAACATTATAAAAGGAGGAAGGTTTTTGCTTTGGAGGCTACTTCTTTTACACGCATAACAGAGAACGGGGCTGCAGCTTGGGAGCCATGATTGGCTAAACTTCTCTGGCTACGGTAACGAGGATATCTCTCCGAGTAGTATGATTGTATAGATTTTTAGGGTTCTTCATTCAACTGTTGATTGTGTGACTTGGATGATTCATATTTTTATGAGAGCTTGGGAATTATCGATAGAAATTGCTACCCTATCGGTGGTCTGGTTACAAGTTGAATGAAACCCTAGATTTCGCCACAATTATATTGCAATGGGAGGTAGAATCGAAACCCTAGCCTCTTTTCTCTTTTCTGTTTCCAAATCCTTTAATTGCTCTCTTAGTTTAATCATTAGTTTAATCAAATCAACTCAAATCCAAACCTTTTCCTTCCAGAATTTTTTTAGAAATCAATTGAACGTATCGCAACTTAGCTTTTTACTCTCCGTGGACGATCCTGGACTTAACCACTGTTCTTTGGAATAATAGCTAATTCCTTATTTTATAAATTATATTTTTGGTACAAAAACAACAGACCAACTTCACAGTTTGTAGAAAGGCTAGAACTTTAAAAATGTAGAAACAGAATACACGTAACGAACTTCAATCCTTCAATCATAATGGAGTTCATTACAGAGGTAAACTGATTGTCGTGTAAATTTCCAAACCCTGGATATAGACCCCAAGACCTGTTTTTGCATGGAATACAAACAGTAAACTATTACCTCCAGAGAATAGGAGCATCATCTCATGTAAGTGAATGCCATACTAGTTTAGCTAAACCGATAGTACACACCACCTTTAATATACTAATTATGGAGCACTCAAGGGCCCAGTATTGCCCCATTCACCAAAGAGTCTTTCACAAAAATACTCCACGATTATTAGGCTCGGGGACTAACATCTTCAATAGATACTTCCATTTTCGTTATATATCCTTGCCCACAAGGCCAATCAAAATTAAGATTGAGACTGTCTTTGAAAATGGGATAAGGACAAGAGGCAGCACTGGGTAACTTGCAAACATGTAAATCTAATTCTAAAGTCTCAAAACTATGCACCTTCTGTCATAAGGCACACAAAAAATAACAAAATCATATACCGAGTTATATTATGCATTGATTAAGATCCTCTCCTTGCCCCTTTCACTAGACTCCAGCTCAGATATAAACAATGGTGTCAAGGAACCAAACTTCTAGTGCCAAGCCAAGATGTTCGAATGTTATTAACCATTTTACTAACGGGACACCTGAATGAATGCACAAACCAAGATTGCATTGACAAAACACCAGTATGTAACAAATAGCAGACAATGGACAAATACATGTGTTGATCCATAGCTTTATGATTTTATCAACTCTAGAGAAGGGAAGAAAGACAAGATGGTGAAATACACTATGATAGTAACGGTTCACAAAACAGTCACATAATTATGGGATGCAACCAACATACCTTACCTACCATAACGCGCCAATAGGTTTGTGCGATGATATGCTATAGTAAGGTTGTGCTGAAGAAAGGTATAACCACGGTCAGCTCCAGAAGGACGCCACTTTCTCACTTCACCCGACACTCGTTTTAAAGTACAGAAAAGAGAGACAAACATATTCCTATTTAAGGAATCACCTATGAACCCTGCACTGTAAAAGATGCATAAGGTCTACAAACAGGGAAAAGATGCATAAAAGAAATCCTTTGAAATCTAAACAATATAATCAAGAGATGAAACGAAACTGCTTTGCTTTAAGCAATGTAAAGATGCAAAAGGTATACAAACAGGGAAACATCACTGTATAAAGTAAATCATGAGAAGTGAGGATGGGTTTTTTAAACAGTGCATTGGTTTGCACGGCGCTTTTCGAACCGAGTTCCGCCATCTTTCCAAAAACCAAGTGGTGTTAGGATTCTTAGGAAGGGTTTCAGCCGACTTTCTAATGGAATTAAACGTTGTAATGACAGGCCTGTTTTTAGGTCGCAAACAGTGGTATTATGAACACCACCTATAAACTCCATCATGAGGAGACTCCCGTGCTTCGTACCCATGGCAACGCAGCTATAATACGGGTTGATACTTGATTCCACATGTCAAACAGAGTTCCACCGTCTCTTCTAAAAAGGCTTCAATTAATTTGTTCATGGCATTCAACAATGCACCCCCGCGGACCTTCTGCACATCCTCAAGGTTTAGTTAGTCGTTACTTGTTAGATATAGAGGAACTAAGTTGTACTAGGATTTGCTTAGTTGGGTTCTTAGCACTGACAAAACCACATATTTTCCCGCTATATTTTCCCAACTAACCAATGAAGACCAATTTTAACCAAGCAATTAAGAGCATCTCCAGCCCTTACCAATTATCTTACTCAAATTCAAAATCTGAGTAACAACACATTAAAACCCAGTCCACTCATTGACTCAAAGTCTCAAACCTATACCAAATTATCTCAATTTTTAACTCAAATTAAGAGAGACTCAAAATTTTACTCAAATTCTACAAGGCTATTTTCTCCCTCCAAAATTTACAATCATGTCAATAATGAAGCTTTACTCAAATTTGTGCATAGATTTAGGTTCGTCCGTTTTTAGAGTGCTTCGTACCAAACGAAACTTTTTTTTTCACTCAAATTTGTGTGAAAATATCTGTAGGGCTGGAGATGCTCTAAGTAAACATTTTAAAACCCATCAAATATTTTATTAACGGCTCATAATTACATTAGCTCTAGAATTAGGGCTACAAACAAGCCGAGCTTTAAAATGATCAGGTTCGTTCGTTAAAAACTTTGTTAGGTTTTTAAGCCAACTCCAGCTCAATGAAAATTTGTCGAGCCGAGCTTGCCTACGTTTGAGTTGAACTCGAACTTGTTCGCGAGCCTTAATACAGGTCTAGGACTGCAAATAAATTTTTTATTTTGTACATAAATAAGTTCATACATGTATGAAATTATAAAAACATATAAAAATTTAGATTTACAATACTTTTAAAAGTTTATACATATTCAAGGTTATAAGTGAATACATATACTCTAGGTTCATGAGCCTAATCGAGCCAAATACTTTCAGTTTTGAGTTTTGCACATTTGTTAAACGAGCCTAGAATTGAGGTTCAGGTTTGGTTCGTTTAGTACTCGAACAAGCCTTTTACCGAGGTTCACGGACGGCTCAGTTCATTTGCAGCCTTGTTTAACTAAACTACAGAAGATAGACACATATAATGCACATATACACATACATACAGAGAGAGAGAGTACCGATATTGGTGTCCCTGTATCGTTGGAGGAACCGAAGAGGATCGAACCGCGGAAGATCGCAGTGACGTGGCTTCCACCGCCACTTGACAATATCAAGCGCATTGGACTTGTTACTGCCAATGCAATTCCAGCCCTTGAATATCTCCTTACACGTCTGATCGTACCGATCAGATCCGGCCGTCGGATCGAAGATCCACTTGCCATCCGAGTAGTCGCAGAGGCCGTCCGATGCTTTTTTGAAATCGAAGTTTGTCTGGTGGTGAGGAGAGAGAGGAAGGGCCTCGGTGGAGGTTTTGAAGAGAGAGAAAGCGAGGATGAGAGAGGCGAGGGAGAGGAGAGAGAGGAGGAGGAGGGGGGAAGAGGAGCATGGGAATGGGAGAGGGATGTTTCTATGGGAACGGTGGTGGTGATCGGCGGCGGTGGCCATGGGAGAGACTGGTGCTCAAACACCGCCACATTAGCCTCCACCTCTTTCGTATGGAAACTAAAAACAAAAGAGATTATTCTCCTTAACTTCTTCTTTTTTTCGTTTTTTTTTTTAGTGTTCGAAAAGTAAAAAGTTATAATTGAAAGAAAAAAAAATTAACTAAAAACGAAAACAATGCCAAACAGCTACTATTTTCCTTGTCTAAAATGTCGTCTCATGTGAAATTTTATGAAAATTTTCAACATCAAGGTCCAAATTTTTATACTCCACTTTTTATTTTTCTTGTCCAGATGATTAACTTGAAAATTTACGACAAAAAACTTATAAAAAATTGCAAAAAATAAAACAGTACCGAAAAAAATTTAGACAAAGAAGTCTAGAAGAATGAAGCTTTAGGTACATGGTCTTGGGCGGGCAAATTACAAACCGGTCCAGAAAACATGGGTTATGCACAGAGAAGTCTAACTCGATCTGGCCAACATTTTGGGTTTAGAATTTGAGACCCTATTCACCTGGAGTTCCACGTAAATAAAAAGGGCGTTCCTCCTTAATGGTAATTACATTGCACTTTTTATCCTTAATGATAATTTTTTGTAAAAAATACTATTGGGATTGTTACAAATAGAAAAAGATCGAGTGATTTCTTCGGTGATTTAGGGGTAGAAGAAGAGGGATGCGTATTGCTGGGAGTGTAATTTTGTTCACATTCCTTAAAAGATGGTGAATATTACCCTTTCTCTTATTGGTTAAAATGGTGTAGGTTCCACCCGTGCAGTACACTTTTTGGTGAGTATGACATCACTTTGTGGTGGGATCCACACTATTTCAACCAATATGAAAGAGGGTAAGGGTCATCATTTAGCCTACCCGGCCCATCGGGCTTTTGCCCGGCTCGGGCCTGTCCAACGGGCAGGCTAGCCCAGTCAGTGGTTTGTAATGGGCGGGCTTGGGCCTATCAATTTTTACTCGGCCCGGCCGTAGGCCCGGCCCGTGAGCCCGCCCACGGGCCTGCCCATTAGCCCGAAATCCCACAAAATCCTTTCTTTTTCCCTCGGTTTAGTTTCTACCCAAGGAAATTTAAGCCCGCCTGTTGGCCCGCTAGCTCGTCAATTGGGCTAGCCCGTGGGCTGGGCCTGGGTTTCAATTTATGGTAGGAAGTCCGGCCCACCCGACCCGCAAAAAAGCCCGCTTGGCCCGGCCCGTGGGCGGGCTTGGGCAGTGACTTGGCGGCCTGGCCCGATGATGACCCTTAAAGGAGGGTAATGTTCACCCTCTTAAGTGGAGGGTGAACAAAACTCAACTCGGTGCTGCTCGAACCATAATGGAAAGAACTTGCTACTGACATAGCAAACCCGTGCATAGATTGCGTTATGGGGTCCATTAGGGGTCCCACACAAGTGATCCGAGCCGCTCATTACGTTTAAAACATTTTTTCAAGGGAGTTGGAGAAAAATTAGCTCAATCCGATACCTATAAATACTTGATCTAATCATCTAACTTTTTTTCTTCAGGTTTTTGGATCTTGAAAAGTTAGACGATTAGATCAAGTACTTATAGGTATTAGATTGAGCTGATTTTTCGCAAGAGCCCTTGAAAAAATGTTTTAAACATAATGAACGGCTTGAATAATTTGTGTGGGACCCGTAATGGTCTCCACAACGCAATATGTGCACAATTTTGCTGTGTCCACAGACTTTCCGTGGAAAATGCTATTCGTACAGTAGCGGATTGAGGTCTTCAACATTGAACAAGCAGAAGTCATGATAAAAGAGCAGTGGTGAGGGGCCTGGAGCACCGTGACGCCTCCCTGGAGCACCGTGATTAAACATTTTTGATTAAACATTTGTCTTGAAACTACCTTTACTGCAAATTCTGAATATAAATAAACCTAACAACAAAACCAAAAAAAGAAGAAGGAAAGTACCGTGTCAAACAATATTGTGCACGGGGCTGTGATACACGCATATGACAACATCGTTTTTTATAATCCTTAGCACGTTATTTTGAAATTCGTCTACAGACAATAAATATTCATATCACAGTCCAACTATTCATCTTTTTAAGTATACTAGTAAAAATGCACGTGCGGTGCACATGAAAGCAATGTCAAGTTATGTAATAGTGGCAGTCAATAAAACATGTAATTATTGTAGTATTATTTTCTGTTGAAGCTTAAACTCTTGAGAATGATCATCTTTCTTCCTTCCTTCATTGCAAGGTAGACATTTTCTTTAATATGAGGCAGAATAAGTAGAATTAAGATTCTCTCATAAGAGGATATATCCTTCATGTGATGTAAAATGAGAAAACATTTTGTGGTGAGTATTATTTTACCTCACATTAGGAATCATCCGAGGGATCATCCGCTCCATTCCGACAACTGGCTTATTTCTAAAACTCTTTTGTATATATCTCTTCATACTCAACATATAAGCCACAATTCTAACAAATTGTGACACAATATGCACCAATGATGCCCTCATGGTTATTCATCCTTCCAGTACGTGTTTCATGCTTTCAAGAAGTAGTCCACATCACTTTTCAAAGACTCCCAAATTAA
Source organism: Rhododendron henanense subsp. lingbaoense (assembly GCA_020567845.1). Taxonomy (NCBI): domain Eukaryota; kingdom Viridiplantae; phylum Streptophyta; class Magnoliopsida; order Ericales; family Ericaceae; genus Rhododendron; species Rhododendron henanense. Next base: position 14,442,639 of record CM036318.1, read on the forward strand.
TAAATAATTTTACTTCTCCATGTGCATTGCCGAATTCCCTTGTACCAATTGTACCCATGTACATCTTGTTCTTTTGTGCTTATTTCCTTGGGCACAAAAAATAACACACACAACCCGCATGCATATGCATCTCTATCCACTTCTTGTCTCAAACACTTTCAAAGGGATATGCAAGGCTGGCCCAAGGGTTTTTAGTACCCAATGCCTAATAAATAAATAAAATGCCCTTAAAGAGTTAATACTTAACAATTTTTACAGTAATAATCATAATAGGAGAAAGCCAAACAATTTGTACCACTATTCTTCGAGTTTTGTAGTCCACATTGATCTTCTTCTTTTGATTTTGCCGAGATCGTCAAGTTTTTGGGATGGATTTGGGGGGAAATAATTTTGGGGAGGTGTTATTTGGTAGTTTGGGGGAAATGATTTTGGAGATTTATGGGTTAGGCACTTGGGCTTATAGAATGGTGGGTTGGGCTAACTCATTACCTCTAATTAGACATTTTTTTCCCATTTTATTGGGCTTAAAAAGAGTCCTACTCAAACCCAAATAGTGAAAATATTGAAGTGCCCCTAAAAATTGAAATTTTTGGAATGCCCAAGGCCCAGGTCTCTTGGGCCTTGGGGTTGGGCCGGCCCTGGGGATATGTAAATATCAAAAGTACTCGTGATGGAATATGGATATACAAACACACACAGATGCAGAATTAAAAAGGCTAATCATTTCATTAATTAGATTCGATTTCAGAAGCACCAAATAAAATAAGAGAAGAAAACAAGGTCATTAATGATCGATATAAGAGAAGATTATACTACTCCGTATAAATTATATGGACACCGTTATGTTGGGAAAAATCAGATCCTTACCACCAAATCAATGGGGACATAGACTATTGCAGAGGAGTTGGAAGAGCAATGATATTGGCGTAAACCAATGAGACTTTTTGAAGTGTGCTTACACAAATAAAGTTGGAGTGGGACTTCACTCCAATATCTTCGATCTCTCCACATTTTCTTCTCTACTAATTAATCTCTCTACTTGAGAAGCGGCACTTACCAGGAGGATAGAACCCAATTAATTGGAGAACAATAGGCCCACGTACAGTTGGCCTGAGAGAAGTCCCACCACGTTAGAAGTTTTGGAACAGAAGGAAGCGGAAACACCCGTCAAGAATGATGCAGATGACCGTTTGGCGTTTTAAAAGAACGGGTGTGCCAGTTATGGAGGGGTGGGTAAAGGGCGTGGGATAGAGTTGGGATTCATAGAAATTGGTTGGGGCATTTTTGGAAAATAAAAAGTAAAAAACATCTTCGTGCTTTTAAAAGAAGTAGTATATAGATATACGTGTTCGTCGTCACTAAGGTAAAACCATAACTCCAATTCTTTGTGTGATGTACACTTTCGGAGTCCCCCTTGGTTAGCATATTCCTTCTGTATAAGCCAATAAAAATTAGTCTGTCTAAACGAATTTTGAATGAATTCAAAAACTAGATCAAGTCAAACTTTATTCCCTGTAGTCATAGGTGTACTGATTCTTTAGTTTAAGATTGGTAACTAGCGTGTAACTTCATGGAAACAAGACTCACTTTTCTTTTCTTTTTTATAACCGAGAAATAGCCTTACAGCAAAGTCATAACTGGATCCGACTGCGTAACCCAAATCTCGGGAGAACTAGCGCGGCTACACCAGTCACGGCCCCTCATTTACTATCAGGATACTCACCCGATGAAAAATTGAACCCCTTACCGAGGAGAATACTCTCAAAATCAGTCATTGACCCTTACCACTAGAGTAACCCCGGGTGTGTGATACAAGACTGTCACTTGTTTAATGGTTATTGCATTTTAATCTCTTTCTCCAATCTTTGTTCATCTTATTTTATTAAAAAACCTGTCACTCTTAAAGTGCCGTGGACGTATTAATTAATCTTGTATGCATCTCAAAATAGCAAATGTTTACGTCACTAAAATCTGCAGGCATACAGTATTACGCATACCCTGTTCTTTGTCCTCTAGTCAATTAAAAGAATGTTTTTGTTGTGTAGATATTTGATGAATGATGACAACGCGTGAGATCGATTAAGTGGTAATACGAAAATTTCCATTGTCTACCTAATCAGTCACAAATCACAATCTCCTTTATTAGGAGTAGTTTAAGTTTCCAACAATGGTACGTCAAAATCAGAAAGCATCTATGCACACTATAATGGAAAGACTAGCAAATAAAGTTACCCCAAAATGGTACTCCATATTTGCAAGGAATTGATGGTTAATCTAATAGTAATAGTAAGAGCAAGTCCAATGGGGGATAGATAGTTATTTTAGTGTCAAAAAGTGGTTAAAAGTTAGTTAGATGGATAATAGAACTCTCTCCTCTTCAATGGGGGATGGATAATTATTTGGGAATTGATTTCTACACTCCCCTTTTTACCACATACATTTATTTTTTTTGTCTTTATTCATGTGAATTTACCTTTTTATCCTTTCATAAGTTCACTTTTTTACACATTAAGGGGCAATCAAGTAAATTCTCACCAAATAATTAAAGACAAAAATAGGAGTGTATGTGATAAAAAGGGGAGTGTAGAAGTCAATTTCCTAATTATTTTAGGATAAAAAATTGATTAACTAACTTTTTCTCCATTTTATTTTTTCTCAAATTAATTCAACTGAATTAAAAAATAATTAATTAAAAAATAATTATACAAAAGGCAAAATGCCAACGGACAAAAAAGAGATTAAAAAAATACAAAATACAAAATGCCTACGGGCAAATTGAACTTAAAAAAAGAGAGGAGGGGGGTGGGGGGCAACAGGCAGATGCCCAGCCCAAACCCCATACTTTTCATCTCTTCTTCTTCTTCTTCTTCTTCTTCTCTCTCTCTCTCTCTCTCTCTCTCTCTCTCTCTCTCTCTCTCTCTCTCTCTCTCTCTCTCTCTCTCTCTCTCTCTCATAGCAACTCCAAATGGGGGAACAAAACCTCACCGATTGAGATTTCTCTCTCTCTCTCGATCGACCACAAAAAAAAACTCGATCAAACCCTTTCTCTCCTCTCTCGACAAACTGATGAGCATGGAACCCCCTCTTTCCGTCGAATCTTCGACGAGGGTTGTTGCCAGCGAGATAGGGCAGATTATCCGGACTTTTTCCTGATTCCGGCGAGCTAGGGCATATTTTCTGATCAGTTCCGGCGACGCAGGTATACTCCGGCCGCCCATTTTTCTTGTAAATTAGTTAGGGTGCTGAGCTATCTAGGGATGGATATAGCCATCCCCATATACATCAAAGCTATTTTCCATCCCCCATTGGAGCACTGATTTCTGATTTTGGGCTGGAAAATGGCTATGACAACCCCCCATTAGAGTTGCTCTAATAGACCATGGAAAACAATATGAAGCCATTTCTTTGTTTTCTTTGATACCCAGGCCTCAGGCCAGTTTACGTGCACCTTGATTAATCTCTGGGAGACCAATTCCACCGTTGACTAGTAGAGGGAGAGCAATTTTGTTCACCCTCCTTAAAAGAGGATGACCATTACCCATCTTATTGATGAAATGGTGTAGGTCCTACCCCTGCAAATACACTTTTTGATAAGCACCTAAGAAGTAATGAAGTATCGTATGCACTGGCCTCATAAAAATTAATAGCGCCTAAGAAGTAATGAATCTAAGAACTTAGGAAGGAACGAACTTCTATGTCTCAACGAGTCTGAATTTGTTCACCCCCAACAAAAGAGGGTGAACAATACCCCCACTCTATTGACTCTTTATCATCTTATGGGCTCCACACTAATCCACTCTAACCATAACCATAGTTAACCTTTAAAAAATAGAAATAAAGAAAGTGGATTTAATTAATAGATCAAGTAGAGCATTTGACTCTTCTCCTTGAAAAAAAAAGTAGAGCACTTGAGCATAATTATTTTCCATCTCATTATAATTTGCCGAGTTCCACCGGATTGTTAGTAATTTATTTTAATCAACGGGTATCTGTAATCTTAATGTGGAGAGATTAATAAGTATTTAATATGTTGGAGCTCGTAATATAATTAAGATAAAGACAGGAGTGCAATTATAATTCTGTAGTGGGGTGAATTATAATTAGTGAAATAAGAAATAGAATCCTGGTGGGATTAGGGTTTCTTATTTACACTGGGAGCCCAGACTTATTACTTCTTAGGTCTCTATCATAGCCCTATATGTACACGTTATGCTCTCTAGGTTAGAATAGATGTTTTCTATTGTTCACGAAATAGATGTAGACTTTGAGAGAGCAAACAGACCACGAAAATATCCACACTCGGTTCGTGTTCTAGACATGCAGGGAATACGATAGAAGATCGTAAAGTGCAGTCGAGCAGTATACGTGGCTTATAGCAAGTCGTGCTATAACAAGTTCAATCAGTGTTCGTGTTTGCAGGGAGTTGAGGTAAAACCCTAATTCCGCCTTGTAGGGTTTTGCGGTTTTCTTGTTGTCTAATCTGTACGCGTCATTACTGGGTTCTGGGAATCGTTTCCCAACAGTGGTATCAGAGCCGATTACTGGTTTTTGGGAATCGTTTCCCAACACGGATTTCCACCATTTCATTTGCCGAGTTCAAGTGAGTTCGACCGGGTTTGTCGATTTCAACCCAAAAGTGTTCAGATTTCTCTTTTCTTTTGGATCGGGAATAATCACTAATTTCTTAATTGGGTTTCATCCAATTTTCAGGAAACAAACAATAATTCCTCCAACATTTTATTTCTACCCTTTAAAAAGAGAACATAAAATCAATTCTAAATTTGAAAAAATAGAACAAAAAGGACCATGAGAAATTCCAAATTACGGAGCTCAAAATAACTGGTCTTGACTTGCAAACATTGTCCCCAAGCCAGTCAAACCACAATCTTGTTTGTAAAATAGTAGCAAAAAATTGGTGGAACTAACCATACTTAATGAGAATGGGGTAGGTTAGTATGGGGCTCATAAGATAGTTACAGCTAATAGAGTGGGGTAATGTTCACCCTCTTTTATACGGGGTGAACAGATTCGGACTTGACCAGTACCCTCTTTTTGGGGTTTATGAAGCACATTTCTTTGCCTTTTCATTTTCCCTATGTAGGCGCGGTCAAAATTATTGACATATCATCAGGGAAGACTTTTTGACCAGCCTATCGGCCGTGGACACGTGGCGATCAGGTCCACGCGGAAGTCAATCGTAGTCAAAATACTATTCCAAGAAGACGTTTGACTGACCAATGGAAAGGAAACACGCAGATGAGCGCCCACGGAACCGACCCGCGGAACCAAAGACCCCGCGGAACCGATCCGCGGAAGTGAAGATCCCGCGGGCCCCGCCGGGGAGAACTAAAAGACATACTGGAATTGAAATTGATACAGAAGCTGTGAGAAGACCCCGGGATCCTATTCTGGCCTAAAAGGCAGGCCCGGAAGGGATCCCGCGGAAGGCAAACGATCGCCGCGGGTCGCGACCTTGCTCTTGCGGGAATTGGGGAAGTTCTTGTGGCTTGGTGGCTTGGGATGGAGGTAGCGTCGCGGAAGTGCGGGTCCCCCGCGGAAGTCCTCCGCGGGAGGACAAGTCTTCCGCGACCTGGAGGTACGGGAGGGACTCGTGTCGGGGTTTTATAGGAGCGCCGTCCTGGGCCTGACCTAGGCCCATGTGCCCTATAAATACCCCTGACATTCCCAATGATTGAGAGATACTGACTTTTTTGGAAAATGAGACAGAGAGAGAGCACTGATTCTGAGGAAGGAGAATATTCTTCCCCGGAGAGAAGGTGACCTCACTCATCTGATTCCAGAAAGGGCAGACGTCATTTCCCCCGCGGAGAACAAAGGAGACACGTTGCCTTTGTCTTTTCCGTACCTCTTGCTCTAGCCCTCACCTCACGAGATTATTCTTCTTTTCCCCTTGGTACTGATTATCGACCAATCGAACCTCTCCAGCTCACTTTTGTACACGTAAGCGACCTCACAGAACCCGCTTCCACCCATACCCTACTTGATGGTGCTAGATTGTGTCTAAGGGGGAGTTTTCGGTAGTGAAAATTTTGTATATTTTTATTTGTGGTTGAGAAGTTATTAGGTGTTTCCAGTAGTGAATAAGTTGTTGTAGGTTTGTAAGTAGAGTTACCGTAACAAAAACAGTTTTTGTTGACAACTTTTTTATTGGTGGAAACAAGATGGTAAAATGCTGAAACTTTTTTGTTAGTAAAAACGATATGGTAAAATATGTTATGTTTTTGGTATTTTTTATTAGTAGAAACGGGACCCAGGTTATAGCTAGTTTTTGTATACATGTAGTTCCCATCTCGTTACGTGTAAGGAAATTATCAGAATAGATTATATGTCTTGATAGAGTCTCAAAGCTCGTGCTTGATAAGCCAATTACATATAACAGTATAAATATCTTTTTTTTTTTTTTTAAGAATCGTATAAATATCTAAATATAGGAACCCATATAATAACAAAGAGGTCGAACTCATGAGTGCACCACACAACAACACAACAAAACACTAATTGTACCAAAATTTAACAAAAAAGAAAACATTTTACAGTAACTATTCAAGATAGGTTTTCTGTTTCGTACTTGGTTGTGGCGGAGGAGGTGGTGGTTCTGATGGCGGAGGTGGGCTGCGGGCCTGCGGCTAGTGGGGGCAGAGGTGGTGGATCTAGTTGTGGGGTGTGGCTGGTGGTGGTTTTTGGCTGGCAGAGGTTGCTGGTGTTGGTGGTTGCATGTTGATGGCGGCGGTGCTATATTGTTGTTGGCGGTGGCTGAGTTTGATGGGATTAGAGTTAGGTTTGGGTTCTTGAATTGAGTCAGGCCCATGTGGTTTCTTGGTTGTATTATTTGAAACCTGGTCCTTCGAGTGTGTTTGGACTTTGTCCCATTTTTTTTTCATCCAACATTGGTTGGATTCTCCTCCCTCTTTCCCCTACTCAATGTACCATTTTTCGAGTTTGTAATAAAATTGTGTTGCCTATCGAAAGAAGAAGATCATTATCAATACATACGAAATATATATTCCTCTTTCGCTAAAATAAAGTACTCCAAATAGATTAAAAAGATACCAGTTAATTGATTTTTAAGTAACACGTACGGGTTGGAGCTCGTGAAAAGGCAACATCAAGCCTTTAAATACTTGCTCCAACCTTGATGACAAGTAATGAGATAAATCTGACGAGAATATGATGGCCTTGTTCGTTTCCCATCTTTACTTTGTTTTAACTTTATTTTTCAATCATTACCCTATATATTTCTTCAATTATTACCCTATTTCTCCAATTATTAATTTCATTTCTCTCTCCATTCATTACCCCTCTCTCAAATTATTACCCTATTTCTCTCTCTACCCACTACCAAAACTAAAATACCCAAAACTCTTAAACGAACAAAGCCGATATCTCTCACCCACTGTCAAATTTGAACATGTCTAATAATTTTGAAGGCTTAATAAATAGTAGGAGTAGGATATAAGAGCATCTCCAACAGGAGAGGTTAAAAGTAGAGATGTCAAATTATTTTGAAAGCTTATGTGTCAATTTGACATCACGCTCCTCCTCTCCAACCCTTATGTCAAATTATTTTGAAAGCTTATGGTCAATTTTTGAAAATTGGCAGTCTAGAAGGTTGATGTCAAAGTTGACATGTTGGGGCTTTCCTTCAAAGCCACGTCACCTCCTTTCAAAGTCATGTCACTTTTGGCATGATAGAAGACATCATGGTTGGATTGTGACTTAATGCCAAAACTAGCCGTTTGAATGTCCACCTCAGATTTGACATCTCCCGTTGGAGATGCTACCTATTTGACATTTTTATTGGTGGAAGAGAATGCCAAATTTGATTACCGCCTTAAAAGGATTTGACATCACAAATTTGAAGCAAAAATCTGAAATGTGCCGACATAAGTATATAATTGACGGTCACATATTGCATTTTCTTAAACAATGATTTTAAAACATAACCTGTGATTCCACGAGGGTCATTATAATGAGAATAAATTCTCTCCACCAGAGGAGGGAAAGTAGGTTTTTCCTTCCAAACCGATAATCTTCTGCCATGTCAGCCAACAATACAAAACCAAGACAAACCGTACAAAATCAAAGGGGATAATCACGTTTTGTGCTTTGACCCCTAACTTGGGTTAAACCCACTCCTCCTCCACGTCATCAAAAAGTACAAAAGATCTTTTTTTTTCATGGTCACGGATGTCCGGGTTTGTTTGCATGCACCTCTATCATTTCTCTCTTGCAGCAAATTAGCAACATTTTGAGCCAAAATTGTTATTGATCAATAGTACACTTTTTCAACTTTACCTACTTCAATCCCACACCAACACTCTCTATTTTATCTACTCTCAATGTTAATTTTTTTAAAACTGTTTATATATATTAAAAAATTAAGTGCTCTAATTTTTAATTCATTTATAACCCCCTTTAGAGTAATATGATTAGAAAAATAAAATCTTCGCACCGATTTAAACGGATTAAAAATTGGAGCACTTATTTTTTTGAGACGGTTTATATATTAAAAAATATGATTAAGAAATTAAGCACTTATTTTTTTAATCCGTTTGAACCGGTGCAAAGATCTTATTTTTCTTATCATTTTATCCTAAAGGATCATAATTAATTTTTGTCTCTAGGGTTCTCATAATTAAGTATCTATTTTTTCTTAGGGACCCTATTGAGCAGAAACTTGATTATGAAAGTTTTAGAGACAAAAATTAATTATGACCCTTTATGATAAAATGATCAAAAAATAAGATTTTCACACCGGTTCAAACGGATTAAAAATTAAAGCATGTAATTTTTAATCTTATTTTTTTATATATAAACAGTCTAAAAAAGTAACATTATAATAATAGAGAGTAGGTAAAATAGAGAGTATTAGTGTGAGATTAAAGTAGGTAAAGTTGAAAAAATGTATTGTTGATCAATCGCAACCTTGGCTCAAAATGTTGCTAACCTGCTGTAAGACAGAAATGGTGGAGGTGTAGGTAAACTGGTCCAGACATTCACATCTATGAGCATGTAAAAAAAAGGATTTTGTATAGTTGTACTGTTTGATGTGGAGTTGGTTTGACTTTAAGGGAGATTTAGCGATAGGTCCACTATAGATATTTCATGAGTCCGCAAGTCCACCTAATAGTTTTGTAAAGCTACAAGTCCACACAACCTAAACCCTAGGGTACCCTATGAAAGTGCCTAAAACCCTAAACCCTATGAAAGTGTCTAAACTACTACAAACCCTATAATAAAAAAAGTGCACCCTAAAATTCTATAAAAGTGCCTAAACCCTAGAGTACCATACGTTAGGGTAATCTACCATACCCTAGGGTACCCTATTCTATAATAAAAGGTGCACTCTAAAATCTTATGAAAGTGTAACACCCCGACTTTTATAATCAAATCTAGATATGATATACAATCTAAAATTGTGATTCCCTCAAATCTAAGGAGTTTATTGTAGAAGATTGAGAGAGAGATTTAATATAGATTTTTCCTAGATATCCCTAGATTTTATAAGATATATTAAGATTGGATTAGATTTTATTAGATATTATATAGATTTTGTTAGATATTGTTAGATTATATAAGATATGTAAGATATGATTGGATATCCAATAGATATACTCAGATTTTGTTAGATAATGAAAGATTATGCAAGATCCTTCTAGAATCTATGGGATACACTAAATCTTGTTAGATATGGTAAGATTATCTTAGATTTTATTAGATAATATAAGATGATGTTTAGATATGATAAGATTATATAAGATTATGATCTAGATTTGATTTGATTTCCTAGATATGGCCTAGATTCTAGGTTCACTAGTATAAATAGCCTCACACCCATGCACACCAACTCACACCTCACTTCTTCATTCTTTTCTCCCTTGTTCTTGCATTTATTTAAAGAGAGGGAAAGTGAGGGAGAGTGAGAGAGAGAATGGAAGGGGAGAAAGAGAAGAGGGAAAAAGCTTGAAAGTTTATTTTATAAATAGTTAGTGATGTTTTGAATGATGGATATTGGTAGGCTAGTGGTGTATTAATTAGTCCAAATGTGAAAAAATATTTGAAGGCATTGATTCGTAGACAAAACGGCCGGTCATATTTGAGGTAATTCGAGGAGTATACGATATGCTTCCCATTTCCGGAATCCTTTCTTCACTCTCATTTTTGTACTCCTTTTGATTATCTCGTGATATTTGTTCAATCTTGTGGATATTGTTGAAAAGTGGAATGATTGGTATCGAGTATGATGTTGTTGGCTGAGTACTATAGAACTATTAGTACATGGGATCAAGTGAACTCACCAATAGCCTGTCCAATAGCCAAGATGGGTCGAGGATGACTCGGTGAGAAAGGTATTGGGGGAGGGTCACTCGTTATGTACTGAGGAGGACATGGTATGAGATCCCTTGTGATTGTCGCTTCTACTTGGTGGTCGATTATCGTTTATTGATTCCACTTGAATATGAGCTTTGTTATTCTGTTGTATTGTATACTTCCCGGATAATTTCTTTTTCAGGTGTGGAGCCGGATTAGTGGAAATTGAATTGGAGCACATTAGGATTAATTTGGAGAGGTCTTAGAAGAGTTGATAATTTTGAAGGATCTAGAAGAAACAGAGTATTTCTGTCGGGGAAGTGATGAAGAGTCCAGTTGAGAGGTGAAATGGCAATTTTGCCCTAAGATGGCTGTGGAAGAAGGCATGTGAGCTCTTTTCTGTCCAATTCTGTGACTCCCGTTATCGGACTAAATGGGATGCAATCGGTTAGTTGAGGGACGAAATAGGTTGTTTTCATAGTTTGAGGACAAAGTAGGAAAAAGCTGTATAGTTTAGGGGATAAAAACATAAAAAAAAAACTCTAAAAATTACCTGATTGTTGGGACATAAAATATGTTAGGTTTATTTGCTTTTTTAAGGCCAAAATATGTACATGATATACTAATATTTTGCAAACGATTGATATGGTGACAAAATTTCAACGATATTCTATGGGCCTCGCAATTCCCAAAATTTCAACGATATTCTGACTGAATTTAATACTCGTAGTATGTACATAAGTGAATCAAAAGTCATTTACGTCTGGCTTATTTATTTTTGAATATACGAGTTTCCAGTTCGTTGCGTCGAACTGATAGACTACTAATTTGTTTGGATACATGACAACAATAAAGTAATCTAAATGCAAATATGACCAAAGAGATATTCAAAATGTTATAGACGTATCCAATGACATAATTTAAATTGAAGATTTCCTCGTGGATAATTTTTCTCATAATATTGATTTGAGTAATCGTCTTTTATATACGTAAATTTGTCTAATTTCCATAATCTTTACATGTTATTTGCTAGTGTTTTGATTGTTAGACATCAACTTAAGGTAAATTTTATTTTTTGAAAAGCGGTTCATGTGATTGTTTTGATACAATCAAGTAAAATTTCGCAAGGAGTGATATGATCGAGAAAAGTTTGATCATGATAAGTTGGGGTAACGTGTTTTATCAAACATATATATCATATATGGGAATATTTTGATCAACACGAGGAGATCTTTCATCAAGGACCCACCCTACTTTAAATTAGTCATTTATTTATTACCTGTAAACCAAAATTCGTTGATCAAGTAAAAATTCATTTATTTAGGTAATTGATTTTTTCACTCCCCTTTTGTATGACCACACTCTTCTTCTTTTTTTTGTCGTTTTGTGATGTGGATTTATAAAATTTTCATTTGTTTACTCTTTCAAACTTGGAAGGACAAAATTACAAATTCACATCACAAAAATTCAAAAAAGAGAGTGTAGTTATAAAAAAAAAAAGTGTGAAAATCACCACTCTTTATTTAATGTAATGTTGAAAGAGTAAAGATAAAAGTGACCACAGCTTGCTATATTTGCAAAGAGAATTTCCACTTTAGACGGAATATATTCTCTGTCTTGTTTTAAAAAAAATAAGAAATGATCACAAAAGTATTACTCCATCTCGTGTGATAATAGTCTTTAAAAAGAGTAAAAATTCTTTCCACCATGCATTGTGGGCCCCACCATGCATTTTTTCAGTAATCTAAACTGTTCATCTTATAGGGTTTGTAGAGTAGTGCATTGACACAAAAAATCATGTTTATCGAATATCGATAGGTATATCAAAAATTAAATTTTAATTTATAAAATAGATGGCTATGGATAGTTTAACTTTAAATTTATCTCCCGTCAATTTTTTAAACCAAACTTTGATTTTTTATTACCCATCCATGTCTGATAAAACTGATTTTTTTGTAAAGATGTACTACTTTGTGAGCCCTACAAGATGAACGGTTTAGATTACTACAATATATGTACGGTGGGGCTCACAATTGGTGGTGATGGAAAATTTGGGGTCTCCACCTAGGTTAGATTTTACACTCCTTTAAAAATTCAAACATCCTCTTGAAAGTTTCCTTTAAGGCTCCGTTTTTAAAAAAATATATTTTACCCATTTTTCGATATTTGGCTAGAAAAAGAGGGAGGGGAATATTTTCAAGTTAAAACATTTTGCACCAACGGTGTGAAATTGTTTTCCTCTAATTTTGGTTGTAATTCATTTTTGCATTTCACCTTGATGGTCCGCAATTTCTCAAAACCACGTATTCAATTCCCTTATTCTCCAAAATCATATTAATTCCAAAACGAGAGAGGAGGAGGGAGAGGGAGAGCTGACTTGATTAAAATATTTCTAAACTAGCAATCTGCCATTGTTTTAAAAAATATTTTTTTATGCGCCAACCAAACACCAAAAAATAAAAATTTAAAATTTATTTTTTTAAAAAATATTTTACATTGTAAAGTATTTTACATCGAAACAAACAAACGGAGCCTTAAAAGTGAGTCATTTGTATTGGAAAACAATGTAGTACTACTACAAAACCACCCTAGCGCTTTGGTAAGTAAGGGGTGTTCTGATTTCCCACGGGAATCCTGTAAAAGTTATTTTAAAATTGTTGAACTACTAGGGCAATTCGTACGCGTTCCGAAGTGGGCCTCCACGTACCAATATACTCCGTATGCACTATCGGTGCACAAATGGTCGGTGCCTTTAGCATTTTCGTTTACAAGAACGGTTAACCCAATAATAAACGAGAAATTTTTCGGTGCCGGGCAGGCATATTCCACGTGGTACCTGCTCGGCACATCCGGGCCGTCCAATACACTTTTGGACGGCTCGGATTGAAACCCTCCCTCTTCTCTCACCCCAACACTTTCTCTCTCATTTTTCTCTCTCCAAATCCGAGCCGTCCAAAAATGCAATGGACGGTTCGGATGCGCCGAGCGTGCACCACATGGTACCCACCCGGCATTGATTTTTTTTCCATAATATACTAAAAAATAAACGGACAAAAGTAAAAGTAGGAGACTCCGGTCCAATTTTAGTCCGTTTATAGGAGTACTTTTATCTTACCGACGGCCGTATGGTGGAGTATTTGATTGCGATGCTTATACAAAAGCGATAAGGACGAAAACTATCCAAGATCGCAAGTACCGCATTTGGGGAATCAATTCGGGGAAACCTTTTTCGCGTTATTTATAAACAATTCCAGACAATACTGCTACTTATCGTTGCATTTTCGCCGGGAAATTCTCCGCCACTCTCCCCCGCCGGCCGGCGAATCTTATCCCGCCTTTGTTCCGACAACACCACGTCGTTCGCTTCAGCCGGTCCTTCTTTAGACCTCATCCCCTTTAATCAAATCCTTTTCCCAAAACTGTCTCTTTATTTTTTCCAATTTCCAATGGAGGTCTCGCTTCTTTGACACGTAGTTGCGGGATTCTAGGTTTTTGAAGTCGGAGAGAGAGAGAGAGAGAGAGAGAGAGAGAGAGAGAGAGAGAGAGAGAGAGAGAGAGAGAGAGAGAATGACGGTGGAGTACAAATGTTGCGGGACGGACTTCTTCATACACGTATCGATAATCGTGTTTCTGGTGATGTTCGCCGGGATGATGTCGGGGCTCACCCTGGGCCTCATGTCGATGAGTCTCGTTGATCTCGAAGTTCTCGCCAAGTCTGGTACCCCCAAGGATCGCAAATACGCTGGTACATACTAGGAGTATATATTATATACACTTATTTATATCGTCTATACTTGCATGTTTCGTTGATTTCGTTTTGAATCCATCTCTCCTTAGAGCAACTACAGTCTTTACAGTTTACACGAATTGAGTAAAAACTTAATTTGGTACGAAGCATTTCAACGGACAAACTCAAATCGAAGCATAAGTTTAAATAAATACTACTTCATTAATGGCATAATAATTGGTAGTATTATGAGAGTAAGGGAGAGTAGCCTACGAATTTAATTCGAGTAAAGAATTTGAGCCTCCTTGATTTGAGTAGAAATTGGAGAATTCAATCAGTTATAGGTTTGAGTCAAGGAATGGAGTTATTTTTAGGATATTTTTACTCAGATTTTGGTTGTGTCAAGGGCTGGAGATGGTCTTATTTGTTGCGGTGCTAATTGGTTTTGGTTTCTTTATAGTAGGATTTGATGGTACAAATACGTGATTGAGAATGAGTTTATTGCATTTAGCGGCAGCCACCTTGGAACAAATACGTGTGGTTTCTTTATATTTACTTTCTCTGCTAGAGTCCCCTTTGTCACATCTCTTTTTAATTTTTTGGTCGTTTTTGAGAAATAGTGGTCATTTTTTACAGCTGGCCCATGTACATTGTGGGGTGGTGATTTGCTCAGTACTTTGTGGGTCGAATCTCTATGGAGCCTTTGTCTTCCTCAAGTTAGTATGCAAAACAAGGAACCGTTAGTGCCATCTGTCTAGTTTCAGTCGGAGGGCTCTCTGATGCCTGAGTTAGACCCTGGGGGAAAAGAAAGGCAAAGTACAAATCTGAGGTCTAGAAATGGTGTGCCTCCCCCTGGGGTTTTGTAGATGGTGAGTACTTTCTCTCCAAGTTAGTTCGTGCTAGGCAGAAGGCACGAGCCCCGTGACGTCACCTGGAACCGTTTTAGGTCTAAGACATCATGCATGATGCTCGATGCCCTTGTGGTCGAACACACGTGTCTGGAACATGACACCAGGACGCCACGTAGAATCCTTCTCGCTTCTTAGTCATCTCACTGGTCGGGCATGCGCTTGCTCGGCCCGCGTTAGGGTTCCACTGACTGGTCTCGCAAGGTGGGCTTCGGGGAATGGTTAGGCCATCCGTGCGGCCCATGTGCGTTTGGCCCAAGTGAGGCCCAGTGAGGTGGGCTCATAGTTGTTAAGGGCTAGAAGCACACAGAGGCGCAAAGATCTGTTGGGGCCTAGGTGAGAGGCGCAAGGCGAGGCACACCTAGGCAAAAAAAATAGAAAAAATAGCATACACCAATACTCTACAGTCTGTGGGTCTTGTTATCTTTTGTTTTCGTTTAAGCAGCATCAATATTTTCTTGGTGGTTCTCGTTCATTTGAAAGACTTACCTATTGCTGTCAACTCATGGACTGCTTGCTGTCTGTATCTGGTTAGTGCATTTGTGTCATCGGGTGATTGGCAGGTGGTGATTGCAAATCCATATGCCTATTTCCTATACACTTAATCCACGAGAGGGAGTTTGACAAATATGTAAAAGAGCCTTAAGTGGCTTGGTAAGAAATAGAAGGCATGTCTCACAAAGAATATTGGGCATGCAAAAAGTAGGTCGACTAAATAACAGAAAGACATAGCAATTAACGTGAATACGTGATAATGTGGTGTAAAAGTACAACATATTGGTAGGATTTGGTTAACGACTAGTTGAGGGCTAGGCGTTGGAAAAAGCTATATAACCAGATAACTATACTGGTTGGTTTTACATCAGTAGTGTTTTGGGACTGCTTAAGGAGCTGTCTTGCTTTCACTGGATCCTTTTAGTTTGGTTGGATGCTACCGTAATTAACTGCTTGTACTTTTGTGACAACAGAGAAGATATTGCCAGTCGTGCGAAAGCAACATTTACTGCTTTGCACCCTGCTTATTTGCAATGCTGCCGCCATGGAGGTATGTATGGTTATTTGTTGAAACAAGCTATTTAATAACTCGTATAGTGCTTGATATGCTGATAATGGTTATTGGTTTTGTCAGGCACTTCCCATTTTTCTGGACGGTCTTGTTACTGCTTGGGGTGCCATCCTGATTTCAGTTACTTTGATACTTCTGTTTGGTGAGGTGAGGATCTTAGCTTTGTTAAAATTTATGTTGAAGAGAGCTATAAAGTTGGAACCTATAGTACATGGTTGAATTTGCTGGTGCAACTTACGGGGTATAGTTGGGCAGTCCCTCCTGATTAGACCCACTTAAAACTATTTCCTTAGCTCTGCATGATTACTTCATACGCAAGTTAGGTTGGGATATGTCTGCCCGTTTGTTCTGCTAGAAGAAGGGTTTTTCAGCAAACCTGGTCCATTTTTAGTATGGATGGATACATTTTCTGGAGTGGTTTAAAAATGAGAAACACACTTTTTTATGCGGCATTTGTTTAATTTGTTTAATGCGATACACACTGAGTTTTATTGTACTAATTACTGATGGTCTGTATGAACAGATTATACCACAATCTGTTTGTTCTAGATATGGATTGGCTATTGGTTCAACTGTTGCTCCATTTGTTCGTGTTCTTGTTTGGATCTGCTTTCCCATAGCCTATCCAATAAGCAAGGTGATCACAGTGTTTTCTTAGCACTATTGAACCCATTACTTGGGCAAGATCTCTTATTTGGTTCTTTTGAATCACTCCGTTTGCTCCTCTTGTCCTCTGTGGTTATCAGCTATTGGACTTTCTGCTAGGAAAAGGTCACGTAGCTCTTTTCCGCAGAGCTGAGTTGAAAACACTTGTTGATTTGCATGGTAATGAGGTATGTAGGAACATATTTGAAACCATTATTTCCGTGTAGTAAGGACTTACTCACTCTATGATTTAGTGCACAAATTTTGTTTTCCCCCTCCACAAACCATGCGTGCACCTGAGCTTCAAAAATCTTGTTCAATTATGTCTCTCACTTAGGTGTCTTCAGAAGTTCCATCCAATTCTCTTGCTTGCAATTTGCTTATTGCAGGAATTTGATTTTCTTTTCTAGGAAAATGTCTCCTGATGTTTCTGCTTTCCAAGACTTTTGATTCAGGCTCCTTTTCAGGAGCTTCCTTTGTTCTTCTGATCTATCTTGTCAGATTGATAGTCTTTCTGACTGCTTGTAATTAGGCTGGAAAAGGTGGAGAACTCACACATGACGAGACAACAATTATTGCTGGAGCATTGGAGCTTACTGAGAAAACAGCTAGTGATGCCATGACTCCCATAACTGAAACTTTTGCTATTGATATCAATGCTAAGCTTGACAGGTGTGGCATCCTTTACAGAAGTTCTATATAGGAGGCTTACTTGCAATCTTTTTCAAGGTCTTCTGATCATGTATATGGTACTTGTTATCATATAGGAAGCTGATGCATTTAGTTTTGGAGAAAGGACATAGCAGAGTTCCAGTCTACTATGAGCAAACTACAAACATAATTGGAGTTATTCTGGTAAATTTGTTTGTTGGTTTTTATGCACTTTGGATATCAAATATTTTCTGTTGTTATTCTATAATGTGATTGTTTTCTTGAAGTAACTTTAGTTTATGAACATTTCTTCTTTCATATGCTGGTTAGAACCATCCCAGCTTATTTATGTTTTCTCGAATTGTCCTAACTCTTCCCTGTCCTGAAAGGCATATTCCTTATTCTCTCTCCTTTAGACTTTCAAGGGAAAGATAATTCCTTTTTGAAGTATATGGCAGACAGATTCTTGTGAGAGATGAAAAGTTATGTTAGGATTTTTAAAGTAGAATTTATCTCTCCACAAGAATTTGGCCACTTGTTTGGTTGTTAATGCAGAAGGTGTATACATTAGCATGATTCCTATGGTCAGGGGATATTTATGGCAAACCTATTGTTGCCGTAACTACGGTTAGGGGAGATTTATTGCGAACCTATTGCAGAAGTACGCCCTAGCAGTGTTTTAAAAAGCGCGCAAAGCGCTGAGGCGTTGAGGCTATAGCGCGGAACCCTAAGGCGCATGAAAGGAGCTGAGGCGCTCGCCATGGCGCAAAGCGCTGAAGCGTTGAGGCGTGCGCCTTTCGTCTGTGAGCCATAACATGTTCGCCTTTCTTTTAAGTCGATTTCAACCCTAATCGATCATACCCAGCAGAGCAGCTTCAACGACAGCAGCTTCTGCTCCTTTTCTTCTCCTCCTGTTCGATCGAGAGATAGCAGCTCCAGGTAAGCTCGTCCTCCTCCGTCTTCTTCTTCTTCTTCTTCTTCTTCTTCTTCTCACGTCTTCTTCTTCTTCTTCTTCTTCTTCTTCTTCTCACGTCTCTGTTTTTCTTTTTCTTTTTCTTTTTTCTTCTTCTTCTCCTCCTCCTCCTCCCACATCTCTGGTTTTTTTTCCCCCTCTGTTTCTGTCCCTTACATAACAGAAAATCAAAATTTCAGATTAGTTAGGTTGTAGAAAATCGATTCGAAATTTCTGTCCCTTACACGTCTCTGTATGCCTCTAGACTTTATTGCCTTTAATCCTTATGTTATGCCTCTAAGGCTAAACATTATTATGTTAGCTTTTCATGGATGATATGTTATGTTTAGTGTTTGGTACTTTCGTTTAACCATTGACATGTTATGTTTTATGACATTTGAAAGTTTTACAAGTGTTTGTTTGTGTTGAAAACTTGTTCTAATAAAATTTGCCTCGTTGCAAAGAAAAAATAAATTTTGCGCTTCGCGTCAATAAAGCGCGCACCGTGCCTTGCGCTAAAGCCCCAGGGGACCGGTGCGCCTTTCGCCATTTAAAACACTGCGCCCTAGCATGTTTAGTTAACTATGGAGCTATATTTATTTTTATTTGATGTCAAAGTGGGTACTACGTATGATGCAGGACAGAAGAAGATATCCATTTTGGAAGAAGAATTAAGAATGAACAAATAAGGGAGTTGGTTTGTATATAGTAGGGTTATGGGAGTTGGTTTAAACAGTATAAATGTATATTGACGAAGAAGAAACAGAGCATGGGGGCAATACTTTGCCACAAGCATGATTGGGGTTTCAAATTGGCGGCCCTTGAGTAAAGTTGGATATGATGTGAAAGGATTCAGTATGCTTGTGCTACAATATCATGGCAGAGGCTTAAGCCGTCTGTGTGTATGTGCGTGTGTATTTACTCTCTCTCTCTCTCTCTCTCCAGGAGGCTTAAATGGGTACAGATAGTAATATTTTTACTCAAGAGGGAAGGAACGTTGATACTTATCACACAAATAACGGGAGCAAAGCACGATAGGCAACTTAAAGCTTCTACTTGGAAACAATCACGATAAAGCTTTTTATTCAACTCTGCCTGTTTGAATTGGACATCAGACTAGGGATTCAAAAACTTCTTTCCTGTCTTCAAAATTAAATTTCCTTTGCATGAAAGGAGAGTTGAAGCAACTGGAAGAAAAGGGGGAAAAAAGAACTTCAGATAGTGTTAAACTCTGATGGTATGAAAACCTGTGGTACCTACACGAAAGAGGAAAAGGGAAAAATATTTGTTTGGATCTGTTGTGTGGTTTTGAGTTATGGCCGACGAACAACCTTTTCCTTTCCAACTTGAGCCAGTTATGTGAAGTTGAATTTAAAAAGAGTTCTTGATAAATGACTTATTGCATCTGGCATGTCATGTAATGGTCCTGTACTCCTGTTATATTAGAAAATCCCTAATCTGATATGAATATAGCCAGTTGTCCATGTTTCAATCTGCCTGCTCCTGGATTTTGGTTACTGTCTTCTATGTCAAGCTGTAACCACAAGTATACCTCTTTACTGTGTGCTTTTTGCTCTTTTTCTGGCTGTAGCAGATAAAAAATGTATTGACCACTCCTGGATTGTTTTGGACACGGTCATCATATGGCCATAAGATTTATAATCATCCCTAACTGGTCAGTTGGGTTAATATTAAAGCTCATCAAATGGTCTAAAAATTTCATGTCGACAGTGATTAGTTTGTTCTAACTGTTACCTGGAGAAGAAGTGTCGTGTTTGGCTGGCATTATATCCCAATCTTGTGCTCTTTTTGAATCTAAAGTCTATCTAACGTTAACTTAGTCAGCATCCTAACTTAAAACGCTTCTTGTACGGGGACCTAGATTCTTCACCACTAAATGTGCATAAAATGCTGTCTTAGTGAGTTGTGTCAATTTCTATAAGACGGTCAACAGCTCAACTGCTTCTGGTCAGTATGTACAAGTCAGGAGGTTGCCTTGGTGAAGGTTGTTTATAACCAATGCGCTTCAGAATCAGAAGTAATTAGTTTGGACATATATTTTAGGAAATCGTACTTAGCTAACATTTATTTTCTGCTTTTGCCTGTTGGAATTGGAAAATGTTTGCATCGGTCGGTATGGTTGTGCCAAGTGCCAACTCTAGTTGTTTTGGTTTCCAGCAGTCTATAATTTCTCTATCTGTCCTGTCATCGCAGGTCAATCTTTTTCGTTTTTTGTAACGCTATCATCACAGTTACTCTTGAACATGCAATTAATCAATTGTTTTGGTATCATGCCCTTATTTGGTTTAGTTCTTTTTTTTTAATTCCAAACTTGTAGGTGAAGAATTTATTAACCATCCATCCAGAAGACGAAGTGCTAGTAAAGGCTGTTACTATTCGCAGGATTCCGAGGTAGTCTTAAATTGATCAGATGATAGTGACGTGCTATGGGTTGCATGTTGTACATGGATATTTTAGTGGTGTCTTTATCTTTACGTGCTGTAACTGTTGCAGATTGAAATTCAGATCTTCCTTTCTTTGTATGTAGTATGTACTGCTGTTGGGCATGTATGTTGTGTTTTTCTATAGGAAAAAGAGATTAATTTCTGCTTTGTGGCTTACCACCTGACAGCGGCTAGTATCCTGAGTTTGAAAAGATAAAAGGACGAGTAGGAATTATCGTGCTTTGTTTGAAGCAGTTCTATGACAACAAGAATATAATGCGAACTTTGTTGCATTTTTTCGTCTCTCACTTTACTAATATTCTGCCTGTTATTTGCAGTCACCAGTTTAAAACAAAAATACCTTGTGCATTTAATTACTTAACACTGCAACAGTTTTTAATAGTGGAACTGTGAGCTGGTAATGGTATCGTGCAAGGGGGAAAGTCCTAATTTTGGGATACTAGTCAAATTATATAGATGTAGAACAGTAGAAGTACTAAGTCATTTTGTTGAAGTTAAGAGTATTCTAAGGTGCTGGTTTTCTTTTATTTCTTCTTGGTTCTAAAGTGCTGTCTTCTCTAAACTTTTGCTTCTTCTTTTAGTCATTTATCTAAATGAACATGTTAAGAGTGTCTCTGTGTCCTACTTTTTGAGGGTCTAACCAAAGTTGTGAAATCCGTTCCGTACCGGCCGGTACGTACCGTACCGGTGCTTAAACGGAACACAAAAACTCAAGATCCGTTCCGGTTGAAATACCGGCCTGTTCCGGCCAATACCGGATGTACCGGATGATACCGGTCTGTTTCGGACATTTTCCGGTGTTCCGTTCCGGTCCTTTTTTTTTTTTCTTTTAACTTGTGGGCTCTAAACTAATATATATGGTAGATATATATTAAATGTATATAAAATATTAATTGCGGTAAATCCGGAACGGTACCGAGATACAGTCCGGTACCGGTACATACCATTCCAGTAGTGAAAACGGTACGCTGGCCGGTACGGGATTGACAACTTTGGGTCTAACATACTAAGAGGTGCAGGTGAAGCTGCCCGGACACCCCGAGTTATCATAAAAACATACTAAGACATTTCATTGTGGCCTGCATGTGTCCATGCCTAAGCTGCATAACTTGATGCTTCAGTAATTTAGTCACAAGATCTAGAGCATCTGTAAGGTTGTTCACCATTTACTCATGGCATGACTACTTGTATGGTGTTGATGTACTGTAGTACCTGTTATATGGTCTAGAATCTGGATCACTTGAACATGAGACAAAGACGCGACGTGACTTGGATGCACAAGTGCAGCACAACCAAACATTGAAGAAGTTGGACATGGATATGGCAAGGATGTGGGCACATGGCAATGCGGAAATTGATTTTCTTATGTGTTGTTGAAGTATTATGTGGAAAAATCTTGAAAGTTGATTCTTTCTCCAAACTTCAATGGTTGGCAAATGCGAAGTGTGGAAGATGAAATTGTAGAAGCATCATTTTACCTAGTTTGTCTCTGTTGATTGTGCACTTTGTTTAAGTTAAATCCTATTGCTACTGGTGTTTATATGATTCTCCTATATTCAGTATTATACTATATATTAAAGTTCTGGTGTTTGTGATTGTTTATTAAACGATGTCTTTTAATGTCCTCAACATTATCTACCCTATGATTGTTTATTACTACGTATATAATGTCTTTTAATGTCCCCAACATTATCTACCCTATGATTGTTTCTTAAATACTGTCTTGTATGATTTTATTTATTTCCTGTTTTAAATGATTTTTTGCTGCATGCTTGCCTCGTGTAGGTTAGTGGCAGCCTTCTGTTTAGGAAACCATTTTAGACTTCAGGTTAATCCTATTTCATAGAGAGTTCTTGGGTAGCACTCCTGTTGAGAAATTTATGTCCTATGCAGGTGTTGTGCTAGAGAGTTTTGGATAATTATCTTCTTAGTGTCTAATATTTTTAAATTCCTTATTAAACTGACATCTTCTTCAAAGAAGTGCCAAACGTGTCCAAAGATTGGAAATTTCTAAGTGCGCCCTTAATTCTGATTTTCCTTTCTGCTTCATTTCTTCATGATGAAGTCGTTGCTTTGTAGTTGTAGCTTGTAGGAAATGTGTTGGCAGGTTTGTTCGATCGATCTCTTGTAATGTTTTACATGTTTCCTTTTTTCTGTTTCTATATCGACTATTTAAGATGAAAACAAATGTACCTTATATTGTGTTGTTCATTTTTCCATAGCCGATGTTGTCATCATCTCTTGGCACTTACTTCTTCCTGAAATACATATTGAAAAAGTCAGATGCAGTAGTATCACTTACGGCAGTTGTCTCTATATTTCAGGGTTCCGGAAACTCTGCCCTTATATGACATCTTGAATGAGTTTCAAAAAGGTCACAGTCACATTGCTGTTGTTGTAAGACAGTGCAACAAACGGGAGGAGCAGCCTGATAACAAGATTGCTGAAAGTAAGCTTCATTCCATGTTTTCATATTTTTGTATTCAGTATAGTTTCTCATTTTTTTTAACATCCTCTTCTCTGTCTCTCTCTCTCTCTCTCTCTCTCAACATATAGATTCCGTAATGGATGTGAGGGTAGACGTTGACGTTGACGTTGAAAAGATTGCTCAAGAGAAGGCTTTGAAGGCCAAACGACAGCTCCAGAAATGGAAGAGTTTTCCCAATACTGGCAGCAAATCTATTAGGAGTACCTCTAGGAGCAAGAAGTGGTCAAAGGACATGTACTCAGACATCTTGCGAATTGACGATAGCCCACTCCCAAAGCTTCCTGAAGAAGAGGAAGCTGTTGGCATTATTACTATGGAAGATGTCATTGAAGAGCTTTTACAGGTAAACTACACAAATTCACATTGGAAGTTCTGCATATCAACTTCTTTTCTTTTTTTCCCTGGTCAGATTTCTGTTTTAGTACTCAATAGTTTGGATCCTAACATCAGTTTAACACCTTGTAGGAGGAGATATTTGATGAGACCGACCACCATTTCGAGGATTCATGACAATGGTTTTGTTTATAAGGTTGTACTTCTATATATATAGACGGTGAAGAAAAAAATTGTTGTATTTGTTTCAAAACAAATTTTAAGCTGTGTGGGAAGTTTGTAGTTAAAAAGTTGAACTTGTTTGGGAGGTAATTGGAGGGGGTGTGTCCTGGAGTTTGACAAGTTGTGCTTCACAATGTAAAGAGAGAATAGATACATCTGTTGTACTTAAGTTGGTTCAAAATTGTTATAAGTTAGGTGAAAGAGAAAAAGAACCTGAATTGGTCGTTTGGTCATCTTGAATTTATAGTCAATTGACTGCAATGGAACCGCGTTGGGTGAACGGTCAATTGGCATTAACCTTCTTAGGGCTTTATATTGATTGCTATGAATTAGGGCTTTGTATTGATTGCTATGAATGTTGCACTTGGGAAATGTAGTGGGATGTGAGAAACAACAAATGCTACTCCTATGTAATTTAGGATCTTCTGTCTATTTTTCTGGTGATGGCAGTTTGTTATGAGCCCAGTAACTGTCAAATTGCCCTAGAAAATAGGTTTGTTGTCATTTTTCCGTTGGCGTGAACATACATGTCAATTCGTGGCCCATTCCCCCATAGGGTGAATGGTAATTGCGAATCTCCCTTTAAGAAAATTAGGCAAATAAAACGAACTTAATTTTCCCTTGTCGCATGTATATTTGTGGTTGATTCATGTCTATTCCCATGTATACGTGATGCAAAATTCTAAATCCTTCTACGTCTGCTGGGAAAATCATTTTGACAAAGAACCTTGTTTGAGCATTCGAACAAAATCTTTTGGGTCATTTGCATTTCCCTTCTATCACTGGCAACAGACTGTCATTCTTCCTACCTAAGAATAAATTCACTCTTTTTTTCTTGGCCCAAAATGAATTTACAATTTGACATTGGTCAGTTTTAGAGGTGTGAAACGGGCCGGCACGGCACGACATGACACGTTTAAATGTGGCACGTTTGCTACAATTGATCAAGCTTCGGAAGGGTTTGGTAGACAAGTATGGAAGTAAGCTAAACCCTCTTTGTTGAGGCAAAAGAACCTTAACCACGATTGCTCGGTACATGTTTCGCTTGTATCATTCTTGTAAAGACAGAACCGTCCTTTCTAACATGCTCGCATTTGCTAGTTTACCTTTCGCATAAGCCAGAGTTAAAGCAAAGTTAATAGTTAACTGAACTGCCTCTCATTTTCATGGCTTGGGATCATAGGTGCGCTACCGGGATTGAGATTTACGGCCGAGTATAATTAAGCATGGGTAGCAGCGCTGCTTGTAATATACAGGTTGGATGGACTTTTATAGGAGGCCCGAGCCCAAATTCGTTTTTTGTTTTATCTCTCGTTTGACTCTTTTTACGCCTTTGAGCATTCAGATTGCTACTTTTCTGATGGATTAAACCACACATCCCAAAAACCACTCCTAGTTAGAGATGGCAATTACCTCCGATCTGTTCCCGCCTCTGACCTCCCAGCCCGATCCGAGCGGATATTCCCTGATCCGATAGGCAAATGGGGCGGGTATGGTATTTGCTTCTCCCGCCCCGTTTTAACCCGATCCGAACCCGATTATAGATATTTATATATTTTATGTATATGTCGAAATAAATTTCATTTTTTTGATATAATAAGAGCAATATACCAATTAATAAAACACTAATTTATGTTTTTGTTTTTTTTATTTCTATTTTTTTTTAACTCTCATCAATCATCAATATCTTGTTTTTTTTTCAAAACACTTTAAAAAGAACAAAACTAGTCAAATTATTATGGTGAATGGGGACCCGATTTTCCCCCAACCCCAACACCTCCCCGATTTTCCCCGCTCCGACTCCGATCCGATATAGAACGGGGCGGGTTTGGGGGACGCTAAATCCGACTCCAATCTACCCCATTGCCATCCCTACTCCTAGTGCAGTTGGTTGTCTTCTTTCCCCCGTTCGCGGAGGTCTCGGTTCGAAGCCCCACGAGGGGCAAGCTTTGGAAGTTAGGGCTATGGATAGTCTCTGGATCCTCTTGTGCTAACTCTAACACCCTATTAACTCCCGCTAATATATACATTATTGAAAAAAAAAAACCACACATCCCCATACAGACGGACATGGAGTACACATTATTCGTAGATGTTGTGTCTTGGGGTCTGGGATTTAAATTTAATGCATGTATAAGAGACCGAGCTAGCACCAAACAAAAAAACTACTTCCACGTTATTTTTTAGAGTCCAGTATTTTATTTTGGTTCATCATTTACTCTCAAGTGTTCATTTTATAAAATTAGTGGGTAGAGGGTTCAGATTTTTTTACTTTATTAATTCATCCCATCGAAACGAAAAAAAAATGAAGTATAAAGTGTAACCGGAATTTTGCAAATATTAAGAGAAAATAACCAAAATGAGAACATTTATTAAAACTAATAAATGTTGGGTATTTCTTTTTGACACAATTTTAAAACTCAGGAAATTGTATTTGACCTTGAATTTAAATTCCTAATTCAATTTCTACCGTTGGGTAATTCTACCGTTGGGTGTTGGTTTTCTTGCCCTACACGACAGCATTCTCCCTGTATCCAGCTTGCAAATTGAATTTAAATTTCCCTTCACACCCCCTTCTCTCAGACTATCAAACTACTACTCCTCCCTCCCTCTCTCTCTCTCTCTCTCTCTCTCTCTCTCTCAAATGGTTTCCACCTCTACCGTCGAACCCTCACTCCAAAACCCTCTCTCTCTCAATAGTCCAAAACCCTCACTCGCCCCTGCCCTTCACCTCGCATCTTCATTCCGATTCAACTCACCGCCCCCATGCCTCCTCGAAACCCACCACAGTTCGAGCGGCCCTCAAGGTTAACTCGTCGTTGTAGAGGAGTATTACCGCCCTCAAGGAGTCTGTCGGCTTCGTCCGCGAGAAATTGTCGTGGCGTGATCAGTTCGACGAGCTGTCGCCGGTGTCCAACCGTGACGCTTGAAGAATAGAAGCGAAACTCAATCGAACGAGTTCGAGTGCTTAGAAGGCTCTCGAGGGACTCATATTCATCAGCAAAACGACGGAAAAGGCCTTCCTAGATTGAGGGCAATCGGCCGAGTTCGTGGATCAGAAAATTACAGTGGAGAGAGAGAGAGAGAGAGAGAGAGAGAGAGAGAGAGAGAGAGAGAGAGAGGCGTGAATGGAGGATCCCTATTGGAGATACGGTGCTTCTGCAGACAGAGGTTCTAATTCTTTTGCCCTAACCCAACTCTTATCTCCCGCACGAATTTTTAATACTCGGAAATATTTCATTGTCACGTCTGATTCAGACAGAGCTTAACAACGACTCTGTATTCTGGTTCATCGTTTGTTCGTTCACGGTTTATAGGCACGTTTGAATTCGGACCAGGAAATCTTTACTTTATTCCAGTGGTGTATATAGTGTTACGTGGACAGGAAGTGGTGATATTTTGAAGAACTCGTAGAAATTTTTACTTAGGTTACTTTTGAAGGCTTGGGGGACTGCGGCTCCCGCTCGCCGTCACCTCTGTCCGCCCTGCAATTGCATATGCGACTGAAATTTATTTTTGTGATGAATGTGTGACTTTAATTATAACCAATTAAGTACTTAAAATTGAACATATTGAATGATAAGTGATTAAGTAAGTTTGATCTAACTATTGGCTTATGTTTTCTTTTGTGTTTCATGGCAAAGGAGAATGAGAGCTATATTTCTGTCCATTTAGTGTACAAATATGTTCACCCCTTCCCTTTCTGCCTTTTGTTTGATTATAGCATACCACTATCGAGGGAGGCGGGGATAGTCGTGTTGTCGAGGAACCGGCAGCCGTTGCCGAACACGAGGAGGCTGTCGACTTCACCGGGGAGGAGGTTGTCGGGTGGGATTAGGGTTTCGCCAGCCAGGTTGGATTCGGCTAGTAAGAAGAAGATGGCAAGCGTAGCTGCCGTGATTCAAAGATTTCGGAGGCACGTGTGGGATCGGGGAAGGGGAGTAGGAAGAATTGGGGCGAGTTACCGGTGGAGCGGTCGCGACCTCTGTTGAGGTGAAAGAGAAGGGTTCTGCCAAGAACAAGTTGGATTTGCAAGCTATTTTGCGAACTCAGGTGATTTGATCAGCACTTGTTCTTTGCCTGTTTCATGATTTTTTGATCAGCATTTGTTTTTTGTCTGTGATGTTTTGTACTGCTTGAGATATAAGATATTTTGAGTGAAGGGCTTAGTTTTGTAGCACTGTAATAGTTTTGAGAATAGATGAGGAGGCATAAATTAGTCCCTTGTACTCTACTAGAATGTTATTCTGCAATTTCTCCCAAACACCCAGAACCCCAAAACAGAAACATCCCAAATGTGAAAATTCGGCTCCTAAACACCCCCTTGGTCCACCATATATGGGGCTACGTAACACCATGGGAGGAGGTGGTATTAGCTAGTCCCCTCCTCTCGGGATTATCTACCTCGTATAGTAGTCAGAAATAATTATTCTCCCTTTATCTCACTATAACCAAACATACTATAATTGATCAACTGGTACGTATGATTTCATTTATTATTCAGTGGACCCCACATGTTCTCTTCTAAATTCATAATTCATGTTTTCCAATCCTCCCTTAAATAATAGTCTTATTATTCTTGTGGTGTGTGTTACATGGACCAAGGATAGGTGTTGGGCACGGCAACATGTCTAAGCATTCAATTCATCTCAATCATGTTTCCAAGTACATCGAATACATGCCAAACTCTCCATATTTGTTTATCTTCTTAGTTCTATGTTATGAAAGATGAAATAAAGCATTTCACACATACTTTGAGAGTTTTATGTATTGATTCATATACATGTTTTGGTGCATGAATGTCTGATGCATGTACTGGTAGGTATCCCGTACCTGTAGCAAAGTGATGAGATGCTGATGTGGATAGGAGTCCATGTGAAATAGGTTGGGATTTGCAATAGTATGCTCTGTTGTTCTAGTTGATGTAATTTCTCATTAAAGTCAAAGTCCTTCGATTGAGTGTTAATATTTGGGTTTTGCTATTTGTTCTGATGCCATGCTGGCTTAATGAGAACTTTTGATTTGCATCTCAACTCAAAGTTGCCTTTTTGCTTTTATTGTACAAGCTAGTTATTATCTTGAAAAAGCGGACTCTGTTTTTGTGGTAGCTCACACATCTGTGTTGCAAAGTACGCATTTGCTTTGGCATCAAAAGTATGAGTTCTCTGTCTATATTGTCACCATTTGGTCATGTCTTTCTGTTTTCATATGAAGCCTCTGAAGCATACTCATTTCTGATTTTCCGAATTAAATGGTCTCCATATGCCAGTTACTTTGTATTCAAGCCTGTTGTTTATTGTTATGGTGCTTTTGTGCTGAGACTTTGAAAGTAATACTTATGTCTGCAGCACTGTATGAGAGTTGTGTATACTGCTCCGATCAAAACCATTAGCAACAAAAAAATACTGGGGTTTTTGTGGGAAATTTGACATTGGCCTTCTCACTGGGGATGTAAGCTTGAGGCCAGAGGCTTCTTGTCTCATCATGACCACTGAGATACTGCGGTCAATGCTTTATAGGGGTGCTGACATCATACATGACATTGAATGGGTAAAGGGGTTCCTTTTGTTTTGGATTATGATTGCCCTTACTGTTGGTTTCCTTCTTTCATTACCTTCACAGCTCTTATTTTCCTTGTTATGGATTTCTAAGATATTTTTGGTTACTTTTCCATGCATGGCAGGTTATATTTGTGGATTGTGTTAATGATGTGGAAAGGGGTGTTGTTTGGGAAGAAGTTATTATCATGCTTCCAAGGCATATCCACGGTAAGTGCTTATTGATGTGTCTTTTATACTATATAAAAGCACGGAGGAAGCAACTGGTGGTCGCTTTTGTCCTATCTCCCCGCAACCCACTTCACACATGAAATTCCCAAATTGGCCACTAGAAACGTGGCTTTCAATGGCCAATGCAAATGATGGGGATGGAAATTGTAACCGACATTCAATCAGTTGTGTGACTTATGTACTTCACGCAGATGTGGGATTGCATCCTACATTCTAATTACTGCTTATGAATACTTGTTGATCTTGCCTTTTCAATATACGACTTAACATATCCATATCTCTCTTTGTGTTTTGGTTGGAAAGTTTATTATTCTAATAAAACACCACTTGATTTTGAGTATTATGGATTCATTTCACTGGTTGTTTCACTGGTTGTTTCAAATGCGAACACCAGGTGTACATGTAAGAATCATGTCTATAAATAGTGGAACCTACTATGCAAAAAGGATCACACAAGAGGTGAAGTGATTTGGTGAACTGTTTGGGGGTTATAAAGCAGCCCGTAAAGTATAACTGGAGTCAATCAACTGAGTAGTTTTTTTGGTTCATTTGGTCTGTTATTTTGAAGACTTTGACGACATTGTTTCCCAAAGATTTAAGACACAATACTCTCTCTCTCTCTCTCTCTATATATATATATATATATATAGATTGAAGTTTCACATAATGCATTTCCTGCATTATGTGATTTCTTTATTTCTTTATTATGTGATGGGTAATAATAAGTTTTACTGCCCCCTCATGATTTATTTTGTGCTTGCATGTGACTGATATAATAGGAGTACTTTCCTTGCCATTTTTTCAGTTACCAACACAAGTATATGCTAGTAATAGTCTCACAATCATCATGGTAGGTACCAAATACGATTGAATTTGCTAACTGGATTGGTCGAATGAAACAAAAGAAAATTCGTGTAACCGGGTAATGTAGCTTGCTGTGGTAATTAAAGTTCTGTTCTTATTCTCTCTTATGTAGGTCCATCTGAAGGATTTATCTTTGCTTTGATCCTAGTGTTGAATTTATTAGTATGTAACAATGAGCAGGGATGGAACTGTGCTTTTATTTTTGTTACATTTTCAGAATTAGCTTTATACCATTTTTTGGTTCATGATGGGGTTCATTGGGGAAACTGATGACAGAATATTACTTCAGTTTTCAGCAACAAAACTTCTTGACTTTTAGTCAATGTATTGGAAATCAGCACCTATGAGAAAAAAGGCATTCTCCTTAGACTTCTTGATCATCCTATAGTTATTATAGTTTTCGTACTTGTTGGTACTTGAGGCATTCTCCTTAGATATGATTGAACTATCAAGTATCTCAGTTTATTCTCTATAGTATATGCATGTACTACCTGACCAAATGTTATGATTTCTTGTCTGCATTTATTCCTGTTTACAGCTACTTGTTTTAACTGAAAGAATCTAACTTGTTGACTGAGTGAGCTAGTCTTTAGTATTTAGCTCTTGCATGTAAGCAACTGTAGCTTTGACTTTATTATAGGCAACCTTACTAATTGCAGCTATGGTTGGAACAAATGAGTTTCAGCAAAATATATTTCTTGGTCTCAAAAAGACTGGATAATACTAAAGATAGACAGATAGAGGGAACAAACGGTAGGAAGGAAACAAGCCATTGGAATGCAAACGGCTTCCCTATTTTTAAATTATGAATTTGTGTCATTCATGAGTATGGTACCGTTTTTAGAATAATAAAAACCAATCTTAATTGGTGAACCACTAAACCCATTGATATGGGCTGTGCCTCCCATCATTTCCCAAAACAGCCGTACCCTCTCTCACATGGGAAATAGCCTCCAGCCGAAATGATCATGTATTGGCCGACAATATTTACTGCAATCAGTGAATTTTTTTTGGTGCAATTATCCTAATTAGTTTTACTCATGGGCTTAGTTCCCTTTTCTTGAATTTGAGTACAAGTAGGTATATGGTTAGGATCTTAGGATGAAATAAAGGGTTGGATGCTTCGCTACCTGGTTTGAATTTGCACCCTCTCTCCCTCTGTGTTTGTGTGTGTCAAATACCCTTCCTGTGGTCTGCACAATTCTCAACCAAGTATGTTTTGGCAGTTAATTCTAATTTGCTCATTTCTGGTTTGCTATTAAAGTGTCTTACTTATGAATTCTGCAATTAGCCTTCTGCTTTCTTTTTGTTCATTTTCATGTTTCCTTTTTTCATCTTCACACAATTATAGTTAGATGATGCACACTACAATGTCCATTTGCTTGCTTTTG
The DNA here is from genome assembly GCA_020567845.1 of Rhododendron henanense subsp. lingbaoense. Lineage (NCBI taxonomy): Eukaryota > Viridiplantae > Streptophyta > Magnoliopsida > Ericales > Ericaceae > Rhododendron > Rhododendron henanense. The sequence goes on from CM036318.1 coordinate 14,474,472, forward strand.
ACTTTCAACTTCTAAGGCTGCTATTTCAAGGCATCTAAGTGATGCGAGTAGCCAAAAAGCCCAATAAAGAAGATTCTGAGATCAGTGGAAAAGCAGCAAATCTAGCGTGATGGAAGCTGATTTGGAACCTGAGAAGCCAAATAGTGCAACTCCAGTAGTCAGTGTTCATGAAAAGAAATGGACTGATGGTAGTATTTTGCTGGATGCAGTCTCTATGAGCGTTGGGAAGCTTGGGAAGGTAAATACGAATATTATCATTTCTATTTAACTGGCTAGCACTGAAATAGAACCTCTAACTGTCACCTTGGCTCTTAAGGGAGCTTTCAACAACAATCATGACTTAGGCAAGCTTAGCAAGTTAGCAACATTACTAACAAACGAATTACAAAAATAGTTTTGCATTATTTGATTCATAGGAATGAAGGCGGATTGGAATAGTTTTTTCCTTGGAATAAGCATTCCAACATTTGGTTGCTAATCAATGATCAAGCTATTCTAATCTTCTAAATGGAGGGGATGATCTGATTCTTTTGTATAGTTATGAGTTATCAATCAATACTCTTGTCTTGTAATAAAAGAATGTAGGATGGCAAGCCAAGTCATGTGGTGGAATTATGTTTTTGCCCTTTAAAGTTTGGCATGTGTTTTGTTTTTCCCTTCGTTTGGTTGTCCGAAATTTGCTCCTAGACTGTCCTTACTTCAGTGATGAATCGAGAGCGAAGAAATGTTTGCTTGGTTGTCCGGATTTTGCTCCCAAACTGTCCTTCCTTCGGCGATGGATCGAGAGTGAAAGGAACGAGTTCTTGATTCTCCGGATTTCACTCATCTAATTTGTACTCTCTTTCCGGATTTCACTCGTCTAATTTGTACTCTCTTTCACTCGTCTAATTTGTACTCTCTTTCCGGATTTCACTCGTCTAATTTGTACTCTCTTTCACTCGTCTAATTTGTACTTCTCAGCTACTTGAGTTCCTTATTTTACTGAAGAATCTACTGAAGAATCTGTACTATGTCATGCTCAAGACACTGTTTTTGCGGCTGTTGCCGTCCTTCAAAGTAGAGCCGAGATTTTTAATTGCTTCATCATTCATTTGTTGCTTGACTGGATTGGTTAGGGCTACAACAAAGAAGATGAGCGAGCAGAGGTAAATTTTTGTTGCCTTTGTTCTTTTCCCATCTTTGAGAAATTTTTTCATCATTCATTTTAGGAGTCTAATGATTTTGGAGGGAAATTGAGGTATTGTAGGTTCCTTTATTGTGTTGTATTGTTTTTTGTCTGTTGATAACTGCCGAGTCTAGTATTTAGTTTAATATGGTCATCGAGAAAATTTGGAGTTTCTAAGTCTTTTATTAGTGGAATCGAGAGAGTATGTTTGAATTAGGAATTATGCTATGGAGGACACTATAACTGTTTAGTATGCTTCTGTTGTAGCGTCATCGTTTCGAAACAATCATAACTTGGGAATAAGTATTTCTTGATGGTGGGATAGTTTGATACTTGGAAAAGGAAACTTGAGAAGTGAACATCCACACATGCTGTAAAATGTAAAGGGATGCCTTTATTTTATGCTCTTCAGGAATATTAGCGTGATAGGCATTACTGATAAATATTTAGTAGCTCTACTGCCCATGAGGTCTGTAAAATCATTAAAAAAAAGTCAATCATTACATATTGCAATTAAAATAGATGACTACACAGAAATTGCTACAAAAAAAATCGCTATAACACCTTTCAATCAACCGAACACTGTTCTTCAACCAGGTTAGGAGCTTTGTCAAACTAAAACCAGCTTTCCCATGCCTCTGGCTTTCGGTGAGGTACCCTTCAGCCTAAAGAGTCCTCCCATACTTCTCATAGTACAACATGGGAAGCGACGCAATTGAAACAGGATTCCCTCTTCTTGATTTCAACAGCTCAGAAATCCCATATTCCAACTTTCAAGCGACCGAGGTGAAAACACCTGGTCTTCACTATCAAATTCATTTGAACGAGGACTAAACATCTGGGAGAAGCTATCCGGAAAAGGGTTCCCTTGAAAGTACCTACAATTACTTCCGTGCTTGCAAAACCCCTTATTAAAATAGTGACAAACTTTAATTGGGAATTCGGTTGGAGACCGATGTCTTCTTGAAAATGTAGCTTCTAGGTTGTAAAAGTCACTTGCAAATGATTGATATCCTAAATAAAATGGCTCGAACTAATCCTCCAATTTCATGAAATGAGTTTGATTTTTGAGCCTAAAATCTCCAGGAACTGAATTATAATAGGCAATGGGTACAAAATGTGGATTATGTATGGACTCCGGATTTACGTGGGATTCCCAATAGTGATTTGGTAACCTCAATGTTGTAGGGGATGAAACTGGTGCGAAACGCATAAATGGAAGATCTGAACCAGGAACCGGGCTCATTGGGATGGAAATAGTCAGTTTCTACTTTTTCACACAACCAACAAAGGGGGTATATCAGTTTCCACTTTTTTCCTTTTTGAATCCAAATGCCTTGGAGTTTTATCACAGTCCAAGTTAGTTAAATCAATTTTGCAATACACAGGGTATTACTTGTTTAACCACTTTATTAGTATATGAGTTAGTAATAAAGGTTGAGAGATGGGAATCTCATATATTTTATCACCAATATCTTATGTTCGGATATTAATACATGGATTTGGGTTTGATATACTGTTGACCTTAGATCTATTTTTTCATGTCAGTGTACTATTCTATAAGCATGATTTTCTATGTTTGCCTAGAATTGTTGATAACTTATTTCCCGTTGTTTTTTTTATAACAGTGCAGAGCACGGTAGATTTGCAGTGGACAATAGCCATAAGTATATGAAGTATATTGAAATACGAGTAACCATATAAGTTCGATGAATCAACTTGTAGTGGTGTGAGAGGAGGGTGCCTTAGTGTTTGTGTGTAAATTTTATTGTGTTTATGTTGCCTGCAGGAGATATGTGATCACATTTGTTGTGTTTAGCTAAGTATTGACATTGTATCTCCTAAGAATTATAGATTGCTAGACTTGCACTTATGTAGATGCCATGACATTCTACTTTTCCATCTTCAGTTCATGCTCAATTGCTCATTGTAGTCAAATTTTCTTGCTGAGTTGCATTTAAAATTGAAACATTTGGTGGTTGGATCAAATGCAATTTTGTAAATTAGCATTGTCATTGTGTTTTAGTATACCTGGGTTTTTGCAACTTAGTTCCATTTTCTCATCAAATTGCATGCTTTTCTACTTAATGATGGTATCTGCATTCACTCAGCAGCCCATAAACCATAACTTGTTCTATCTTATACTATTTGTAAGGGATTGTGGAAGAGTTGATCTCATATGAATCTATCAGGAAAAAAGGCCATGATCTGTGATTGGCCTTTTTCTCAAGATGTTTTTCTTGAGAATTGAGATTACCAATGGCTTTGTTCTCATTAATATCCAATGGTAGAATACAATTTGACTGGACACAAACACACACAGAGGTTGTAGATTCAGTTACTATAATTGGACTGAAGTTGTGAATTATGTTCTGTTGTTTAAACCTGTCCAGACTCCGGATAGTGTTAAGGGGGTAGTTGAATAAACATGCTTTATTTTGTGATTAGTTCTCTAAAAGTCCAACCTAGGTTAGCCTTAGTATATTCAATGACAAATTGACAATATTCAGTTTAATGATTTGACAGCTGTTAAACATCATGTGATGTTTAATTCAACTGATAGGAATTAATCATGTAACCAATTAGATGAATCTCATTCACCATGAACTTGTTTATTGTAAGGCTGCACGCCCATATTTGAAATCTTGAATTTGTTCCTCTATGTATGCCTTGATCTGAAGAAATGTGAGAAATTTTTTAATCATGACTATGCTTTCTTCTTTTCGTCTGAAGTTTCTTCATATCTTAATTAGGCTTTCTTCGCTACAATAACTTTTGTCTTTTGAGTCTGGCTGTATACACTTTACACCGGCTTTTGCATATGCATACTATAGTTGCTAAGGGCATCTCCAATCCACCTCTATTGCTCCAAAATAGAGGATGGATGTAACACATTGAGGGGATATTTTGTAATTTATTCCCTTTTTTTCTTCACTTTTTGTACTTTTTGGGAGAATCTTTGAGGGACCCATCATCCTTTTTAGAGTTTGATCCTCCAAAAGTAATTTTGGTCCTCTATTTTTATAGGACCAAAAGTAAATTTGGAGTACAAAATCCCTCCAAACTCTAAAAAGGACGATGGGTCCCTTAAAGATTCTCCCAAAAAGTACAAAAAGTGAAGAAAAAAGAGAATAAATTACAAAATATGCCCTCATTGTGTCACATCCATCCTCTATTTCTGAGGAATAGAGGTGGATTGGAGATGCCCTAAGAGAAACATTTTGAGGGGGTGTTTTCTGTGGGTGCAGAGTGCGCGTAACATGAGGCTGGAAGGGATAGAGGATGTGGGAGAGGTGCTTGAAAAGCAACTTACATAAAAAATGTCCAAAATGACATTGGAGGAGGCCCTGACGCTTGCTCGAGCATTCAGTCATTATCTCAATTTGATGGGTATTGCTAAGACGCATCATAGGTAACTTGAACTCACATGGTTTGACATGTCACTAACACCACATATTCTCACATTTCGTATTCCACTTGCTGGAGATGTCGGGACATACTTAATCCACCTATGGTACATTATTTCTTGCAAGTTCTGTTGATCTCATATTTTTTAATAGTTCCCATGCTGAATTCAACTATCCTGTATTCCGTATAATATTGAATTGGCACTTACAATTCTGATTTTTCTCTACAAGTCGCAGATTGACGGTGTAAATCGTATGCTTTAGTGAAAAAGATCTATTTGGTTTTCTATTGATTTTCAGTATTTTCATGAATAGCTGAATAACTTCGAAAAGAGAACTTGAAATTCATGATTTGATTTCGATTATGTTTAGATCCATGAACTATGTATAGGAAACTTTTCAAAAATTTTGAGCCTCATAATGTTCATTTCATGCAGACTACATAAGACGCGGAATGTGGCACATCTATCAAAATCATGTGATGACATTTTCAGCCAGCTGATCTAAGGTGGAGTTTCTCTGGAGAAGCTCTATGATACTGTCTGCAATCAGGTCTCATAATGTTGTTTCTTTTAGTCCTAATCTTCTTCCATTTGAGTGTCACAATTTTAGTGTAAGTATATGGATTAGCTGCTTAATCTCCTCTGTTGTAGTAATTTGGTTTCTTTTTTATGCAGGAGGTTGAGATTGTTCTGATTGCACATTTCATACAAATCAATAGACGTACCTTACAGTACAAACACATTAGAATTGCAGTAAGTTTACATAAATTTTTTTTTTCCGGAATGCACTGGTTGTTTTCTTGGAATGGTCAGCTACCATGATACTGAATATTTATGTCAGTTCTTTGGGTTTGATTGTAAAGCTGGTTTTTCCATGCAGCATCTCTTGGAGTTTAATGATCGAACTGAGGCCCATCAAGATTGACATATGCTGATAGAAGATCTGGTCTTAATATTTTACTGATATTAACTTCTATTATTATGCTTTTGAATGCTTCAAGAGGCGAATAATTTTTCGGGGTATTGTAAGTGAAAGAGATAACGTCAATATGGCAAACAGATGAATTAAGACGCCACAAGCCTACACTAGTAGATGAAGCTAAGGACGGTAAGCTACTTGAAATTTCAGTTGTTCTACAACTTTCCTGCATTTGTTTTCCCTGAAAATAACATGTACCTCAGGCTTAAACATTGTGGAGCAGTCCCTATGGAAAGTTGTACCTCACTATTTACGTCGTGTCAGTAGTGCTCTGAAGAATGTTGGTTTTTTATCTTTACTTATGAGATCCCTCTAGGCATGCAATCATGCATTTATGCTTCTCTCATTCCATGATTTTTGCTTTTTCCTGAATTTGTTTCCTCAGCATACTGGGAGGCCACTTCGCTTGACTTGAATGCCGATTAAATTTGGAGCTTGGACGGGAGGTGATAGAGATGAAAATCCAAATGTCACAGCAAAGGTGAGGTTTCTAGAATTTTGAATCAATCTTTATGAACTGAAATTCCCTCGAGTTTTAGAGAAAAAAATATGCTGTAGTAGTCATTCCACGAATGTAAAATTTTGCACTTCATTATAGCATTTTCCAACAATTGTATTTCACCAATATTATTAGGGCACATGTGACTCATGGACCGGCAAAATGTTGTTCTACAGAAGCCATTCTTTTTGGCACTAACGTGTAGGTGTATGTGGAACATATGGATGCATAGAAATGAAATAAACAAGCCAACAAAAGATTTTGGATGTGACCAAAATTCTGGAAATATACGAATGACTGAATGAATGTAGGAGCTCAGGCACTTCTTTGGGAATAGTTAAAGGGGGTTCCTTCCTGTTCCTGCTCATGTTTTCTGACACACCCCTTAACCCCAAGTCCCCAACACAAAAGGGAAGTGAAGTAGATAAAAAGAGAGGAAATAGTGGAGGCCTGATTTCTGTATCTCAATATGTTGTAGCAACTGGTTTAAATTGCTTGTATTATTCTCTTTTATTGTCTTCTCGATCTCCAGAATTGCTATTCTTTTATCTCCAAATCATCTTACTTCTTTTGGATGTGGTCCTACTTATAACTGTTTAAGAAGTTTGTTGTCTAAACCCCTTCAGATGTGCTAAGCTCTGATTTTTCCAGATTATTGGTTTTTCTTTGTTTACAAATCTTAAAGATCATGTCTTCTTGTATGTCTCCAATGACCTTATGTTCAATGTTAAGGCAACTTCCCAGTACACTTACCCTACTATTTGAAATGAAGCTTCACTCAATGGAAAGGGAACTTCACAAACGTGGTGGTTGCATCGCTTATGGATGTTGATTTGATCCAAGCATAATAATTCAGTGCAACCAACCATACTGGAAGTGGTGCCACTGGATTCTGCAATTCCAAGGGTTTTGGAGATTAATATGGCTCTAATTTAGTGCTATGGTAATGCCAATTTAGTGTTATGTTCATTGCAAGGAGGGGTATTTGATGGGGATCTGTCTGACTTTTTGGATGGAAAATGCTTTATCGGGATAATGCTTCTTTCAATCCCTTATTGGATATATTTTTCTTGTTTTTCCTTTTCTTTTCCGGTCCTCCCTTTGATTCAAGATTTTGTTGTGTCTAGAGTTAGTTGTCTCGATGTACCCTAAGTCGAGTTTTAATAAAATCTCTTTTGCCGATAAAAAAGAGAGTATTAGAGTCGCAAAACACAAAAGGTGTGCCAAAACACTTCCCGATACCAATTCAACCAATGAGCACACGGAAACGTGCGAAGCACGAGCATTAGACTAGTAATAGAAAAGAAAGGAAGAATAGGCAGTACAGGTCATATAAATCTCTGTTCTTCCTCTCATTTCCTCTCTTTACGTGTGCAGTAGAACCAGTGAAATTGGAGCGCCTTAAGCCTCTCATCTTACTGGTATGGATCTTTACATGCAATTTCAAAGCCCTAATTTCTGTTGCTTTTCTTTTCTTTCTCTCCACACTATTCTCTTTCAGATTCTAGGGTTCTCGTCTTAGATCGCTCGTTAATGGTGCTCAAAATCTAGTGGTGGTGTTTTAATCTTGATTTGTTTGTTCTTCATTTAAAAAAAATCCCATCTGTTTGTTCACTAATCATATTTATTGCCCTTTTTTTGTGTGGGGTGTTGTTCTAGCATTTGGATATATGCGGTGCACTGGCAGAAGTTATTTTTCTATGGTGTCCACTTTTGAGCACCAAAGAAGAGGTGTAACCTCCATAAAGATTGACACCAAGGCTGCGCAAACATGGATTTACCCAGGTTTTATCCTATAATGTTCATCTAATTTCCTCTTCTTTTCAATAGGGCTTTTGGGATTTCTGGGTTTTGGTTTATTTGCTAAAAATTTAAACCATTTGGATCTGCAACATATATGTGTTGTCTGTAACACTAGCACATAGTAGTTAGAAAAGACCTACTTGCTTCTTCAAATTCAACAGGGCCTGCATGTGTGACTTTGTCAGCTTGGATTGTTGGCTGACACTTTGTAACGTGATATTTCTCTGTCATTGCATAAGTGTTGTCATATTTTGGTAAACTGTGGTATGATGCTTAGCCCTAATCCATTGGTTAGAGAATTAGAGAGTGGAAAAAATATTAGATGATAGCGCCTTCTAGGTGTTCGACTAAATGCCCAGCGATGGGTGATGAGGTTGGAGGGTTAAGGGCATCAAAAATTCAAAATAGTTTATAATTATATGTTGGATGATGGGTAAGGGTCTGATAGATGGGATTATGAGAAAAAAGGTTCCTTCATTGATCCGTACGAAGTGTCCAATAAGAGGATTGGCCAACTCTTGTTATGGCTCATGTGTGCATTTCATGGAAGCCCTGGTTTGTGCTGAAGTACCATTAAACATGGTTTGTGCTGGGGTTTAAGAAATATGAGCTGTATTAATATGTTTTGGCTGAATTCTTACATGCTCCGGTTAACAAACAGATCTATGTGTAGGATTTTAAAAGGTAGTGCTTTAGTATAGTTATCTGAAAGTTATCAATGCGATATGAATTCAGAACCTGTTAAGGAGTTAAGTTTTAATGGTAGACTGAGAGCTTAAAGTTATGTTCATGCTTGTTCGGCAGGAATGTGTGTGGGGTGCTCTCAAAGAGAAGACCATTCTACTTGTGACTCATCAAGTTGATTTCTTGCACATTGTTTTCTTTTTTTGATAATTAAATAATTATAAATAAGGCATTAAGGGAATGTCACCCGTATACAAAAAGGCTACCTAGACAAAAAAAGGCCCTATACAGCACCTAGTGAAAAGAACAACTCAAACCACTTAGAAAATGATCAAGGGAAGGATTACACTCTCCCTTGTGCCAACTATACAAGCTTTTCGACCCCTTCGAAACATCTCAAATTCCTCTCACGCCAAATAGTCCACATTAAACAAAGAGGAATCATAGCCCAAACGCGCTTCCTCTTCTTGCCCACTCTAGCACCCCTCTAAGCGATTAAAACATAACATTTCTTGACAAAACCCATTGTAACCCAAACCAAGATAACACCGTAGACCAAAGTTCCCATGCCACCGAACAATGGATGAGGAGGTGATTCACCGATTTGGCATCCCTTTTACACATACAACACTAGTTAACAATTATTCTCCTTCTACGAATCAGATTATCAATAGTAAGAATTTTGCCTTGAGCTGCGCACCAAACAAAAAAAGCCACTTTCAACGGCGCTTTTGTTTTCCAAATCGCTTGCCACGGAAAGGTAGAGTTACCACTCCCCCGTAACGCTTGATAATAAGATTTCACTTGAAAAAGACTTGATTTAGTAAGTTTCCAACGCATCTCATCCTCTCCTTCTCCTATTCCTTGCAAATTGTACACTCTAGAAAATAAAGCCATCAAAACTTCCTCCTCTCTTTCTCTAACATGTCTACGCAAAAGGATATCCCAAACCGTAGCCCCATCATAGAGAAGAAGATAATCTGAGATTGTTGCATCCCTTTCGCAAGCCAAGAGATGAATACTCGGGAAGGCCACCTGCAAGCTCACGTCCTCACACCACACATGGTCCCAAAACTTCACCCTATTTCCTTCCCCAACTGCCAAATGAGTATAATTTACAAAGGCTTCCCAACCTTTCATGATACCCCTCCACAACCCCACTCCATAAGGCTCTTGCACATTGTTGATCTTATCTTAGTAAGATGGTTTTTGTTATAATACATTACGATTCAATTCTTTTAGTTCCTGCCTGAAATATTATGCTTACCTTAAAAAAATTTAATCCGACAACCAGGTCATGTGAGATGGGGATGGTCATGCCATCAGGAAAGTACAATATATTCTGGAATCCGGCGTGGATTTTAAAGCACTGGTTTCAGCTCATGAAACAGATTTTGTAGAAGTGGGAAATACCATGCCCAATGAAAATTCCCCTAAACCACAAAAACTTTACAGAGGACTTTCTGACCATGGGGTAGCAAATGGTGGAGACAACTCTTTTGAACGATCCAATTTGAACAGGGGAACTTCAAAGCTCATTAAAGAAGAGGAGCGAGAAACTGGTAGACTCGGATTACACATTTGCAAACAATATTGCACTGAGGCTTTCGGTTGGTGGGGCGTAGTAATGGTTTTGTTGATATGGTTACTCTGGCAAGATTTGCTAATTACGAGTGATTATTGGTTGGCAACATGGCGTATGAGACTTCATAAGAGCGTTCTATGGCATTCAACCCTTCTCAATTCATTAGTATCTTCTACGGAATTTTTGCAGCAGTTTCAGTAGTGTTGATAACCATTAGAGCCTTTTTTGTTACAGTCCTTGGACTTAAGATTGCCCAAATATTTATCGGACAAATTCTTCACGGCATTTTGCATGCTCCTATGTCATTCTTTGACACTACACCATCCGGAAGAATACTAAGTCGGGTAAAAGAGTTGAACACCAAATTGGATACTTAAAGATATGTATCTGAGTTCTTTTATGATATTTGTTTCCTTATGCGCTATAAATGATGTAATATCTCTTTACGCAGGCATCAGCCAACCACACAAACATTGATATCTTCCTTTCTTTTTGAGTATGACAATTTTCCATGTACGTCATAGTGATCAGCATGATCATCATCATCACTTGTCAGTATGCTTGGCCAACAATATTCCCATTAATACCCCTGGCTTGGCTGAATTTCTGGTACCAGATATGGACAATCATTTGACATCATTGGGGAATACATTCTTCCTTTGTTAAATATATGATTTGTTACATACTATATTGCCATTTGACACGGTTCTGTTAAAGGGGCTTAGTTGACTTCTATTTCACCTACTACGGAAATTTGTAGAATCATGGTAGTTTTCCTGCTTCTAATTTCATTCGGTCTATCTTTGGCAATTGATTTAAGGTATTTCTTTTTTGGAATTCTTTCTCACTTTGGATGTTTCTTTGTAACTAGAGATTCTGATGATTCCCCATTCTCATGACCTCAGATTTTTTCATACATCTCACACCTATTTCTTTTTAATTCACTTTTATTTCCTCTTTATTGGCTCTGTATTTTCCGAGATTTGACTCTATATCTGAAGGGTTAATTTCTTCAACTTGGAGGCTTCCTATCGCCAACCCTATTTCTTTTATGCAATCAGACACCCATTTTGAAGAATCTGAATTATGTCTTCATGCAACTTATTATAGTTTTTTTTGGGCACGGGTGACATGTAGTATCTGTTAGTTTGAAGACCACTAAAGCTTGGATGGAGCACTGTCTTGGTGAATCTCTCGATCTCTCTGGGAGTTAACGGTTAGCCAAATTTTAATTTCTTTTGAAGGTTATTCATATTTGCTTGATTTTGTGTTTGCCATCTTATTTGCCTATTGATGTTTTCACTATCAGCATAACTGCGAATTGCTTTTATTTGGTTTGGTTCACAACTTTGGGTAAAAACGGATAACTAGTAGCAAATCCATGTACATGATTACCTTTCTCTTTCATCTTCTGGTGAATTCAAAACGATATAGATTACCATTGCGTTCTTTTAAACTTCAAAGTTTAGGAATACATAACGTAATTTTATATGTGATTCGTTTTGTATTGTATCCTATGGTAATATGCGGTGGGACAGAACTTGGTCCTTGAAGTAGTAGTGTAATGACCCAAATTCGCAACATTACTCTTGTATCCAACCCAACCTAATAACAAAATCAAATTGCTTTAAGCCACCAATTCAATAGGAACAAATAGATAATAATTCAAAAGACATCTCCCACTTCCTTTAATACTTGCATAATGCCATATACACCTTCAACCGTCTATGTTACCCAGACTCTTCTAATAGTATATAATACCTGTGTCAGACACTCGGCACTCCGGCATGGGTATGGGATTGTCCGATGTATTTGGTTGAACACTCATCTAGAAAACATATTTTGCAAGTTGAACTTGCATTGATGCATAGATCTCTTATAAAACTCATGGAATGCCCTAACCCACATAATAAACACCATTTATCGTAGAAAAGAAAAGAAATACATTGAGGAATATGATTATTTTTCCGTGTCCCTGTGTCCTTGAGATGTGAACTAAATGAATTCAGCTTAGAACGTGAAAAATAGGTAATTCCTATTTTCATTACACGTTCGACATAAGGCACACTATGCCTCTGAAGTAAGTTCCCAGCTCTGTACTTTATCTAGCCTATTTAGATGGCCAACTATTCAATAATAGCCCATCTAGGCACATGATGTGCTAACCAGACAATCCTAGACCAGGAGATCAAGGGAGTTGACTTGGTAGTAAATGTAACACTAAGATGTAATCCAAATGATAGACTAGGAAGAACAGTATCGGGATTCAGGAGTATGAGGTGTTGTGATTTGGCTTTTGGGTCTCTTACATTTCCACATACCTTGATGAACAATAGATTCAACCTTGGCTGATGCTCCCCATGTTGAACTCGATGTGCTCCCCGTACTTTTGGTATAGAGGGGCCAAGGGGATGCCAACTGTCCAACTAAAGGTAGGTACTATGCCCATTTCTTGTGGTACTCTTAAAGGTGGAAAGTCAATTGTCCTCGTTCGTTCAAGCAAGTTAGGAAGGATGGCTTGCAAGACCAATTTTTTGAATTGGAATTAGAGAACAAATCTGCAACGCCCCGTACTCAGAATTGGCGGAAGCGAAAAGCTTATTTGGGAGACGCCCGTCTTTTGCAGGGACACAAAACTTCTTCGGCTCGTTAAGGAACATTATGTATCCTCCTTTTTATTTCCATCATCTCCAGCCTTCCAGCTGCATCTTTTAATGGACAGACATAGCGCTCAGTAACCTTTGATGAATCGTGGCTATAGGAAAACTCAAATGCCTTTTCTTTTTCAACAGGTTTTTGATACATCTAGTTCGGCCTACTGTCTCGGATTACCTGGACAAGTGAAACAAAAGCCAAACATGAAGTTGTGATCAAATGCAGAACATGGCAGCAATGGGCTCGCATATTGCTTGTAATATGTTATTAACAACTTCTTCCCCACTAATTCCATATTGACCAGAACCCACCAATATGCTCCCATTCTTAATATCGAGGCAGGTAGAGACTTTAAGAGCCAATGCTAATTTCTTAATCAGACTTAGCAAAAACTCCGAGTGATTATTATTTGTAGCCATAATACAGTTCCCCTATGATTAGTATCAATAATACAAGTCGCATGCTTAGAAATACAAGAAGGGGGACCTGAAAGGTCGTGGGTACTACAGGTTCCTCTTCTGCTGCCTCTTCGGGTGAGTTTCCAGAGATACTAGTCCACAGATTCCTCTCCTGGAATTCACCACACATCTCTGGAATACCGAATATCACCACTTCCAGTTCCTCATAGCTGTAGCCAATGATATCTTGCTGTTTGAAGGTTTAGATACTCGAATTTAAAGCCAATTAGTTGGTCAAGTAGTTAAGTTAAGTTGTTTGGTTGTTTACAAGTTTGTATTAACCTGAATGTAAGCATTTCGCTCATTGCCAAATTGGTTGAAGTGTCGTTCAACATTATTGCTTTTAGAACACATTTTACTCATTCCTCTGGCTAGTTAATTTGTTCTTATGTTGTCATATCCAGCATATAAGTGTTGGTGTCAGGCTTGTTGGCAATACGGTGTAGATTTTCCTTTGCTTTCACTTCTTGACAGCAACGTCATGTGAGACCAATTACGTGCTCTCCTGTTATTTGCCGAACCTCATATATCTAACAAATTGGTTGTGAGTGATAGTGTTATTAATGCTGCTTTTGAGCTTATGTTTAGAGTTTGGGCAACTTCACGGGATTGAAAGGTTTTTGCATCTATTTTCTTGTTCTTGTCTTCCCCAGGATATTGTATTTGACTGTAACTGTTACTTTGTTAATTTAATATACTTGTTATTGCTTGACATTTACTAAGAGTTCATTTCCCCTTTGGGAAACCAACTCGTTTCTTTTCATAATGGAAAAGTTTGGTGCTTCATGTTGTTACATTGCCCCATCATAGTTGTGAAAAATGCACCCACGCTCAAGGCGCAACAAGGCACCTGGTTTGTGCCTCAAGATGTCTGGGGCGGGGCGACGACATAAAGGTGAGGGTCTATGCGTCGAGGCGCACAAAAGCCGAGAAAGAGGCGCACCTCTTTTACATGTATGTAAATGAAACAGAAAGGGGTAAAAACTTTACTAAAAGCTAATCCTAATTGACCAAACCTTCTAGTCGACTTGTCTTCTCTTCTCTAGAGATGAAATAACTTGCAGACTTCACCACGCACCAACAACTCTCTCTCTCTCTCTCTCTCCTCCTGTGCGATCGCGAGCCAGGTATGTTTCTCTCTTGCTTAGCTGTTGCGCCTGCTCCTTCGTCGATTGATCCCCCCCTCCTCCCCTTTTGTTTTTCAACTAGCCAGACTTTTTTTTGCCTGCTGACTCTGCTCTGTGTTTGTGCCTTATATGTAAGTGATTAAATGCGTATATACGTAACTGTTACGTATACATGTGATTGGTTGATTGATTGTGCCCCCTTTTTTTATTTGATTATTGTGCCCTTTGGGTGAATTTTTTTGCTGTTTGACCTTTTTATTGTGATGTTGTTGTTTGCTGTTTGAAAAATATGTATTACATATATATAAGTTTTCCCGATGGATGTTTGGTAGATGTTTTTCGGGCTTTTTTAAATGGTAAACTTTCAAAAATTCATTCTCTTAGTGTTTATTATTTTAGGTATAGGCGTGTGCTATTTCTGCTATTTTCTCACATAGGTGCACCTCCCTTCAATAAGACCCCTGCCTCGTGCCTGGACCCAAACAAACCTTTGTGGCTCGGTGTGCCTCTTGCCCTGAATATCAATGTGCAGCATATGAAATTCCGTGGAGTTCTCTATTTTATTCATAGTTATGCGAACTTCATGGGTTTTACTTCTGAGTCCTGTGTTTCAGTTACCAGGATTGTATTAAGTATTTACAGAGTTTAAGCTTTGATGAAATTTAAAAGGTAAGGGGAAAAGTTTTCAATACGGGAAAAGGATAAACTTATCTCTTTCATGAAGGCCAGGAAGTAATAGACTTGAAAATGATTATCAGAAAACAAAGTAATATGCTTCAGACTTCCTTGAGTTCGTCTAATGTCAACTTTGGGTCAATGATATTTGTACTCCTTGAAAACTTTCAACAGTCTAATGCTTGCTATTTACTCCCTCCGTCCCAATGTCCTGTCCGCAAAACAATGACTATTTCAAGAAAAATTTCAAACTTTTTTTCATAAATTACAAGAATGCATTAATATCTGCTAAATTGTTGAAAAGATTTTGAATTTTCTCGAAAAATTGTACTATTTTAAGTTATTTTCCGGACCAGACAAACATTTTGGGACAGAGTTACTCGTATGTTTGCCACCATCTCACCCCATTCATGGATCTGAGCTCTTTATCACTATCAGAAATGCATGTTGAAAGAGGAACCTTTGACCTTTGATGCACTTTGTGTCTTAAAGCATCTACTTCCCAGGTTTCTGTCCTCTCGCCATTTGTTTGCTATTGATCTCCTTAGATGTCCTATATCAACTAACTTTGTTTACTATGTGGAGGTTGTTTGAAGCTTGGCATAGTAAAAGGCCTTCACTTGTTGAAGCTGTAAAGTTGTTGCTAGATGAACAAAATTTGGCTGTCCGTAAAGCTTTTTCAGAGGTATGCTATGATCTTTCAAGTCATTACATATGGAATGGCACTTGATAAAGACTTTAGACTTGGTTATTAATTTCTAATATGTTCTCTTATTTCTTTTGTGTAGTTGATTGTTGTCATGGCTTCGCATTGTTACATGGTCGGTCCATTCGGGGAGTTGTTTGTTGAATATCTTGTGCGCCATTGTGCTATATCAGATAAGGATAGAAATGATCTCAAAAGCTCAAAGGAAGCCGTTAGGCCAGCTGGCACATATTATGTTCTCCCTTACAAGAGATATGAGGTTAAGACCTGACTTTAAAAATGGAATTGTTGGTTGACTATTGGTTTTCGTTTGGTAACTATTCAAAGTTTGTTACATTGTTCAGATAGTTTTGCAAAGGAGAACAATCAATGTATATTGCATTGAGGTAATCTATGCAGCACGGATACAGATACAGACACGAGACACGACAATTCTAAAAAAATGGGGATACAGACACGGCGAGGGACACGCCACGTGTATAAATAAATAAAAAATAAATATATGTACATATATATAAAAAAATTATGAACCATTGTATATGAATAATTTCACAAATTGTATAAATTTTTTTCAAAGGCATAATTACAGTTTAACCAAATGTTTTGAATAATTTCATATTAACCCCTAAAAATTTTAAAAATATTACATTTTGACCCCTAGCCGTGTCCCCAGCCGTGTCCCCTATCAAAAAATAATAAAAATTATTGGACATGCCACGTGGCATGTCCAATACGTGTCCCCGCGGTGTCCCCGTGTCCAATACGTGGACACGGCGCCCTTTTAGAGTGCCGGTGCTACATAGGAGGTAATTACAGGATGTACAAGGGATTAAATAGATAGGAGATAACAAAAAGACTAAACTAATTAGCAAAAAGACTAAACTACCCTTAAAATAATAGGAGATAACAAGAGCATACAAAACCCTAAATATATGTTCACATGATCATCAGAAACTTGTTTAATTATTTAGTCATTAGAAGGAAGACATGTTTAGCCCCCTTACTCTTAATGGACTATTTTTGGCACAATCGATTTATGACATGTTACCTTGGAATATGAATCTACAATTTCATGTATTTTGTTTCCATTAAGGTGCTCTGAAACAAAGTCCTTGAGTTTGATCCCTTTGAGTGTCATGATCATTATGTGAAAATAGTCATTTCTGATTCACTTACTGTTAACAATCCCTCTGATTCTCAGGTGAAGATTGGGGTGGTTTTGTCAAATAGAGTTGCGGGAAATTTGTGAAAAAGGTCTACTTCTAGTGACGATTACTGTTCTTAAAATGGAGGTACATTAGATATTTCCTCTATACCCGTTCAAGCAGCTATTCTTTTTGCTTATTCATTTTCATACTTCAATTTCTTGTGATATTGCTTTTCTTTTCCTATACAGTTGTAATGGTGTCATATTCAGAATATCAAACTTTGTAATCTCCATCTTACATTTGATTTTGGAGCATGTCCTCCGGCCTTTTCTATTTAAGATGATTATTCCACAGGTCTACACTGGTGCAGTTGCCACGGTAGGACTTTTTGTGCATCATTATTTTGTGTCTATTTGTTGGATTGTATTTTGCATTGTTCCAATGTTTGTTGGTACAAGAGTACAAATGGCTTGCTGCTATTGCAGGTTTGCATATGCATCTCTGAGTTGTGTAGTTCTCATAGTAGTACAATGCTTACTGAGTGTAAAGCTCGAGCTGATATTCCAAATCCTGAGGTTAGGTTTAATCTGGTGTAGTTGATATCCCAAATAACTGATTTTGGTTTCTACATAGGAAATGCCAACATTGATGTGTTTTCTTTAGTTTTAGGAACTCTTTGCCCGGTTGGTGGTGCTCTTGCATGATCTTTTTGCTCAGGAGCAGAAGACCGCTCAGATTTTGACTGTAAGTGTCTTATCCTTGACTAGTGAAGGTTGATATATCAAAACCTAGACAAGTATCTCTTCCTTTTTGAACTCATGAGATTATCACTAGTGCTGCATTTGACTTAATTTCACTAATTGAGGTTTTCAATCGTTCTCACCCTTGATATTCAAATTAGATTATGCAAATAGTAACTGAGCATGGCTGCCAAATGCTTAAAACTCAAACCATGGTACATTGTGCGATGAATAAGCAAGAATTATAAGAAAAGAGATGTAAGCTGATAGCAATAACTCTCATCTCTCCTTATCAAAAAAAAAAAACGAAAACTTCTTCAATGTGATGATCTCCAATCAACCGAAAATAAATAGGATGAAGTAAGTACTCCGGGCAAAATTGTAATGATTGCCGATGTGTGTTACCCTTTCTTGGGAGTTTGTGTATAAACTATTTGAAATCAGAGTGGCTTCCTGCCACACTGGCCTCACCCTCCTTCCATGCCATGGTGAGGCATGGGAAAAAAAATCTACCCTAATATCAAGTGAGTGGCAGGAAAACAATGTTTGGATAATCCTCCCTCAACAAATTATCAATGTTCATGAATAGTATCATGCACCGCAGAATGCTAATTGGAGGGAACTTTTCCGGAAGGGATTTCTTGAAAACCCGCTTCACCCTAGCATCAATAGTTTATGGAAAGACTGTACCTCGACTTGTCCATTGTTGGCAGGAATCCTAGTGCCTCTTGGTAACTGCCCTCCAGAATGCATCAATCAACTATCCTAAAAATCAACTGTGCACCAATGCTCATGCCATAACCTAATTCTTTTGACCATTCTGTGCAACTTATTTGTCATTCTTGGTGAACCCTTTCAAATGCATGAACTTACCGCATACGATGATCAAACTGGGGTTGGTATACCAATTAAATAATCCTCCCTAAAGAGCCTTCCCAAAAACTATTTCTCGTGGAACTATTTCTTCAATGGAGCTTGATTGAACTCCTTTTTGTTAATGAAATCTCTATTGATTATTTCCGTTGTATTGGATTGATGAGTGGAATGTAAATCCACTTGATTGTTTTTCATGTCTATCTGCAGGTTTTGTGCTACCTTGCACCTCTCTTTCCAAAAAATATCAACTTGTTTTGGCAAGATGAGGTAAACTATCATGGACTGGCTCTTAAGATCTATTAGTCTTGGCTTTTGTTATGTGATTTGAATGAGTCTTGCTATTACAAGTGAATGTGTTAAGATACTTAACATGATTTTTGTAATATTTAATTTTAACAGAATTTTCAGGAGAACTAGAATGGCAAATGTTTTTCCCAAGCAATTTTTTTTATAAATGAGAAAAAAATTGAAAAGGCATCAAGGGGATGCTGCCCATGTAGAGTGAGGAATAACCAAAGTGACAAGTTGCGAAATATAGAAAATTGTAGTTAGAGAGAAAAGGGTACTTGATTACATCAAGAGGATGAAATAGTTTATGGTTTCGTTGGCCCTTGCATTGGTGGATGAAGACAAAAGGGTATTGGTCTTATCGAGGGATCAAACTTCGAAAAACAACACATTTTTTGGGCTTCACTGGCCACTGAGGCGTTACAAGTTGTATTACCCTAGAAGCAAATTGTTGGAATAGAATAAGAGGAGACATGAAGAAATTAGTGCTTTCCAGACCTTGAGTTACTCTACTTACTCTTTTTATTCACTTTAGAAAGAAAGCGAATTCACCATTTCATTTGTGAAATTTCAAAATCTATGCTCTTGATAGGCAGGCATTGTTTCAATATCGGGGAGGACCACTATGCTGATTTGTACCTATATGATAACTTATGTGATTTTGTGGTCTACCTTTTGAATACATAGTAACTAGGAGTATTTGAATTACCATGACGGAAATTCAAATGTTCTATGCTTGATGTAGTTTTGTGCAAATTTGCTCTTGGGTCAATAGTAGAGTTTGTACTATCAATAGATGCTTCTTGTTGGAAACAAATTGGGTTAACGTAGATCTTTTCAAGTGATTATGACTTGGATTCTAACTTCCTTACTTCGTACTTCGTAAGCTCTAGATTCCAAAAATGAAAGCCTATGTGAGTGACACTGAAGACCTAAAGCAGGATCCTTCATATCAAGAAACATGGGATGACATGATAATCCATGTACATGAATCTTTCCCCATATGAGTAGTTTGCCATGCATGTTCTTCTCCTTAGCTGTTTTGTTTGCATACTTGGTAGAAGGACTTCAGCAAACTTATAATTTTGAAAAAATGAGTGCTGGGTGCACAAGTGAAAAAAGAAAAGATACCTTTATAATTGACAATTTTTTTCATGTACTCTTCGAACTTGTAGGATGATGAATATCCAAGTTTTATATAGTCTTGTTTCGGGCATCCTTTTTGTCTTGGTATGAAATGGTCTTGTTTGATTTGTAGTCCAATCCAATGTTTTATTTCGAAAAACAAATATGTCTCTGAGTAATTTGAAGGGCTAATTTTCGTAGTCATCCCTCTAGTTTTATGGTTGTCTCAATTTCGTCCCTCTAGTTTCAATTGCAACCAAATAAACCCTGTAGTTTGTTTTATGTTCCAAATTGGTAAAATCGTTCACACCGGGAATGAAACTAACAGAAAAATTGGTTTTAGTTTCATGGCTCTCTTAGGGTGCCCATTGAAAAGCCTTAGAGCCAAAAATTCATTATGACCATTTAAGATAAAATGATCAGAAAAATAAGATCTTGGCATCGGTTCAAATAAATTGAAAATTGGAACACTTGATTTTTTAACTGTATTTTTAATATATAAACGGTGTAAAAATCCATTATGACCATTTAACATAAAATGATCAGAAAAATAAGATCTTCCCACTGGTTCAAACGGATTGAAAATTGGAATACTTAATTTTTTAACTATATTTTTTAATATATAAACAGTGTAAAAATCCATTATGATTTTATGGAAGGAGGATGAAAATTGGAAGGATGATGATTTTAAGATAAAACGCAAGCGCTTGCCAGTTTTTATGGAAGGAGGATGATTTCTGCGATTCAATTTTTTCCGGAGGCGCTCATCTCTGTCTCCATTAGGGCAAAGTTACTAAATTATACTTATTTTGTACACCGTTTATATATTAAAAAATATAGTTAAAAAATTAAGTATTCCAATTTTCAATCCGTTTGAACCGGTGCCAAAATCTTATTTTTCTGATCATTTATCTTAAATGGTCATAATGGATTTTTGGCTCTAAGGCCTTTTAATGGGCACCCTAAGAGAGCCCTGAAACTAAAACCAATTTTTCCGTTAGTTTCATTCACAGTGTGAACGATTTTATCAATTTGGAACATAAAACAAATTACAGGGTTTATTTGGTTGCAATTGAAACTGGAGGGATGAAATTGAGACAACCGTAAAACTAGAAGGATGACTAAGAAAATTTGCCCTAATTTGAATGCTGTGAAAAAGTTAGAAGGATGGAAAAGGGGACTTTCTTCAAGGAATTTGAATGGTCGAAAACAATTCCGCAGGGTGAAAAGATAGGTGGTTACGAGAAAAGAAAGGAGAATAATTAGTCAAGATGTGAATGAAAGGTTAAAGATTTGTAAGAGAATGATGATGTCCCTTATCAGGTTGTTATATTTGAAGTACAACAAGAACTTGGATGAAAAGACACAGATGAGATTGGAAGCTAGGGTGTGGTTGACGATCTAAGTAAGCAATATAATACATTAGGGTGTGATTGACAAGATGAATTGATGTGTCTTTCCAATTGGAGAGAGAAGACCAAGAAGAAAATTGTTAAAAAGATGTAAAATTTACTATTTAGGACAAGGAGGATGTAATGCATGGGGCATGCATTACATAAATGGTCCGCTTTGGTCTAGCTCAAAGTTATAGACATTTCACAACAACGATGAAGGCACAAAGGAATAGTTATAAGAGACTTCGCCACACATTAGGCCGAACAATGCATGCCATGGTACATGGACTTGGTACTTTCACCTTGCCTCATTCTTCTTTGGCCCTAAGCTCTCATGGACCTTGGTCACCACAATCCACTTCAATTAGGACCATACGTATTCACTTTAGCTAGCCCACATGTTTGGCTAATTAGGCGGCTAGGCGGGATTAATTGGGGGTTAAATACGTAATTTTGCAAATCTAAGTGGTTAATTGTTGCGGTAATATACTATTATGGTTTTAGTGTAGTTTTAATTCATATATACTTATAAACTATGCAGTATAAAACAATTTAAATCTAAATCTCTTATTCTCTGCTCATTTTTGCTGCGAACTGACCAACAGTCCCATCTGTTCTTGCATCTCTCTGTGTCGTCTCTCTCTCGTCTTTGTCTTTTTCTCTGTTGTCTCTGTTTGTATGTAGTCACTATTTTTTGGGGATATGGGGGAAGAAGGCAGTGGAAGTGACGAAGAAGGCCGAGGATCCTGCTGGGAATATGTGGCAACTGTACTATGTACGGCGGACTCATCGATACACGATTTAAGAGTCAAGACCACGGTGTCAAGTAAGCGCCGCCTCACTCCACCATAGAGAAAACCTTCGGCAGCAACCACATCTCCACCACCACTACTCAGTTAGGAATTTGGTTGTGTATGATGAGGTGAAAAGAATGTATCTTCCTTTTTAGGTCAAGGCTGATTTTGATTTTGATTTTTGATTTTTGATTCTTCTTCCATTGGGGTGTCTTCTCAATTTCAGATCTCATTTTTGGGGCTGATAAAACATAAATACTCTTTGGTCTCCCTGATTTTGGCAAAAACCCATGTTTGCAGATTCAATCCATGAAAAGGTAATACTCCGTAACTTTTTTTTCTTCATGATTTTGATACCATACCCGTTTTCTTTGCCTGAGTCAGGAAGGAATGTGGTTGGAATTCTTACATTTCAGTGATTTCTAATGACATTAACGATCATGACCATTCGGTGAAGAACAAAAGGAAGCATACGAAAGTATAGGGAAAAAAGAGAGAGAGAAGTTTGTGATTGAGTTTTACAAGAACACAATAGAAAAAATTAGTGGGTTTTGAGAAGTGATGGGACCTCACTTTTGGCTTTCATGTATATTGGTTTCTGATGGGATTTTAACTGAACATGGTCATATGACTGATTATTGAACTTCATTGTGGTAACATTGCTTCTTCCTAACAAAAAAGACATCTTTATTTATTAATTTTCATTGAAGTATTTTATAGGAAGAATCGGTAGTTGGGTTGAAGGACCAGGAATGGTATAGAATGTTGTTCACTCATGTACTATGTAGCTTATATGGGCTTAAGAGATCTTTGGTTAAATTTTGTTTAGTAGGGAGTCAATGGAGAGTCTTTCCCTTGACCAATATTTGATATGATAGAGCTTTCTGATTTGGATGGAAGTCCCCACATGATGGCTTTTCTTTGTATACAGATTTCTTTAGTATCCACAAGCTCTTATAAAGGAATGTAGTTTCAAAATGTGGCTTACATTTTTCCATCCTAGGACAAAAATGCCCCCCCCCCACTCTGCACACTAGGGCTGAAATGTACTCCTTCTAGATTTAGGGCATATTAGTCATTTTGCGCTTCAAAGTGGTGGGCCGTTGACACTATTTAAATTATGTGCAATAACAGGTTTTCGGACTTTTGAGATTTTCCTTCTGTGTCCTCTTTTTAATACACTATTTTGTCATTTAGTGCTGCTGGGCCAAAGGGTTTTTGGTAAAATCATGTCCCAATTTCACTATGGGCGCGGGAATCTTGGCTGGAATTCAGCCTCTGCCTCTCAAAGTCAATCAGTGCCCTCTCTTTTTCTCTCTCTCAAACGAAAGCACAAATTATTTTCCCTGCAAATCGATTTGTTCGATTCCAGCTGCCATCGCCATAGAGAATCGATCAGGTCGTTGATCGGGCTTGGGTTGTGATCACCTTCATTTAGCGAGGGAGACAGAGAGGAATTCCGTTTTGTTTCTCAAAGGAGTGCATAAAGGTTTGTTTTCTACCATTTTGCTTCACAGTTTCGTGTATAAAGGGTTCAGTTTTGGTCAATTGATTGATGTGTGCATATGTTCTGGTCTAGGTTGGATTTGATCATGTTCAACCACAGAGAAAGAGAGAATTAAGTCAGTGCATTAAGGTAGGATTTTCCCCATTTTTTAAAATGGTATAACTATAAAGGTTTAATTTTTCTAAATAAGAGTGTTATGTCTTCAATCTAAAACAAGGTGACCTTAATCCTTTCCCTCCTCTTCTCTTCTTCTTCTTTGCTCTAACTCTATCAAAATTTGGCTAAGGCATGAGGGTTTACATGCAAGACAACTCCTTACTCTCTCTCATTTATACCAGGGCCCAAAACTTTAAAGACTAAAATGATGGCAAAACTGTCTTATTGTGGATTGGCGGCGTCACATGATAAGGTACCGGACTAAAAATCATATCGCCAAAGTAGATTAATATGAAATTCCATGTGATTTTGCTCACCTATTAGTCAAATTTTGATCAATACGTGATATTAGTTGACTCTTTGTTAAGAATCCGAAAATTTGGGTTGTCTTATAGCTAATCTTATGCTTAGTGAGAATCGTGGTTTGTTCAACTTGTTAGTTTGGCGCGATTTGTTGTTTGTTTGCATGGGCGTTCAAATTCTTATCAGGTTACTTCCAGCGAATTTTTATTTTGATAACTCAGGCGTCCAGGCCAGTTTACGCGCACTTGGACTAATATTGGGGCCCAATCCCACTGCCTATAGCGGAGAGTCCAATTAATGTCGGGCCCAATCCCACTGCCACGAGCTTTCTTCGATGTTCAAATCTTGGAATACTGTTGTAGGATTAGTTTAATTATGCTTAAAGATTCCACTATTTCCACATATGGTGTTCAAATTGTGAAATTGTTCTCGTAGATTGTTGTGCAAAAATTCGAGTTAGGCGTTAAGATTTGTGGTTATTTGCAGGCTTACCATTGTTCTTGTTCATTCAAATCGCTTCTATACAAAATTTTTCTTGATTGTTCTCTCATATACTATTCTAACATTATTTCCTATTAAGAAAACTTGTCTCATAGACAATTAATGTAATCTTGGAGATGCCGGGTATGGAGTTCGAAGAGGAATTATCTTCCCCTATCGTGGTACTCGATACCATTTTAATGAATTTGGTTACCGTCCTCTTGAAACAATGAGATGTGTAGAAATCCTAATCTTAGTGTCCAACAAACACAAAAGGGAAGTTCAAGAAGAGAATAGAGTATGGGTTAGCAAAAGGGATGAAGTTAGGGTACAGTTTATGTCCATAATTTAAATGCGCCTAATCAATTGGACCCAATAGGTTTAATCTAATTATTAAGCGATGAAATAGGTGCAATTAAAAGTTGAGAGACAAAGTAAACAAAATCTGAATAGTTTAGAGGATAGAAGTGAAATCAACCTTTTTAATCTTTGCTCAGAAGTCAGAATGTTTATCAAATTTGGCATTAATAGAAATGTTAGGAATTTGCACACCCTTGTCACGGCATAAGAATGGAGAAAGTGAGAAAATTAAAAGCGCAATAAGTATTGTAGTGAAAGATATATAGGAAAATTACTAATTCATGATTTGGCATGTACTGAATGAAAACGTCATTCTCGATTCTACGAGAATGGACGAGGAGGAAGGCTGAGGGTTGGGAATGGTTCCTTACTTCGCCCTTCTAGTTTGAATACCAGGGAAGAACGGAGAAGAAGAAGAAGGTTGTTTGGGTAATGGACACTGTCTTTCTCTATCTTGTGTTGAGTTATTGAAACCCTAATAATTGCTTACTTCTTGTGTTTTCTTATTACTGATGCAGTGATTTGGGCTTCCACCATGGAGGCCATGTGGTCGGCAAACAATGGAGAACTAATGTTGAACTCTGATGGGCATACCAGGTCAATGTTCTAAAAGTCGCTAGGCGCTAGTCGGGCGGTCGGCCAACTTCGAGCGATTAATCGTTGCATATTAATTAGTAATCGGTGATTAATCGTTAGTCGGACCTAATCGGATAGGCCCCGCCAGCGATTAATCGTGTCGCCGATTAATTCCTTGTTGAGGCAAAAGAACCTTAACCACAATTGCTCGGTACATGTTTCTCTTGTGTCATTCTTGTGAAGACAGATTCGTCTTTTCTAACATGCTCGCATTTGCTAGTTTACCCTTCGCATAGGCCATGCTTGTATTTGCTAGTTTACCCTTCGCATAGGCCAGAGTCAAAGCAAAGTTAATAGTTAACTGAACTGCCTCTCATTTTCATGGCTTGGGATCATAGGTGGGCTACCGGGATTGAGAAGAGTTTACGGCCGAGCTATAATTAAGCACGTTTACTGTGTGGGTAGCAGTGACACGATTAAGTAAACGGGCTGACACAAAACGATAAAGTAAATGGACCTGCATGGCACGGCCCGTTTGACACCTCTAGTCAGTTTACTCTTATTCATATGCAGTGATTGTATAGCCTACCTTTTGTCAAAAATTAGGGTCATCTCCGGTAGTTGAAGACTAATTTGGTTCATTTTGGCGTTCGGTGTGTGAATACCACGGTAGTCCCTCAAAAACACTCTGGATTGGACCAAATTTGTCTATAGAACCTGAAGGGGATCTAACCCCAAAATGCAGGCCTTAAGCAGTAACCAAGCTGGGGACAAACTGACTAGAAGACAACGATGTAGCCCAGCCAGATGATACTGGATTTTACTTTTCTATTTTAAAATAAACATAGAATACTTAGATTTAAAAGTTTGGAGGTGTCGTGTCGTGCCTTGCCCACACCCTTCCTGTCCACCAGTGATACTTGAACAGAGATTATGAATGAGCTAATTAGCATCAACAGACCTTCGAATTCGGCTCAGTTCATCTGCCACGCCTTTCATTTCCGGCTTATCCTCTCTCTTCTCCTCGACACATCTCAACGCAAGCTCCACAAAAGCCCGAAACTGCTGCTCCTGATCAACTCCTATTCCATCCCCTATCATCCTTGCATCAACAACTTTGTTCAACTGATCCTTATTTGCATATATTTTCACAAGGTTATCTAAATGACTTCCTCCACGGTTTGCATCTACAGTCCTTTTCCCTGTCAAAAGTTCAAGCATAATCATGCCAAAGGCATAAACATCGGTCTTCACTGTAACAATGCCAGTGGCAACATACTCGGGCTCCGCGAACCCGTATGTCCCCACCACTATATCCTCAACTTGGGATTCTCCGGGAGGGATCCGTATTGCCAAAGAGAAATCCACAAGTTTAGCAACACCGTTTTGGTCAATGATAATATTTCCCGGTTTTAAGTTCCTGTTGACAATGGGTGTGGAAAACGCGGTGTGGAGGTGCACAAGGGCACTAGCAATATCATTTGCAACGCTCAGCCTAGTTTCCCATGCCAACGTTAAATTGTCGCTTGATCGGTCCATTTCATATAAGCCATTGGAGAGAACTTGAATACTTGTTTCGCATTCGTACACCAGAGTTGGAAACTGGAATTCAAGGCAACAACCGATGATCTTGAGGACGTTTCTGTGATTGCATACCTGCAGAGGCGAAGCCATAATTTGTTGATTAAAAACATAACAGGCATCCACATATCTCGTTAATCGAAACTGAGGAAATAGAAGCTGATGCTATCAACTGACATACAAAATGATTGTCGATCTGGGATCATGCCATATTTTTATACAAAAACTCGCAAAACAGACGTTAATCCAAATAATTTTCAGTAACCTAGAGGGGGCATTGTACATAACTACAAAAGGATCCACAAAGTTTAGGAATACTAATATAATTTTGAAAAACTCAAGGAACCAGGGCCCCCTCTTCCTTGCGTCTCTGCATACCTGCGATGTTATCGCCATGTCGTGGGTAGCATACAAATTGATGTCTTCATGGGGCCAAAAGCTACCTTCTTTTCCGAACTTCTTAACCAAAACCGGGCATTCTTCGAAAGAGCCTCTGTATAGTAAATAAAACGCATCTTCGGTTATGATATTATGAGGGTGGAAGTTATTGGTTGCTTTGAGGAGTTCTTCGGAAGAGAATGCGCGGAGGGGAATGTTGCATTCGCCATTCCAAGAATCGACGAGCTCCTCAGGTGAGGAGGTTCTTCTGCACTCCATGAGTTAGATAGCCAATAGGCAGTTTTTTTCACACAAGTGCTGCAATGGAAACAGATGTTTTTATAGACAAAATGGCATGAACACTTGGAGATTCAACAATCTTTTCGCCTTCCGTTGGTTGTAATTTCTAGGAAATTCCAGGGAAAAAAGAAGATTGGACACAGTCAAAAGGAGCACAAGTCAAGGAGACATTCCAAGAAGCTGCGTCATGTTCAATCTTCTCCAATTAAACGACAGTTTGTTGTATGATTTTTTCCATGGCTGTCATTATCATAGTGTTATTTACCATGTGGAGGAAACAGAGAAGAAACTTCTTTCCAAATGACTCCCAAATTCCAAAACCTTAAAATTCTTCTTCTTCTTTTTTTTTTGTTTTTAGTTTTTTTTTGTTTGTTCAGTGAAATTTAACAGCCCCAGACAGCATAAATAAATATTTCAGTAGACTCTGTCCCGATGATTCTACAACGTGTGGGGCATAGTACAGACTCTTGTAGTATTTTGCAGACATGAATGGCTTCTTTGTGTGTGTGTGTGTGAGTGTTTATGGGTTCATCTCTAAATTGTCAAGCAATAAAGAATGCAATTCCGCTTTGCGAGACAAGTCATCTATAATACAAATCGCGACGGTGTGGTGGCCCACACATTTTTCCTACATAAATCTTGGCCATTTGATTTAACACACATTTTTCTGCATAAATCCTAACCCTCTATTCATTTCCATTCTAAGACAGTAATTAATTGGTTCCCACAGCAATTGCTATTCTATTCCTAAACCATATATTGACACTGTAAAATTTATGGTAAGAAGGCAAATCAAAGGCAATCAATATACGGTTTTGTACATTTTCAGTGACTAAAATTGCTATTCTATTCCTAAACCATATATTCTATTCCTAAACCATATATTGGCATTTTAAAATTTATTGTAAGAAGGCAAATCAAAGGCAATCAATTTCGGTGATGAGTTTTGTATCATAGTAGGATGAATAGGCAATCATTTTAAAAATTTTGGCGTTTGGGCGGCTGCCATTGCATGTTATAATTTTGTATTCCCCACCCCCCCCCCCTCTCTCTCTCTCTCTCCTCCCCAATCCCCCTCACTCGGCTTCCGAAACGGCAAAACATGAATTGATGTGAGTGTATTTCATTGTTTTCTTTCGAATATAATTATTGATTCTTTTGATTCTTTTTTGTATTTCAGATTTTTTGGCGAATTCACAACGCACGGTTCCAAACGAATTGAGGTTAGTGTATTTCAATGTTTTCTTGCTTCCCTTTTTTTTCCGCTCTTTTTTTTTTTTTTTTGCGAATACAATTATTCACATGCTTAATATGGCCGTTAGTTTGGTTTTGTATAGATTCTTTTTGTGTATTTCATTCTCTTTTTTTTGGGCGAATACAATTATTGTTGTTTTTGTATTTCATTCTTTTTTTCAGTTGTATTTCATTGTTTTCTTTTGGTATACCCCCAATGCACGGTTCTATCTTGCTTCCCTTTTTTTTCCGTTCTTTTTTTTTGTGTGCGAATACAATTATTCACATGCTTAATACGGCCGTTAGTTTTGTTTTGTATAGATTCTTTTTTTGTATTTCATTCTCTTTTTTTGGGCGAATACAATTATTGTCGGTTTTGTATTTCATTCTTTTTTTTTTAGTTCTTTCTTGGTTTCCTATATTCAGTTCTTTCTGGAGCATGCAGTAAATTGAACAAGTCATTTGTCAACTCCATTGCCGATCCCATTGTGAGCCCAAGGAAAAGCCATTTTATTCCTTGCTTAATGGTCCAGCAAACCAAACACTACTACAAACAAAATTTTTGAATTTTCCCGAGACCGTTCTAATTATTGAATTGAATAATACTGTAGTAATAATTATTGACTCCCCCTCTTTTTTTTCCCCTCAGTTTTTTTCTACCTTCTTTTTTTCTTCTGGCCACGGTTTTTCATTTCATGTTTCTTAGCCTGCATGTCTCCCCTAAACATTGACAAAAACGTGGTTCTTCATTTTTTGGATTCAATTTCATGTTTCTTACCATGCATGTCTCCCCTAAACATTGACAAAAACGTGGTTCTTCATTTTTTGGATTCAACAGTGAAACAAATAGTTTTTTATTATGTCTTCTTCAACATTTTTGGATTCAACAATGAAAAAAAAGACACCATTTGTTCGAATCTCATTTTCTTTTTGTGTGTCCACAATTACAGGATGAATAGTGAGAATGAAATTAATATGATTCCAGTGACAGAATGAGTGGAAACGCATGAGGATGCTCAAGTTGTAGTCGAAGAGCAAAATATACAAATTGACCCACAAATTGGTAAGCATTCTACCTACAAATTGGTTCCAGTGACTGTACGAGGGGTTCCAATGTTTCCATATCTCAACTTGAATATGTACATGTGGCCGGGGCACACACTGCAAGTTGAATTTTTTAATTAATTTTTTATAATAACTTCCGACTTATATTGTTTGATCTTCCATTTTGAACATGTGTTTTTGACTTATGTGGCCGGGGTACATGTGTTCTTGACTCGATTTTGAAGTATTGACTGTATTTGGAACTATTTACTGTTCAAATTTTAACTAGAGATAAATTTGGCAATTTGGTCTTCATTCCGAGGATTTCCTTGACACCATCTTCTTTTGAATTTCCTTTCGAAATGACAAGGCATCAGTTTCTGGTCAGGTTGGCATATGCAATGACAATTAATAAATCACAAAGACAATCTGTAACATTTATTGGGGTTGACTTGCGTACACCAGTCTTCAGTCATGGACAACTGTACGTAGCGCTATCTAGATGCAAGTCTTCAGTCATGGACAACTGTACGTAGCGCTATCTAGATGCACATCTGGTGATCATACAAGTGTCCTTCTCTCAAGTGTTGCATCCAATTCAACAACAAACATTGTGTATCCTGAGGTTATGTTACAGTAGAGGTAAAACTATTTTATGTATTCACACTTTATTTATCGTGATCAAATAATTTATTCATTTGTGGTCTATTAAAATTTTTAGGATTGGAATGAAAAGAGAAGATACAATAAGACTACTTCGATGGGGATATCATTATAAGGTAAATTTAGTCGCCGTTTTATTTCTCAAGTGCATGATTTACATTCCTTGACAAGTTATTTTGGCTTCAGGTTATTGCAAGAAAAATAGTTAGCTTTATTGTAGGATTGGAATGAAAAGAGAAGATACAACAAGACTACTTCGATGGGGATATCATAATAAGGTAAATTTAGTCGCCATTTTACTTCTCAAGTGCAGGATTTACATTCCTTGATAATTTATTTTGGCTTCAGGTTATTGCAAGAAAAATAGTTAGCTTCCTTGATAATTTATTTTACGTACGGAAGTGATTAAGTTGGTGCTTTGAAGATGAAGGAGGAATCTTCATTGTACAAGTGGTTTTTTTAGCAGTTTTGTTGATGTAATCTTGAATAACAACTCCCTAATTTCATATGACAATTTTGCATTTCCTTGGGTTTAAGCAGTTTTATTGTGAGGGTGCATGAAAGTTTTTCATTGTTTTACGTTAAAGCTTTTGAATTAGTGACTTTTGGCATGGGCATTGTTGCACTCCTCAGATTTCAGACCTTCGAAAGTTGTACCATTTTTAGAATTTGAATACACACTCCTCGATCAAGGGAAAAAAAACACTCGATAATTTTCCGTTGTCACGGTTTGCCGTTGTTTACTTCTTTTTTTGACAGGTTGTATGACATGGTATATGAGCTGAAGTGCCATCTGTTTTTTTAGCAGGTTGCATCGGCTAACCAGTAACAGATACCAAGTTGGTTGGAGCTTGAAGCTTTAGAAAGTCTACAACTTTGTTATCAATGATTCAGTGGAATTACATTTTTATATTCAATTCAATGGCTGATTATGTTTTGCCTTTTCTTCTTGATTTTAGAAAACTTGATGAATAAAAGCTAGATGTTGCTATATTATCATTAAGTTTAATTACTGGTTCATTAAGTTTAATTACTGGTTTAGTATTCATACATTCTGAAGCTTGATTTTTTTAAGGACATAAAGTGGATTTTGTGATTACAGTTGGGTTTTGCCAATTGTGGACCGTAGTTTGTAGTGTGGTCGAACTTGCTGTGAATTTAAATGGCTGACGATAAGTGCTTTCAGGTACGGGCGCTACAGCTATTAGTTTTTTTTTTTTTTATGTGTCGATTCAAGTAAACCGGTGAATATACTTGAGCTACTATTTTTTGTGTAGTTAGAATTTTGCAAATGGGGCCTTGGCCTTCAATATTGGACATAAGTTGAATACCGATTTCGAGGCACGAAGGCACGGGCAATTCCTAGTTCTCTTACAATACATCTCATTTAATTAAAAAAACGAGTACTTTTTTTTCACTTATTTCCCTTAACGGAACAGGGGCCTTAGTGTTCCCTCATAGTTAATCTCTCGGTAAATGTTGGTTTGTTTTCTATTACTGCAGGCTTATGTAGACTCTGGTGTTATTATGGGTCAGACTGGACAGTATCAAAATAATGTTGGCTACGGAAATATTGAATACATGAAGTGCACTCCTGAGAACAGTTTTTTTCCTGATTTATCTTCTGTCTCTCTCGAACGGATGTCATATTTTTTTGGTGAATACATGAAGTGCACTCCTGAGAACGGTTTTTTTCCTGATTTATCTTCTCTCTCTCGAACGGATGTCATATTTTTCTGTTCACCAAACAATCCAACTGGTTCTGCTGCATCGAGAAATCAACTGACTCAACTGGTGCTATTTGCGAAGGACAATGGGTCAGTCATAATCTATGACTCTGCATATGCATTGTGTATGTCGGATGACAACCCAAAGTCCATCTTTGAAATTCCTGGTGCCAAAGAGATAAAATAGTGGATTTTATAACTTACATATTTTGTCACCAAGTCTTGGTTGGATTTCTTATAAGAGCCTCACCTTAACCTCAAAACATGGCTGGTGTTGTGTTACAATTTTTTTTGGCAAGCATGTCGTGATGTGTTACGTTTTTGTTGTTCTCCGTCCTCTTCTTGGCTGGTGTTGTGTTACGTTTTTTTATTTGGCAAGTATGTCGTGATGTGTTCCGTTTTTTGTTGTTTTCCGTCCTTTTATTTAATTGTGTTCAACATAAGTTCTTGGAGTTGTGTTTAAACTCTGTTCTATGTACTACTTCTCTTGGTTTACTCATAGGAATTGCCCAATTGCACAAACCTTTCCTTTATTTTTGTTAGTCTTTTTTCAGATTGAGTTCATATCTGAATGTCTCCTGCAGATGATGTTACTCCATTGTGGTTTAAACGATGTCTTGAATCAATTCATCTAATTTTGGGGAGTCCGTTGGTTCCTTTTTTCTGTTTGAGATCATTGAGATGATATCTTGAATTGGTACATCCTTAAGAAAAATATGGACATGCATCGTGTTTACTGGAGTTCGTTTAGGCTTGACAGTGGTTCCAAAAGAGCTGCAATTTTCAGATGGATTTCCTGTTGCCAAGGACTTTAATCGCATCGTGTGTACTTGCTTCAATGGTGCATCTAACATTGCCCAAGCTGGCGATCTGGCATGCCTTTCGCCAGAAGGCCTTGAGGTATACATTCCAAGTTTAATATCCCTTTTTTTGCTCGGCGTGAATATCCCTTACATAACTCCATTTGTTTCGGCGGAAAATGTTTTCTGTAAAATATTTTCTTGTATTTGGTGCACCAGAAAACGAAAGTAAGCGGAAAATGTTTTTCGTTCTGACGGAGAATGAGTTGAAATTGGCAAATAAGATTGTTCACTTTGTAAAGATAGAAAACGTTTTCTGGATCAGCATTACTAGTCTACTACCACACCACCTCCCACCACCTGTACTGCCGCTACCACCCACCACCATGACTACCATAGAGACTAGCCCCAACCCGACACCAACTGTTTCAGTTCAAAACGATTTCCAGATAACATGTTCTTCTCAGAGAAACCGTTTTCCGCCCAAGCATAAGGAGCGTTTTTTTTATAAAATAGAGGGAAAACCTCCACTGTAGCTAATTATGTGTACCTACTTCTTTCCCAATCTTCTTTGAAACTTTACCGAAGAGTCCATCTTCACCTGATTCATCCATTTGTAACACCATATTACAGGCTATGCAGGAGGTGATTGGTTTCTATAAAGAAAACACTCGTATCAAAGTCGATACGTTCAAATCCTTTGGTTTTAACGTGTACGGAGGAAAAAATGCACCATACGTGTGGGTTCACTTTCCTGGCCAAAGTTCGTGGGACGTGTTTGAAGAAATTCTTGAGAAGACCCATGTTGTTACAACTCCTGGCAGTGGGTTTGGAAGCATGTAGAAGATTCAAGGAGTTGTACAAGTGAAAGGATATATGGTATCAGCTGCCTCCATCATGTTCTGCGTTTTCTATGGTTGTAATATCTCAGCTAGTTGCCTCAGTGGCTTTTTTGAGGTTCCAATTTTCAAATGTTAAAAGTGCTTCAGTTGTGAAGATTAGTTTACTTCTCCGAGAAACTTATTCACGGCGGAGCCGTGAACAAGTTATTCAAGGCTCTGCGCAATCTCAGCCATCCGTTTCGGCAATCAATGGTCCAGATTTTAAAAAAATTACTATTCTAGCAAATAGTTTTTTAAAAATCTGGACTGTCCAAAACACTTTTGGACGCGCGCGATTGAGCGCCGTAAATTTTGTTCGTGGGTTGCTCCGTAAAGAAGTTTTCTCTTACTTCTAGATGAAGCTATGTATGGTTTGTAGAAGCTGTGATACTTGTTTGGAATAAGGGTGAAACTTTTGGACTAGATCTAGTTTGCATCAAACTCTCCTTGAAATAATGTACTTCTGTATGGATTTTATTGTCCTCCTTTCTTTTTGGGTTTTTCATGATTAATAATGTACAATAGCTCAGGCTGTTATGGCTCAAATTTTGCTGCCAGAGTTCCTTTAGAATGACAAGAAACCATCTTTTGTACTGGATGGGCCAGAAGTTCAAGTTTGATGCTGCCATAAAGGTATAGTCCCTAAAGTGTGTGTCCTATGTCATTTTGGTTCTACTATAAAGAAGATATATCTAGTGATTTTGCCACTATATTATGGCAAATCTGGAAAGACGGGCAAAAAGGGTTTTTTGTGATAACATTGATGTTGCGATTCCTTACAGCTTCAAGGCCATAACTACTTACTCCCTGGAAATTGTTGAGGCATTTAAACATAAAAACATCTCTCACCAGTTAGGAATCAACCTAGACTAATGCTTTGGGTTTTGCCTAATACAGGGGAAGTGAAGCTCAACACGGACGTGTGTTGTACGATTTCAACGGAAAAGCTGGCTTTGGAGGACTCTTTTAGGGACTACAAAGGTGCATGGATCCTGGGTAACTACGCGAAGTTAATCAAGCAGATCCAGCCTAGAGTCGGAGCTATGGGCCATATTGTTAGATTGTATAGGCTATCATGTAATGTGACATGTCTCAGTAGGTTAGATGGTTTTAGCTAGGGTGCTATTTGTTAGATTCTTTGTACAAAAGGGTTCTTTTGTCATTTGTATTGTAGGGTTGTATATATTCCCCTTTTCTCTGTTAATGAAATCAGATGAGATATTTCTCACGCTCAATTCTTTCTCTCTCTAAATTCGTTCATGGTATCAGAGCATCACGATCTAGGGCACCAGATTTTTTCCCACCTGGACTCTCGCCGACTACCAGCGACCTCCGGCGAACTTCGGCGAACCCAGGTTGTTCCCGTTTGAGATCTTTCTACCTCCGGTTGGACTCGTTTTGAGTGTTTTCTGGTGCCGATTGGGTATTTTTTCTGCTGCCTATTGCTTCCAAGATCTGGTATGTGCTCGTTTTTTATGTTTGTTGCTGTTGATCATCTCTGTAAGCTTCCGCTACCGCCTCTTTGCTTCTGAAAGTGACTGGGCCTGGTTATCCGAGGTCCCTTTTTCATGTGTTTCGAAGCCTGTGGTTAGTTTACTCGTAACCCACTATTTAGAGGGCGTTTGCTGTACTTGAACAGTGATTTGGGTTTGTATTGTTCAGTTGTGCAACTTCTGTTCTTTTTTCGGCAGTCCACTGTTTTTTGAGTCTTCAATATGTCAGAGGATAATCCATTTTCAAATGAAGGAACTGGTAAGTCTAGTTCAAACAGTGGAATGGGTTATAGTCCTTTTCTTGACAACACTCCGATGGATATCTGCCGCGTCAAGTTAGATGGTTCCAATTATCTACTTTGGTCGCGTGCGTTTACACTGGCTATCACCACTAAGGGTCTCCTACACTACCTTACTGAGAATGTGGTGAAACCCACGGAGGGACCAGATCTCACAAAATGGACCAATCATAATGCCTTGGTCTTGACGTGGCTGTTTAATTCGATGTCTTCTACTATTCAGAATAGCTTTATGTATCTTGATACGCCAAAGCAGGTTTGGGATGCTGTGGCAGAGACTTATTCTCAAAAAGGGAATGACGCCCAAATTTTTGAGTTGAGGAAGAAACTCAAGGCCGTTGTGCAAAACAATCGACCAGTTGCTGACTATTATGCAGAGATAATGGGGCTCTGGCAGGCACTTGATTTTTATCAAAGTTATCGGCCTGTTTGTGCTACTGATGCAGCTGCTTTCCAACAAATGGTTGGGAAAGATCGTGTTTATGACTTTATGGCAGGTCTTGATGTGGATTATGATCAGCACCGTGGGCATGTGCTGAGTCATACCCCTCTTCCCTCTCTTGGAGAGGCTTATGCAAGTATCCAGCAAGAGGAGACTCGGAGAAATTCTATGGCTCCTCCCTTGATGGCATCCACTCCAGATCACTCAGCCTTGGTATCTATTCCTTTTCCACGGGATGGTAAAACAGGACAGAGCCAGTTGAAAGCCAAAGGTGTTTCGGTTGATCGAGCCTCACTCCATTGTGACTATTGTGATAAAAATGGTCATACCAGGGAATACTGTTGGAAGTTACATGGTAAACCTAACTCACGGGGACACCGAGGTGGTCGTAGTGGTGGTTCTGTGCGCTCTTATACCAATGCCACAGAGTCTGCTGGTGACTCCATATCTGATACTTGTGATTCTTTTTCTCCCGAAGAGATGCAAGTTCTCAGGCGGCTAATGAGTAACCAAGGTCCTCCATCCTCTATGGCTTCTAATTCCACTACTTCCTCCCACTCTGCCAACTCAGGTATACAAGCTCATATTTCTCCAGCTTCTATCTCTATTCCTTGGATAATCGATTCTGGTGCCACGGACCATATGACAGGTTGCTCATCCTTTTTTGATTCCTACTCTACTTGCTCCGGTAAGGACAAAGTTCGAGTAGCTGATGGATCCCTATCTGCTATTTCAGGGAAAGGTTCCATTCGCTGCTCACCTACCTTACCTCTTTCTTCCGTTCTCCATGTTCCAAATTTTACTACTAATCTTATATCTGTTAGTAGTCTCACACAATCTTTGAATTGTTCAGTGACATTTTTTCCCACTCATTGTGTCTTTCAGGAACTGGGAACAGGAAAGACGATTGGTACCGGTAGAGCTCAGGATGGCCTGTATTTTTTGGAGTCTGTGCCTTGTCCTTCTTTTACACCCTTATCATTGGGTCATGCCCTTGAGGCGGATACGGGTTCAGCTCTTCCTCTATTGCATCAGTGGCACCGTAGACTTGGCCACCCTTCTTTTGGTATTTTAGAGAAACTTTTCCCTACTTTAACTAAACGATGTTCTAGAAGTAGGTTCTTTTGTGAAGCTTGTGAACTTGCAAAACATAGACGTTCCTTTTATGCTCCTGTTCATCAGAGAAGTGCTTCTCCTTTTATGGTTGTCCACACTGATGTCTGGGGTCCTTCTCCCATTACCTCTAATTCTGGTTATCGCTATTTTGTTACCTTTATTGATTGTCATTCTCGTATAACTTGGGTGTATCTACTTCGAGCAAAAAGTGAAGTTTTCTCATGCTTCCAGTCATTTCATAAGATGGTGCACACACAATTTGATACCAACATCAAGATACTTCGTTGTGACAATGGGACTGAATATATGAACGGTCCCTTCAAGTCATATCTTGATGGCCATGGTATTCTTTTCCAAACCACTTGTGTAGATACGCCGCAGCAAAATGGAGTTGCGGAAAGGAAGAACCGGCATCTGGCTGAGGTGGCTCGCTCTCTTATGTTTACTATGAATGTTCCTAAACATTTTTGGGGCGAGGCTATCCTTACAGCCTCTTATCTTATTAATCGAATGCCATCCAGTGTTCTTCAATTCCGGACTCCCTTG
The DNA here is from genome assembly GCA_020567845.1 of Rhododendron henanense subsp. lingbaoense. NCBI lineage: Eukaryota > Viridiplantae > Streptophyta > Magnoliopsida > Ericales > Ericaceae > Rhododendron > Rhododendron henanense. The sequence continues at coordinate 14,512,467 of CM036318.1, forward strand.
GATTTCCTTCCTGGTAACTTTCGGGTCTCTACTCTTCCTCCTAAGATTTTTGGTTGTGTTTGTTATGTGCATGCTCCTCACCACCCCGGTGGAAAGTTAGATCCTAAAGCTCGTAAATGCGTTTTTCTTGGCTACTCCCCCACTCAAAAGGGGTATCATTGCTATGACCCTCTTTCTCGAAAGAAATTTGTTTCAATGGATGTCACCTTTTGGGAACACCAACCCTTTTACCCTCTCTCGTCCCCATCTCTTCAGGGGGAGAGTTCTAGAGGGGAAGAGATGTTGACATCTTGTGGTTTTGATTTGTGGTCATTTCCCCCAACTGTTGGTGAGGGGGAGAATGTTGGTACAGGGGAGAACATTGGTGAGGGGGAGGAGGCTTCTCCTAGCCTTAGTAATCCTGAAGGGGAGAGAGAGGAACCTGAATCTGGAGAAAGAATAATGCCAGATGCAAGAGAAAGATTGGACAGACCTGAGTTAAAAACTTTCACTCGCAAGAAAAAGGGCCAACCTGGTGCATTACCACAGTACCAATCATCACCACCAGTTCCAGTTCCTGACGCTTCAGCTGAGTCTTCTGGTAAATCTCCTTCCTCTATATCCCTTCCTTTTGATGATCTTGATGTGCCTATTGCTCATAGAAAGCCAGTTCGAACACATAAAGTGCCGGCTCGATTATGTACCCAACATTCCATTTCGCAATTTGTTTCATATTCTCGTCTGTCACCTTCGTACTCTACCTTTCTTTCTTCTCTTTCTTCTATACCTATTCCACAGGGTTGGAAGGAAGCTTTTGCAATTCCTAAGTGGAATGAAGCTATGGTAGAGGAGATGAAGGCCTTGAAGAAAAATGGCACCTGGGAGTTAGTGTCTCTTCCTCCGGGAAAGAATGCAGTGGGATGTAAATGGGTGTTCACGGTTAAGCATAAAGCTGATGGCACTGTTGAGAGGTACAAGGCAAGATTGGTTGCCAAAGGCTATACTCAGACATATGGCATTGACTATGAGGAAACCTTTGCTCCAGTGGCCAAAATGAACTCTATTCGCACCTTGTTGTCCTGTGCTGCTACTCTAAACTGGCCACTTCAACAGTTTGATGTGAAGAATGCTTTTCTTCATGGTGATTTGGAAGAAGAGGTGTATATGGATATACCACCTGGTTTTTCTTCCCCTGCCACTGAGGGCAAGGTGTGTAGGTTGAAGAAGGCCCTCTATGGTTTGAAACAATCACCAAGAGCGTGGTTTGACAGATTTCTCAAGGCCATGTTGAGACTTGGATACACGCAGAGTCATGCTGATCATACTATGTTCACCAAGAGGAGTGATGGTAAGATTGCCATCCTTATAGTTTATGTGGATGACATAATTATGACAGGTGATGATGTGAATGAGCTTCAGATGCTTAAAGTTCTTCTTGCCAAGGAATTTGAAATTAAGGAGCTGGGGGCGATGCAATATTTCCTTGGCATGGAGGTGGCTAGATCTGAGAAAGGGATCTTCATTTCCCAAAGGAAATATATTCTTGACCTCTTGGAGGAGACAGGGATGCTGGGGTGCAAGCCCGCTGACACTCCTATTGAGGTCAATCATCATCTTGGCAGCGTGGGAGAGCATGCGGATAAGGAAAGATATCAGAGACTTGTGGGTCGTCTGATATACTTATCTCACACACGTCCAGATATTTCTTATGCGGTGGGAGTTGTTAGTCAATTTATGCATGACCCTCGTTCTTCTCACCTTGATGTTGTTTATCGTATCTTGAGGTACCTAAAATCCTCTCCAGGCAAAGGTATTTTGTTTTCAAACCATGGTCATTTGAGGTTGGAATCCTTCACTGATGCAGACTGGGCAGGATCAATTGATGATAGACGTTCTACCTCTGGCTATTGCACTTTCCTTGGTGGGAATTTAGTTACGTGGAGAAGCAAAAAGCAATCTGTGGTAGCGAGGTCAAGTGCAGAAGCTGAGTATAGAGCCATGGCACATGGTGTTTGTGAGCTTTTATGGCTTCAAACCTTTTTGCATGATTTGGGAATTGCTGATCACAGTTCTATGAAGCTGTACTGTGATAACAAGGCTGCTATCAATATCGCTCATAACCCTGTTCAACATGATCGGACAAAGCATATAGAGATTGATAGACACTTTATCAAAGAGAAGCTGAACAGTGGTGTAATATGCATGCCTTATGTGAAATCCGAGGACCAATTAGCTGATGTGTTTACTAAAGGTCTTAGTAGTAAGGTGTTTCATCGTATCCTCTCCAAGTTGGGCATGATTAATATCTATGCACCAACTTGAGGGGGAGTGTTAGATTGTATAGGCTATCATGTAATGTGACATGTCTCAGTAGGTTAGATGGTTTTAGCTAGGGTGCTATTTGTTAGATTCTTTGTACAAAAGGGTTCTTTTGTCATTTGTATTGTAGGGTTGTATATATTCCCCTTTTCTCTGTTAATGAAATCAGATGAGATATTTCTCACGCTCAATTCTTTCTCTCTCTAAATTCGTTCACATATACTATGGCCTCACTATCATTATGGAAAAAGGCATTCAACATGTCAAGATTGAATCAGTCTCTGGTTGCTGCGAATCTCATAAATGGAGGCCCTGCTACTGCACACCATCATGCTGCCTTAATAGAAGACAAGGATGCTCATGACCCGAACTGGTGCCACTCTTACTCACATCTGCCCCCAGTGGTTAATCAAAGTGTTGATAATCTTGCCAAGCTTGGATCTGAGCTAGACACGAAAATATGGTCGTGACACGACATTCCAGCTTCAACAATGCTGTTTATTCGTGCGGATTACTTGGGGGTTGGCCACCTCTAGGATTGATGTTTAAGTTTTACTCCAGGACTCTGCTTTCCTGTAGTCCTCATGACTCTTGGGCTATGCTTACTTCCTTTCATATTATATGAATTTCCAAAAAAAAAAGAAAAGAAATCAAGGGCCACCAAAGGCCAAATCATTTTAATCCTGGGCTTATGGATGTTCAAAAGAATGTTCATAGTTTGTGCATCATTGATAGACGAAAATGTAACAGAAAATTAACCCTAGGCATATTGTGCCACCCTTTCGGACAAACTCAGGTTAGGTTTCAAGTGAAGGAAGCTATTCTGTGATCCAAATTTGACTCTACTTCGATGCTTATCTCCATTGATTAATGACTGCAAATTTTCTGTAAAAACTCCGTAAATTCATACAACAAGAATGATGGAGGGAAAACTCAGTAAGTTCATACGAAGAAGTATAAATTCACTTTTTCTTAACAGCAAATTTTTTTATTTATCTTTGGATAGGAAATTACAAAGATTAAAAGGACTACGAGCACACCAAAACAAGAATGAAGGAAAACTCAGCAAATTCTTTTTACAAGAATGAAGGATCTATATTTTCTTGAAGTATCATACAATTCAAGTTCAGAGGGGAAGTTTATTCACAGCTTGATGATCAACCAATGCTCAACTGCATATCTTTCCCAACCAATGTAAACCCTTTATTTTTTGCAATAAGGGGAAAAGTGAAAAAAGAGTCTTGGATTCCTTCTTTCTTCTCACCCTTTTGAAAAGAGCTCTTTGAATTGTCTCAATTAGTAGGGGGAGCTCTATAATATGCTGGAACCATTGCAGGGAAGAACATTTGCCTCACTCCCTCAGCCTTTATAATGGGAAAGATGATACCAGATGCACCCTGGAAATAAATCAAATGAAAATCAAACACCCAAGAATTGAAAGTCCAAAGAAGGAAAAAATAAATAAATGAAATTCTCGACTATGTTGCTTCATTGCCAAACAGTGGAAATACTCACCGAAATCAATCTAGCTCCAAGCCACACTCGTTTGGGCGAGGGAAATGGAAGCAACAGGCGACCAACACCGTAGACAGCCACAGCAAAGAAATGGAGGACCAGGATCAATGGGCGGGGGTTGAGACCAGAGAGTAGAGACACAGGTCCCTGAGCAAAAACACCACCAAGGCTAAGATAATCGAAACATGCTTTTCGCATTTCTTGTCTTGCTTTGTCTGGTGATGCGCAGAAGACCTTGTATAGTGCTCCTGCCAATGTGTTTATTGTGGATGCCACCGGCTGGAGACAAGATCAATGGAATCAAGATCAGACCAATTTGTAAGTAGGAATTTTGTATTCTTGATCATACTAGGTTATCTGACACAGGTTGTGTTTGTTTGTGGATATAAGGATGGATAACTTTCTCACTATCGCTTGGCTAGTTTATGAACATCTCAAACACAGCCTTGTCGATTCTTTTCTTAGATAGGCTCTAACTATCTTGCATATGAAATGGACTTTGCAAAACAATTCTAAATGAAGGCTATAAATTCTTGGTCGCATGAAGCTCCATTATTCTTACTCAGGCTACATTTGAATCCTGGATATGGGGAGGAATCATAACGAACTTTCACAAACCCTTGGCTAGTTACTGATCCCCACACAAATTCATGATCCAAACGCAGCCTCGTTGATACTTTTATTGGATTGGCCCCTGATTGCCGCACACATGAAATGCACTAGATGCAGGTACTGTTAGACAGACATCAACTTTTCTATAAACGATTAACTCTGAATTCCCGATCAAACTAAGTTCTACTATTTTGAGGGGTGTTTCGACCATAATCCAAACACAGCTTCATTTATTCTTATTCTTTACTTTGAAATGGACGAGACAAAATAAAGTGCTACTAGCTACAATGTTTATGCTGCTACTGACCTTACGAAGGGTGTAAAATGTTTCAAGATATCTGCACAAGGCGGCAGAATCATTCAAATCACGTAGAGGTCTAAGAAGATCCCTCAACAGAACAATGTCGGATAGAGCCACAGTCATGCCTCCACCTGTCAATGGATGTCGCATGTTGAAAGCATCTCCCATCAGAAGTGCACCGGGAGTGGGATGGGGAATGGCTGGCATGCTTCTATTTGACATTGACCTTATGTTCCCTTTCTCGATAGCTGCTAGGAAGGCATCGTGCAGTTCGTGGGGGACCTGAAACAAAATGAAAATAGGGCTAAGAACAATTATCTGGTTCTGCCACTTATGACAAATACTTTGTATTGAAGGAGTTGTGGATACCTGAGGAGCCACCACGGTCGTCAAATACTGAGTCATTTCGCCGTTGGAAATGGAAGGCACCTTTTGGCCGGGTACATCAACAAGACAACGAATCTCTGTGCTACTGATAGGGTAGAACAAGATAGGTGAAGGGTCGCCCAGAATAACATGTCCGTGATTTGCATGAGGGAGTTGGCAATTTTCAAGGATCAAGCCAACAAAACAAGAGGGCACATCCACCTATAGTGCATAAAGAAAAAACTAGAGCATGAAATCACTAGAACTGAATTCCAAATCCTAAAAACACAAATATAGGCAAACTTGAAAATGAGTTCCCAGTAGGAAATGAATGGAAGTGGACTAACTAGAGAATTAAAACATATAATTTGGAGCTATGATGATAGGATTAAAGGAGAGGCTACACATACCTTGGGAGTGCAGAGGGAGCGTCTCAAGTTTGAAAAACAACCGTCGCAAACGATTGTTAGAGGAGCATATGCCGCTATTTCTTGACCATTCTTGTTCTTGTATTGCACTCCTTTGATTGTCCCCTTTTCTTCAAGTAGAGATGTTACCGTTCCTTGTTCCAGAGTTATACTGTTCAGTTTTAAGGGGGAAAATTTCATAAGAAATTGCGTATGCACACCTTCTACACCACCAACTATGGGCAGTTAGCCACACAGATTATTTGAAGTGATTAATCAAAATCTGCTCTCAAGTTGGAAAAAGGTCAATCTTACTCAAAACTTAACTACCCACCACATTTTTCACCAAATACTTTTAAATTTTTACTCCGCCCGCCATTACAAATAGGGAATGGGTTTTTGGTCAAACTCAATCGAAAATCTATATTAAACTCCCAAAATACTGTTAAGTTGCATAATCTAATTTTCAAATCTCTCCCAAATACTTTTTAGATTTTGGGTATAACCCATGATATATCGATAGTTCAGACGCTAAAATCATCTAATTAATCCCTCCCAATCACGCGAAAGGATCCTCTACACAAGAAATATGAGAAGTTTTTAGAAGTTCATAACAAATACCTATAATGGAGAATCAGGAAGTATTAAAAGCATTTTCAAAAGGGAAAGAAAACCATACTTGGGAATAGATGCAGCTTTCTGCCTCATCCGTTGAATGAAACGCCCGTTGTGAAAGCTTCTTCCGGCGACGTCAGAGGGAAAATTCTCCAGTGGGTATGGCAGTTTAGCATCTCTGCCATCCTTATAGAGAGCGTATCCGATTACTCGCTGAGCATCAATCTCCTTCACACAATCTGCAAATGATCACAAAGACAACAAAAATACTCTGTCATCAAACATAACAAAAATTCTTAAGAGAAGCACAAACATAAAAGATTAATTTACTTGATATTACTAACTAATTAATATTAAGGCTCTGTTTGAAACTTATGGAAAGGAAAAGAAAGGAAAGGAAAATAAAAAAGAAGGAAAATGAGAGGAAAATAGAAAGGAAAATTTACTATTCATTAAACTTGAAATCTTTATTTTCTTCTCTGTTTCTCTTCCAACCAAACAATAGGAGGGAATTTTTTTTAATTTTCCTTTCTTTTCCCTGACTTCCAAACAGAGCTACAGGTTGCTGAAGATTTCTTGAAGCAGGGGTAAAATAGTAATTTCGTTCTTGCTTTGGCCCAAATCTTGGTGGTTTTTGTCCGAAATGGTAGCTTCGCAGTGACATAACCCAGATCTCAGGCAAACTTCATTGTCCAGGTTTTCAAAATTCAAGTACACAAAAAAAAAATTGCTGTTTAATGGGCCTATAGTCTATAGAAATCGTTTTGATAGCAACCACCAAATCAATAGACTCAACCTTTCGTACCTCTCCAAACTCTCACTTGGGTGCATTATGGGTCCACTCTAAAAGTCATATCCGTGATTCAAACTAAGTTGGGTGATTTTTCGCCAAAATTTTTGGTCTGATATTTTTTTACTCTTTGCTACTTTTTGTTTAGCTCTTTGTCGTACTCGACTAAAAATACCAGTTGTTTGGTATTTATCGTATTTCATGAATTATTCTTTTGCTTTTATTTGAACGCGTATTCCTATGGGTCGCAAACTGAATATTTTTGGAAGCATACGGAGGATAGGGGTCCTTGAGGAGAACTCAACCCTAGTAAACAAAGACCGTAACTCTCTTTTTGAGATACGTTCGATATCAATATAGTTTCTAAATTTTCTTGACTTAGGTGTTCTTCGAATCCAAGAGACCGTATGCTAGAACGAAATCTTCAACTTTTTTTTAACAACACCGATGTTTTTACTGCATAAATCTGAGAGAGTTTGTCGTAGTATGTCGTAGTAGTATTTTCTTACCCTCTAGGCCCAACTCAATTAATTTGAGATAGCCTCCTGGCTGGAGAAGTTCACCAACAATTCTGTCTGGTTCAGTCAAATCTCTCTCTATCACGTGCACCCTGCGCCCGTCCTGCAAATTTTGGAACCAAGCCGAAAACAATTTTGCTGATTAGTTTCGTACCAAATTATACTAACACAAACCAACATTTTTTATTTTGGGATGACTGAGAGTGTCGAGTGTACCTCAACAAATTTATCGGGTCTATCCCATAGTTAGAGGAAGTCTGATTAAACCGGGTAAGTCCCAATGAATTGACCCCGTAAAAGTTGATATCAGTATTTCAAAATTGAGACCTTAAGAGTAGTATTTTTTTGTTTGTTTATTTTATACCTACGGAATCAAACTCTATTTTAATAGTTGTACTAATTGATTGATCTAACTTTTCAATTTTGACTAGACTTTTTGGACTAAAATTATGGAAGAAGACAAGTGTCATCCAATCACATATTGAAAACACCAGAGTTGTTTTCTTTCTTTTCGTGCAGGATTGAGTAAACAATCAAATTATGCCTGTTGCGGCTAAATAATTCGAGACCAGATCCCCTGTCCGAGTGAAATCCGGACAGGGGCCTGTCCCAGTTTTTCGAGCCGTTGATCTCGCAAATCAACGGCTGAGATCTACCGAACACTTTTTGGTTCAAAACGACGTCGTTTTGGCTCGGCAGATCTCAACCGTTGATTTGCGAGATCAACGGCTCGGAAGACTGGGACAGGCCCCTGTCCAGATTTCACTCGGACAGGGGATCCTCGGTGAAATAATTCGGGAGGCTTATTATCTTTATTCAAAAACATCGCATTAGCTATTTTTGGGACAATATTTTTTGGATTATTGGTTCATAACACACGAGAGGAATCTAAAATGTAAAAATTTATATTCAAAATTAATACTTTCTTGAATAAATACAAAAATAATATAAATATTGGTCTATTTGGATAATTTTTTGATTTATCAAAAAAACATAAATATGAACATATATTTTTTACTTTTTAGATTCCTTTCGTCTAGACAAATCAATAATTCACAAAAATTGATCCAAAATTAACAAAAACAAAAAAAAATTCAATTCAAGACCAAAAAATAATCCCCAAGTATTGATCGTGACAGATCCAAATACCAAGTAATGCAACAATGATTTCTATTAGAACACTATGGTAATATATGATTTTCACGCTCGACTTCTTTATAATTGCACTCTAAATTTTGTCTTAGCACTAAGAGGAAATTTTTTGCATGCATTTATAAGGAAAAGGAGAGCGTAAAAATATTTTGAATTTAGCTATCCAATATTTTTATTCTCTATTTTTTTTTTTTTAAAGAGAGATTAAAAACTCTTTTTTAACGTAACAAACAAGAATAAAAGCTGTGTTCCTTGATGGAAGGGTAAACTAAAGAGAATGAAAATTCAATTAGTACTGTATTTGTTAAGAATACGACTTTCTGCTAGAATCTTTATCCTGTTTCCAATTCGATCAGTACGAAAAAAATTCAAAATATAACTGTGAACGAAAAAGCACTTTATTTATTTATTCAAAAATTGCATATATTTTTCGTATGGACTGTTATTTTGAGACGGAGGGCTATACAAACCTAACATTTCTTGCATTTGTAGTTATGTGTAGAGAAGCAGAGGAAGGCACGGAATGATAGTTGAGAGAGAGAGAGAGAGAGAGAGAATTACTTTAGCAAGAGTACAAGCGAGAGCAGCCCCAGCGACGCCGGCGCCGACGATAATGACGTCGGTACTGCCGTCCGTCTCCGACCGGAAACCGCCGTTCGCGGGGGTCGTGACGCTAACCCCCTGACTCTGTACCTCCTTCGAACCTCTGTTTTCCGCCGTCGCAGTACTCTTCCTACTCGAATTAGCATACAAGAAGAAGAGCAAGGAATTGTACAAGAGAATGAATCCCAAAACAGAAGCAATTACTCCTCCCAGAATATACTGGTGATCGATCGCAGCCATTATCTCCCTCCCCATTAACGAATTGCGTATCTCTCTCTCTCTCTCTCTCTCTCTCTCTCTCTCTCTCTCTCTCTCTATAACGGACTTTCTCTCTCTAGAGTGCTTTCGTGCGTGCGGAACGTTGCAAGTTGAAACGTTTAGGTCGGAATGGCGTGATTTATAGGAAACTTGAGTCGGCTCGGCGAAGAGAAAGAACTCCGTGTGCGCGCCCACCACCATTTACTCATTTGTTACTTTTTTTTCAAGGGATTTAAATATTTACAAATGTCGGACCGTTTTTTTCACCATCTCTCCTAAAACCAATTGGTGGTAGGAAGGGTTTCAATTAAATCTTTTATGGCATTCGATGTCGCACCCGCAAGTCTGTTTTTTTTTTTATCGATAGTCAAGGGTGTCTGGGCAGCTTAGAGCACCGTCAAAGGGAGGCTTTCAACTCTCACTTGGCGGGGTAGTTGTCATTTTTAGACTACCACCAGCTCCAATTCAATGTCATTGATACGTCAAATTCTACGTGAGTATGATATGACCTTTTCTCAATGATATTTTTGAGGCAATGTCAAAAACTTAGGAGTATATTTGTTAAAAAAGGTGACGTTGAGAACAAAACTTTCAAATAAAAAAAATATGACTAACTCCAAATTTTAAAGTTATGGTTGGAGAGGGAGAAGTTGTACATGTCAAATTTGGAGTGTCAATTTACCACGTAAGTCATCAAAAAAATTGACAGCTCCAATTTTGAAGTCAAAGTTGGAAATTACTCACATCTCAACTATTTTCCTTCCCGGATTTAGTTAAAGGCAAATCATCCATACTAAAACTAGGAGATTCACAAAATATTTAATTCTTACAAGTAATTCCACATTACAACGTGTGGGTAGTTCATTCACAAGGACTAGGGATGTAAACGAGTCGAGCCGAACCGAGCTTCGGCGAGCTCGGCTCGTTTCTTTAACGAGCCAAAAACTCAAGCTCGGCTCGAGTCTTAACGAGCCGAGCCCTTAACGAGCCGAGCTTAGTCATTTACTAAACGAGCCGAGCTCCACTCGTACGAAAGATAGTACTCGTACGATAATACGGTACCTGAACACGTATTACTACCGTCAGAATGCAGTGGGGTGTGACACCAGCTCAGGTATCATCATTTTCATATGATCCGAAAGGAAAAATTACTGTACTACGTATTTTTTAACCAATAAAGCTATACGTGCCGACGCCCTCAGTACGGAAATCGTACCGACGGCCGTTCCTGGTCGTCTCCGGTCACCGGATGGCCGATCCGAGCCGTCCAAAATTTCTATAAAAAAAACCGAGTGGGCCCTTACGCGGGAATCAACAGCATCCGATTTGTATAGGATGCTTGATCTAAACGCCCTATTTTTCATGTGTACAGATCAAACATCCTATACAAATCGGATGCCGTTGATTCCCGCTTGGGCCCTCTCATTTTTTTTGTAGAATTTTGGAACGACTCGGATCGGCAGTCCGGTGGCCGAAGACGGCCCGGCGCAGCCGTCGGTAGGATTTCCCTTCGGGGTGTCAGTACCTATAGCACTACTCCTCTTCCTCAGTATGCTTTTCAATGAATTTCTATCCAAATTGTTATCCCAATCAAAGTTGTCAATCCCGTACCGGCCAGTGTACCGTTTTCACTTCTGGAATGGTACGTACCGGTACCGGACGGTATCTCGGTACCGTTCCGGATTTACCGCAATTAATATTTTATATATATTTAATAAATATCTACCATATATATTAGTTTAGAGCCCACAAGTTTTAAAAAAAAAAAAAATTACCGGAACGGAACACCGGAAAATGTCCGGAACAGCCCGGTATCGTCCGGTACGGCCGGTATTGGCCGGAACAGCCCGGTATTTTGACCGGAACGGATCAAGAGTCTTCGTGTTCCGTTAAAGGGCCGAAACGGAACGTACCGGCCGGTACGGAACGGATTTCACAACATTGATCCCAATCTCTCCCTATTTATCTCTCTTCATTTATTACTCAAAAAATCTTTGAAAACTTTTACCAAACTGGCAGGCACGGTAATTTTCAATCACTTGTATCTTTCAATATGAATCTCCAATAATATACAATATGGATCTTGTTTGATAGTTCTCGATTAGATTTATAATACAAAATTTTTAAAATTATGAAAAATATCATAAATTGGGAGATATAAGAGTTTAAAGAACGCCGCAAATATCGAAAAAGACCAAAGATTTTGGGACGGAGGGAGTAATACTATTCACCAATGATACTACAAATTGTAACGCAAACATCATTTAGTAGCTGAGACGTGGCAATAGCTGAGTGGTGCAGTTGGTAGTTAATTCAATGCAGTCAGCGAGGGAAATGTGGTCCTACATTAGTAGTTATGGGCATTTAATTTGACAACCCAAAATCGAGTTCAAACACAACTATTCCGGTTGGTTCGTGGGTTTGGCTCTCCACACAATTGACAATGGTTCAGGCTCCGAAAAAGTAATTTTTTGTGAATCATCTAATTCCAGTGTGGATGACTTGCATTTGATCAAATCCCGAAGATAAATCATTGAGATGCGCAAAAGCTGACCCAAGTACACCGGACCGGGAAAAAAAAAAATTTTCCAACTCTACTTTAGATACCCTCATTTTAGGGGCACATGGCGACCATTACACGTGGCGAGCATTTGTCACAAGTGTGAAATGATCGGTGCAAAATTTTGTAGGCATTTTTTTTTGGTTTTTTCTTTTTTTGTCCTTATTTGAATTATTTTCTCGTTTGTTAGTTTTGCATCAATTTTTTTTGACTTTCTGATTCGTCTCGTCGAGACAAATCGGAAAAGTAAGTTTTTTTTTTTTACTTTTACTCAAATATTTTGAATAAAGACCACTTTTTAAAACTTAAAAGTGGGACTGTTCAAAATATTTGGATAAAAGTAAAAAAAAATTTACTTTTCCGATCAAAAAGTCAAAAATGTTTGGTGCAAAATGAATAAGCGCGAATTTTTTTAAATAAAAACAAAAAATACTAAAAGAAAAAGTTCTTAACCGAACGGGACCTAAAGTAGATCCGGGCCTTTTTGTGGTCACCGCATGTGTTGGAGTCATCTGGGTTAAAAAAAGAGAGGCAAAGTACGGATTAAATTTCATGTGGTTTAGGTCTTTGTTGGCATATAAATTGATAAATCAATTACTCCGTAGTATTATTTGACGCAAATCTGCACATGGAAACCCAGTAGCTTGCTGGCCTGGCATGTTATAAATTTGTCAAGAATTCGGTGTGAAAACGATGGATGAGTCCCGGCCGGCCCCCAGTGATTTTGAATCTTTGATAGAAACAGTAACCGTCACCATCGAAGTCGCCGTGCTCTTGAGGGCAAGCCGGATGTACGTACCAAATTATTTTATATTGTCGGCGGCGGCCAGGTGGAGGGTTGATGTTGTTGAATTGGTTTGTGTGCTGGGTGAGGCGAAGGAGAAGATGGTGTTTTTGGTTTTGGAAATAGAGAGGGGATCGGGAGATCCTGCCAAGCAAGTGTGCTTGGCAGGGGTGTCGAGCGCATCTCAGGCGTCCAAAAGTGTTTTGGACGGCCCGGATGCAAAAGTACCGAATGGATTTAAAAAAAAAAGAAAAGGAAAAGGAAAAAGATGTTTCGATCCGGGCTGTTGATTCCAAGATGGACGGCCGGATTGACCAGGGGTGCCGAGCGGGTGCCGCTCGGCAGGCACCCCGGGTGGGCCGAACATAGTTTTAGAGCTAGAAATCCATATACGCACAGACACACACACACAGATCCCAAATCCATGGAGAAATGAAAAATTATAGCAGCAAAAATTAATTGTGTTCGATTAGGCGCATTTAGGGCTACAATTTCGGGTTAATTGGAGGTTTGAAAGTGGTGGAGGCTATGAATAGATGGCAATCGTACCCGTCCCGCCCTGTTTCCACTCCATTTTCGGATATCAGGTCGGGATAAAAATTTCCAAACCCGACCCGGTGTCTGTGTGTGTATATATACTTATATACATGTCCTTTCATTTTTTTAGCATTAATTCAAAAAATAATGTCTCTTTACTGTCAAGTAGCCTAATTAAATTTAAAAAAGAAATAAAAATTGATATTTATTGGTGTTTAGTGGATTTTTTAAAAAGTTTTCTTCAAATATTTATAATAAATTCTATACATAAAGACATGGAATGAGGTATCTAAAAATATTGATTGCAATTAAAAGTTTAGATATAACCGCTATACCAAAAGACACAAAAATAATTTCAAAAGTTTTATTTTCTAGATAATTTTTATTCTTATTCAGCATTTTTTTTTGGGAAATGATTTTACCACACCCTTTTTTGTTAACGCCACACCCTGCAAGTGTATTTTTTGTGCAAAAATACACTTGCAGGGTGTGGTGTTAACAAAAAAGGGTGTGGCAAAATCACTAGCCTTTTTTTTACTTACACTTTAATTTTTTTAATTTTTACGGGCGGGGCGGGTAAACCCGTTTCCCGATCAGGGCGGGAACGGAGGTACCCAAAAAAAACCTGGTCGGGGCGGGGCCGGGGTCGAGTAATGATTTTCGGGTCGGGGTATGCAAAAACCCGCCCCGTCCCGTTGCCATTCCTAATGAATAGGGTTGATGGTGGGGATTGATTCATATTGTTTGGGGAGGAAGAAGAAAAAGGACAATGTTGTCTTTTAACATGGTAGTTTAACTTTATTAAATCTTATTTTTCATTCCAACTCTCAAAATTGGTGTGTGTAGCACACCTTCCGTTAATTTGGAAGGAAAATATGACGGTAGCACTTTAGTCCAAAATCACGATAAGGTGAATTTGTCATTTTGAAAAGTCAAAAGAGGTGATTCGCCAAATGCCTAAACCACAAGGAGCTAATTAATCCGTACTTTAACAAAAAAAAAAACTGAAAAAAGCCATTTATTTGGATCGACACATAGACTGCCGCAAACGCAAAATATCGTACTGTCGTAAACGCAAAAGATCACATTAATAGGACATCAGTATCAAAATGAATGAAATACATTTATCTTAAAGTTTTTCTATAATCATACTACATGTTAAATTTTTCATTACAAACGTGTTTGATACATCGGATCAAAAAAAAAAAAAAAACGTGTTTGACACATATTAATAATGATGTACAATCAATGTGATTTTTGACGTTGAGAAAAACTTGTCGAGATGAACAAAATAAATGACTCATATATTTTGTGGGCAAGAGATGGAGCCAGTAAACTACCATCCATCCACTACATTTTTTGTGGGGCTCACCCTGAGTCTCAAAAAAATACAGAAAAATATCCATAAATTTTAGAATAATATTTTATGGGGCCCTGTAAAAAATCAACTCCAACGGATATTGGTAATTATTATTTCTTGATTCATAGGGGCGAAACTGCTCAACTGCACAGTTTCGCCTCTACAAATCCAAAAATAATACTTACCGATATTTGTTGGAGCTGATTTTTTACAGGGCCCCATAATATATTATTTTAAAATTTATGGACATTTTTCTATATTTTTGTGGGACCCAAGATGGGCTCACAAGAAATGTAGTGGATGGATGTAGTGTACCTAGACTTATTGAATTTTATACTCCCTCCATCCCATTTTTATTGTTCATTTTTTAATTGCGTGCCATTTTTTAACTACTTATATCTTTTAATCTATAATGTTTTTCATAATTTTAAAAATTTTGTATTATAGAACTAATCGAGATCTATCAAACAAGATCCATATTGCATATTTTTAATTTAAGATTCACACTAAAAGATATAAATAAAAGACATAAAAGAGACAAACAAAATAATAGACAATGAAAATGGAACGGAGGGAGTATCATTTTGTGCCCGAGTGAGTCTCAACGTCCTTATCTAGATGTTGATAATGTCAAAATTATTTTTGTTAATGTCAAGATTTTCATGCATCTAAGAAATTGTACCATTTTTATAGGGTGCAGAGCAAAATGCATTAAAATTTTGACTTTACAAAAATAATGTTGCATTATTAACCGCAAACATAAAAGTACGTGTCCCCTCCAAGAGCCTCAAATGGCCACAAACATAAAAGTGCTCCCTCTAATAACCTCAATACAGCCTAGCTGAATATACTCCATATTAGGAACCATTCACTAGCGACAACCCAAGGAGTTTGATCAAATGAAAACGAGCATGAGAAGACAAATAAGTGACTGTCCTTTTTTGATCCGAAGTGAATTTCATTAAAGCCAATAAGGCAACATACAATGATTCCTTTCAATTACAATGATAAGGAAAACTAAACCGGCCCATCTCAGAGGATAAACATGCAAAAAAAAAGGAGACAAAGAGACGCTAGAGTCTAGGTCCTAAGCATGAGCCGTAGCTCACTTCTCACTGCCTCAAAGGGTTGTTCACGAGGAGCTAGCAACCTATCATCCACCCCGCCTCGGGCCGGCTCAGACAATACTAAATCGAAGGAAACAAGAGAGAACACAAACAAAACAGAAATTACAGCAAATGATGAGCACCCAATTTTGTAGATATTTGGTGCGGCTAGTCCCGTTTTAAGTTGTTTTATCTTGCGTTTATTTAGCTTTTATTGCAATATTGCTCGTAAGGTATTTTTGTGAGTATTTCAGGTCAAACGTGCTAATAAGGTGGATTTGGATGCCAAGCGGAGTTCCGGGATGAACCAAGAGTCCAAGTGGTCGCCGATACTCATTTCATTGTCACCAAAGCCTAACGGTGTTACAAGAAGCCTAGAAGATGGGCCGGTGGTCAGATTCGGCGAGGAATGTGCCAAAGTGTTTCAAGTGAGCCTAATGCTTCGAGGATGGCCCTCGAGGGCATCCGAGGATCCAAGACCACATGGCATACTTCCGCAAAGTCCCGTTGATCATGTAATGAAGCATCAGAGAGCCGTCGGGTCACCACAAGGCTTGGTGAACCAAGCTGTCCAGTTCTGCAGTTTTTTCACAGAAGTATGGATACCTCAAAAATTAGGTATCCATACCATCATGCCGATTTGCAAGACAGTTGAGTTGGTATGCATACCTCATTTTTGAGGTATCCATGCCAATGCCCTTCGGCCAGCACCTTTTGCTGAATATTTCAACTTTCCTTTTATGGAAAGTTTCCACTTTTGGGATGTTTTTGGGATATTTTGGGGGACATTTTGGTCCTTTGTAAGGCTGGTTTGTAAGGCTTATAAATAGCCTCTTATGCCATATTTGGAAAGGATGTAGTTCATTATTAGCTTTAAGTCTTTTTAAGTTTTAGAACTCCATTAGAGTCTTCAAGCTTTTCTAGTTTAATCCTTCAAGAACTCTAGTAAGTCCTTCTCGTTTATTGTTTTCTCGTTTATTAATGTTGTAGCTACAAGCTAGATCCTTATATAAATCAAGTTTATTTCCGTTTTTATCGCCTAAGCATGTTTTCACTTCCTAGCCTTGTTTCTAGTCAATTTGCTATGAGTGAGTAGTTAATCGGTTTGGTCATGGGGTGAGGTTTGCTCCATGGATTAGTCGTTTAAATGGTTTCGCTTAAACTTTAGCTTAATCTCAAGGTTTTGAATGAATTAAACTCATGATTTCTAGCTTTGATCATGAGGTCGGTGGCTTCTTTGATCAATGAAGTCTATCGCCTCATGCTACGTGCTTGATTAATCTTACGCGTGCGAACGATCTTTTTTCGTCTCTCACTTGCGTTAAATGAGTTCAATTTGAATTAGAGCTTTGAATTGAGTTACAAGTAGTCTTCAGTTTTTAATTCTTCTAGTGGAATCCGGACGGTTTCGGTCCATACATGAGTTAGATGAAGAAACCGTTTAATGGCTAAGTCATGGGTAAATCGATCCTTTTGACTCGACCACCTTAATCTAGTTAACTTCAAAGTTTAATTCCATCTTTCGAATCGAACACCAAAGTTGGCCGCTTGAAAGCCGAAACTCTTTACTCAACATCTATTCCAAATTCGCTAAAGAAGATTTCTCTGTGGGAACGATCCGGTTCTTCCGGTTTATATGCTATCAACGACCTAGCCCTATGCTTGGGTGCAAACCTTTCTAGGAGGTTAGGTTGCGGTGATAAGCAAATTTTGGCGCCGTTGCCGGGGATATCTTGTTTTAGCTTATTTGGAGGTTTGACAAACCACTGTAAGTATCCATCTTTTGTTTTTAGTTTCATGTTCTTTTACTAGTTAGAATGGAGGAGGAATATGGGAAATTTTTCCCCATGCGTATGCACGAAATTCAAACCTTCATCGAAGTAGATGATGAGCCATTTTATGCATGCTGGGAAAGATATAAAGGTTTGTTTTATGGAGTCCCACATCATGTCTATGACGATTTTCAACAAGCTTACTATTTTTATGAAGGACTTTCTCGAAAGAGTAAATACTTCGTAGACGTGATGTGCAATGGAGATTTTTTGGACAAAACGCCCGCCGAAGCATTGTATTACTTTGCTCATTTGGCTAAAGCTTCGCAAACTGGGGTTTATTTTTATACTGTTGAAAATGCAAGTGAGCGGCGTATCTTTCTTGATGATTCTGATTTGGATTCCGAAAACTCCTCAGAGTTTGGGGGGAATGATGAGCTCTCTCCCCTTGAGTCCTCCCCTCCCCTTGAATTTTTGCCTATGTGTGAGGCTCCGCAGGAGAAACATCTCATAGCTGAAGAGATGGAAGTGGATGAGACCAACATTGGGTCTCCTATGTGTGAGGAACCGGCTCTTGTGATAGGAATGATCGACCAAGTATCCTCCCCTTGTGGTATCTACCCATTGGGGAAATTACTCACTATTAAGGAAATGGACGAGGAGGTGGATTATTTGTACTCTTTGTTAGAAGAGCGAGACCAAAAGATTGAGACCAACTGTTGGTCTCTTACTTGTGCGAAGCAAGACTTCATTGGAGTCGAATTAATTGAGGAACCTTTTATGGACTCCTTGTGGGCAGAGCAAGATAATGCATATGAGACCAAGAGTAGGTCTCCTACTCTTGAGAATTCGACTCTTGTTTTGAAGGTTAATCTGGTTTGGCATATACACTTGGTGGAACTTCAATTTTTGAAACGAATTCGGCATATGCTTTACTCTAAGTATCTTTTCTTGTGGAATGGTCGAATTCAATTCTTGGCGAAGAATGTGGGGTGGCATGCTATGTTCCTACTATTGGTTTTTGCAGGCATGTTGAATGTTCGGAGCCCGCGTTTGGCTGAACGTACATAAACTCTTTCTTTTTCGTTCTATTTTCTTTTTCTCTTTTGATGGTCTGGTATAGCCACCCGTTTCTTGCTTGGGAAATGGGAAGAAAAGTATGACTCGTTCAATCGTGTGAAGAGTTGGTTGGAAGGTACGTTTACTCCCCCTCTTGTATTTCATTTCAATTGTCTTCATGCTATGAGGACATAGCATCGTTTAAGTTGGGGGGAGGGATATATATGCTATATATATGTTTATGAGACTTGTCTCATTGGTAAACATTGGTAAAATTTAAATTTTTTTTTATTTTTGTGCAATCTTCCCTTTTTGGTAATGTTTTCGTTTGTTAGATACTTTAGATATGCTCAATTGTGTTAATATGGCAAGAGTCGTGTATCCCATCGAATTTGGTTATAAGTTTGAATCCATGTCATATGCATATACATGAACTTTGATGAACAAGTTGAGCCTAAAAGTCAAGTCAAGTAGTGTGCATCGTTAGAGTTGAGATTCGTTTTGAAGCATCCCATGCTTTTTGTTCTCATTTCCCGCATTTGCGTAAATAATATCTTTTGTTCATGCTTGAGTAGTGTATATATCTTTCTTGCATCTTTTTGGAGTTGTTCGCGTACTTAGGAAATGATTCAAGGCATTTTTGTTTGATTAAACCACATAAGAGTCTCCTTATCCTTATTTTGAACCATAGTCCGAGTCTCTTCCGTTGTTCAAACCTAGGTAACCGGATGTTTGGAGGGTTGTGTGTCAATAGTTTTCAAAGATTCAAGGAGGTTTGGGGGTGGTGTGAATATGATAGAAGTGGTTGGGATGTAAAAAGGTGAAGAATTGGTATATGATTCCCTATCTCTCCTCTCCCACTACGAAAGCTTAAGCCCCAAATTTTCATCTCCCTCTCCAAAGCCTTCAAACTTGGACCCTCAATCTCTCTCAATACAAATCTCAATTCAAATGACCCTATTCCTCAAAGAAAAATCAAAGAAATGCTATAAAGAGCAAAAGCATATTTGAAAGAGGGTTGAATACTTTGACGAGAGGATTGGTGTGACCTCCGGGCTTGCATACATTCCGGATGAGAAAAAGTCCGATGGAAAGGGGGAGCTCGATGCTTAATACCGTGAGGAGCCGGATGTGAATGTTGTTTATATGTGGTAGAGTCGGTGGTAGTAGTTTTTCGTTATTTCTTTTTCGTAACTTTCTTTGGTGTTTGGCCGTTATGTGGCCGTGCCTTGGGTAGTTTAGGGTCGGTAGTGGCCAAGGGGTAGATGAACCATGCAAATATATGGCCACTACATTTTTGTAGTCTCTTTCCCTTTGTATCCAAGGTCGTTATAAGCTAATAAAGTCCTCTGTTGATCTTTAGTACGCTAATTAACTCTGTTTGATGCATGTTTGATATTTACTGCTTTTTGAGTATGATTTATTCCTTTGTCGTGCATACTTGTCAATAATTAGCTTTCCTTCCTTTCTAAGCGCTCTTTTGATAGCATGCGTAGCTTTTTGTCTCTGGCTATTGCATTTACTCGCTAGCGCTTGTCATGGGATGTATCTCATTTCTCAATGTGTGAAAAGTTGAATAAGAGTGTATCCTTGTGAGTTTTGGAGTCGAAACTCGTTGTGATGCATGCATGCTTGACTATTCTAATATGGCATAGTTTGTTCATCCAAGTTCATGGCATGTTTGTGCGGGGATTGCATATGATTGGATTTGAAGGGGTGTTTTGGACTCTTGCCAAGTTGTAGTTATTGAGCATAGTTTTTGTATCTTCATTTCGGGGAGGTTGTTTAGCTTAGTTTAATACATTTTGTTTTAGTTTGCTAGGGACTAGCAAAGTTCAAGTTGGGGGGTGTGATGAGCACCCAATTTTGTAGATATTTGGTGCGGCTAGTCCCGTTTTAAGTTGTTTTATCTTGCGTTTATTTAGCTTTTATTGCAATATTGCTCGTAAGGTATTTTTGTGAGTATTTCAGGTCAAACGTGCTAATAAGGTGGATTTGGATGCCAAGCGGAGTTCCGGGATGAACCAAGAGTCCAAGTGGTCGCCGATACTCATTTCATTGTCACCAAAGCCTAACGGTGTTACAAGAAGCCTAGAAGATGGGCCGGTGGTCAGATTCGGCGAGGAATGTGCCAAAGTGTTTCAAGTGAGCCTAATGCTTCGAGGATGGCCCTCGAGGGCATCCGAGGATCCAAGACCACATGGCATACTTCCGCAAAGTCCCGTTGATCATGTAATGAAGCATCAGAGAGCCGTCGGGTCACCACAAGGCTTGGTGAACCAAGCTGTCCAGTTCTGCAGTTTTTTCACAGAAGTATGGATACCTCAAAAATTAGGTATCCATACCATCATGCCGATTTGCAAGACAGTTGAGTTGGTATGCATACCTCATTTTTGAGGTATCCATGCCAATGCCCTTCGGCCAGCACCTTTTGCTGAATATTTCAACTTTCCTTTTATGGAAAGTTTCCACTTTTGGGATGTTTTTGGGATATTTTGGGGGACATTTTGGTCCTTTGTAAGGCTGGTTTGTAAGGCTTATAAATAGCCTCTTATGCCATATTTGGAAAGGATGTAGTTCATTATTAGCTTTAAGTCTTTTTAAGTTTTAGAACTCCATTAGAGTCTTCAAGCTTTTCTAGTTTAATCCTTCAAGAACTCTAGTAAGTCCTTCTCGTTTATTGTTTTCTCGTTTATTAATGTTGTAGCTACAAGCTAGATCCTTATATAAATCAAGTTTATTTCCGTTTTTATCGCCTAAGCATGTTTTCACTTCCTAGCCTTGTTTCTAGTCAATTTGCTATGAGTGAGTAGTTAATCGGTTTGGTCATGGGGTGAGGTTTGCTCCATGGATTAGTCGTTTAAATGGTTTCGCTTAAACTTTAGCTTAATCTCAAGGTTTTGAATGAATTAAACTCATGATTTCTAGCTTTGATCATGAGGTCGGTGGCTTCTTTGATCAATGAAGTCTATCGCCTCATGCTACGTGCTTGATTAATCTTACGCGTGCGAACGATCTTTTTTCGTCTCTCACTTGCGTTAAATGAGTTCAATTTGAATTAGAGCTTTGAATTGAGTTACAAGTAGTCTTCAGTTTTTAATTCTTCTAGTGGAATCCGGACGGTTTCGGTCCATACATGAGTTAGATGAAGAAACCGTTTAATGGCTAAGTCATGGGTAAATCGATCCTTTTGACTCGACCACCTTAATCTAGTTAACTTCAAAGTTTAATTCCATCTTTCGAATCGAACACCAAAGTTGGCCGCTTGAAAGCCGAAACTCTTTACTCAACATCTATTCCAAATTCGCTAAAGAAGATTTCTCTGTGGGAACGATCCGGTTCTTCCGGTTTATATGCTATCAACGACCTAGCCCTATGCTTGGGTGCAAACCTTTCTAGGAGGTTAGGTTGCGGTGATAAGCAGCAAATATGGACTAATCCACTAGCACGCTGGCCAAAACTTCGGCCGAGAGAAATCCTTCAGTTGTCGCATATAGAAGCACTGACGAGTCTCGGCCGCAAGCGGTTATATATATGTTCGAATCTGACAAAGACTGAACATTCCAAATCTTGGGGCAATTAGAGGATTTGCTCGATCGTTAACTTCAGAACCCCTGAAATCAGTGGCGGACCTAGGAATTTGATATAGTGGGGGCATCAATTTTCTTTGTAACCGTAAGGTCCGTAATATATGAGTTATAGTTAAGCACATTCGCACCAAAATAATTTTAGCATTCATGATAAAGTAACAATTTTAAAGTATATATGTATTTTAATAACTAGCTACTTGGGCAAACTTGCGCACCTCGATTATATGCGTTAAAACAAAATTATCACATGTTAATCATCTATTTTCCTATTATTAACTTTATGAGTACAAATTTCGGGAATCAAAAGTACAAATGCAATGTACGAATTCATATTTTGCACTACACAAATGATCGGAGATGTTGAGGGAGTGAGGAAAACCTTGATTGGGAAAGTTGGAGCGTTCGCACTATTTTTCGAAACATTGATTAGGAAAGTTGGAACGTACTGCCAAGATTTTGAAAAAGAGAAAAGAAAAACTAATGGGAATGGTGGGGTCAAACCCACAAACGTACTGCCAAGATTTTGGAAAAAGGAAAAAACTAATGGGAACGACTTGAAATCACAAGCTCATGATTCCCAAAAGTAGCACTTTACCACTGTACCAAACAATGATAACTTGATTATAATTGACATATATACACAAAGTCGAATTTTATTTTTTTAAAAGGGCATGGGGGCACGTGCCCGCACGTGCCCCAAGGTGGGTCCGCCCGTGCTGAAATAGTCGAGGTGAACACATGCAAGCTGATCCAAAACATCCGGTTAAAAAAAAAACCTATCCCCTAGTGACGGACTATTTTATATTTTTGGTCTCACTCAGTGTACTTTTTCTCATCTTTGTACAACGATAAAGCAAAGAATGAAAGAGGAAGAAAAATATTAAAAGGGATGATGAGAAGTGAGAACAAGAAAATTTGTAGCATTTTCTACTTCTAAAAGAGTACGTAAAATAGTTTCTGAGAAGACTAATTATTATTTTTTATTGACAAGGGAATATTTCATTATCACAAATGATTAAAAAAACATGAAATCGGAGTAAAATAGGAAAAGAGCCACATGAAACAGCTTCAAGAGTAAAAAACATGGACTCCTAAACCTCCCAAAATTTTTAGAAGGAGAAAAAACACCGAAAACGCCAAATGAAGAACTGGTTGAGAAGATATTTTTTTATTTTTTGATCGCCGAAACAAATTTATATATCTCGAAGATAAAAATATAGAGTTGAGAAGAGCTTATTGATATGAAGTTGGTTTGAGTATCTTCTCGATCTTTACTTTCAAAACTTGAACTCACCCTAACATTGTTTTCCTAGACTTTTTGTACCTTGAAAATGTCACCATAGTAATTCCAACAACTAATAACTAATTTTAATAATGCAAAATGGAAGCTCCATTAATCTTAGGTAATGATCATATTCACCTTCGGTATGGCTCACATCACATCAATCAACTTTTGATACACTTCATTTTATGGGTGATTTTGCAATAGAAAAAGTCCAGCCAGAGAGATACATAGCACACAGTTTTAACGAACACTTGCATGGGTGGGTGAGCTCACACTCAGCGTGCGGTGGGTGCAAAAGGTATATGTTCTTTGTTTTTTTGATAGTTCAGGTCCGAGTCAATTTATGCGTATCTCAACTAATTAAAATCGAAGTAAAGTGTGTGCATATATATATATATATGTTTGTGTAAATTAAGTGAAACAACCACTAAGACTTCATTAATAAAAGATTATAATTGGGAACACTTTTTCTAAAGTTCTTTGTTTTTAGTAGTGTAATTTCAATAACCGCGGTGGCGTCTGTTCTACATTTGCTCTACTGGTGCTACGCTGTAGTTAGTTTTTATGATCAAGTTCAGATCACCCATCTAGCTACTTTGCATGAGGTATTTTCCATGCACATGACCAGAGCCGGTTTTGGACATACGCCAGTGATGCGGCCGCATCTGGCCCTCAAATTTTCACGAATTTTGTGGGCCCCTATATATTTTGTACCCTTAGGTATAGGAAGGTTAAATGGATTAGCTATGTTATCCATTGAAAAAGATATGGTGTCGAAACTTGATTATAATAGCTTAATTACTACTTTTGCTGCAAAAAATGCGAGAAGGGTGATGTTTAAGTAATATATTTTGGATTAAAGTATATAATGATTATTGAGTTTTGTGTTATCATTGTTTTTAATTCTTCTAGTCTTTTATTTATTTATTTATTATATAATGGGCCTCAAAAATAAAGTTCGCATCCGGCCCCAAAAAACTCAGAGCCGGCACTGCACATAACATACGTTCTCTACCTCGGGTGTTCAGTACCTTGTTGGTTATCGGTTAGTTTATGTGGGAATTAAAGATCGTCATCACCGTATCCTTTGGTTTGTTTTCTGATTTATTTGATATTGATGTTTTTGTCGATGTATTTTTGTTTTTACTCTGCAGTGTCCATTAGGTCGCTTAATTTTCCTATATTAGCTGCACACAATGATCAATCCTAATATTGTGATTATTAATATATTTCTTAATTGCTCTTCCGATAAACAAACAAAATTATGGTCACTCTCATGTAAGTCCCATCCCATTTCTAGCTTCCTTTCACTATCAAATATGGGATGATATATAGTTTTGTTTGCGTCCAATTTTTTTCCATAATCCTTTGCTTCCAGCTAGCTTTGGATTTCTGAGACATTAATTAATTAAAAGGCCCATTAATCCCGGATTTTCCATCAATTTAATTACCTCAATCGAAGGGCATGCAAGAAAAAACACAAGTGGTTGGTAGAGTAGTGATATATAGCTGGAAAAATGTCTTAGGTTGTTGTGTTTGGTTGGCATTAATTACCTGCTTTTTATGTCATCCAGCATTTTTACCGGATTCTTCAAATTTTCACATCAAGCGTAGGTCGCCGATCAAAAAAAAAATAAAAATTCAAAGCGTAGGTTTCTACCTCATATGACGATTCGAAGGCTTCACTTTTGTAGTACACCCTAATAGATCCTTTGGGACCGGTCGATACGAAGCTTACTTTGGCTTTAAATGGGACTCCCGCTACTTGACAGTGGGATTTGTCTCCCAAAAATTAATTGAGCTGTGCGTAAGATAGATTGGACCAGGGGCGGATCCACCTTGGGGCACGTGCCCCCACGCCCTTTGAAATTTTTTTCCCGATTTTGTATATATAATATATATATATTATATATGTCGAATATGTGCAAATAAAGCAATGTTTGGTGCAGTATTAGAGTGTTGGCTTTGTGAACAAGTTTGTGTGTTTGTGTCCCCCCACTCCCCGAAGTATTTTTATTTTTTATTTCAAAATCCTGGCACTACAAAATAGTGGGCACCTTGGAGGAAAAGCGAAAAAACAGATCATCTATCCTCCCATAGCCAGAACAAAGGTTTCCCCTACCCTCCCAACGTCTCCGATCATTTGTGTAGTATTCAATATGGATCCGCACATTGCATTTGTACACTTTTGGTCCCCCAAAACTTGTACTCATAGAGTTAATAATAAGAAAATAAATGATGAATATGTGATAATTTTGGTTTAACGCATATAGTCGAGGTGCGCAAGTTTGCCCAAGTAGTTGGTAATTAAAACACATATATAAAATTATTACTTTATCATAAACGCTAAAATTATTTTGGTGTGAATAATGTGCTTGATGGTAACTCATATATTACGGTTACAAAGAAAATTGGTGCTCCCACTATGTCAAATTCTTGGATCCGCCACTGAATCGGACACCTGGTTATAAAAATGAAAAACTCAATAGACCCTTCAAAGTTCAAACATGACCATTTGTATACATACTAGTTTTTTCTTAATAAAAAAATGATACTCCTAACAAGACAAATAAGTGAAGGTACAAAAAATGACCAAAGTAAAACCTTGAAGTGATCAAGTAATTAACGTTTAATTTAACATTTTGAACGCTGCATGCTACTTGTGAAGTCAAATTCAGAGGGTGAGATTGCGTCTAAGGTATCTGAGGAAAGATGTAAAAAGTCCTTAAAAAATTAAACATTTTTGGTATTTGGTTTTTAAGGAACCCACTGAAGATGATCAAATCCTGATCCGAAGGGGAGCAAACCAATATATATGTATATAGCACCTAGTAATTTCAGTCGGTGGTAGTAATTTTTGCGAATCACATAAGCAGCGGCGGCTCTAGAATTTTAGTTCAGAGGTGACAAAAACATAAAGAAAAAAAATTACAAAGCTCTATATACAATGAAATTTTTTATTACGATTGAAAAGAATTGTGCTTAATTTATTTTATTTTGTGAGTTATATTATATTAATACTTACAAATTCAAGTGAATTTTTTTGTACTTTGACTACTCATGAATAATTCAGTGCCGACAATATGAAAAAATATGACAGAAAGAACAAATTATATGTAAAAATACGAAATTTTAGTGCATTTTTCGAATCCAGAGGGCCGGCTCGCTTGAACCCCCTCAAACATAGGTGCAGTCGCCCATGCACATAAGATAAAACGATTGAACAAATGAATAATATATGTTAGTGCCATTTTCAACATTTTGAAGTGATCCTTTGATTAGATATGGTTTCTGTCATGAACAAATGAATAAGGATGGCGCCATTTTCAACATTTTTGAATTCTTTGGATTAAATATGGTTTCGGTCATGAACATTTACCATCACTTTTAAAAGATATCTGAAAAAGAAAAACACAAGAAAGTACCATTAGGGGCACTTATGCGTAAAAACCTTTGGACTAGCAAAAATTGGTAGGAGCTGTAGAGATTTAGTCTATTAGTACGCGCAAGTTGACTTGGGGCTAGACACTCTATGTTAAAAAAATACACAAGAAAGTACATATGATACATATGTCTACTTTAATTAAGCCAGTCAAAGAACACTAGTTTGAGCTAGTGAGGTGAAAGTGCCCATAAAATTTTGATTGGGTCAATTCTTCAGTCCAACTTCTTCATATCATCATCATCATATTATAAAGTCTCAAAATTAACTTTAGTCGTAATTAATCTTATTTTATGAACTCGATTTGACTATATTGGGTCCATCTATTTGAATGAGGATATTTTATTTGGAGATTACTAATCGCCCCCATGTCAGAACCCCGACACGGATTGAAAATTGGAGCAATTAATTTTTAAATATATTTTTAATATATAAACAATCTAAAAAAATTTAAGTGCTCCAATTTTTAATCCGTTTGAATAAGTGCGAATATCTTATTATTCTGAACATATTATTCTAAAGGATCATAATTAACTTTTGTCTCTAGAACTCTCATAATTAAGTATATACTCTTTATTTAGGATCCTGTGGAACCGAAACATGATTATTAGAGCCTTAAAGTCAAAAGTTAATTAAGTCTTTTTAGAATAATATGTTCAGAATAATAAGATCTTCGCACTTGTTCAAACGGATTAAAAATTGGAGTACTTAATTTTTTTAGACTGTTTATTTATTAAAAATATAGTTAAAAAATTAACTGCTCCAATTTTCAATCTGTTTGAACCAGTGTGAAGATCTTATTATTCTGATTATATTATTTTAAAGTGACATAATTAAATTTTACCTCTAGAGCTCTTATAATCACGTTTCTGCTTCATATGATTGCAAATAGGAAGCCTAAAGATTTTTTTCCTTACCCCGGCCCTCTTTCACATTTTCCTCTTAGATACATTTGCAAGTTAAGTCATGTTGTAAAAAAAGGGAGTATTAATGTGTAATGGTGTACGAACTTTGTGTTATTGACACTACCAAATTAATCAAAAGGAGATGGATCGTAAATGGTAATTGATTTTCACATTCTCCGTATTGTAATTTGCATTCCTTTTTTTTTGTTTGTCTTTATTCATTTGAATTTATAACAATTTCCTTTAGTGTATGAAGAATTGAACAAGTGAAAGGACAACGTTGTGATTTCATAAGAATAAAATAGAAAAAAAGAAGAAGGAGTGTACGACATAATTCGGGAGAGTGTGAAAGCCAGTACTCCCCATTGCAAATTTGCTGCCTTAAAACTTTATATTTCTCTAAATCGGTCCCTTATACTAGGTATTGGGATCATAAATTTGTGAATTAATGGTTAAGTACAATATTGATCGAAGTTTAGACTCAAGGACCATGACGATGTTAAAGAAAACCTCAGGGGGTGTCGGTGAAATTTTCCCTAAAAGCTATTCAATGAATCAAAAATTTCTTGGCAATTTCATTTAATTTGACTTTTCTTCCCTATTTAATGGGGTTGTAATCTTATAAATAGACCTGATCAAAGTGCTTACATTTTAATGTACCTACTAACTTCTAACCGTTTTGTTTGATAAATATTGCTCTCAAATCACTTAATGATCCAACATCATGTGGACCATCACGTACCCATATTTATACCACAAATTTCAATCCATTTCCTTAATTATATTCAAATTTTTGTACATAAATTTTTTTTCGGCAACAAAGTTTTACTATTATAACTCGACAAAAGAATCCTCTCAACCCTATCTCTCTCTTCCTCTCTTTCAACCCTAGCCTCCACAACTCCTTGATCTTCTTCCTTCCCCTTCCCCCATGGGTTCCATACCCGTGTGCGGCGGCGGGAGGGGGAGGTTATGGTACTACCGACTCCCTTTCTTTTTTTTGTTTTATATTTTTTTTCCCCTTCCGTCTCTTCAGATCTACGACTTATTGTCTAATCTGTGAGAGTTTTGTCTCTCGTCGTTCAACGAGAGTTATTAGTTTCGTCTTTGGACGAATTTTGTCTACAGATCGGGTTCTCTCAATCGAGGTTGCTTCACAACGATATCTGTGCTTCAGCGTTCTATCCCTACACGATGTCTTTGGCGAGGCAATCCGTGGCGGCTTGACAGATCTGTAGTTCTTGGGAGTTCATTGGTGCGTTCATACTTGGGTGGAGTGCATTTGATCATCTGGGTATTTGGTGTCTTTTATCTTTAACTTTGCACTTTTTCTCGTTTGAGACTCCTAATTAGATGTTAGGCAGTTTAAAAGTGTCGCTATTACGTCAGGTCATGTCTGGGTTAGGATGAAAGACATCGATTGCCTTGTGATTTACTTGTTTTGTATTTGTTTGACGATTAGTTTCGTTTTGTCCAAGTTCTTTATAATGATCTCCGTTTTGTAAGTACCGCTGGACGTTTATTAATACAATCTTATCACTTTTTGACCCCAAAAAAAACTCGACAAAAGATACTTGGTGAAAGAAATTACAAAAAAGTTTAAAGTCAAAAAAGTCACCATTACAATTCCCTTTCACACTTTC
The DNA here is from genome assembly GCA_020567845.1 of Rhododendron henanense subsp. lingbaoense. Lineage (NCBI taxonomy): Eukaryota > Viridiplantae > Streptophyta > Magnoliopsida > Ericales > Ericaceae > Rhododendron > Rhododendron henanense. The sequence continues at coordinate 14,541,945 of CM036318.1, forward strand.
TTGTCATTCAATTATTTTGACTGTACCAACCATATCTCTTTTTTTTGGGTCAATTTGGTTGTTTTCCACAAGGTACCATGGTCTCTCCCTTTCGAGTATTTAATAGCTACCTATGACTATTGTTTCAAAAGAAAAAAAATATTTGACTCTGTAGATTTTACCTTCGAATAGTTTAATTGAATCTTGAATTCGTACTTCTTTTTTTCTTGCAATTATTGTACTATTACTTTCCTTTTTGGTGTGAATGCACAGCCGAAAGAAACGGAATAATCTCCCCCAAGGAATTTAGCTAGGTGGGTCTGAGAAAACAATCAAAGAACTTGTGTCCCAAGAGGTCGCAAGTTCGAATCTCACGAAGGCCGCTGGAGATTTTTCCCGCTGTTAATCTCAGAGTCCCGCAATTAGTCGAAGTACGCCCAAACATCCAATTATTATTAAAAAAAAAAAGACTGATTAATACCTGAAAATGCGGTGTAGCTTGGAAACACGTAATATACCTGTATATAGCTTTCAGGTGTTGAAATTGGAATGGGATATAAACCGACTAATACGGTGGACTTTCAATCAACTATTTATTTCCCACCATATTCTAATTATGGCCCATACTTCTACCAAATAAAATGGGGCCCAGGCTACGCGCGTAGTGGAGAAGAATAATTAAGCTTATTTTGGCATAATAAACCACATAGCATTTTTTTTTTTGGTCTTTATTCAAAATTTTTATTTTTTGCATTTGTTAATTTTTTGCATTTCAAATTTTTATTTTCGCATTTGTTAATTTTTTGTGGATTATTATTTCGTTATGACGAGAGAAATCTAAAAAGTATTAAAAAATTACGATCGAAACCCTATATAATTTTTTGAATAAAGACAAAAATAAGCCAATAAATAAACTTTTTCGTCTTTATTCAAAAATTTTGATTATGATTGTAATCTCTTACTTTTTAGATTTTTCTTGTCATGACGAAACAATAATCCACAAAAGTTGGGGCCGGCTCTGCTTGGTGTGCCACTAAAGTTCAATCAATATTGGGTTAGAACACTTGAGGGTAGAGTTGATACCAATGTGTGGACTTGAAGAAGCTGGTTGGGGGCTTTGCCCGCCAGCATTGAATAACATTCATTCCTTAACTAAGTTCCCAAACGAGAAGGATATCAGTACAGACATGTGCGTACACACCCGTGAACGCCTTTGGAATCCGTCTTGGGTCCCACAAATATGATTCAAGCCGCTCATTTTGTTCAAAATATTTTGTTTAGGGTCCCTTGTAAAATATCAGCTCAATCTGATATTGATAAGAGCGTTTACAAAACATCCAACTTTCCTTTAGAATTTAGCCTAAAAACCAAAGGAAAGTTGGATGTTCCGTAGACGTTCTTACCGATATCGGGTTGAGCTGATATTTTACGAGGACCCTAAACGAAATATTTTGAACAAAATGAGCGGCTTGGATCATGTTTGTGGAGCACGAGATGGGTCCCAAAGGTGTATGTACTCGAGGTATGTACGCCCATGTGTGTACTTCTAGCAAGGCTCGTTGCAAAACATAGTTTTTTTTTGGTGGTCACAGCGATATACATCAACGGGATTAGGGGAGTTAGTGAATTAATAGGTTAGTCAACAAGGAGTCCAGAGGCTATTCATAGCCCTAAATCCCAAACGCGCCCCCCGTAGAGCTCAAACCATGACCTCGACTAGGGAAGCCTATGCCTAGGGCTGTAAGTGAGCCGAGCTACTCGCGAGCTCGGCTCGGCTCGTTAAGGCTTGGCTCGACTCGGCTCGTTTAGTAAACGAGCCGAGCTCGAGCTCGACTATTCGGCTCGTTAACTAAACAAGCCGAGTAAAACTCGGCTCGTTCGACAAAAGTTCGGCTCGTTAAGTGAGGCTCAGCTCGTTAAGGAAGGCTCGTTTAGTAAATGACTAAGCTCGGCTCGTTAAGGCTTGAGCCGAGCTCGAGCTCGCCGAAACTCGGCTCGGCTCGGCTCGTTTACACCCCTACCTATGCCGCACACCAACTGAGACAGCTGGGTTTGGCGTTGCAAAACAGAGTTTCGATCGGGGCTTTGTTGTTTATAGAAGTACCACCAAATTCTGCCTACCAAAACAAAACAAAACCGTTGGCCTCTTTGTACAATATTGACTTTTTATTTTATTATTCTATTTAATGGAAAACTAAATAGATATACTACTCCAATATAAACATTGTACGTATTATATACTATATAACAAAGAAATGTTCAAAATAATTTGCCAGAAAGTCATCCCTCATGTTGCGTCCTCATGCATGCATGCATGCATTTATCGTACGAAAGCGAAACTAGGGAGTTACCCCGTTCGGCTAAATAAGTCAGGTGGCTTATTTTTTTGTCTTTATTCAAATTTTTTTCGTATTTGTTAGTTTTGTGTCAATTTTTTTGGGGATTATTGCATCTCCATGACAAGAGGAATCTAAAAAGTAAAAAAATTTGATCGAAATCCAATTTTTTTTTAATAAAGCTGAAAAAATTGGCTTATTGGCTTATTTTTGTCTTTATTCAAAAAAATTAGGTTTCGATCGAATTTTTTTTACTTTTTAGATTCCTCTCATCATGGAGATGCAATAATCCCCAAAAAATTGACGCAAAACTTAAAAATACGAAAAAAAATTGAATAAGGACAAAAAAATAAGTCACTTGGCTTATTTAGCAGAACCACCAATTTAAAAGCTATTACAAACTTGCAAAATTAGGTAAAGAAATAACATCGATCGGGTCAATTCTCAATTTCTTTTTCACCCAGTCTTGTTATAGTTCAATTGATTTTTTGACCAACTAATCGCAGAGAAAATTTGAATAATGAAAACTTAATTTTATGATCACGTACGCAACCTCTAACGTTTATCTTACTAATTGCTAAAATAAACTTCCATTGCAACCAGCCGTGGCAAACTCTAAACATGAAATTATTTAGAGTTTAGAAGTAGTTTCATAAAAATATTAATATTATAAAGGCTGAATAAGATTCTCAAGAATTTGAATGGGACTAGATGCTATATAAATTTTATTATATACTTACCGTAGTTTTTGGAGGTTCATTGATGCGTTCATACTTAGTCGGAGTCCATCTGATCATCTGCGTATTTATTGTCTTTTATCTAACACTTTATCTCTTTTGAGACTGCTAATTCTATTATATATGAATATACAACAAATTGCAAGTGCTGCTAGTTCAACTAGGCTCCATGATGCAGGGAAGCGTATGAACTACAGAAACGAATGTGCAACAAGTAGATCACAAACGACATAAGTTTAGAGAAACGCTCTCTAGATTTTTTTTTTCATTCAATAATAATTAATAATTGTCTTGCCCCGAAGGCTTACAACTTATTAAATAGGTAGAAAATCCTAACCCTAACTGATTCGTCCAAAACGGAAGCCGAATCAACTAATTAATGAAAATTACCAAAAATGGAAAAATTCAGAATAATATCAAAACTAGAAAATAGAGAAAATTCTAAGACTTCTCCCAAAAGAACAACTTAATTCGAATCTTCCTTACCCACGTTATTAGCAACTCAAATATTTCATTCAACGGCAAATTTGAGCTTTCGGGGGCCTAAACGGCTAAAAAACAAACAACACATGTACATAGCCAAGATAGAGGCATGTGTCTTGACCGTTGGGCCATTTTGGATCGAACCCAGGTGGGCCCGTCGCATAATTCCATAGTCACGTAATTACGGTTTTGTCATCCTAGGCTTAAAATGCCTAAGTTACGCATCGACTATGGCATCTGCATCACTCAACATCTGGGTTGGGGTGAAAGACATTGACTACCTTGTGTTTTTCTCGTTATACAATAGTTAGATGATTAAATTGACTTTGTCCGAGAAATCAAGCTTGGTGAAGTTAGTTTGTCTCATATCATCCCCCCACCGGAGGACTGAGTTCGAGCCCCACGAAGAGCGGATTTGGGGTTCAGGGCTATAGACAGCCTCTGAACCCCCTATTGACTAACATTCTAACACCCTGCTAAAAAAATAAAATAAAAAAATAAAAAAAAAGAAGAAAAAGTGTGACCCAAAAAAAAAAGAGACTTTGCCCAAGATATTTGTAATGAACTCCATTATATATGTGCCGCTAGACTATTACAGTATTAATATAAAGTTTTCCATTTGTCAAAAAAAAAAGTATTACAAAATTCATAAAAAAAAGACGTCACTAAATTTTTTCTTCTTAAAAGTAACACAAAATACATAAGAAGAAAGTTTGGGGTCGCCACGGGCCCCGCTTGCACCCCTCTATCTGGCTCCATGCATGGTATCACCAACCTCATGTAAGTAGCAACACATGATTAGGCCAACATTACTATCAAACTCTATACTCTATCACAATTACTACTCTGCAATATATTCCAATACTTGGCCGCGCCCTATACTTTTAAGTATAGGGGCTAGTATTTTTCCCTGGGTCCGGTGTTTCCACTAAGGAAAAACTTGGAGAAATTTTTTTTTTTTTTTTTGTTAAAAAGTTATTAGTTGTTTTCGGTAGTGAATAAGTTGTTAATAGGTTTGTGAGTAAAAAAGTTATTAAGAATAAAGTTGTTGCTAATTACAACTTTTTTTTGTTAGTGCAAACGAAATAGCAAAATGCCGAAACTTATTGAATATTGGTGTGAACGCCTTACAAAAAACGCCAAAATTTTTTCCGTTTTCCCTTAGTGGAAACACACGGCAACTCTCTAAGCCAGCCAGAGCTGAAACTATATATGTTCGCTGTGATTGCAACACGAGCTTGACTTCCATTACTACTTACTTTTGATCAAAAGTGGCGGCCAAAAACTCAATTTATATCATTGCGATCAAAATAGACTTTTTTGTTCAGTTAGTTGTGGCCTACCTTCGGGCCACTTATTTCGGTACTCCCGGAAAGTACCACGTGGTATTGCCATGTGGTACTTTTCGCAAATAAATTATCGTCATCACATAACGTGGGTCACTCTTTGTCTTCTAACCACCCAACAAAAGTTGATGATTACGTCGCTACCGCAAAGGCGAGTGAAATTTTTTTTGCCGATCGAACAAAAAAATCGTTGCGCGAATGACTGAGAGTGCCACGTAGACTACGCTGCGTGATACTCCGAGAGCTCTGTGTAATGTCACCGATGACTAGGGTACGTGGTCGTATATGGGAACCCGAAAGTTCCACTTAGGTTTTGTGAAACACAATCCTCCACAGTCCACACAAACACTCAAAATTCAAATTTGGCCAAATAGCTTTTTGTATTTTTTAATTAAGAGTAATAGTAATAATACAGGCTAAAAGTCATGAATACCTCCTTTTCTGTTCCCAATTCAAAATTATATCTCGTTTGCCAACTACTATAATATGACCTCAACAATCGACGAAAAATCATGTGCCCCGTTGTGGGATCTTTCTGACTTGTTTCGTTATTTGAGGGTTTCACATGCTTTAGGCTTATAGGTGTATTCGCCCATACGAATTCAAAAGTAATACTTACCGATATCTGTTGGAGCTGATTTTTTACATGGCTCCATAGAATAATATTTAAAAATTTATGAATATTTTTCTAGATTTTTGTAGGATCCAAAATGGGCCCAAACACATTTTTCCTTGCATGGTTCATTGCAAATTTTCCTTGCAAATAGCAGAGCTCATGAATCATGGGGAAGCGAATCCAGGAGTGTAAAAAAGCAAATATCAATTGAAAGAACGTGTTTGTACGTTGGTGCACATACAGTGCTTGTTCTCCTTGGTGTGTGTGTGTGTGTGTTTTTTTTTTTTTTTTTTACTTTTGAACGTGTTTTCGCGTTTATTATTTTGCGCTAAATTTTTTTGGATTTGGGTTAAAGCACGGGTTTTGAAATTTATCTTGAATATTTTGGAAAATATATTTGGGTAAAAGTCAAGAAGAAGGTAAAAGGGCAAAATAAAAAAAGGAGGGAACCCAAAAGAAATGGAGTGGAGGAAAAAATTAAAGGGTATTTTGGTCTCCAAAACAAATTTTACTCTTCATCCAATATTCCAACAACTTTCACTACTTTCTATAATAGTGGTGTTTAATTGACCTCATTTAATGAACATTATCAAGTGCCTTAGGGGCACACATAATCAAAACCCTACATAAAAACATGGGGGAGGAAATCATGCAAACCAAGGCCTTTGGTTGGAGAGATGCATGGTAATTTATTGCCCCACGACACCGCTTTTCCACCACATATTGGTATTGAGCAAATTCGCTTCGTAATGAATCGTTACCTCAATGATCAGTGAAAAAGAGTTTTGGGAAACAACTTGGTGATACCGGGATGATAAATAAAATTTCGGTTGGCTGCAGGCAGCCTCCTTCCACTGGTTTTCTTCATTTTCATAATGGACTGCTCTCTAATTTTGACCATGACCAAGACAGATATATATCCTCATCAGTTATCACATGCAATAAATGCATTAGCACTCAAGTAGTTGTTGGATAAATACCAAACCCATACCACAATGACATTGACATAATCTGAGGGCACCCACACCCACTAGCAGGAAATTATAATTGGGTAGACTTTGGGTGTGTACCTTTTGGGTTGCATGCAATTGTACGTGAAGGTTTTTTTTTTTTTTTTTTATATAGGCAAAAGTAACATTTATATTTATGGAAGAAAAAATAGAAAAAAAAGAATATGTGAACCGTGTGATTTCTTATTTATATTTATGGAAGTGAATAGGTTACTTGTAACGCCTCAATCAGTTCTCAATTTTGAAATCATGGCACTCTGGGTGATTAGGTTTCAGAATAAAATTTACTTACAAGAGTATGATATCATGTAAGAATCTTGTGCTACGAGGGGTCGAGACGGACCCGGAGGCTCTGCTGCGCCCATGGAGGCAGCAACCCTTACCCAGTACGGAAACATTGCCGGCAACGTTTTGGTGGAAAAAAAAAAATCCTTACCTTCTGTATTTGCAATCCTATGGAGTAAAAACGTGATTATGAGAACTCTAAAAACAAATTTTGATTATGTCTCTTTAGAATAATAAGATCTTCACATCCGTTCAAACGGATTAAAAATTGGAGCACTTAATTTTTTAACCATATTTTTTAATATATAAACGGTCTCAAAAAATTAAGTGCTCAAATTTTCACTCCGTTTGAATCGGTGCAAAGATCTTGTTATTCTGATCATATTATTCTAAAGGGTCGTAATTCATTTTTATCTCTAGGGCTCTCATATTAAGTATATGCTATTTATTTAGGACCATGTGGAGCAGAAATGTGATTATGAGAGCCCTATAAACAAAAATTAATTATGACCCTTTAGAATAATATGATAAGAATAACAAGATCTTTGCATTGATTCAAACGGAGTGAAAATTTGAGCACTTAATTTTTTGAGACCGTTTATATATTAAAAAATATAATTAAAAAATTAAGTGCTCCAATTTTTAATCCGTTCGAACGGGTGTGAAGATTTTATTATTCTGATCATATTATTCTAAAGAGACATAATCAAATTTTGTCTCTAGGGCTCTCATAATCACGTTTCTGATCCATAGGATTGCAAATAAAATATAAGAATTTTTTTTTCACCCAAACGTTGCCGTTTCAGTACTAGGTAAGGGCTGCTGCCTCCATGGGCGCAGCAGAGCCCCAGGCTCCGGTGGGGACGGAGGCTATGACACTCCCGTACTTAGGATATCTTAAATGACAATCAAAATTAAATAATTAAAATTTGTTATCTCATTTTTTAGTTATCTATTTAAGTGATTGTTAAGATTAACAATGTGAAATCTCATAATAGTCATTTTTAGTCCATAATCAAAAAATCATTTTTAAAAAGAGATAGAGAAAGGTGGGAATAAATGTAGGTGTGTGGATCCATTAATAGTAATGAGAAGAGAGAGAAATTAGGAAAGGAAATAAAGAGAATGTGATCCCCATTAAATTTGGTTATCCAAAGAGAATAAATTGTTAGTTTTGCTTATCTAACTGTCAAAATTTGGTTATTGATTAAGGAGTTGTTAAGTTTGATTATACAATTGTGAGCCATATTTTGGACCAACATTGCTAACTTTAAAATATTTTAATTTTGATTATGCCATTCGAGACACTTTTTTGATCAATAATCGTTATTTTTACCTATGGATATTTTGGCACTCGGAATAAAATTCAACAGTTTGGCCGCTTTGAAATCTTAATAATTTATGACACTTTTAAGTTAAGCTCTTTCTTAGCTTCCTTGCTCAAAATAAATTGCAAATTCCTACTTTCACCATTGTGTGACAGAGGTGTTCAATAAAATTGGCCTAACCGCTAAATTGATTTGATTCGGACCGAACCGTCTTTAATTATTTAGTCTGGTTATGGTTTCAAAAACAATAAGAACCGTTAGTTTTGGTTCAGTTATTGGTTATCAATTTAAGAACCGTGGTTAGAACCAAATTGGACTATTTAGTATTATTAATATATATATTTTTTGTTTTGTTTTCCTGATAAGTTAATTAATCTACTTAGAGGAGAAATATCATTTTTTTTTTTTTTGATAAGTAAACGGTTGTAGTGTCCACATGTAGCTCACATAATCAGTTAGTGGTACTAGAGAGCAACGATGGACACCCCTGAGATATTTTTCAACCTCTTTAATTGATTTGAAAAATATCTCAAGAGAAATATCATTTAGTGAGCCCTTGAATTTTGTGATAAACCTTGCATGACCATAGAGGATGACCAATGAGCTCTACATAATTTCAACGAATTATCTTTGAAACTACCTGCTAGTGAGTGCAAAATGATGATGATATATTGTGACCTTACTTGGCAGTACTTTATTGTTTTTTCGTGTTGACTCGGATACCCATATGGGTCAATAGGCAAAGTCCAGATAAGCTTTTGTTAGTATGAAAATTAATACACCAAAACCACACACACAAAAAAACAAGTACAATTTTTTTAAAAAGAAATAAAAAAAATGGAGAGAGAAGACACGCAAATGGTAACCACAACACCACATTGGTAATGCCACTATGTACTGGGAATAAATTCATTCATCTCGGTCGAGCATCGATTCTGATCGCCGATGTTCATTTATCTCAGGAAATGTACTTTTTTGCTTTCGACCTCGTCATGGTTTTTTCTTTCCTGATCATGAAAATGAATAGAGATCATTTTACTAATTTAATTATAAGCCCGATAGAAACAATTTTGTCATGCCCTGTCCATTGACATGTCCCACATAACATGCCCACCATGCCTGCCTGGATGAGAAGATATATGGAGTATAATTTTGCTCTTGGTAGGAGGGATTCCAAAGTTTGTTTTTGTTGAATCTTTTTTGAGCTGATTACAAAGACTAACAGAAGTAATAAGAAAGGCAACAAGTGTCCATCCGAGACCTAATTCCTAAATTAGCAAGTTGTCAACCATGGAGACACCTCAAGGAACAAAAGCCCAATACCTAAGAGGTCTTAAAGCTAATATGATTAAAGTTTTTTTAGCTGATTCATGGGGTTGAAACTTGGAAAAGTGAATATACTTCGAGTCCATCTATACTTCTCTCTCTCTAGTTTTCGATGATTGAATATGTAGGCTTTTTGTAACCAAAAGAAAGAAACAAAAATATAATACGTGGGCTTTTGGACCAGCTTAAAACACTCTACATCTCATTGTTGGATTTTGGGCCTGCCTAAAATACGTTTTCGGCCATGAACATGATGATGAATGATGATCTTAATTCCATTTTACAACTACGATATCAGAGAGTCTTGACTCTTGAGCTCTTAACTCGTACTTTTAGTCAAATTTTGAGTAAAATTTTTATTTGGTATGAAACACTCTAACGAGAAAATCCAATTCTAAGCACAAATTTGAGTAAAAGTTTTATTAATGACATATTTATAAATTTGCAAGGGAAAACTATTTGTTGTAAAAATTGGAGTCCCCCTTAAATTTGGTATAGATTAGAGTCATTGAGGAGAGTGGATTTTGGGCTTTAATTTGAGAGTTAAGCCGATCATATGTCTTAATTAAGGTTATTTTTTTGTTAGGACTTTTGATTGTATGCTTATTTTGATTTAAGTTTTTTCCCATATATGTTCTTTCTATATATGTATATACGGAGTATCTCTTTATGCTTAATGGTGAAGAATGTTTAAATTTCGAACTATTAATTGTGATTGTTCGGGGACAAATATTATAGGTGCATTACTTAGTGCTTCCTCTGTACCAAGTCTCTGGATCCGTCACTGCTCACAAGGGACTCACCCGAGTGAGTGTCAAAATCATTAACCTTGAAATTGCCTTGAATTCTGGAAAAAAAATTATGAGAGAGATTTGTGTCCAACCACTGCCCAAGTCTTTTTTTCCCACAAGGTAAAACCAATGGCAAACCCAGAATTATAAATTTGTACAGCTACAATTTGTTTATCAACTTTACACTTCCTTTAACTTGATACAAAAATCAATCCATCCAACAGATTACAATGTGAAGGGATTTGGGGGAGGGTGAACAATGGGGACCTTCGACATGGTCACGTTCCCCGAAAGCACGTTTGGCGCTACGCTATCCTCCACCTCGACCGGATTAACCTGCACCACCCTCTCCGGCACAATCTTGTCTCCGTCAACCTTAGCCAACACCTCAAAATGCATCCTCACAGTCTCCGGCTTTGTCCTCCACTCTGGAAAACCCTCAAACACATGCCCATCCCCTTCTTTCAACTTCTCCACTCCAAAACCCATCTTCACAAAGGTCCGAGCGGACACATCCGCCTTCAGCAACTTGAAAGAGCCTTCCTCGTTGGCTTTTGGTCCCAACACGGAAGAAAGCAACGCTTCGAAACCACGCAGATTGGAGTTGGACCCATTGATCGAAGTAAGGGGCCATAGAGTAGCGAACTGATCCGGAGACAGAAGGGTATTTACTTCTCCTTGGAGATCAAGGGCTGAGATGGGATCAAAAGATTTAGCCTTGGATGGTGAAGAGAGCTCCACAAGGCCTGGGGCGAGGCGCCTGAGTTTAAGCCTGTTATTGGAAGAAGGTGATGATGAGGAAGGGGAAGTGAGGGAGGTGGGGCCAACAATGCGGAGAGAGAGGGGAGGGGCGCCTTGAGTGCGTGATGCGTGACGGAGATGTTCTGCCAGAGAGAGAAGACCGGATGCAAAACTGCTGTGGGTGATGTTTAGGGGGAGTGGGAGTTCAATTGGGTGACGGAGGCTAACCGATCTGGCGCCTTTTACCGTAACCACGGCTCCATCTGCTAAGATCACCTTTTTAAGGACACCGGCATCCACGTCATGCTGTAGAATAAAAGGAATAGCAGATATTAAGTATCAATTTCGAAAAGGTTATTAGAAGAGCTCTGTACAAGATCAGGATACAAGCAACAAAAAATCAATGATGAAATCTGCCAGGTTAAAACTGAAGATTGCTCGGAAAACTTAAATCCGTGACTGTAAATTAAGCTAATTTTGATCGAAATGCTAAAACTGGATGGCACTTGGTAATGAACAAGTATACTTTTGTCCAATTGCTGTTTAATTAAAAGTCCTTGCATAGAGGATGGCACTTGGTAATGGCACGCAAGAAATGTGAACCAACACAATCACAACCCACATAGCAAAGGCAATAGATTAAATTTCAACCCAGGTTTCCATCTAAGCCTATGTTTGTATCATGGATTCGTGGAGGTACTTATCAAGAAAAGGATAGTGAAATCAAAGAATAAGTTTAGCCTTTGTACTTCGTCTTTTCCTGTCGCTTCATCAATACATTCACAAGATTTGATCCAACCCCACAGCTAAATCTTCACTATCTGACCATAATACGGGCAAACTTGTTATCAATTTTAAGTTGAGTCCATAAGTGAGAGCACAAAACATTAAGCACTACATTGCGAAAAATGCCAGTTCCCATGGAATCCCCTTTCGAATGCACATAATAAATGCAACCATCACCAACTAGGTGAACGGTAATTCCATTGACAGCATGTCAGCATAATGAACTTCTGATTCTGCATTACATGATTAAACAATGTCTCATGTTTCAATCCCAAACTCAGACATGATGCAAACATATCAACAAGAAATACAGATGACTCACATAGCACAACAAAATGACAAACCATAATTCCAGCGAATGACTCATTAACTTACCGGCAACGAAAGCCTCATATCTTTGGCATCCTGTATCCACAACTCCATCGGACCTGCCAGCTGGAACGGAGCCAAAACGGGCAACCCACTTTCCATTTTCCGTCTCTCAACCAACCCATTCTCATCACCTGATCTCACTAAACCCTCCTCCTGAAATATAGGCAAATCCACATATTCCCATCTGTTCACATCCTCCAATAGCCTAAATGGGAGAACCTTATTATCAATTTCAACATCGAACTCGTAGGCCACTGACTGACCTACCAACATGTCTCCCAAATCAAAACCAGTGATTTTGAAGTCTTCCGTTTGAAACCCTAACCCCTTTACAATCGCTTCTTTAAGATCCTAAAACACCACAAGTCCAAATAAAAATTAGACGTCAATCATCTCAGACCATCTCCAGCCACAAAGTTTGAGTAATAGCGATCAATATGATTAAAGCTTCATTGATGCCACAGTTGTGAATTCGAAGCTTAAAAATGGCCATCAGACAACAATGTGAAGAATTAAGTCCCCTTAATTTGAGGTAAATGTAATTTGATTTAGGCTTAAGTCAAGCAATGGAGAGAGTTTTAACAGGATTTTCTACTTAAATTTCCATTTGCACGAGGATTAGATGCTCTAACTCAGCGTGACCCTAAATTTCCGAATAAAACCCAATACCGAAAATATAAAGAAAAGTAAACCTCCCCAACAATTACATATTAGTCTCCATTTGATTGCAAAATCAGGAAAATCATTTCGTCAGGGAAAAAAAAAAAAAAGCACGAAACTTCCTGACGTTTGTAATCGAATAGATTTCTCTGTTTGACCCTAAAGTACGAAGATGGTATAAATGTGCTTTAATCAGATATTATTCCGTATCTGATTGACTTGATTTTTTACATGAGTGGTGTTGTATTTTGTAATCGAATAGCTTTCTCTGTTTGACCCTAAAGTACGAAGATGTTGTAAATGTGCTTTAATCAGATGTTATTCCATATCCGATTGACTTGATTTTTCACATGAGTGTTGTTGTATTCAACAAGCTCTACAGCATGAATAAATCCAATCATCGAAATTGACCCGAAATGAGGACGCAACTGGCCGTGAATGCAGTCCAAGCCCAAAAACGGCAGACAAGCCGTTTCCAAAAAAAAGGTCACACAGCAGAAATATTTCAACAATCCGTTCTCAATATTACGGAATTACCGAAATCCCCAATCAGCTAACCAACCCTATGACAAAATCAACGAACGTATTAAAAGTTCTACACAGCCAAACAGCACCGTTTGATTGCAAAACCGAAGGGGCGAGCTATTTGCAACCACAAATTTCCTGAACGTAGCCTGTTTTATACCTGGTGAACAGTGCACATGCAGTTTAAAATAGGTTACGTTAAGAAAATTTGTGGTTACAAATATCAAGCCCCAAACCGAATAATAAAAAATCGTCCAAATAGACTACATTTCGTGTCGTTCCATTGATTAGGATGCCAGGGGAAAACATTGAAGCTTCCGATTTGCAATCTTTTGGACGAAATAGATTGTAATCATAAAATTGAGGACAAAATTGTTGTTTACATAGCTTAGAGACGAAGTAAACAATATGTGGATAGTTTAGGGAATAAAAGCAAAATTAACTCTAAAATTAAGATGAAAACAACAAGAGCAGATGTACTTACAGAGATTGCTTTGGGATAGGGAGGATTGAGGTCGGGGGTGGAAATCAGAGCCGTCGTCGACGACGTTTGGATCGCAAACAGTATCAAACACACCGTGGCGAGATTCAACGATCTGCGATCCATCGAAGAGAGAGAGAGAGAGAGAGAGAGTTTGGATTATGGATTTGGATGAAAGATGAGAAGAATTTAGGCAATGTTCTACTAATGTTTTTTTTTTCCCGTGGGGTTTTAAATTGGGGAAATAGTTGTGGAGGTTTCTGGAAGAGTGGAGGAGGTTCGTTTGGGATGATGACGTGGAATTAACGGACCAATGGGAGTTGAGGAAGTGATTGTGGGGGGTTGACGTGGAGGTTTTCGATTGGTTGGATTCGTTGGAGGACGGGACGGGGACGGGGTTCGTTGGGATGACGTGGAAGTTGCGGGGAAAGACGGTTGAAGTCGTACGACGTCGTCAAGGCGTCCGAAAAAGGACCATGGCTATGGAGGTTTTAACGACGTCGTATTTCTTGTTTGAGCTATGGTAAAAGCTTATGAAGGAATTGATTTGGCGTCGCCCGGGTTTGAACCGGAGACCTTCAGTGTGTTAGACTGACGTGATAACCAACTACACCACGACACCAATTTGGACTGGAAAATAATTTTCTTTTTAAATATATCTTTTAATATCCTGGAAATGTTTGTCAAGCACCGAAAATCAATTTATGAGCTCGAACAAAATATTTTTATATTGCTTCCTGTACCTTTTTTTTGTGTGCAAAAAAGTGTCTGAACTCGAACAAAAATGAAACTAAGATAGTGGTGGAGGTGTCAGATGGGCCGCACCGTGTCTTGCCATGCCCTGTCGATTCTTGTGTCCATGAACAATTACCTTGGGAAGCTAAAAAGTACCTTCTACAAAAAGTGCCATCACTTTTTTCAAATTGAAAAAAAAAAATCAATGCCAAATAATTACAATTAAAATTAACACATTTAATTCAAATATATAAAATATTAAACAAAACTTTGTTATACAATGAGTGAACTTATAAATAACAAATGCATCATTATAGTTTGAATACAACAAACTAAATTGGCAAATACTCAACTATCAATTATTTGCATTTCTTAAAATAAAAAATAGAAAAATCACGTTTATGTTATGCCCTTATACATGCCCGTACTGTGCTTTGTGTCGTGTCTTGGGCTCCAAAACGATGGCCCAGCCTGGCCACCTTAGTATTCATGCCGTGTTGTGCCAATCCTAAACGTGTCGTGCCTGTGCCGTGCTCATATCCGCCCGGCCCATTCGACACCTCTAGATAGTGGTTTTAGAAAAGAGACCAAATAACAGAAAAGAAGTGGGCTGGACGTGTTTTTGGTTGTTCCCAAACAGGCCCTTATTTTCCTGCCATTCGTTGTCTAAGGTTTGGGTTGATGGCCCAATCATAAATGGTAATCTTTAGAAAATGTTGGAATGCTTATTTGGACTTTGATGAATTTGGGTCTAGCTAATTGCGCCCATGGTGGATAAGAGCATCACCATTTTATGGGTGCCAAAGCCAATTTTTGGCATGCAACATTGTTTTTTTCTTACCATAATTTGGCCAAACTGCTCGAGTGGTGGGGAAGCCAAAATTTGGCACCCTTCCTCAATTATCTTCCACCAACCCTTTTACTTAACGAACTTTGAAATATCAATTTATTTGGTATATACTTTAACTATTGTTTAACCACCTTCTAATCACGATTTTAGGGTTCTACTAATTTTTTTATCTACATCTCCCTAATTCTTTGTGCACCCTTGGATGGATTACTCTCTAACAAGTGGCAACCGCACTTTATAGTTAAACCTTTCTTGGTTATATCGAAATCTCAGTCCAACGAAGAAAACTCTCCCTACTCTCACACACTCTCTGATCTTAGTTCGGCTGTTTGATAAAACTGAAAACTGAAACTGAAAGCTGAAAAGTTAAGTACTGAAAGCTGAATGCTGAATTTTTTAAGCTGAAGAATTGTTTGATAAACATATTAAGCACTAAATTAAAATTAATTTTAGTTCTAATTCTCTTTAACTTTGGTGATTGTGGTGGTGGGATGGTGGCAGTGGAGAGATGGTGGTGTGATAGTGACGGTGGAATGATGGTGGTGCAATGGTGGCATTGTGGTGTTAGTGGTGGCGGCGGCGTGGTAGTAGTGGTGTGGTAGTGGTGGTGGTGGCTGAGTGATGGTGGTGTCGTGGTGGTGGTGGTGGTGGGGGTGGAGTGGACTAGTGGTGGGTGGTAATGGTTGTGGTGGTGGTGGTGGTGAAGTGATGGTGGTGGGGGTGGAGTGGAGTAGTGGTGTGGTAGTGGTGGTGGTGGTGGAGTGATGGTGGTGGAGTAGTGGTGGTGGTGTTGGTGGAGTAATGGTGGTTGTGGTGGTGGTATAGTAGCGTGGTAGTGGAATAGTGATGGTTGTGGTGGTGGTAGCGTGGTAGTGGAGAAGTGATGGTGGCGGTGGTAGAGTGGTGGTGGGAGTGGTGGCGGTTGTGGTGATGGGAATGGTGGTGGTGGTGGGAGTGGTGGCGGTTGTGGTGGTGGTTGAGTGATGACGATGGTGGTTGAATGCAAGTATATAAGAATTCAGCCAGAATTAAGTAGCTTAAAAGCTACTTAATATTTATCAACTTTTTACACCTGATCAAAAAAAAAAAAACTTTTTACACTATATTTTAAGTGGCACTTAATCTGTTTAGTAATGTAAAATGTAGTTATCAAACATTTTTAATCACTTATTACTTAATTGTTTCAATTTTAAGTGCTGAACTTCTCACTTGCGTTCTGTGGCGACTTTTGGGAAGGAAAGTGACGGATGATGCTTGGCGACTACTTAAAGCCCAAATTTAGGGTCGGCCCAAGACTTCCACTTGCGGCCGGCTAAAGCCCTCAAACCTGGCCCAAATTTAGGGTCCATTTAGGGGTAAGAATTAGTGTTGCAAAATGAGCCAAGGGGTGTGTTTGTGTGAGAGGAGTAGGAAAATATAAGAACTTGAATTACCTTCATGCATGACTTCTTCTTCTTCTTTTTTCATTCGTTAATCATAATCTACTCTATCCTGGGGATTTGGGGAGGGGGATGGGTGCTTACCTTCATGCATGACTTTTATTCACATTCTATAATTTGTAGAAGTAGACAGAGTCGTTTGCGCACCCATAACAATCAAAGTTTGCTTTTTACGTGGATACAACCCATGAACCCATTAAGGAAAGGTGAGATTGGATTCCCATGATTAGTGTTGCCTGTCTAATATGATCCGAACACTTGAGTTATAAACAAAAAAGTTTATTGCAGTGATCTATATTGTAAAATTGAGCGATTTTTACAAAATTTCTAGGCATTTAAGCTGAGTAACATCCACGGCCGTTCGGTTGTACTTCATTTTATGTTAAGGTACTAGCCGTCAGATCATTTCTTTTTTAACAGATACAAAAACTATTTTCTTAATAAATCCCTCTCTCTCTCTCTCTCTCTCTCTCTCTCTCTCTCTCTCTCTCTCTCTCTCTCTCTCTCTCTCTCTCTCTCTATCTATCTATCTATTTAAATGTTTCCTATTATGATCAAACGAAAAAACATCTCAAAATGGTAACTGACGCTCATTTAGCAGTTGGTTTAAGTAGGCCAGTTTATTGAAATTATTGAGACACATTATGATTCAACGTGTTTTTGGACACAGCGTCCGCTAATCATTATGAATCAAAGAACTTTCACATGGAATATTATAATATGTTTTTCATCCAAAAAAAAAAGTTAATCATTTACCATTTTCCTTCTTATTATGGTGAATTTGGACAAACTTTTTATGGACCTTTTGATTATTTCGCAAAAAATGTATCTTTGAGTAGAAGACAATTTGTTAAGGCTAAATATGTTGCAAGGCTAAATTCATTGTCTTTACGTTAAAGACAACACTTAGACATTTTGCGCACTCAAAAAGTCCAAAAAGTCTTTCGAGAAGTTTGTCCAAACTCACCTACTTTGGTACTCTATGCTACAGTTTGTGCCATATGATAAGGGTAACTAGAAAAGTTGTGGAAATCAACCAAACACATTAACTCCTTAATCACTAAATGCAGCTAGCTAATATTAGGGATGACCTTTTCGGCCGATCCAACCCCTACCCGCTCCAATTAATGCCCACCCTATAAATGGGGTAGGGGATTTGGGAATAATTTTCAAAAGCTTTGGAAAACGGGTAGCAGATGGATATGTGTTTGTCCAAGCCCCGATCCCTGCCCGTCTCACCACGAAATCAGCGTTATATATAAACTAGTACATTATTTTTGCTACTTTTTTAGGTGTGGACTAAACATCTTTCTTAATGTTTTATGCAAAAAAAAATTAAATCTTATGTTGATCACTTCTTACAATTAATCTAGTAGCGACATACTTGACATTTGACTGTGGCATGCCAAAAACAGGTGATAACACTTGAATGCCCTTGAGTGAATTCGTTATCTTCCGCAGGATTTACGTTCTAAGTGCACATTACATAGGATTTGAGTACTTAATGTAGTTTCAATTTTGTTTTGCTCATGTGTTTAGCTTTAGTCTATAATTATTTATGAAGGTTATGTTTCATTTTCCATAGTAATGTTCAAGCTATTTTAACTTTTTTTAAGGTTTGGATTCCCGATTCTCCACAGGGGTTTCCGTACGTTTCCCGTTTGGAGTGAGGATGATGGTTAAAAAAAAAACTCTGGTAGAGATTGGGCCGAGAATGGGGGTTGGGTACGAGTGGGTGGATCGAGGACAGGGATAGTGGTATCCACCCGCACCCGGCCCCGCCGGTTGCCAACCCTAGCTAATACCTAGATCACCGACCAAAAAAATTCAAGATCAATCAAGTCAAAGAAAATTCCAATAATGTGGGTGAGTGTTAGGTTCCAAGCATCCACTCTCCATTTGCCGCGTTAGGAAAATTTGCTCTAAGTCAAAATGATGGAGCGGTACTCTTCGTTTTACCACTTCAAAGCAAATACATGCAAGCATTTTTTTCTAAAAAAAATAATGGTCCATCAAAGAGGTGATATTATTACATTTACGATAGTAAAACTATGTCGATATGAATGCAGAAGAAAGGGCAATTTAGTAATGTTATGTCGATAAAGATTAAAAAAAAAAGGAGTGCAAAAGGATAAAGGAAGAGTGTGAAAATCATTTCTCAATCGAAAATACAAAAAAAAAAAAAAATTAGAGAGAATGGGAACTAAAATCACACCAGAAAAAGTCCATTTTATTTCAGACTAACTGTAGTCCATTTTGTACCAGAAACATACCCCCATATAAGCCCATTGACGATTTTAAAAAATAAAATAAAATTGTAAAGCTACCCAATTTTAAGAAAATTAATTAATTGGTTACATCACTTAATAGTCCAAACAAATAGTACATCAAGTTGGGGTATTTTATTAACTAGTTTCTTCCTAAATATCTTGATCGAACGACAAAGCGCAATTAAAATAATTTGCTCTTATTGTGACAATGAGGGATTCACCAATAGCTAGCATCCACAGATAGAGCGACATTTCGGGAGTTACGTTTGACAATTAGCACTATTATATTTGTGAAAAAATTTAGACTTACAAAAATTGATTATTCAAATCCAAATTCAAAAGCATGAAAAATGAGAGAAACATAACTTTCAAAAAGCAATAATTACTTGGGAAATGTTACTTTTGCCTATCAAAAAATAATAATTACTTGGGAAATTAATGCTAAACTACCAAACCCACCTTTAAGGTGTGTTCGATATTCACTCCCCAAATTTCCTAATAGTTGCAGAGTAATATCAATCTTTAAGGCCATCCACAGTGGTATAATAAAAAAAGGATAATCAAAAGTTGACACATCAGCTTTTGATTATTCAGTTAAGCTTAACAATGTTGAGGTTTACAATGGTTACTTCTAATTCATAACCAAAATAAGAGGTCCACTACAATTTCACACACTCTCTCTCTCCCCC
Source organism: Rhododendron henanense subsp. lingbaoense (assembly GCA_020567845.1). Classification (NCBI taxonomy): domain Eukaryota; kingdom Viridiplantae; phylum Streptophyta; class Magnoliopsida; order Ericales; family Ericaceae; genus Rhododendron; species Rhododendron henanense. Next base: position 14,561,730 of record CM036318.1, read on the forward strand.
TCTGTTTCCCGCTATTCACTTCCCTCCATTTAAGTTTCTTTTGGGCAAAAATATATCGATTCTCTTCCTTAATTTTGGGGAAAAAATTAGTGACTTCCTAATTCCCTCCTATTATGAAATTTTTTGTGGGGGAAAAATAGAAACGGGAAAGAAGAGTGAAGTACCTTAATCCGACGACGATGGGTTGAATTGTAGATGATCAAGAGATATGAGCTTCACTTCTGGAGGGAAAGAAAGAGATAGTTTATGGGTGAAGTGAAGAAGATATAGTAGGCGAAGAAGAGAAGAAGGAAATACAAGTTGAAACATGCGTGTATACAAATTTTGGAACTAGTTAACTTATATGGTGTGGGGTCCACAAATTTTGATTATTGAAAAATATTGTTAGTTTTGGTTATCCAAAACTCAAAATTTGATTATTTCTAAGGATGTTGCTAGGTTTGATTATACCATTGTGAGCCATCTTTTGTACCAACATTGTTAACTTTAAAAACAATTGACTTTTGATTATACCACTGTGGATGGCCTAAGTCATTACTTTTGTTTTAGAAATTCAGAATATATATTTGAGTATTAATTCACAACATCAACTTTGAACTCACAACATCTGTATCTTATGAGTTTTTGCGTTGAAGTTGCGAATTTTTATGCAAATCTCATAAATTTCTATGCAAAGGTAACAAATTTCTACAAAAATGAATGGTATGATTTTTTTGTGCAAATATCCGATCCAATAGATTGCATATCGTACTCACCCAAATAGAAGCGTGGAAAAAATATTAAAAACATGCACCTAATTTTACATTAAACGTGCATTTTTTATACTCTTCCAATTTTATATAAGTTCACACCTTAGTTCCATCATTTTCAGAGTCCATTTTTTCTATATATGATGGTGACCCTATACTCTACGTACTACTATTGTATTATCTGCGCTGATCATTTTCACACATGGAGCTCTCTTAATTAAAGTCTAAACTCCCTTTCAATCATTGATGTTTTTACTTAATTAAATAAATGGTCCACTTGAATTTTGATTCCTTTTGATAATTTCTTTCTATTTCCATTCACATTTTGTATCCCCGTACTTAAAGGATCATCGATATATTTAATCGAAACTAAATTAAAAGAGTAAGATTGGTGATATGCAAGAATGTGGAATATTTTAAAAAAAATTCTTTATTGTGTTTAGAAAACAAATTGGCAAATATGTTTTCCTAGTCCCTAGTTGCCTTTTACTAGGTTTTTTTTTCCTTCAAAAGAATCTACCTAGACCCTATTTTAAGAATAGTTTGCTACTCTCTCCGTCCCAAATTGGATGTCAATTTTTGATATCTGTGCCAATTTCAATTCCTTATATCTTTCAATATGGATCTCAAAAAATATATATGCAATATGGATCTTGTTTGATATTTCTCAATTAGTTCTATTATACAAAGTTTTCAAACACATGAAAAATATTATAGATTGAAAGATATAAGTAATGAAAAATGACAAGAGTTTCAAAAATTGTCATCCTTTTTAGGACGGAGGGAGTATTAAATTAGGGGAGTGATTTTGCCACTCCCCAAATTGTTAACAGTACTCACCAGATTTTGCCACTCCTCAAAAGTTAACAATTTGGGGAGTGGCAAAACCAACATGCCTGGGGAGTGCCGTTAATAATTTGGGGAGTGACAAAATCACTTCCTTTCAATTATAGTAATAAAAGATGGTAATCTTGACTTGTACATATGCTCTCGCGCACATGAGAGAGAGCTTTTTTCTTCAAGTAACTAAAAAGATTACAATCTTTTGAGGAAGATAGCAGCAGCTTATGACAATGATTAATTTGGAAGTCAAATTACAGGTTAGTCTTCCCAACAAGCAAATTCAGACAACAATGATATGTCACATTTTTGGTCAGCTGTCAATTTTTACTTTTCTAGTATCCCACTAGCCATAAATTAACAAAAATTAAATTTAATCATGCCCTATAGGCATTAAATTAACCGAATTTAAGCTCATTCTTTTCTAATGATTTGTGGAAACCAACTGGCCGGGAAATGGAAAGAACTTGAAAAAGTAGTCCAAGTGGATGATTGTTGCTTCCAAGTTCACCTTATTTTAGGTTTAAATCTCCTCTAGATCTCTTGCCTTAACTACACATGCAAGTTGTATGTTTAAGAAAGGGTAAATGATATTGTCACTCCAAAAATTGATGCAAATACTCCAAAATCAGTGTAATTCCAAAGCCACTTTCCTTTATTTTTTGGAGTGCCTCCATCAATTTTTGGAGTGCCAATATCATTTCCCGAAAGAAAGCTTTTAGGAAAATATTAGTATAAGATTTTAGCTTTTAAAAAGCAAATACTATAATGGGAAATTATTTTCACACTCCTTTTTTTGATACATGCATTCCTTTTTTTGTCTTTTAGTGGAATAATTTTACATAGAAAATTTTCACTTAAAGACAAGAAATGGAGTGCATATATCAAAATGGGGAGTATGAAAATCATTTTCCTACTACTATTGGTCAAAAATTCTTATCAAAATGCATGTTTCGGAATTATGAGAATACCTAGAAGCTTGAAAAGGAAAATGATTTTGGCACTTCACTTTTTTATGATGACACTCTAAAATTTGTCTTTTAGTGTGCCTTGCTATGTATAATTTTTACTCTAAAAGACAAATTTTCGAGTGCCATCATAAAAAAGTGAAGTGCCAATTAAAATCATTTTCCGCTTAAAAATTGTCTAAAATCTTATTTACAGGGTTTACATACCTAGAAGCTTAAACAAGGTTTACATACCATTTATTAAGGCAACACCTATGTTATATGGCTACACTTACTACAATGGTTGAGATCCATTCATACAATCCAAGTTGAAAACAATTAGGAGCATCATGCTCCCAAACCGCTTGGGAGCATCATAGCGATCGATTGCCAGTCTCTTAAACAAGAGCAACGAATTGAAAACTCTCTAGATCATTGGATTAGAGAGCAAGTTTAACAACACAACTAGTAGACCATATATATTTTAAACGTATAACTGCAATGCTGGTGGTTTTTTAACACGTATATGTAGTGAGATATGGTTGGTTCATGACAGACGATTGAGAATATTAATTTAACTCGTAATTAATCCAACCCTTGTGTTACTTGATCTAAACAAAACCAAAGAAATAAAAATGGTAGAAAAACTAACTGATTAAAATTAGCTTCTGCATGCGCTTCATTATTTTCCTAAAGTTTTCTTCGCACTTTCCATTCCCTACGTAAGTATCCTCTCAAAAAACTCGATAAGCCAAACACATCCATAATTAAAGAAGAAAGAAAGAAAGAACAAACAGTTAATTTAAATTAGCAACTTATTGTTTGTTGAAAAGGGGTGAAAGTACACGAAGACCCCTCTTAACTATCATTTTTTTCCCCACAGAGACCCCTAACGTTTCAAATGGCCCATACAGATCCGTCAACTATAATCGTTAATCAATTAGCACCCTTCTGTCAAAAAGACTGTTAAGATAAAGGGGTCGGCGTTGACAATTTTTACAGATGAGGTGGGTCAATGTGGGCGATTTTTTAAGGGGTAGAATCGTCATTTTCCCTCATTAATTATGTTAATAGAATTAGCCAATTTTCATTTTATACCATTGAGGGGGTCTGTATGGGCGATTTTAAACGTTAGAGGGTCTCCATAAAAAAAGTAATAGTTGATGGGGTCTCTATGTACTTTCACCTTGAAAAGGTACCAATTTATAGTTTGTTACTAACTTTCATTCCAAGCCAAAAATTGAATTTACGAAGCATGACTCTTAAAAAGGGACGGAGGGAGTATAACGATAGAAATGACCCGAAGTATGACGGCATCACAACGACAAAAACTGGCATTCCAACTATATTGGCACCCCTACCCTCGACAATCACATGCCACCTTTGACACCCAAAAGCGTTGGTGAGGAACCAACCATGATATATACATGAGATAAACACCTGCCTACGAACCCAAATCAAGCCTAAAACACATGCCTCAATGAAAGCACACCAATGAAGACACAAACAAATCCACTAGGCATTGGAGTTGCCAAATTTGATGGGCAAAGGTATGAGATCAAGATCATTCAAGAAACAGCCAAAGTACTTTCATTATTGTCAAAAGAACTAGTATTACATAACAAATGACTTACAAAGTTACAAGGAGAATACAAAGTTGCAAGGAAAATACAAAGTTACAAGGGAAAAGAGACCCCAACAAACAACATCAAGAGGCCTCTAAAACACTGACCAAACATTTCACTCCTACAAAGGCCTGTTGTCATCCACCAAAAAGGCAAGGTTTGGAAAAAAAGACCATCTCCCTATTTTCAACCACTTTTAAAGGTCACAGAAAGTGACAAAACAGAGGTTTAGTTGAATTTTCAACCTCCCCAAAAAAAAGTTTAATCAAGCCATAAGGTCATTACTTAACAAAAGGTGGGTGATTAACATGGTCAACTACTCAACCATGAAAAAATTGGCAGAAAAAACCCCTCCTCCAAAATAGACCTCATGGAAAACAAAGCTTAAAGGCTCTGATAAAAAGAAAAAAAGAAAAAAAAGAAAGAAAGTGACAAGCTTCAAGGAAGATGGTCTAAAATGGTGGATTACTCCAGGCCCTGAGTACTGAAATTTGGAAAAAGCGTTATTTCCAACCGACGGTTTAAGAAGAAAAAAAAAGAGCGAGCAAACGGAAAAGGAGAGATGCTTTTTTGGATTTCTTTCACACGAAGAGCTTAAGAGCTGCACGTAGGTTCTTCACAAGATCCTGCATTGACATGGCGAATTCCGCATCCATCTGCAGAAACATGAGACTGGTTTCAATTGGTAGGAAGCAAAGATTCTAGGATTAAATTTTCACTTCACTTTTGCCCCAAGAATTTGATTCAAGACAGGGAGATATCAATACCATGCAAGTTTCGTGTTACATATTTTACAAAACCCAAAACTACAGAAACTTGTTTGGCAAACTGTTTTTCGAAGCATTTTTCCAGATGTTTCTCTGAACACAACCCATGTTTCATAAAAAGATTGAAATTGTTTTCCAATTTTCAGAAACTTTTTTCTAAATACCAAGATCAAAAGGTTGAGTAAAAATGGAGCAGAAAATGAAAGAAACCAACGAACAAATCTTTGTTTGTTGCTTAGGACACTGACAGCAGAAGACAACTGAGCTAGTTTAAGATAAAGTAATTACCTGAGCCAAAATGGTTATATCTAAGGCAGAAGTTCCAAAAGCCATGACACTGCTATTGACGATGGATAAATGGAGCTTCTCAATTTCAGTAACTGTTTTTTCGACAACTCCTTTCTTTCTCTCACAATGGATCTTTATGAGCACATTTTTGTCACAAAACCTGGCTTCTATCTCGGGGAGGGGCTCATCAAAGGGGCCACTAGAGGAATTCTCACCCGAAGAAGAGTTTTCCCCATCGGCATAAAGCTCATATCTCCTCACCAACACAACTGATTCTGTGGATTGGTTTCTCACCTGTTCTTCAAGTGTCTTCACCTGCTCTTGGAGTTGTTTCAAGTACTTGATAGCATCTCCAAGCACTGAAGCCTTGTCCACCTGAAAATAAAATGGTAACAGAGTTAGAACTGAAATTTCCATTTCGGTATTGCGTTTTGAGAGCAGCCACTTTGTGCATATATTGCCAAAGATTAGGTTTGTCTCCGGTCATCCCCACCATCAGGAACTACGTGGGTATTGTAATTGTTATTCTTATTATTGTTCTATTGTGGAAATGCATAGCCTGTTTATTGAACACTTGGCTCAATGCTATAACAAAGTACTCAATTACCAAAAAAATTAGTCTAACCACAATTCAATGATGCTCAAGACCCAATTGCATGCAATAGACAAAATCAAGCAAACATAAAAGCAGGAACACAAACTTTTTATATCGAGAACCTCAACTGGGTGAAAAGCACGGGGCCTAGTCCAAAAATTCAAGCACTATAAAATCAAGCAGTTACAGGAGACTCTTGCATACTACTGGTGAATCCACAGAATTCATTTTGCTTCAAATGCTTGATTACAATAAAGAAGACACGAAAAGTGATCAAACTAATACCTTTTTTAGGCCAGGGATTATGGCAGATAAAGCAATGAACCTTTGACTGAGCTTCTCTCTCCTCTTTCTCTCAGCCATGACATGATCTTGATTGCTTGGAAATCTAGTGTTTGTGCTAATCCTCTTAGCTCCTTGAGAAGCCTTCAATACATAATTTTGGTTGCCAAATGAATCTTGAGTATCCTCTTTAGGCTTTAAGATTCCAAATTGATTTGCATAATTTGATGAATTGGAAAAAGAGACTAGGTTGGGAGAAGAATTGGCTGGTGGGTTTGATCCAAGATCGGTTATGGACGAATCCCAACTGTTAGTTTTCTGTATTTTCAAGGGCCTACTGGCTCCGGTGTGAGGTGTTTCTGGGCATGGTTTAACATCAAACATTTGGTGGGTGAAAGAGTGATGTAAATTCCCCTCAAATGAATCTGCCACAGATGCTGTGCTTAGTTCACCAAAAGAGTTGAATTGCCACATAGGAACGAAGCCGGGATCATCCATTCCCTGTAAAATGCAGATTTCCTTGCCATTGAGTAACATGAATACAAAAACATTACATAGAATACAAGAACAAATCCGCTTCGCATCATATCTAAGGGGAAGTCCTGAATTACTTCCAAAACTCAAATATTGCATAAAATAAAAACAGAAGCTAAAATATTGCATCAAATAAACACATCATTTCTTTGATTCATTCTTATGAATTTTGGTGAAGATACCCTCATGTGATGATTATGAAGTTATCCACTAAAATAGAAGTACAGAAACACTATCATCATCACAATCATCATCATCATCATTATCTTCATGCTAAGTTGTGTTTCCGCTAAACTAAAGTTGTGTTTCCGCTAAACTAAATAGATTACAGGGCCAATGGCAATTCATAGTTAGATGTATGTGAGAAAAATAATTTTCCTAGAAATCCGTGAAAACATGGAATTTAGTTCATTTAGTTTAGCGGAAACATACCCTAATCATATCGAATTTGGTGTAAGGATTTTACCCGAAATTAAACAAGTGGAACTGAAAATTTCAGAAGATAATTAGTGTATGCAGAATGGTCTTACGAAATCTGCCAAGCTCCTGATGTGTGAGATTTCCATGAGTAGCCGGAGGAAAGGTAGCTAGCTATATGGACAATCCTGAAAGACAGATACGCACCATAAGAGTTCAATGCATTCTAAAGAGAGAGAGAGAGAGAGAGAGAGAGAAGTACAAGTGAATGCTTACCCTTTGAGTTATGGCCTGAGCTTTTCTTCTCCAAACCCCCCAAGTTTTTCGGAGACTTCAACCTCAACTTACCCCTTTTAATACCCATCTGGGTTGCCTCTCTCTCTCTCTCTCTCTCCCAAATAAGACAAAAACATATATCCCTTTCTCTCTCTCTTCACGGGTGGGTTGATGTGAACTGGCCATATGACATTTTGAAAGATCGTTAATAATGCACAAATTTGGTGTAAAGAATTCCAAGTGGGCGCCCTTCGATCTGACGAGATGCAACAATCATCGATAGTCTTCTCTCTAAACCCCATCTGACGAGATGCGACAATCATCAGATAGCCTTTCTCTCTAAACCCCAATGGTCGGTCTAGTGCAAATGAAAAAGTTTACAAGCGCTTGTCCTCCATGAGATTGTGTGTATTATGTACGAATTTCTCGATGTCAAACATTCCAAATTTTGTGACTTCCAAAGGATTTGCAATTCAAAAATTAGTCGAGATTTGTGTAAACTGGCTCGGGCATCGGCTGATTACAAAAAGTCTTCTCTCTCTGTTATCTATTATCAACAACATCTGACTAATTGGGAATTTTTTTTTATTATCGTTGCCTCCACTGCTAGCCGTTGAATATTCGTTTCAAAAGGTTTGGAAATGGAAACGCACTCACCCAATCCGTCTCGCCGTTTTTTTCTTAATTGTCATTTTGGCGCGTTACCCACAGGCCACAGTAATGTCGCGTTCGCAAATCTTCCCATTCCAGATTTTGCGGGGAGTACGACACAGCCAGCATCTTACTGGCTCGTTTTGACCAAATTTACTACTCATATGTACTACTTCGAAGGGGGTGTTTGGATCCTTCATTTTCCCATTTCCCATTTCTCCTTTTTCCATTTTAGATGTTTGGCTGCTTCAGCCTGCTTGTTTCCCAAAGCCCATTCCTTCAAAAGAATCAAAACCCATTTTCAGATTTTGGAGATGGAGAGCAAAAGACAAAAAGTGCTACGGAGGAGTTTTTCCCATTCTCATTTTTCCATTTTCTTCTCTCGGCTTGCCAAAAGACATCCCTACCCTCTCCTTTTTGGGATAATTTCTCGATACCCTATGTTTGTTCTATTTTAAAATGTTTAGATTCAATTTCTGTAATGTTTTTTTTTTAAATCCGAATTTCTTTATAATGTTTAAAGTTGTATGTTTGGTTTTTCAATTACTTTGATTTAACTTAATTATTATTTTAATTTAAAAATCAAAACATTATTGGTGGAAAAGTAAGAGCAAAGAATAATTGAAACAATAAAAATATAATTTAAAAAATAGTGTGACACTTTCAGTTAATGAAGAATAAGCAATTTCAAAACAAAATTTTTAAAAATTGATTAAAACATTATTTATATACATTATACACCATTATTAATAACCAGGGGCAATATAGTAAAAAATTAACCCATAATTTATTTTCATTCCATATCTCCCAAACACTACTCATGCTGCAAAATGTATTCTGCACATATTATCCAAACACTCTATCAATATCAAAATATATTCTGACCACAATCCAAAAAGTCAAAAAGCTGAAAATGAAAAGTCAAAAAGTTGGCTCCCAAACACCATCGAAATTGTTATGGGAAATTGGTTTTTACATTTTCTTAATTGATGAAAACACTTTTTTTTTCCTATTTTTTAGAAGGTGGATTTATAAAATAGTCCTTTATTTTTGTAAAAAGTGTTTGCATGCAAGGGGCTATTTCGTACATTCAACTAATAAAAGACGAAAAATAAGTGTTTGCATCAATTAGAAAAATGTAGAAATAAATTTCCGTGTTAGATCTTTCTGTATATATAATGTATTGTTTGTCGATATACCCTTGTTGTAAAGGGTGCACATGGTATGGATCAGTTCGACTAACCAAGCTGCTACTCATGATTCTTAGAAATTAAAGACCTGTATTCGGACTAAAAGTCATACGGACCGAATCGAACCAATGAATTACCACGGTTCGGCTTTTATTAACTATTTTGTTATTTTCTTTCCTGTTTGCTCTCAAGCCAAACAATAATTTTTCTTTCCTTTCTTTTTGTCTTTTCTGTATGTCTCAAACAAACCCAAGGCTTTGGCAACGAAAAAAATTGTGGGTAAATATAGTGACACACACAATCAACTGGGGCTAACTCAGTTGGTTAGGATTCTTGGATCTTATTAGGAGGTAAGGAGTTCAAATCTCTCTGTCTGCATGTGGGTTTTTTCCTATTGTATTTGTTGGGATTATTTCTACCCTTGATTGGACTTGTAGTTAGGTTGTTTGGGATTAATTCTCCCCCTAATGGAGCTAGCTAGTAGTTGGGCTAGGTTTATGTGATTGTGGAGGTGTTTCCAGGATCATGTAAGGGTGAACAAAAAATCCGTCAAACCGCGAATTCAATCCAAACCAATCCAAACCGAAAGATTTGGTTTGGTTTTTTAATAATATGGTTTGGTCATGGTTTAAAAACATTAGAAACCGCGTTATATGGTTTGGTTTGTAGATACACGTTCACGGTTATGGTTCCAAACCGATCCGAACCGTATAATACATATATATACGGGGTGGTTCCAGGGACCCTTAAAAAAACCTCTAAAAAATCCCCCCAAGTTTCCGATAGAATTTTGATGATCCGAGCCGTTCAATATAATCAGAACGTGATTTTAAGGGTACCCTCGAGAAATCAGCGAAAAAAAATGACTGGGAAGGGTTTCATTCAAACAGTTTTTTATTGAACGGTTCAATAAAAAACTGCTCAAATCAAGTCTTTTCCAGTTATTTTTTTACTAATTTCTCGCGGGCATCCTTAAAATCACGTTCTGAACACATTGAGCGGCTCAGATCATCAAAATTTGATCGGGAAGTATGAGATTAAGATTTGGGGGTTTTTTTAAGGATCTCTGGAACCACCCCGATTAAATATAAGAGCCTTATTAGTTAACTACTTTCCTAATATAATTTTATTGATCCTATTAAATCCACCGCAATATTTGTTTTTTCTTTCCTACCAAGATAATTTAGATTAAACTTCTATATATCAAACCCAATCCTAATTTTCAATGATTATTAATTTATTATACACAAAAAGCATCATCAGATCAGTCAACTTCTACGGCCCAATTTTATTGATTTATAATACATATATATATATATATTGATGAGCACCCAACATTGTAGATATTTGGTGCGTCTAGTCCCGTTCTATCTTGTTTTTACTTATGTTTATTTAGCTTTTATAGGGATATTGCTCGTAAGGTATGTTTTAGTGTTTTGTAGGTAAAACGTGCAAATAAGGCGCATTTCAACGCCATGGATGGCCCAAGTGCTTCCAAGTACCCGAAGACCCTGTCGGCCCCTTAAAATCTGTCTAAGTATGGAAAAATGACTTTCTGAAAAAGTTCTGATTTTCGAGATTAAAAATGGCGGTAATTGATCCTTGAATTTTTCTAAGAGTAACTACAAAGTTGCAAGCAAGGTTTTATTTGAAGAGCAAGGTCATGTTTCGAGCCTTTTCGTCTTGAGAAAAACATGCAGTTTTCCATTTTACACTAAAAGTGGGGGGTTGACATTTTGATTTAATTGGAATCTTGAAATTCTGGTAATGCCATTGTTTCCAAATGGGGGGTACTTTCTTATTTTCATTAAATAAATTAAAGTAAAGAAAAGGTAAAAGAAAGGTTTAAAATGTCATCTTTACTTAAATAAGGTGTCGGGTGAGCTAAGGGGCCGTCGGGTGCCAAGTCAAGGAGGCTGGCCTGGAGTGCTGAAGGAAGCAGAGCCGTATCGATACGGATATAGAGCGTATCGATACGCGTTTGTCTCGTGGGGAAGCAGAGGATCCCGTATCGATACGGATATTAAGCGTATCGATACGCGTTTGCTACGTGAACAATGGCATTTTGAGGGAAGCTGTGCCGTATCGATACTTTGCTTAAATAGTATCGATACGGAGGCCTGTCGGTCAAATTTTTATCACCTTTTTGGCTTTCCACTTGTGGAATAGTTGCCTTTTATGGCATGCTTTTTGGATATTTATGAGAGACAAACCCATTTTGTATAAATAGGGGTTCCTTCTCTCTTCTTTAGAAGTAGTTAGTTAGTTAGGTTAGTCTTTCTTCCATTGTTGTTGCTCAAGTTTTCAAGTTTAATTTCTTAAACTCAAGTAAGTTCTTGTCTTATGCTCTTTACTCGTTTGTTAAAGTTGTAGCCCCGGTCTAGCTCTTCTATAAAATCAAGTTTGTTTTCAATTCTATCGGTGAATCATGTTGTCTATTTTTACCAAGCTTTCTATTTCTCTCGTCATGCGTGAGTAGTCGTTACGGCTAGGCTGTGGGACGATTATCGCCTCGTGACTTGTGTTTATCTTACCATTCTCAACTCAAAACTTGAAGTTTAGTATGGGAAATGATGAGGCTCGCCTTTATGTAACAAAACTAGTCGATGTTAATCTCCGGTGATCATATGCTCGCTCATACGGTTCCGTGAGCGATGTCTCGACTTGTGTTTGCCAAGAGAACAAAAGAGCTCACTTGTTTTCCATATTTCATTTCTAGTCTTTTATTGCTTTCCTAGCTAAATCTTCCGGTTGATAGCCTAAGCCGTGCGATTCAACCGAGTCTTTGTTGAGAAAGGTTTGATGGCCTAAGTTACGGGCGTTAAGAAACCCCATTGCCTTGCCGCTTGTTAAACCAAGAGAAACCGTTTTACTAGTCTTTTACTTAAGAGTTTTATCACTTTCCAAAGCAAACCGATAGTTGGCCGCCTTAACGCCGGGAACACTTGCATCTACAAATCCTAACTAGCTATAGAGATTTTCTCTGTGGGAACGATTCCGGACTTCCGGATATCTATGCTGACGATGACCTAGCCCTACGCTCGGGGTAATTCGACCTCTTTTGAAGGCGAGGTTGCGGAAGAAGCATATATATAATTTAATTATGATTCACCAAATAAATATGAGAGCCTTAGTTTACTACTTTCATAATTTTATTGATCCTATTAAATCCATTGCAATATTTGTTTTTTCTTTCCTACCAAGATAATTTAGATTAAACTTCTATATATCAAACTCAATCCTAATTCCTATGATTATTAATTTATTATATACAAAAAACATCACTAAATCAGTCAACTTCCACGGCCCAATTCCTAAATTTCTATACATGAAAACCAATTCCAATTCCAATTCCTATAATTCCTTCACTACCAAGACTAATTACCCTAAATTTATATACATGCAAACCATGGTTTAAAACCGAAACCGAACCATATTTTAATGGTTTGGATTGGTTTGGTTCTATGCCTTTTGTGGGTTGGTTTGATTCTCCAAATTCATAATCCGTAGGTATTGATTTGGTTCTTGATTTACTATAAAACCGAACCAATCCGGACTATGCTCACCCCTAATTTCATGTAGTTCTTATAATTGTATTCTCCTATTGCTTGAAAAGTAAAATATAGTGACACATACGCAAAGATATGAAGGGCCTTTTCTCTATGGAATGATTAGACACAGAGGTTCGGTTCGAATCTAGATCTAACGTATTTGTAGCCGTTGAATGTGTGTCGATTCCACATACATCTTGTGGGATTCACATGTATTGGACGGCTTCGACATACGTAAATACGTCTAAATCTATGTATGAATATTTGTGCCCATAGAATGGGTGTTCCGGTTTCTTAAAAAAGGAACTTTTAGAAAATGAAGGTAATTTCAAGCTCAAAAATCATGTATTTACACAAATAATTTTCTTACCAATATGAATCTTGTTTGATAGATCTTATTGAGATCTTTTAAACGGTGCAAAAAAAAATTAAAAAATTATTTTTAATTTTCATTATATTTGAGCTTGAAATTACCTTTTTTTTGAAAAGGAAGGTTTAAAAAGAAAGCCGAACGGGGCTATTCTTTTTCCGCGCATTTTGCATTGCAGACATCCTTGGAATATATGTAACTCTTGGTTGAGTTGAGCACTCCACTGATGTGGTGTTTACAGACCACAAATGCTAATCGCAAGGACGGATTTGCAGGGAATCACGCAAGGAAAGTTGCGTTTGGGCGCATTCTGGGTCCCGAAAAAATCTAGAAAAATATCCATAAATTTTTGAATATTATTTTATGGGGCCCTGTAAAAAATCAACTCCAGTGGATATCGGTAAGTATTACTTTTGGATTCATAGGGGCAACTTGAGCAGTTCTCCCCTACGAATTCAAAAGTAATACTTGCCGATATCCGCTGGAGCTGATTTTTTACAGGGCCCCATAAAATAATATTCAAAAATTTATGGATATTTTTCTAGATTTTTTTAAGACCCGGAATGCGCCCAAACATACTTTTCCTTGCGTGATTCCCTGTAACCACGAATAGCAGGGCTCTTTACAGACCCATGAAACAACTGATGCTATTTCAGCTCCCATTGTTATGAATTTCATGAAATACCACAACATGCACGTGGGAGAGGTGCTAGGATAAGAGACCCTATGAATATGAATGTAATTAGAGCATCTCCAGTAGAATGGTTAAAAGTGGATGGCTAGATGAAAGTTTTTTTTGTAAATAGGATCCACTTATAGAGTGATAAGTATCAGTATCAGTGTGTATCTAAGTATCCTCTTTGTCATATCGGTATATAGGGTACCTGTATCTTCTTCATCAAATTTTCATGCAGTAATTTGAGATCCAAAATACTCAGAGGCCGTTCCACTTTGTCAAAAAATAACTTTTTGAAAAAGAAAACAATTTCAAGCTAAAAATCATGTGTTTACGCAAATAATTTTTCTATCAATATGGATCTTGTTTGATAGATCTCATTGAGATCTTTTAAACAATGCAAAAAAAATTAAAAAATTATTTTTCATTTTCGTTATATTTGAATTTGAAATTACCTTTTTTTTGAAAAAGAAGATTTTTGGAGAAAGTGGAACGGTGCCTCAATTGCGATTCGAATCGCAGAAAAACACCTGTAACGTATGTGTCCAAGACTCAAATCTAACATGATTCTACCCCTTATATCTAAATATATTTAGCGTCCGGCACAGATATTGTATAGATCTAGGAGCATCCATCTAGGCTGGCCGAGGTAGTGCCACCTCGATCCCCGTTTCAGAAATACCTTAAATTTTTTTATTTTGTTTTTACAGAAGATATACGTTAATTAAATTAAAACGAATGAAAAGTCTCCAGAGAAACAGGTGCTATGGCTGGTTCAGGTTGGCTAAGGCGTGTGGCAGCTCGTTCCACTTTTTGGAAAAAGTGGGTTTTTGAAAAAGAAGGTAATTTTTAGGTCAAAAATTATGTGTTTACGTAACTAATTTTTCTATCAATATGGATCTTGTTTGATAGATCTCATTGAAATCTTTTAAACGGTGTAAAAAAAATTGAAAAATTATTTTTTGTTATATTTGAGTTTAAAATTATCTTCTTTTTGAAAAAGAAAATTTTGGGAGAAAACGGAACGTGGTTAATTCTCCCCACGGCAATTCGAGTCTCTCTCTCTCTCATAGTACTATTATTTTGCTCCTACGAATTGTAGGGATGCCAAGTTTTTCAATGCGTTGAAACTTGGAAGTTGAAAAGCAAAGACAGTTCCAAGATAAAAAGGGTGAAATAGATGATGATGGATTATGAATTTTGTCGAACACCAGCACTACATGCCACTGGATGACAACCTTAAGTCCGTACGACATCTCCGACTTTGTGCGTGTTGCTTGATCGGATCTCTTATGTCTCAAAAATTGTTATGCCTCTGTGTCGAGGGATTTTTTGGCCGTTAAATTATTATTATTTTTTATATTTTAAATTCAACGGCCGAAAAACCCCTCCACACAGAAACACGGATTTTTGGTATAAAGGATCCTGCCTCGTTGTTGGGTTGGCCGGAGAATACTCAATAGGACACTCACCAACGGACAAGTTGGCATTTAAAAACTTTGTATTATACTCCCTCTGCACCCAAAATAAATGTTCATGTTGCACTATTGTAATCTATAATATTCTTTATGGTTTTAAAAAATTTGGATACTTTTTTCTTAAGGTAAAAATTTATGTATACTAAAACTAAATGAACTCTATAAAATAAGATTGTAGAAAATATTTTAAATTAAAAATATAAGTACTTTTTTAAGAGGTCCAATAGTGAAACATGGACTTTCACTTTGAGGATTGTTTTCTTTTTAAAGATTAATAAATTTCTGTTACCGAGAAAAAAAAATGGGAAATTTTTTTTGCCGGTCCTATTTTTTTATTTGGGTTCCATGTGAACCCCATTTTGTAAGTGTTATTCCATCCAAGTCCTTTTCAAAGGTCTTTTACAATTTTGCCCTTTTGCAGATTTTTTTTTTTTAACACAGAAAATCCTTTTACAGAATTCACACCCCCTAAGAATTCACGCCTCCAAGAATTCACACCCTCAAGAATTCATACCCTCAAAAATTTACACCAAAAGAGGTGTGAATTCTTGAAAGTATGAATTTTGGGAATGTGAATTCGACCCTAGTACACACATTTTGTAGAATTCACATCCCATTTGCATTATTCTCACCCCCAAAATTCACACCTCTTTTCAGAATTCACACCTCCTCCAAATTCACACCTTTTCAGAAATTCACACCCAGGAAAAAAATACTAGGACCACAAAAAAATGGTTTAAAGGTAAATCAACTTCCACTGCTCTATATACGTGTTTGGACTTTGGAGTTCAAAAGAATTACTGGATTCCAAAAGCGTAAAAACAAAAAAAAATTCTGACTCAGAGCGAGAGAATCAAGGAAACAGAGGATAATTTTTTCCCACATCGGCACTGAATGTTCGATTTGAATGCGTAGAATTTCTTGGATTTGAATTTTCAGTGGTACGATTTCTCCCGTTCTCCTCCTGACTTCGTTTTTTTCCGGCGACAAGTGGTCAAAGTTTCGGTCGGAGAATTTGATGGCAGATTAGAGTATGTTGAGAGAGAGAGACAACGACGATGGCGGCGAAGGCAGCGGCAGCGGAGAGAGGAGGATCTTCGAGCTGTTCTACAACGACGGCGCCGAATCCAGTCTTTGGCCACTCCAGCGGAGGAGTTAGGCGGCGGGGATGAGCCGGCAAGCGACAACTGCTGCGGTGGTGGTGGTTGTTGGACCGGGAAACGAAGAAGGCGCTGCAGCTGCCAGAGTGAGTACCCGGATCGGGACCAGTTGGAGAAGGTTCTCGAGCCGATCGTGTTTGCGGGAAGGAGAGGATTTTGGGGTATTTTGGGTACTTACTTAAAACAGGGTTTGACATTGGGTGGGGCTGGACGGACACGCGGAGACAAAACAGGGTGAGTTAATTCTGGGTTGGTCCTATTTTTCAATTTCATAGCCCACTAGATCCTTTTTCTATAGAGTGCAATTCTTAATAGATCATGTGAAGTGTATTTTATATTTTTACCCCCGTTTAAAAACAAATAAACCCATACAACCTCCTACACCATCACTATCACCACCACCACAACCAGCGCCACCACCGCCACTGTCGTCATGCCGCCGCCACCACCATCACCGCCACCATAATGACCACCACCACCACTCCACCATCATCACCACCACCACCACTACCTCCACTACCTCCACCACCACAATTAACAGTGTTAATTTCTGTCTAAATTATCAGTGTTAATTTTCATCAAAATTTATATCACAATTAACAGTGTTAATTGTGGAATGAATTTAAATAAAAATTAACCCTGTTAATTGTGATGGTGGTGGTGGCGGCGTGATGGTGGTCATTGTGATGGCGGTGGTGGCATGGTGGTGGTGTTGGTGATGGCGGCGTGGTGGTGATCATTGTGGTGGCGGCGTTGTGGTGGTGATGGTGTTGGTGATGGTGGAGTGGTGGCGGCATGGTGGTGATCATTGTGGTGGGGGCGGCGATGTGGTAGTGGTGGTGTGACGGTGGTGGTGGTGGTGGCGGCGTGGGGGTGGGGGCGGCGGTGGTGGCGTGGTGGTGATATTTTTGTCTCTCTCCAATCGCCTTTTTTTTGCAAAGGGTATTTTTGTCGACAAAATAATGAAGAGGACCTACTGAGCTATGGGCTTTTTGGACAGGACCTACTGGGCTATTCTTCACCCAGATAGGACCGGCCAGGAAGTTCCGGCAGGCTTGAAAGAAGCCCCAAAAAAAGAAGCCCCAAAAAAATACCAAATAAGATTCACATTGCATATTTTTTAAAATTCAAGTCGAAAGATATAAAGGATCGAAAAATTGACACCAATATCAATCAAAAATAGACAAAAATTGAGACGAGGAAGTACCTCGATGGGCCCATGACCCAAATAATGGAGTCCAGCATGACCCACGGTGACGGGTGACGAGTAACACTGAAGGACCAAACAAAAGAGTAAATTACATTAAATCCCCCATAAGTACTACAATTCTTCACTTTACCACCTTAATGTACAAAATGCAACACCTAACCCCCTTCAACTACTTGAAATGCAAATGCAGCTAACATCGTTAACCGAAAATGTTGATTTACTTTTATACCCTTCGGACTCGTTTGATTTGCAAATTACCTGTCTGGGATAGGACTAACTGTACCTAACCCCAATGACTAAATGTACCTAATTCCAAGTAATGCCACGTTTGGTTCCCAAAATGACTATCGGAATTATCAATCCTGGTATTAATTTTATCCCTATATGGGGTACTAAATAATCCTAAGGGGGAGGTGAGACTAGGTAGGATTAACAAAAAAGGGATTATTTTCAAAAATATTCGGATGATATTGGAATTGTTCTCAAAAAGTATTTTCAAAATTATCTTTTGTAGAAATTTACATTGAAAAAATGTTTTCCGAAAATATTTTTAATAAAAAACTATTTTCATAATTTTTTTTGGAAAATGTTTTTCAAAACATTCTTTTTCAAAAAATGATTTGCAAAATTATTTTCAAAACTTTATTTCAGCTAGTTTTTTTCAAAAAAATCTATTTTCAAAACTTTTATTTTTGAAAAATAAACTGAATTCAAAGACTGTTTTCCAAAAAAAAGTTTTCAAAAAGTAGCTTTTGTTTAAAAATATCTTTTCAAAAATTTTCGTTATAAACTGTTTTCGTTAATAATTTTCAAAAGTTTCATTTTTTTTCATAAAAAACTATTTTCGAATTTTTAAATAATTTTAATTAAAAAAATTGTTCCTTATCCCATATGAAATTCCATGTGAATAAAACATGGGATTGAGTAGAATTAGAAATAAAATTAATCCAAGATAAATAGTCTAGGGATTAACAATCCTAGGACTGGTACTCCCATAGGTTTTAATCTACACGCGAATCAAACAAGGCAGATTAAAACCTAGATTGTGAACAGATCATGGCCACACAAACGATCCAAACTGTTCATTAAACTTAAAATATTTTTCAAATGGCCTCCAAAATAATCAGCTCCATGGAATAATTGTAATTACTTGATTCAATCTTCTAACTTTTAATTTCAGATTTTTCAACTATAATATGAATGAAAACTTAACTGCCATAAGACCAGCGATTCTTTACAGAACAGAATGTTGGCGTATTAAGAAACAACAGGTGAGCAAGATGAGTGTAGCGGAAATGAGAATATTGAGGTGGATGTGTGGTAAGACTAGACGAGACATGATTAGAAATGAAAACGGTTCGTGAGATACTAGATGTAGCATCTTTAGAGGAGAAGTTGAGAGAAAATAGGCTAAAGTGGTTTGGGCATGTACATCTACCGTAGACCTGGAGATGTAGTAGTTAAGAGAACGGATATGATAGTTTTGGGTAGCAACACTATGAGGAGGGAAAGACCTAAATTGACATTAGATGCTGTGGTGCGCAAAGATGTGAGTCTAATGGGTTTGAGTGAACAAGTGGCATTTGACAGAGCTCAATGGAAAAAAGAATTCTTGTAGCCAACTCCAATTGATTGGGACATAAAACTCGGTTTGATTTGGTTTGATAATTTGAATGAAAACTTTAAAAATCGGATTAAATAGTTACGGTTATCCGATTAAGATGATTTTTTACTAGATCACTTGAGAAAATATCTTAAATTTAATGAACCACTTGGATAGTTTGCATTGAACCTGGAGTGGGCCCCACATGATAATCTGTGCAAAATCTCTTTCTGCCTTTTGGAAAAAAAAAAGACTCTCTCTTTCTCTCTCTCCACACACACACACGTAAATATAAAGGTGTCCTTGCGAAAAGAGAGGAAATTTGGAGGTGGTGGCTTGGCTAGTTGGGTCTCTCATACTCTTCCGTTCTAATTTACTTGTCCCAGTTCTATTTTTAACTGGATAAAAAAATTAGTTATATTTTTAAATTGGTAATAAATTTTATATCTAATATGGATTTTGTTTGATAGATCTCAATTTGTTTTATAATACAATATTTTCAAAATCACCTAAAACATTATAAATTACACAAAATATAATCAATTGAAAAGTGACACGAACTCCCAAAAAGGACAAATAAATTAGGACGGAGGGAGTACTTATTTTTAGTTGCAGTGGTCAAATCTCTCGATCTTGTTTCATTTCTTTTTGAGGGGGTAATTTTATTTCATGATTATTGAAGATTAGTACAAAAACTTTGAAAGTTTGGATCCTCGATGCTACCTATTGGTTTGATTCTACTGGTCTTATTGGATTCAAGTTTAAAAAAAAAAATTTAAAGGGTTGTGATTTATCAGCAAAACCTAAGAGGTTTTTTTGCCTTAAACAACATTGTTTTAGCTTTTGCGAGGACTATTAAGAATAGTTGAATGATGAATGGTGTTTGATGAAGTGCTCCAAAGCAAAAAGAACATGAATCATGCCATAAATTCGTCCAATTCCAGATTTTTCATCGTAAAAGAACATTATTAGGGATCAATGGTCTAATTTTTTCAATAAAGTTTTAGATACGGGTTGGGAGTAATCAAGAGGTTTCGGAAAGCACTTTACCCTATTAAGTTATTAATGTGTAAATGACAAGGTTATTGTTGTGGGACGGAGATAGCTATTGGTGTTGTTGGATGGTGGGGTGTGGTTGCTGCGGTGATCTACGATCTCGGTGACAAGATTTAAGAGTGTAGATTTGTTTCTGTAGGTTTTGGTTTATTTTTCTCTGCTGCGTTTGTTTTTTTGGTTTCCTACCCCTAATGGGGTTGTTTCCTCCCCTTCGGGGGTTTCCTTTGGTTTGGTTGTGCGTTCTTTCTGCGGCGAATGTTGTGCCCAAAAGGTTTGTGTGTGGGAGTGAGGTGCTTTCTTGTTGGCCTCTCCCTTGTGGCTTGATTCGCCCGTTGATGTTTGATAGATAAGATCCGTTGAGCTGCTTTTTTTTGTGTATATATAGAAAACGATATTTTTGAGAGGTCAAATCTGTTGGGTTGCTTTTTGATAAAATGTCTCGTTGAGGTCCCATTAGTGTTTAATAATCATTCAATTTGGTCGTGAGAACCATATTTTTGATAGTATTACAAATGAGATCGTTTCCAAAGTCTGAGAAGTTGTAGAACAAAGTTACGTTAATTTATCAATATATATTAACTTTTTCATTTACTTGTTAACCTAATTGTTTATTTCGATTAGCAAATCGAAAAAGTAAATTGCACATAGTTCTTATTTTTGACCCCACAAACAAAAAATCCTGGCTCCGTCCCTCTAGGGAGGTGTGTGTTTGTATATGCAGGTGCATAAATAGGGAAGCCATATACACTCACATTAGTCACATATACACAACGTAACATTAGTCATCCAATTAAGGGTATTTTAGTCCTAGGAACTAATTTAGGTGGTGTTCCACTTTCTTTTAAAGTTCTTTTTTTTCAAACGGAGGTAATTTCAAGCCCAAAAATCATGTGTTTACGTAAATAATTTTCCTACCAATATGGATCTTGTTTGATAAATCTCATCGAGATCTTTTAAACAGTGCAAAAAATATTAAAAAATTATTTTTCATTTTCATTATATTTGAGTTTGAAAATTGAAGAAAAAAAACTTTTAAAAAAAAAAGGGAAACTAGAACAGCCCCTTAGTCAATCAAGTGCTGGTCAAATGACACATTTCCATCCCAAACCTTAACAGGTCCCTAATGGAAGGGGTATGATGTCAAAGTTCAAGTACTTTGAGGGGTTAAGTGTCTGAGTTCATACAATAGGGGGTCAAATCAGGAATCTAATGCAATTTACCTAAAAAACAAAACAAAGGCTATCACCATTTCGGTTTCAGAAAGTCTAATGGTACATATGAAAAATCTGTACCAGTGGGTATAAATCTTTTTTTGAGTCCACTTTCGGTCTAAAAAAATATCGGAGTCACTCATTTTGTTTGAAATATTTTGCTTACGGTCCCTACAAAAAATAAGCTCAATCCGGTATCAGTAAGAGTATTTACGAAACATCCAAACTTTGCTCTAGAATTCAGGCTTGAATTCTAGGACAAAGTTGGACGTTTTGTAGGTGTTTTAACCGATATCAGATTGAGCTTATTTTTCGTAAGACCCGTAAATAAAATATTTTAAACAAAATGAACGATTCCGATCATTTTTTTAGACCCAAAACAGGACAAAAATAAAATTTGTACGCACTGATACAGATTTTATACATGTACCAGTAGCACCATTTCATTTGGTTTGGTCTCTTTAAGTCTCTGTGGCTGCAGTTACCAGTCCTACTTCTCTCTCCCACAGAGTCGAAGAGAGTTCAAAACCCAAGAAAAAAAAGGGAAAATAATATCAGCGATGGCGGCGGCCAGTAGAGTGATAGCCACAGTAGCATCAACCACCTCCTTACTCTCCAGGGGATCATTGCGACGGTCTCAGACTCTGTCTCTTTGCTTCAACAGCAGCAGATTGGTGGCCAAGAAGAGGCTTTTCACTTGCACTGCTCTCTACAAGCCCGATGTTCAGATCAAGGAAGAGGGCCTTCCCGAAACCCTTGACTATCGAGTCTTCTTCGTCGACAATTCCGGCAAAAAGGTCCCTCTCTCTCTCTCTCTCCCTCTCTCTCTCGAGATAGAGAACATCATTGTTCTTGGAAAAATAAATTATCAGTCATGGGTCTGATCTCAAATTCAAAAAACGGGGGAAAAATTGAAAGGGGAAATAGGTGGCATGATTTCAATACCTAATTTCAAGCTATTAGCAGGATTTCGGGTCTGAGCGAACAAAGCCTAGATTTGGTGGGTGGGAAAATAGGTGGTTGCCTCTTTCTTTTCTTTTCCAGGGATAATTTGATTACAGAAAATGCCCATTAAAATGACTTTGCCAAAAAAGTTTTTAGAATTTTTTTTATTTTGGACTTCTCTGCAATGCATAATCTTGAGGCAATACATAATCTCTGCAATACATAAAAATATGTGTTTTTAGGATCAGAGGAGATAGTGGGGTGCACTGATTCAAATTGCAATGGTAGTATGTTACATCGTATCAACTTAAGAAATGAGAAACTAATCCAAATGTAAAATATTTTCATTCGTTCGATGATTGGTCTTTTCTTTTCCTCTTTCAAGAAATGAGCATTAATACGGATGAGTTCAGTGATGGAAGAAAGCATGGTTTTTCGGTGATGGAAGAAAATATGCCTTTTTGTGATGGAAAATACCTCTGTTATGGTGAGAGAGCTCGTGTGTCTTATCGTGGAGTTTTATTTTTTAAGATGAGCTTGTGTTTAAAATTTATGGATGGTTTTCGCTGCCAAAGGTTCTTGTACAGTTGTATGTACTATGTAGCCTATATCAAAAGATAGTAATACTTATTGAAAAGGCTTAAAGGGGTTGAATTTGGAACTGTCTAGATATCTGACGTCACAGAGCTACATGATCGAAGAAACTCGTAGGATGGTGGGAAGGAAGAATGTTTTTGGCTCTCTTTCATAGGGAGTTTAGATGAGCATCATCTGTAGAATAGTTTGACTTTGGGCAGGAACGAGATTGTTTTCCATGTCTGAACAAGGAACGTCTTCAATTATTGCACATTTAAACTTACAGATGACCTCACTCTACAGCTTCTTGTCTGGCAGACATCATTTTGCTTTTTATTAGTATTTTTTTTTTGGATCTTGTATGTACCATGAATGATTTTCCATGCCCTATTGGCTTGGGCATTGACAATGAACTTCCTCGTCGCCCCGTCAAACTAACTGTGCTAACTAGGCCTTTGGTAACCAAGGCCGACCCAATTTTGGCTGTCAAAGGACAGATTGTGAGATCGAAGAACTCAACTTTGTATTGTAATGCTTTTTAACCTCTCTCTTTTCTTTTCTTTTTTGTATAAGTACAAATTCTTATTAAAAGTCCAAGCCAAAAATACACAAGTACAGGAGAAGTCCTAACCCAGACCTCAAGCCTAGCACCTACCAACTAAGCACAACGACACAGGAAAATGAAAACCTGAACACCAGAAGCAAACCAGAACGAAAGGCCAGAATACAAGCCAGCAGAGGATACAAGAGGAGTCAAACAAGCAACTAAACCAAAGCAGAAACTACTAAAAGATCAACTAGACCTCAATACAAACCCACGAATGCCCCTAGTCTCACACAAAGCTCTTTTTTTCTGAGACGATTTCAGCATGCGAAAGGAGCTGAGAAACTCCCTACCACTAGTAATAGTTGCAGAAGTGAGTTGGTCCTCTGTTGCAGCCAACTGAATAAAAATCCTCGATACTTGCCCTCCAAATGTGATACACTGCAGAAGCCAAAGAACATCTGAGAATTATACATCTGAAATTAATCCCTTCACATTGTATCACTTTTAAACTTGCATTTAATACTCTTTCTTCCTTAATTTGTAAATGCTTTTAATGGGGATTAAGTTGCCATGGTAATTGTTATACGTAGCTATTGGCATTGCCTGTATTTAAATCTGGTATTATTTCTCTTCCCCAAACATTTAGGGAATCAGATTCTCTGCTACTTTGGCAACTCAACTTGGTTGTTGATATTATCTTCTATCATTGTCTTGTTGGTTTACTGGATCTTTTATATCTAACAAAATGCGCTCAAATGTTCGAGTATTCTTGTTATTTTTTAAGTAAGTAGTTTAATCATTTAGGTTGTTCCTATTTTTGTTTATCCGTAAGCCTGCACACTGCTTCTTAAACTCCTGAGCACATTCTGGCATATTGCTGAGCCATGTTGCAGACCGTAAATGTAATTGATTGGCCGCTTTTTCCAGATATGTAGGAATGTCACATGGGTTGAAATAACGCATTGCAATGGCTTACACCATACAGTTTTCAACTTTTAAGTTTCATCTATATCCATCTATATGTCGGCTTGTGGTTTGGGCCTTAGTTGCAGGGAGCTCCTAAAGTGGTGCCGCTCCCACCTTGGGAGCCCGCTTTTGCGCTCCCAACTAAGGAGCTTGACGGGAGTCAGCTCCCATTGAGATGGGAGCTCGCTCCTGGCAAAGATGAGAGCTTTTGTATGATCTTTGTATAGAAAAAAAGGGTTTTATCCCTTGGCTTTATTAATAGGTCTATGATGAACTCATATATCTAGCCCAAGTAATATGATATCTAACACTAGCCCATTTCTTATACTTATGGAGGACTTGGCCCATATTTTTACTTCCTAAAATGATTATACTTTTAAAGTGAATACTCTATGCTACATTATTTTCATATGTACACGCTCCTTTCACACTCCCAACCTTGGGAGCTTCTGTATTCCCTCGCTCCCGCCCCCGCTTCCGCTCTTGCACCCGCTCCCACTTTGTGCAACTAAGGTTTGGGCTATTTCGGGTTTGATTATTAGAATATGGTCACAAAATTCTTTTATTGAACGAACTGAATGGTGGAAATTGATGTTTAGTTTGGAAGTGTGGTTTAATTTTTTCTTTTCGAAATGTTTAATTTGCCTTTAAATTTGTGACGAAGAGATGCATTCTGGAGTCTGGTCCGTCTGGACATGCCTGTGAAGTTCCTCAGTTGAACAATGTTAGAGCATGTCTTAAAGTAGTTAATTCATGAGGAGTTTCTCCACTTAGTACCAATTGATTTTGAGTCGGATGATGTAATGCAGTGTCAGAGCGCGCTGGTTCTCTCTGTCTCGAGTGAATATCCCCCTTGTTTGTGCCAAAAAGTGCATCTTGCCTAAATGTGATCGCGATGGAAGAAATTCGTTGTTTACCTCTCTACACGTTAGTCGGGGTCGCTTGAGTAGCCTATACACTCAGTACAATCGATATTGCTGCAGATACTTTGACGTAAAATAAAGTTTTGCTAAATTTACTCTGTCTGGATTACTCCACCGGAACAGGAATAAAGACTCAGAATATGAGATATATATATCGTATTACAAAGATGCCTTCTTGTTTGTAGTTGCACTTTTGTTGTTTCCAGCATTTTCTCTGCAAACAAAAAGGCACTGTGTAATTTTGGTACTATTGATCTTTTCAATTGTGTGGCTTACTCTGAATTTTCAGTCCCTTGTTTATGTTTCTAGTTACAATTGCTAAGTTTTTATTTTGTCAGATAGCAAATAGAAGAAAGATGATCTCCTAAAAGTGAAGTCCTGAAAGTATAGTTACTGTAGTTATAACAAAATTAAACAAGGAGAATTTTATTTACACTCTTGTGCCATAACCAAAGCTATGAGGATTTGTGGAAGTAGTTTCAAACCACTGTGGTCTAGTAACAGAGGGGTGTTCCATATCAAACGTCGTACTCATGAGGATTTGTGATTATGAATGTTGTGGTTCTTTGTTACGAGGCTTTGTAGTGAGTGAAAGTGCTGTTAGGTATGAACCATGATGGTGTACTTACGAAAGGCCGTAAAATATGGACCGTTTTGAGGAGGTGTATACTAGTGATTCCTTAAAGACATGTTAAGCCACACGGAAGGGACTTAACTATTACATGCCAATACAGTTAAATGATTAAAAATGGAGATAATGCAAATTGAGTCGATAATTAAAAGTTCTGATAATGGTAACCCAAGTGGAAACTATTGAAGTTGAAGAAATTACGTGAATAATCATTTTGTTGTGGGTTCAATCGCGAGCATTAGCCTCTCCACAAAATAGGGCTAAGACTACCACTACCTACCTCATACCCCTGAAAACCGTGCCGCAAAGAGGGTGTCTTTCCGCCAAAATGCATGTCTTGTGGAAGGCAGTGTTGCACAATTTAGCAAGTGTTATTAGTCCGGACTCCGGGAGTTTTAAAGTAACTGGAAATATTCGGTGGAATTATTTAAACAAGTCATGTATTACAAGGGGATTTTCCAAACTTACACTGCTTTGCTATGAAACACATTTATTTACCAGCTCATATTTTCTGAAACATGCAGATTTCTCCATGGCATGATATACCATTGCAACTGGGTGATGGTGTTTTCAATTGCATTGTTGAAATACCCAAAGAATCAAGTGCAAAGATAGAGGTTGCTACTGATGAGCCATTCACTCCATTAAAGCAGGATACAAAGAAAGGAAAGCTTCGATATTATCCGTAAGGCTACGTTATACCTTCTACTTTCCTCCTTTCAATTTCATCATGCGTTCTTGTTATTTTGTGTGTTCCTCAGATGTTTGAACCAGCCATGCTAGCTGACTTTTCATATGCACGTAATGAAGTTGTTAGATGGCTTTCTTGATTAAACATTGATGCATGCATGATGTAGGGCTAAGGATGATCAAAACACAAAAAACAGTGGCTGTTTTGGGGCTGTGAACAGTGGACCTGAATAGTGAAGAGAATAGAAGAGAAGAAGAAGGGTTTTAAGAAGATAGATCTAGGCCTCACACCTAAGGCCTCTTTAGCATCACACCAAAGAATGTGATTGCATCACACAATCTTCAAAGCTATAAGCTTTTGTAAATTCTTATTCATTCAATCATTCAGATCTCAACCTTTTGAAGTGCATCAATTTATAGGCTCCTAATGCGTTTAATTCTAAAGACTTTTCCGATTCCGTAGATGGCTGGATAGGATGAATTTGTTTCATACCAAAGACCGGTCTCATTCCCTAGATGGCTGGATAGGAATGCATTGAATGTGCGGTCAAAGCTCCCTAAATGAAGAGTCACAATGCTCATGCTTCCACCAATGGAATACACATCAATTCAAAATTTGGAATCTTCTGAAACTACCAAACTACCGATTCCATTTATCATGGATTGCATCATTCTCTCCTTGTTAGAAAAGCTCAATCTCGAGTTTTGAAATGTTGAAGAATGATAGTCGATAAGCTTTTCAATTGGGTCCATGTCATATCAAAATCTGCATAGGAAGTCGTCGTATCTTCTTCATAGGTGGAAGAAAAGAAAGCAAGGATGACTCTCCATTTCCGAAACTGAATTTCTCTTCAGATGATGAAATCAATTGAAGTAGAAGAAGAATCCTTGAAATCCTCCTGGATGAAAATAGAAGTTGCCGGAATTTTAGATTCTCCAAACCTATTTAAATTGTCATGATGAGGAAGTGGAGAGCTTGAATTAAACTATTTTGCATGTTTTTCAGTAGGAACATAAACTAGCTCATTAGACATCTCTTTTGGCACTGCATCACACTCCTCAATGAATAACTTTGACGCCTCAAAAGAGGAATTAGTAACATCTAAGCACATAGGAAATGCATGACTAGCCACCAATTCCTTCACTTCTAACTTGACCATCTTCAATGGCAATGATGGAAGAATGTTGGGGTTCTTTTGAGTTTGACTCATCGATATGAGCCTTTTATTCTTGAAAATCTGGTCATGAAGTTCTACGTTGGAACAAACCACATTTTGAGTGCAAACTCTCGTTAGCCAGGGTGCTCCTTGGGGTGTTTTTGATTCACCAATCAAACCCGTTATACTCTTCACAGTCATATTATTTATCACCTTCCTCAGACTTGTTGGCTTTCCAAAGAGTTAACCCGGTAACACATGAAACATTACCTCCAATGCTTTTAACTTGACCATCTTCAAGGGCAATGATGGAAGAATGTTGGGGTTCTTTTGACTCATCGATATGAGCCTTTTATTCTTGAAAATCTGGTCATGAAGTTCTACATTGGAACAAACGACATTTTGAGCGCAAACTTTCATTAGCCAGGGTGCTCCTTGGGGTGTTTTTGATTCACCAATCAAACCC
Source organism: Rhododendron henanense subsp. lingbaoense (assembly GCA_020567845.1). Lineage (NCBI taxonomy): Eukaryota > Viridiplantae > Streptophyta > Magnoliopsida > Ericales > Ericaceae > Rhododendron > Rhododendron henanense. The sequence continues at coordinate 14,590,107 of CM036318.1, forward strand.
GTTATACTCTTCACAGTCATATTATTTATCACCTTCCTCTGACTTGGTTGGCTTTCCAAAGAGTTAAGCCGGTCACTGAAACTATCAAGTTCCACAATCTTAAAAAGAATCTCGTCACGTAGGAACTCAGTTAGTCTTCCTCTATATGGCCTGCCAGTTCATGTAGACATGATGCTACTCTCGCTCTAATACCCAAATTGATGTAGGACGGGATTGGCTGTTTTGGGACTGTGAACAATGAATGTGAATAGTGAAGAGAAGATGAGGGTTTTGAAAAGATAGATCTAGGCCTCGCACCTAGGTTACCAAAGACCCTATCACACCTAAGGCCTCTTTAGCATCACTCCGGGATTGCATCACACAATCTTCAAAGCTATAAGCTTTTGTAAATTCTTATCTTTTTCATATCTTGAACTTTTGAAGTACATGGATTTATAGGCTCCTAATGTGTTTAATTCTAAAGACTTTTCCTATTCCCTATATGGCTGGATAGGATGAATGTGTTTAATACCAAAGACTGTTTCCATTCCCTAGATGGCTGGATAGGACTAATGTGTTGTGTGATGGTTGAATACATTGAATGTGTGGTCAAAGCTCCCTAAATGAAAAGTCACAAGGCTCGTGCTTCCACCAATGGAATACACATCAGCCCAAAACAACGAAATCTTTTGACACTACCAAACTACCCATTCCATTTATCATGGGTTGCATCAATCCAAGAAGAGGATTGTGTTAAGTTCTGGCATATTGTTGGTCTGACGTCTCATTTTGGAGTTTTTATAGAATAGCATACAACCACGATGACAATCCCTATGTAGCACGGACACTCCTAGAGGGCAGCGTGTCCCCGTGTCCGACGTGGGGGACACGGCAAAATACGTATGGGACACGCCACGTGACGTGTCCAATAAATTTAATTAATTTTTTTAGGGGGACACGACAAGGACATGCGAGGTACACATATGGGGACACGACGAGAGTTAAATATGTAATTTATTTACAACTTTGGGGGGTAAATGTGTAGTTGCTTCATATATTTTGGAATAAATATTATGTTTCACGATGTATATATGATGCTTGCTTATAAATATTGAAGCTCCAAGCTTATACACCTAACTATATTTTCACTGGTATTTATTTATTTATTTATTTTTGCCGTGTCCTTTGCTGTGTCCGTGTTCCTATTGTTAAGAAATTCCATGTCCCGTGTCTGTATCGGTGTCCGAGTCCGTATCTGTGTCCGTGCTACATAGGACAACCTAATGCACGTATGCTATTTTATGGCAAGCTTTACCTAGTGAGGTTTTCTTTCTTTAATGCAGTTCCCGACATTCCATCTAATGGAAAGCATCGTGGCCTACTGGCTGGATATGTTTCTTCATTTTGTCCAAATGTGATCCTTGAACAATAATCCCAATTTGGATTTCAGTTATGCTTAATAGGATTAGATCTCCTCTGCAGAGGTCACAACCATAACTAAGGCTCTGTTTGTTTCAAAGTAAAATGTTTTCCGATGTAAAAGTTTTTTCATGTAAAATGATTTTGCAAAAAACAAAAGTTTCGTTTTTATTTTCCGGTGTTTGGTTGATAGTTGGTTGATAGCTGTAAAATGATCTATGTATTATGTATTTATGTATGTCCGTATGTATTACATACAAAATTTTGTCGTCTTTGATGAAAAAACGCATGGTTTGGTCATAGGTGGATGAGATTGAGGCTGTAGGAGAGCTCAATAAAGTAATGTAATTATTAGTCGAGCAGCGAAACCAAGTTCGGAAAATAACTTACCATATTTTCAAGCGAAAAACATTTTCAACCATATGAAGTAAAATGTTTTATCTGGTAATATATTTTCTTGTCTTTTGCACAACCAAACACCAAAAAATAAGTAAAACATTTTCCAAGAAAATATTTTGCGCTCAAACAAATGGAGCCTAAGTTTCTTCCTTTGGGCACTACTGACTTGAATATCGGTGAAGAGTTTAAGAGGTTGTTCCTAAAAAGTAATCCAATTTCTCATGAAAGCCTGGGATCTATCCTCAGTATGAAAGAGTGAACTGGCTTATTGATCTCTTGGCATTTGCTAAATTTATTGAAGTCGTGTAATTTTCGTTCTATTTTTAATCTTATGATCCTTTATTTTTCAGATACAATATTAATTGGAATTATGGATTGCTTCCACAAACATGGGAAGACCCATCACTTGCTAACTCTGAAGTTGATGGGGCACTCGGTGATAATGATCCAGGTAATAATGAAGTTATTTTATTTCTTCTATACCTCATGTTATTGTCTCCCCAAAAGATTACAAGATTGCAATGCTAGTTGAATTTACTTTGACAATGTCTTCAATTTGTAGTCGACGTTGTTGAGATTGGTGAAAGCCGGGGAAAAGTTGGCCAGATTTTGAGGGTCAAACCCTTGGCTGCTTTGGCAATGATTGACGAAGGGGAACTTGACTGGAAAATCGTTGCAATTTCATTGGATGATCCAAAAGCTTCACTTGTTAATGACATTGATGATGTTGAAAAGCATTTCCCGGTATGTTTGTGCTGGACTAAAGTGACAATTAACAGGTGTTGGTTACCTCAAAGCCATTGGATTAGAACAATCACAATTTTGCTGTACTATAGATTCGGGAATCGTTGTCATTGCTCTTAGTTATCAGTGGTTCATATCAAGTACCTTTGGATAACATTGACTAGTTATCAGTGTTTTAGTGGGAGATAGGGTGTCTTAGGTATGAACGAACTAGGGTACCTTATCTATTGGTGGAAAAGCTAGGTAAAGTAACATAAGCTGCTTAAAAAATAATGTTGTCCTATGTAATTATGTACTTTAGTTGATGTTTGTTGTAGTCATGGGCCTAACCGGATAACTGTCCCAGGGTACTCTCACTGCAATCAGGGACTGGTTTAGAGACTACAAGATCCCCGATGGGAAACCTGCTAACAAGTTTGGTCTTGGCAACAAAGCAGCAAACAAGGTATTTAGTTTTTGTACCTCCCTTATTATTGCTGAAAAGTGCTAGCTAAAGCATCCATTTGTACATGTAATTGTGCATCCTCTCTCAGAAGTGATGTGGGACCAACCTCCAAGTAATGATGGTATTCAACAAGACTCAATGTACTTAAATCGCTAGGCACTAGTTGGGTGGGAGAGAGGTGCCTAGCGCCTAGGCCTATTAGTCGGGGACTGATCAGTGCCCATAGATAAGTCGGTTTTTCTATTTGTTAAGAAATATCTCCCCACCTCCCACACAAAGAGAAAGAACTGACATAACCAGGAAGAAAAAATTAAGATTAAAGTAACTGCTAAAAAGTAACTAGTAACTAGTAAACAAATAACTAGTCAAATAGAAAGTTCAGAGTTCAAAACAAAACAAAATTAGTGTTTGACACGTAAAATCGATACGTGATATGTACTTTTGTTTTTCTGAAAATAATACTTACCCCCTGTATTTTTTAATGTTGCACATTTAACCCTAGAATTCTTAAAAATAATGAACTAGACCCGCTGACTAGTCACCTCTTAGCCAACTAATTCCCTCCTAGCTGATTTATCCCCAACTAATCCCAGCCTAGCCGAGCCAAGCCAACTAGTCGCCGGCTCGCCACCCAGCCAATTAATCCCCTCCTAGCCGATTAATTCCCAACTAAGGTGTACAAAATGCCTAATTAACGCCTAGACCTCAAAGACTAGGCACCTAGGCAGCCGCCTAGTCCGACTTTCAGAATAGTGACAAGACTTGTGGGAGAGGATGTACAAATGATGTGTTATTGGCGTTACTCAGTATAAGTTTAGGTCCAGTTGTCTGTTTTCACGGCATCATTTCTTCAATAGCAAAAATGCTTACTTGTGAAAAAGACAAGCAAACTAGGTCAATGCTTTCAAGGGATTATGATTGGTTTTCAGAGGTAGAGGAATGAATTTTCTGTCTACTAAATCTTGGGCTAGTAGTTATGATTTCTCTAGAATTTTCCTGCTTGGTTAAATTGTATTTCTTGCAGCACAGTCAAAAAATTTATGCATGCTGAGAGCATTCACACTGCAAATTTGTTATGAAGTACACCAAATTTATGCAATTTTCTCACTGGCTTTTGAAGAACTTGTGAAAATGGCACCTAAAGGGCCAACACTGGGAAACCCTGTCATATTGTGCATTCTTGTCAAAGCAATTATCACTGCATATTGTGCCAGAAACGCATAATATCCGTCCATATTAGTGTTTTTTTCTTTTTTTCTTCTTTTCACTTGTTTCCTGGAATGTTTTGTGGGATATTCTTCTGGTTATTTATTGTGTAAAGATTTTTGAATAAACAGGATTATGCTCTCAAGGTCATCACTGAGACTAACGAATCTTGGGCTAGACTTGTCAAGAGATCTATTCCAGCTGGAGAGCTGTCGCTTGTGTAAATGTGAATTGTAGAGTTGGAGCTGTAGCTGCTTCTGCTTGTACCATTATTGAGAGATGATCATGATATATCTTCTCTTGGCATCTATTGGTAACATTATTGTTCAAAGACCAGATCAAGTTGAATTTTCTGTTACTGAGCTAAATTTTTTGAACAATTTATGGTTTTTTGCATTCAACTTGAAACTTCTAGCATTCAAAGATTGATCAATGCTAAATATTTTGCTCTCTTTCTGAACAGCTCCATCTTTAGATGCGTTTTTTGCTTATTTATGTCTGTCTCTGGTATCGATACTCGTATGGGTGAGAAGCACATTTTATGTAGATAGAAACCAACCTCTCCTTTTATTAATGAGAAGAAGTACAGGAAGCTTATTCACTTACAGGGTTGCTCTTGTATTGGTCTTTTGACCTGACCTAATTTTCTATACACTGCCTACATATTTTCTGTATCCAGTTAACCGTCTACATGTAAGGGCATTTGTTTGACTGATTACGAGCATCGTCTTGGAGTATGTATTCAAGGTGTTAAGTTATTCGGTGCTTGGTTAAACTATATGCCTATATAGCCAACCCCAATTGATTGGGACATAAGACTTTGTTTGGTTTAGTACGGCTTATATGATACCATGAAGAGTTTGTTGTTAAAATTCGATCACTATTAGTCTGGTGGGATTTTATATACTTCACTATTAATCCCGCCGAAACAATCGGGCCAATAGTATGTACCTGTCTTCTTATATGTACACATATACTCCTACAATTTGTATATACACGCACACACGACACATGCAATTGTAGTTATAACACCCACCCATCCAAGTACCCCATTTAAGTGCTAGTCATGGGCAATGATAATGAATTTGGCTGAACATCGACAACGAAAAAGTTGAAAAATGATTCATGTAGCATACTCCACCTTGAATTGAAAACGAAGCTAAGTTTGGTTTAATTTGATTTGATTTGGGCAAATTAGAAGATTGCATGATAAATATTGCACATCATCTGTACATAATCGGGTCTTGTCATATCCAAGAGTCACCAGCAGCTGAGTTGTAGGTCCTGCTGAAACTTCCTCTCCAGTGCAGAATCTGATGATGAAAAACAAGGTTCATCATCAGCCATGGATTTTCTTCTTGCTTCGGGTGTTCCCTCGCGGACGGGAAAGTGATCTGAAACCCATTTAGCTGCCGTGGCCTTCACCTGAAACACCGATGAATTTGGTGATGGAGCCTGAAAAGTTGATGAGGGTTTGCTCGTATGTCCTAACATGAGCATTGCTGCTGTTGGTGCCATTGCTTTCAAGCCTTCAAATGTGATAAATACAGTATGTACATGGGAGTGGATATGAATAGCTTTTTATATACATAAGTGCAGAGAGAGAGAGAGAGAGAGGGTAACAAAACTGTGGGCGCTGGTTGGTTGGTTTGTGTGGTTAAATGCAGTTCAGATGGGACTTGTTTAGTGGATTTTTTTGAGACTGTCGGCTGATTCCTCGTTTGGGAAATTATGAAAATCATTGGTGTAGAAAAACTTGTGGGGGGGGGGGGTTACCCACCGTTTTGTTGGTGGGTTGGTGGTCGCGTTCCAGATACCGCCATGGTTTTACCATGGATGATCTGCAGACTGTTTTTCGGGCGAGAGGTCAGCCCGGGACGACCTCTCGTGTCATTCCTTTTGTGACAAAGCATATGGTCTACCATAGTTTCATTTGACGATTCAAACCTTTGTACTTTGTGGACCCTTTCGGGTTACATAATTTATACTCCCTCCCTCCGTCCCTTTATTACAGTCCAGTATTTCATTTTGGGCTGACCTTTAATAAGTGTCCATTTTGTAAAGTTAGTAGGTAAAAGTTAGTGAATTGTCTATTTTGTCCCTAAAAGTATATTCATTTTGAAAAGTTAGTAAGTAAAAGTGTAATGATGATGGGTAAATAGGGAAAGTGGAGGAAAAAATTGATGTGAAAGGTATAATGATGATGTCTTTTTAATAAGTTGGAGTTACGAAGCAGGACATTTAAAAAGGGACAGAGGGAGTACAACAAATCATGTTGATTGGATATATATGTAGTAGAAATTTGGTGGAATCCTTTACAAAAAAAACTTCACCTGCTTCTCCTTCACGCCTCCCTAAATTCTGGAAGTTCCGAAAAAAATTCTCTCCAGCAACCACTCTATGTGCGTCGTCTACTGTTTCGATCGTTGGCTCTTACTCGATCGAGGTGGGCATGAATTACAAAATTCATCGTCATTGTCGGAGGGGTCAAATGCCTCATTGCTATCTAGAAGCTCAATCTGTACTGAAGCAGGAACTTCGTACGCCTCGTGTTGTCCGCTGGAACATTGTAGGCCTCAAGAACCTTGCTGCTGACACAGCAAATCTGTGCACACATCATGCACAGATTTTTATGTGGGGCCTACTACGGGTCCCACACAAGTGATCTGAGCTGTTCATTATGTTTAAAACATTTTTTCAAGGACCCCCGCAAAAAATCAAAAAATCAGCTCAATCCAATACCTATAAGTACTTGATCTAATCATCTAACTTTTCATTCAGGTTTTTAAAGAATGAAAAGTTAGACGATTAGATCAAGTACTTATAGATATCGGATTGAGCTGATTTTTTGCGGGGGCCCTTGAAAAAATGTTTTAAACATAATAAACGGCTCGGATCACTTGTGTGAGACCCGTAATAGGCCCCACATAAAAATCTGTGCACGATCTGTGCGCAAATTTGCTGTGTCCACGGACTTTCTGAGGCCTCAAGGCCCTCAAAATTTTGGACGACAAAAAGGAAGGATTGAGAAGACTTACTTGATCGCATGAGTTTCCTTGCTAAAAAACACATGAAAAATATACCTCTATTTGTGTTTGAAAAAATAGATTGGTGCCTAAAGAAAAATATAGTACTAGTATTTCAGAAGCAAACGGGTTATAAAATTCATCCACATGAAAAGACAGAGGAAAAAAAATTCATCCACCTGAAAAGACAGAGAAAAAAAAGAAAGTCTGTTCTCAAAGAATTATCTAATGTTGAAGTTGATTACACAACCAATAGGCTTCAAGATATTTAAACTTGCAGATACCAAAACTAAACCAGACATTTTTCGCAAAATTGCATCATTATTAGAAGAACTAATGGCTTGGATTGAGCACTGCTCCCATGAAAAAAAAAACAACCCTGACATCTTTTCCTTGATCATGAACAGAAAGGGATGATCAGCAACAAAACTCGGTTTTGGGGACCGGTGGGCCCTTTTAGACATGGCTACCACTCTGGCACGAGTAATGACTGCAGCCTTTGTGCCTTTCTCGTCTACCTGAACAACAACTTTCTGAATCATTGATGTAGCAAGGAGTTGGATCCCCTCGGGAATTTTCGTCATCTCTGAGAAGTCTTCTGGATTTTCAACGAAAGGAAACGTCATTCCCATTTGCTTCATGGTCTCAGCAATGTTAAATTCGTATGAGAATTTGAACTTCGGGATCCAAAATTCGGCAAGACTCACTTCTCTTAAGTCAAAGTAATCTTGCTTCAAAAATCCAGAATCGGAACACAGCTCTTCGAGAAGATTTTGTAACCCAACTCTCTTCTCGCGGGGGCCCTTGAAAAACTGTTTTACGTTTAAGGAACGGCTCGGATTATTTGTGTGGGACCCGTAGTGGGCTCCACAACAAATATGTACAGAAAATCTGTACCAGTAGACTTACTGTTTTGAAAATCAACAGTTTTTGCATTACAAGCGTAGATCCCTTTCAGTACTTCTTCCTTGTAAGAACCTATAAGAGGAAAACGTTTGTCCACCCAAGCTCCGATAACCATACACATAACCAGACCGTCACCGCCCTCATCAGACTTTCGTCCACCACCACACCCTGCCCCAGCCACCATCATCGTCGAAGCGCTCGACTTGATTTCATCGATGTCCTGTGCCCCAAGCAACGCCAGCACAAGCTCCAAGGTGCGGCCACCATGGTTAGAACGACGTCAATCGATATCGGAGACAGCGCAAAGTTGTCGTTTGAGCCCTCTTCGACTTGCTTGATCAAAAGCTGCTTTGCTATCCCCGTGCTGAATTTTGGTACCGAAAGTTAAATGCTAAATTTTTAAGCTGAAAAGTTATTTGATAAACATATTAAGCACTGAATTAAAATAATTAATAAATTAATTTTATTTCCATTAATGATATTGATTCTCTTTTAATTTTACGAATGGTCCCATGCATTTATCTGTGGTCAGAGTTGAGTGGTAATTATGGCGGCAGGGCTGGCCCAGGCCCAAGGCTCAAGAGGCGTGGGCCTTGGGCATCCAACAAATTTTAAATTTTGGAGGCACTCCAATATTATTTGTAAATTAGTATATATATTATTTGTTCGTTTTATAACACAAATGTCTTTGCTAGGCTAGTGGTAAGTTGATTTTAGTCCATGTGAAGTGTTTGAGTTCGAATCTTCTTGGCAGCTTTTCCTTCCAAAAATAATGCTATTGTAACTGACAGGTTTCAAAACCAAGTCAAGTAGAATTCAAGCCAACCACTTTGGCCATTGGTGACAAAGCAATTAACATTTCTATCATTGTTGTTTAATTCTAAAAATATGTAGGGCATCATCCCACAATTTAGCCTTGGACATCCAAATCTCTTGGACCGGCCCTGTGTGGCAGTGGTGGTGGTGGTCATAGTTGTGGTGGTGGTGGTGGTGGTGTTGGAGTGGTGGTGGTGGTGGTGGTGGTGTTGGAGTGGTGGACAACCAGTTGCAGCGACATCACACGCTTTCCATAATTTCCCAGACAAACTTGACTGAACCAATCGCCCCAATGGAGCTGGTTGTGCTTTCGAAGATATTGGCAGAAAAATAAACTGACTCAACAAGTTTCATCGGATTAAGAGAATAAGCAGATAGATGTATATCTCCAAACCAGCAGAGAAAAGTTCAAAATTTCCATGCTTTTATTGTTCGTGTTCTCGTGAACTTTTGTTGTGACGTTCTATCATCATACAGTAATAAACTGTGAAAGTCAATGGCATCAAAACTGAACTTGATCTAATGTTACAAAAAGCAAAAATTTGGGAAGTGACTATCGGAATTAAAGGTCCTCAGACTTCCAGGCGGTTCTTCTTTAGAACCCATCGGAAAGATATTTTGGAGCAGGAACTTGAATGTCAAATAATCTTCGAACAAGAACGACACTACAGTACAACAGTTTTCTTCCCTTGGAGAAGCAGCAGAAATTCCAAGTTCCAACCGGTTTCGAAATTACCTTTGTATCCTTTGGGAACCCTAGCTGGTTCTGGCATGCTCCATCTGGAAAACATATTTGTATTTTCCATGTTGTGACAAAATTAAGACGTTTCTACGACGATTCAGCATTGCGAAGAAGTCTATCGTGTCCATACGTATCGACGTATCCTGAATACGATGGTCTTCTATTATGCTTGTAATTTTTACCTCTTTTTCTGTGCCCTCTACGTCCTGAAAGCATCGTGTACATCACTGCCAAGAAACCCAAGATTCCAAAAATCCACAGATAAACTATCCAAAATCTGAAAGAGCTAAATGTCTGATTTGTCACAGCAGATAATGATGATATTTTAGAGTCGTTCGATGATTCTTCAGAGTCCTTCGATGGTTTTTGAGAGTCTTCGGATGATTCTTTAGAGTTGTCCAATGATTCTTTAGAGTCCTCTGATGATTCTTTAGAGTCCTTCAATGATTCTTTAGAAACATCCAGTGATTCTTTAGAGTCCTTCGATGGTTTTTGAGAGTCTTCGGATGATTCTTTAGAGTCCTTTGATGATTCTTTAGAGTCGTCCAGTGATTCTTTAGAGTCCTTCGATGATTCTTTAGAGTCATTCTTCAAAACAGTGTCACTACTTACAACATGAACTGTATCCATCTTGCCAAATTTTCTCGACAGTGTAACTTCACCGGAAGTCTCCTGATTTGAGGTTGACAAGGAAGTGGGATCAGAACAATTCTTCCTCTCATGGTGTAAAAGTAGCGCTTTATTCAGTGTCTTTGCACATTCTATGCTAAGCAAGTCCCTCTGTAGTGTGTTCTCATCAGTGCGATATAGCATTGAAGGGTCGGGTGGATCAGGAAACTTTGACCAGCATTTATTGACCACGTCTACAGTCCTCCAGTTTGCTTTATCAAAGCTCCAATTTCCAACCCTAAATTCCAAACCGTAGTGGAAAACTCTGTACTTAACGCCAGGCTGAGGAACATATCCCGGGTATATTAATATCTCACTGTTTATGATGTGCCGCAAATTCAACTGCACCACAGATAGTAACAGAAAAGGTTTTAATCATTAACTCTATAGTTCTAGATACGAAACGACGCTGAAACAAGGGTCATAATATATTCCATAATTCTAAATACCAGAATTCTACCAAAAAGTGTAGTGTATGTTGTAGTTCTGACCACAGTGAAGTGTGGGCCATACTTGGAGTCGATCTGGTTCACGCATTTCAATTCTGGTACTCTATCGGGATGTATCAACACTATAATTAATGTGAAGGCATTGATTTTCTATACAATCCAACAAAGGAGAGATGAAACCATAAAATTCATGGCAAGAAGATTGTTGGCTGTATATATTTAAATTAGGAAGGAAAATAATTTAGGTAGCTGGTTTAGGAATCTGTATATTTGATTATGTGTATTTCCTTATTTCATGATTTTGTTTCCTTAGTTGATAGGTAGCTTGTATTATAAATTGACCTCCAATGGGAGAAGAATAAACATTGAGAAATTCGTTCAACATGGTATCAGAGCGGGTTAAGAAACCCTAATATTTTTTTCTCGTCCCTCTCATATCAGAAAGCAGAAAACCCTCGTACCTTTCTTTCGTTTCTCTGAATCTGCTTCTGTTCCAACCCTAAACAGAACCCTAGCCACTGTTGGGGTATCTCTCGGCTCACGACTGTCTCTCGCAGTCGTTGTCTCTCTCGCTGTTACTGTATCTCTTCATCTCCGACAACATTCCACGACCTCGGCGGAGCCTCGTCTACCTCCGACGACCCTCGCCGGACACTTGCAGGACCGTAGATCTGTTTTTGACGCAGATCTGTGATTCGTTTGCAACTACTGCTCTCTGTTTGCATCTGAAACCTACTGGATCTTCTCCGTTTGACTTGAAATCTACTGAGTTGACTCGGAACTTACTAGGTCAGAATATTTGAGGCTGTTCAGAACCCCATCTCTCTGATTCTATACCTTTGAGGTATCTCTAATCCTATTTATCTTTGATTGTCTTCTTTTTTACATCATGGGTGATAAAAACAAGGATAAATCAGGAGGATCATCAGACATAAAGGATGCTATTCGGCATAATTTTTATAATCGGGCTCTCACTACTATTAAACTAAATGGATCGAACTATCTCCCATGGTCTCGGGCTGTATCTGTTTCTCTCCGCGCGAGTGAAGAGACCTCTTTTATTACAGATCCACCATCTTCTGATCCCGCTTGGGGCACACACGATGCCCATATTATGACTTTATTATGGAACAGCCTGGAACCTGATATTTCTAATAATGTGGCTTGCTTAGAGACTTCCAAAGCCATTTGGGATACTCTTCGCATATTATATTCCTCCGATCAGAATCTCTCTCGTATTTATCAGATTTATCAGAACATTTTCTCCCTTCAACAAGGAGAAGGCCCGGTGGAGGAATATTTTTCAAAATTGAAAGGTATGTGGGATGAGTTAAACATCTATCAACCCTTAACCATAGATCTGGCGACTCAGCAAAAATACAGGAATGAGTTTCAGGTTGCTAAGTTTCTCTCTGGTCTCAAATCCGATCTTGCTCCAGTTAGCTCCAATATATTATCTGGCCAGGATATTCCTTCTATTGGTGAAGCCTTTGCTCGTGTTCGTAGGGCAGCCACTCATCATTCTACTTCAGAGAATACTCCTCGCTCAGCTCTTGTTGCTCCTAGTGCTCACTATGTCCCATCCTCTGGGAACTCTGGGAGTTCTAACCGTGGTCATACTGGTTCTTCTGACCGTGGTGGCCGTCGCGGTGGTCGGGGTACTAAGAAGTGCACTCACTGTAATCGCACTAATCATACTGTTGACTTCTGTTGGAAACTTCATGGCAAACCTGCATGGGCTAATCAAGCTGTGGTTGAGGGGGAGCCATCTGAGTCTGTTCCGTCAGATCAGATCACTATTTCTAAATCTGAGTATGATTCTATGATCCAACGAGCACATGCATCTTCTTCCTCCACAGCCAATGTTGTCTATTCAGGTAACACATGTCTTCATTCCTCCTCCCATGCACCTTGGGTTCTCGATTCTGGAGCCACTGATCATATGACTGGTAATTTGTCCCTCTTATCTGATGTTATTTCTCCTTCTGCTCCTTCCTATGTTACTGTTGCTAATGGAACAAAAACTCAAGTACACGGCATTGGCACATATCGTACTTCTGGTCTCACGTTTACTTCTGTTTTCTATTTACCCGGCTTTCCTTTTAACTTGCTATCCATTCAAAAACTCACCCACAGTTTCCAATGTTCAGTAACCTTCTATTCCTCTCATTGTGAATTTCAGGATCTCAAGACGCAGAGGATGATTGGTGGGGGATATGAGAAGAATGGCCTTTACTATTTCCAGTCGTCTGGTTCCTCGGATGCATCTGCTCTTCATTCTACCACAACACCATATCAGTGGCACTGTCGTCTAGGGCACCCGTCATCTGTTAACCTTAGATCTTTAATTCCATCTTTACCTGATTTTTCTACTTTTAATTGTGAAACTTGTGAACTTAGTAAACATCGGAGAGTTACTTTTTCTCCTCGCACTGATTCACCTAGTTTGCACCCGTTTGCTCTTGTTCACTCTGATATTTGGGGACCCTCTCGGATCACTGGTTTATGTGGATCTCGGTATTTTGTTACATTTATTGATGATTTTTCTCGTTTAACTTGGATTTATGTACTTACAGCTCGATCGCAAATCTTTACTGTGTTTCAATCTTTTTATGCTGAAGTCCTAAATCAATTTAATGCCAACTTAAAGGTTTTTCGTACCGATAATGCTCAAGAGTATCTGGCTAAACCTTTTCAACAATTTCACAACTCTAAAGGCATTATTCATCAAACAACTTGTGTCAGTACCCCACAACAAAATGGTATTGCTGAACGAAAAAATGGTCATGTCCTGGCCATTGCTCGTGCTCTCATGATCCACATGCATGTACCAAAATATTTTTGGGGAGATGCAGTTCTTACTGCTGGGTACCTTTTAAATAGAATGCCGACTCGTGTTTTACGGGGTAAATCACCTTTTCAAGTCATGTTTCCTGATAAGAATCCCTTTCCTCTTCCCCCAAAAGTTTTTGGCTGTGTTGCATTTGTTCATAACTTGCACCCTGATCGTTCCAAACTTGATCCTCGCTCTCATAAATGTATCTTTCTTGGTTACTCACGAACACAAAAGGGGTACAGGTGTTATAGTCCTACACTACGTAAGCATTTTGTTAGTGCCGATGTCACCTTTTTTGAGACGGTTCCCTATTATTCTCAAGAGAGCACTCACTTACAGGATCCCCTCATCAATACTCCAGTTCTTCCACCGGTACTTCCTGATATTGCTAGACCCCCGATTACCCAGGTCTATGTTCGTCGCCCTTCGGCTACTGCTCCAGTGGATTCTCCTCATTCTCCCCCACCGCCTCCTCCGCCGTCTACAGATCCACCTTCAGTTTCTTCTCTTGACCTACCCATTGCAGTGCGAAAGGGTACGCGTACTTGTACCTCTCATCCTATTTCTAACTTTGTTTCGTATAATCGTTTATCCTCCTCGTTTCAAGCTTTTTCTGTATCACTCTCTTCTGTTAGTATTCCCAAGTCGTATCAGGAAGCTCTTTCTCATCCTGGTTGGAATTTGGCAATGCAAGAAGAGATGCGTGCTCTGGATTTGAATCATACTTGGGATTTGGTTTCCCCGCCTTCTGGGGCTCATATTGTTGGTTGCCGATGGGTTTTTACCGTCAAACATAATCCCGATGGCACCGTCGATCGTCTTAAAGCTCGCCTCGTGGCCAAAGGTTTTACTCAGACCTATGGCATTGATTATACCGAGACATTCTCTCCAGTGGCTAAACTCAACTCTATTCGTGTTATTATATCTCTCGCGGCTAATCGTGATTGGCCACTTCATCAACTGGATGTCAAGAATGCGTTTTTACATGGGGATTTGTCTGAGACTGTTTATATGGCTCAACCGCCCGGGTTTGAGTCCAAGGGGGAGAGTGTCTGTCAACTTCGTAAATCTATATATGGCCTCAAACAGTCTCCCCGTGCTTGGTTTGATAAGTTCAGCAATTCTGTTGTTGCTCATGGCATGATTCGAAGTAAGGCTGATCACTCTGTGTTCTTTAAAAGGACCGATCGTGGGATTGTGATTCTGGTTGTTTATGTGGATGATATTGTCATCACTGGCAGTGATAGTATTGGAATTCAAAGCTTGATTCATCACCTCTGCTCTAGTTTTCTTACTAAAGATCTGGGCAAGCTTCGGTACTTTCTTGGTATTGAGGTGGCTCGATCCAAAGCAGGCATTAGTTTGTCTCAAAGGAAGTACACTCTTGATCTTTTGAGAGATACAGGTTATCTTGGTTCCAAACCTGTCGCCACTCCTATGGATACTAATTTAAAGTTACTTCCTGACGATGGTGAGTTGATTGATGATCCTGAAGCTTATCGGAGACTTATAGGTAGACTTATCTACCTTACTATTACTCAACCTGATATTTCTTATGCAGTCAGTGTGGTTAGTCAATTCATGACTCGTCCTCGGGTTCCTCATATGGAGGCAGCCATTCGTATCCTGAAGTATCTTAAAAATGCTCCAGGACGTGGACTTCTTTATCGATCATTTGGTCATCTTCGCATCGAGGGATATACCGATGCTGATTGGGCAGGATCTCCTGCAGACCGTCGATCCACCACCGGCTTTTGCACTTTTATTGGTGGTAACCTCGTTACTTGGAAAAGTAAAAAGCAGTCAGTTGTTGCTCGTTCTAGTGCTGAGGCTGAGTATCGAGCTATGGCGCAAACAACATGTGAACTCACTTGGCTACGCACTCTTATACGTGAATTCGGGATTCCAGTACATGATCCTACTCCTCTCTATTGTGATAATCAGGCTGCTATTCATATAGCTAACAACCCAGTATTTCATGAGCGAACTAAACACATCGAGGTTGACTGTCACTTCATTCGATCAAAAGTGGAGTCTAAGGAGATTACTACTCCTTTCGTTCCTTCGGGGTCTCAACTCGCAGATATTTTCACCAAAGCTCTTCCCAAAGCTACCATTGATTCTATATGTTGCAAGCTGGGTGTACATGATATATACTCTCCAGCTTGAGGGGGAGTGTTGGCTGTATATATTTAAATTAGGAAGGAAAATAATTTAGGTAGCTGGTTTAGGAATCTGTATATTTGATTATGTGTATTTCCTTATTTCATGATTTTGTTTCCTTAGTTGATAGGTAGCTTGTATTATAAATTGACCTCCAATGGGAGAAGAATAAACATTGAGAAATTCGTTCAACAAAGATCCTCCAAAGAGAAAGTACCTCTGCTGCGCCAAACGAATAACCATACATCTCGCTAATCCATCCAGATTCATATATATCTCCTGTAATATTTGTGGCATAATGAGCTGTATCGGCTCTGACCTCCTCGGTTTTATGCAGCCATAGTAGAGCAAACTTCCGGAGATCATCTATGTGCATAATGATCACACCGCCGACCTTATCACAAGCTTCAGGATTGCGCGTATGGAGTTTTGCAAGCTCATTATGACAGCCAATCAGATAGCTGGCAGACACAATATGGAAAATGTAAGTGGCTGACAGATATTTCCTTTTCTGAAGCTACAACAGCACAAAAATTTACACCTAAACTTGCACCCTCTAAATTCATCTAATCGGCAAGCTAATATCAATAAGGAAGTCAAAAAGATGGTTATGAATTATTTGTCTTACTCATAGGGAGTGGAAACTGGGCGGCCAAGTGCAGCATTGAACTCCCATGGTGTGATTGGTCCTCTCATGATCATGTCAGCATCCAGAATTACAATGAACTCCGCATCAACATTTACATGATTGAGCCAATGCAGGACTGCAGCAGGTTTATTGATTGCAGGATACCTGATGTGGCACATATAAACCGATTAGCATCATATTCAACTTTTTGTATCGTAAAAAATGTACCTTTGCCAACCTTTGGTAGCGTGATGGAAGTGCATGTATAGGGTAGGAAATTAAACACGTCCAAATATCAAGAGAGTTGCTTAAACTTTAAACAAGCTGCACAATAATTTAGTTCCAAGAAAAAATTGCAACGGATTCACCTCATTTGTACTCTTCATGTAGGGTAAATAGTGAATCTAATACATCGAAATTTTTTAATACTACAAACAGATAAAGTTTAATAGGTCCCTTTTGTGACCAACATGATGAGATCCAAGCAGCTACTGAATTAGAGCTTTAATGATATTTTTGAAAGTCCTTACAAATGCTACAAACAAACAGTAAGTCAGTGAGTACAGTTGGGCTAAATCAGACAAGGGGAGTTCATCAACCTTAGTTTTTCCGAAGAAGTCAATAAGTAGAAGGACAACAAAGACGAAATACCAAAAAAGGAAACAAAAACAAAAAAAACATAGGGCAGCAATAGAATTACCAATCGCCTGTTAACGGATGTTGACTCATGGATGGAACATAGTGGGTGGGAGCCAGATCACGACCCTTATAATTCTTTAGGTCCTCATCTGTACAACTGAGAAGCCTCGTGATATTCCCAGGTTGGCCACTCGTATGGAAGCTGTGAATGAGTCCCACAGTTTGCCAATCAAAGTAAGGAGTACACTCTGTGGAAAAAACGGTGTGGATTTTCGGATGCGGCTTCCCAGGTTCATCAGAGACCTGTGGTTGCAACTCATCCTCCTTGGTTCGCAAGGTATCCGGAGTTGGAAATTTAGGCCGAGTTAGGTCAGCAAAAGTTTTGCTCCTTAAGAGGCTCAAGTATTTTGACCACTTTGGCTTTGGGCAGCCACGTGTGGCATGTTGTAACAAAAGACCCTCATTCAAAATGTTAATACATTCTATATTCAAGAAAAGTGCTCTCCGTCTATTTGGATCAGCTTCCATTGCTTTTATCTGCACAGAAAATATGCAAGTTTCCAGATCATAACCGAAGCAGAAAAAAAATTGAACATAAATAAGGAATTGGAATGCAGTCCATGGATAAGACTACCTATTAGTCTCAACCCCTTAATGATTAATAATAACCAAGTGAGCGACACACTTTATAAGTTGATTGAGCTACCATGCATTGAGCCTTCAACACTCAACCCCAAAAGACAAACACTCCTGCTTGTTTCTTAGGTCGGTTGTCCTCTATGAATAATCTTCACTCTTTTATTTGAATATCAATCACAGAACAAGATGGAATTGACAACTATTCAAGAATGTCGTGAGTCATGAGACTCGTGACCAATGCGAATAATCAAACCTGTAACGGGAAATCTCACCAATGCAGTATCTCTTCCAATCAGTATTAGGAACTAGGTCAAGTTACCATCAGTAGAGTTTGAAAAGAAGGTAATTCAATGAGTGACTTTATCAGTATAGTTTCATATTCAGGTGATTACTCAAGCGTCAAATAAAAATTAATGTGCTAGCATCCATTAAGCATGCCACAAAGATGGGAAAAGGTCCCAAAAGGGGATTGCCACCAATTTTCTCGTCAGGTTCAAAGTTTTAGTATACAAGAAAGCAGTATGGACTACAGAACTTACAATCACTAAATCATTTGGTTGAGGTCCACTAAAGGCCATGCACCTTACACATTTTCATGCAGTTACTTCACAAGATTAACAAGAGTAGTAAACAGACAAGATAGAATTAGAAGACATCCTTTAAGACACAAATCCCATAATTTTACAAGATTACTACACTTTTACCTCTCTCGGATAAGGAGGTTCTGGGAAAAGCCTGCCACAATCATAGACAACGTCATCTTCATGGTGATCCAATTTACTGAATGACCAATTTCCAATGTGAAATGGCAAGCCATAATGCATAAGAATAGGCTCAACACCCTCTCGAGGAATATAGCCTGGGTAGATCATCAAGTTATCATTGATTTTGTGACGAAGTCCCACCTGACAAGTGAATAAGATAACCGAGGCAAAAACCTTAGAAATGTGCCAAATGCATATGACAAAAATCAAAATGTTGAACCAACAAAACGAGAATATAACCCATATAGTAGAATCAAATTAATCAATCAACCTCTGCAGCACCAAATGAGTATCCATACATCTCACTGATCCACCCCTTTGAATAAATGTCACCAGTTATATTGGTCATCCAATGAGCTCTATCTTCTCTCACTTCTTCAGTTTTAGAAAGCCACATAGGTGCCAAAGCTCGAAGATCATCTATATGCATGGCGAGTAATCCACCAACCTTGTCACAGATTTCCGGGTGCTTCGTATGCAGTTGAGCAAGAATGTTATCACAACCAATCAAGTACCTAATGAAGAAATTCAAATAATTACCACTTCATATGAGAAAAAACTTATTTAAAGAGATAAAAGAGCAACAAAATAAGAAGCCATTTACCAAAGGTAACAAACAATAGGAGAAACAATAACAAGAAGATATTAAACATCTGAAGCTGAAGTCAATGACCATGCTGTAAAAGTTGCACGTTTATGAAACAAAGAAACAAAACTCAAGAAATGAGGAAAAAAGGAAAGGTAGCCAAATCCCTGTTCTGTTTCATGAGTCGCCATGAAATTGGAGTTCCCCTTTTCCTCCTCCAAACATAGAATTAGACTTCCACAAAATGAAGAAATTAAGGGCACTTGCAAACTCAACTGCTACAAATATATGTATGTCAAGTTACCAATAGTCTCAAAAGCTTAAGCTGATAGGAAATGGGTCCAACAATGTGTCTCAAGCTATCTAACACCCTCTCTCAAGTGCAACCCCGTCGTGCACGTGGAGATACAAATTTTCATGAATATGACAAACCAGAATACAAAGGGGAGAAGTAGAATGCAAAAGGGGAACAAATGCAAAGAAAGATACTAGAATCCAAGACCTCTTGCAACTTGAGCTCTGCTACCATGTTAAGTTACCAGTAGTCCCAAAAGCATAAGTTGTAAGGAAATGGGCCCAACAATGTATATCAAGCTATATAATAATGTTGACTTGCCAATTACTCAAACAAAAGTGCATGAGTGATTTCTAACTTCTTAGCAATAGTGACTTGTTTAATACGGAGTACTTCCCAATACGAAGGTTGACGTAAGAAGGAAACCTAAAATGCTTTAGTCCAGTTCTAATAGGCTCCATGCAACCAACAACCCCCCCCCCCCCCCCCCCCCCCCAACATGTTCAAGAGAAACAGTAGAAGTTAAAAACACCAAAACAAAAGGACAGTATTACATGGTGTATAATCATTTAAAATCTTCCATAAAACAGCAAACGCATTATGACGAAATTGAGCAGTTCAGACAGGCAAATCCACTCCACAATCTCACAGCTGCTTACAGTTTAACGTACCTATACCACAAGCATAGGTCATAAGGATGGCTATAAATTATTACCCATAATAGGCAGCAACTGGTCTGCCTTTCTCTGCACCAAGCTCCCATGGTATGATTGGGCCCCGGATGATCATGTCTGCATCTAGTATCACAACCCAGTCAACATTTTGAGCATCTTTACTATGGTTTAGCCAGTGGACAATCCCAGCGGGTTTGTTGATTGCTGGATACCTGCAACACAATTAACTTCTTTAATCTTTACTGTAACTTATTTTCTCTTTTCCTTCAAACACTCCATTCCCATTTCAGGCAGGGGGAGAAGTCCAGAAGGTTTTAAGAGGGTGTCTTGTTGTAAAAGAAACCAATTATGTGCTGCAAAAACTTTCTATTATTGAAAAGCATACACAACAAGCTACGGTGAAATACAAATGGAAGCAAAGGTACCACTTAAAGGGGGATTGGATTTGGGGTTTTGCTTGCACAATTGGCAATGTGGATGCTATAAGGGCTGAACTTAGGGGCATTTGGAGAGGTCTCAAACTTGTGTGGGATATGGGGCCAGGTCATGTTGTGTTGGAAACGGATTCGCAAGTGGCTCTACGGACTTGTGACTTAACCTTAGGTTGGAGAGAGGCTAATGGTTGTGCTTATAATCTAGCTAGATTGGGTCTTCAGATAGACCGAGGGGAGCAATTGTTTAATCAAGTCCCAGGCTTTGTGCAATGACTGTGATGATTTTGAAGTTCGTCGAGCTACTGCGTCAAGTATTTTTTTGTATTTTTTTTGTTTCTTGGGCCTAGGCCCTCTTATGTACCCAAAAAAAGTACCACCTAAAGAAACTGCAGGGGGGGGGGGGGGGGGGGGGGGGGGGGGGGGGGGGGGAAGAACTGCCATTGCAAATTTCTTCTCCTCTCTTTTCTACTTTCACATCTCAGAATTTCTGTGATCTCAATTCAAGATTTTCATCTTTCTATCTTTTGCATAAACCCAATCCGCACACGCATCGCGGGTAGAAAAAGAGAGAGAGAAAGTACCAATCACCAGTTCTAGGGTGTCGGCTCATGGAAGGAACCTCAAGAGTGGGAGCCAACTCCATGCCTCTATAACTCCTCTTCTCCTCCTCCGTACAGCTCAAAAGTCGGGTAATCGGGCCGGGTTGCCGGGCCTTCTTGAAGCTCTGCATGAGCCCGACAGTCTGCCAATCGAAGTAGTTCTGGCACTCCACTGAGAAAAGGGTGTGGATCCTCCATGGAGCTTCTTGGACCCTCTCTGATTGGCCCCACCCACCGGTAATCGGACCCAGACCCAGTACCAATACAACCAGGAAGAGCATGCATTTCTCCATTGGAACTCAAATCAGGGCAAGATTTGAAATGGGTATTGGCCTAGATCTGAATTTCATGATCCCGTTGTGTTTCTTGGGGGTCAAAATGCTGACTTTGAGACTTTTTTCCCCTCTCCAGCGCTGGCGCGTAGTGGGTGACAACTGACAACGTTTCTGCTTCTGCTTAAAAAATGGTTCTTTTTGTAAAAAAATTGATCAGTTACGCTTGATTCGTTGATGTGAAAGTCTACGTACAGATTAAATTGATTACCCGAATTTTAGCTCGAGGAGGTTTGTTGACCGTCTGACTGCAAGGGAAAAATAAAACGTGGAATACTAAGGCTTTGTTAGGTTGCCATTTTATTTTAGTTTTAATTTTATTTTTTAATCATTGTTCTATATCTTTTTCCAATCATTACTCTATATATCTCTTCAATTATTAATTTCGTTTCTCTCTCTATCTCTCTCCAATCATTATCCTATTTCTCTTTCCACCCACTACCAAAACTAAATTAAACTGCCAACCAAACAAAGCCTAAGAACTACATTCTGCAGAAATACAATCAAGAAAAATGGAAAAAAAAAAAGCGTTTAAAAACTTCGAAATGACATGGAGACCAATCGACTCAAATATAATGAAAATTTTTTACCAAAGAAATTGATTATTGATGTTTCCACCAGACATATTGTCTTCTATGGATTTTCGATCGAAAGAAAACAAAAAAGAATTACAACTACACATAGAAGAAATATGGTCAGGAATGAAAATGTAATGAAAACGATTCTTCATTCCTAGGAATCCGCTATCTATATTGGCCGTACCCTCTCTCTCTTTACTCTCTCTCTCTCTCTCTCTCCCCTTTTTAATTTATAAAATTTTATAATGTTTATAATTTTTCTTACATATCTATTTTTTTTATAAAATTTGTATTTTTGAAATCTATCAAACAAGACTAATATCGGATATGAAATTATGTGTAAAAAGGTTTTTGAATTTTTAATCGACACTATTAATTATGAACTTATACTGCCAATAATTATTGTGACACTATTAATTATTTATTTAACACTATGAATTACCAATTTAGACAAAAACTAACACTGTTACTTGTGAAATTACACTATTAATAGTTAATTTAACATTGTTAACTGTTAAATGAATAATGTTAATTGTTTAATTTTAACACTATTAATTTTAAATTTAAATTGTTAATTGTTAATTTCAACACAATTATTATTTAAATAAATACTGTTAATTGTGCATTTATACTGCTAATTGTTAATCTTAAATTATTAATTGTTAGATGAACATTATTAATTATAAATTAGACCGTTAACTGTAAATTTAGACAAAATAAAACAAACATTAAAAAATAAAAATTTTACTTTTTCATAATTTTATATACAATATTGGTCTCATTAGTTAGATCTTTGTGAGTAGATATGTAAAATTTATAAAAAAATAGATGAAAGTGATTTTATCACTCCCTTTTTTCTAACGGCACTCCCCCTGTATCTCTATTAAGTGATTTATTTTGTGAGAGAATAAGAATACTGTTAGAGAAAAGGGGAGGGACAAAATAACTTTCCAAAATAGATATGTAGAAAAAAGTTATAAACATTTATAATACTTTAAGCTTTAAAATAAAAGAGAGTAATGGAAGAGAGAGAGAGACAAGAGAAATAAGGAAGAGAGAAGAGGGAGAAAGGGTGTAAATTGAAGAGAGAGAGGAGAGGAGAGAGAAATAGTGTACGAAAGAGAGAGAGAGAGAGAGATGAATCGTGGGCCATAATGCGCGTGCAATAGATAGAGAGAGGAGAGAAAGATTAGGACTTTGTGGAAAAATACTTGTGCGCATTTGCCTACAAGGACATAATGGGGCAGAATCCACTCACATATAACCGGCCCGGAAGAACCCCCAAAATTTATCGTAGCGTTATCACTTGCCAAAAAAACATGAAGAAGAAAACATCCCGCCTAATCCTTGAAACGACGACGCTAACTTCTTATTTTTCAAAATTTGTGTCGCAGTTCATGACTTGAGGTGTGATGGGTTTGTCACAACACAGCCCATTTCTCTAACTTGGGATGGCCAAGAAGACAAAAACATGTTTGGATTCTGGATTAACTAACATGAATCCTGAACCTATAATTCCTATCACCAGGTACATAAGTAATAGCAGCAACCATATACATTAGAGTGTTTACCAGTTGGAAATGCTTTACAGATTCCGGAAGGTTACATACATACAGGGACGAATTCAGGAAATCCCAATAGTGGGGGCACCAATTTCTACAACTATGAACACAAATTTATCGTCAAGCACAATAATATTAAACCATACTTCGCAACATGTTCTATAATAGTTGCGCGCTTCCAAAAGTTTGTAGACATAAGCACAATGCTTTCAAAAGTTCCTAAACATAAAAGCACAATGCTTCCAAAAGTTCCTAAACATATATAAGCACAAAAACTAATATATTCATCCGTAAGTAGTTCCATTTGCATTCTCACAGTTGTCCCCGCCGAGTTTTCATATCTTGAAAGTGCTGCATGATTGTTTCATTAGGAATTCCATCAAAAACATCTCTCTCTATGTAGACCACCAAGCTATCATTCAACCATTGATCACTCATCTTGTTTCGCAACCGATTCTTCACAATGTTCATGGCTAAAAATACTCGTTCGACTGAAGCGGTTGCAACCGGTAAAATTAATGCCAAAGTCAAGAGCAAGTAAATTAAAGGATACAGTTTCTCTCTTCCCGTCTCCACCATTTTTTCAGAAAGATCAGTGAGTCCATTCAACCTCGAGAACTCATCACTACTGCGCATATAAAAAATGTACGTATCTAGTTGATCATAAAGTACCATACGGTCAACCGGCGAAAATTCTTTCGGATAAAATTCGGCAAGACGAAGCAACTTTTTCTTGTCAAAACTAGAAAAGTAGTTGCGTGGATCCAAACATGCCACACAAAGTAGCAACTCACTGTTAGCCTTGGTAAAACGATCATTCAATTCTTGAAGTTGCAAGTCAATAACAGTGTATACTATCTCAAATCGATAATGATGCAAGTTTGTTATTTCTGGAGCATTACGTCTTCCACGCCCTCGAGGTACAAACTTGTCATCCATATTGGGGATATTAATTTTCTTTTTCACACAAAAAGATACAACATCCTCAAGCAAAGAATCCCACCTACTGTCCCTCATCATTTGGAGCCTTATCTTGGACATTTGAACCAAAGTCATAACATTCACAATTTCTTGATCTTTTTTTTGTAGAGCTAGTGATAACTCCGACGTAATAGCCAAAACCGCTCTCATCAAATGAAGATTGAGTACAAACTCAAAAGATTGCAAATTGTCCAACAATACATTCGACTCTGCTTTTTGGTCCGTGTTGGAACCTTCCTCCGAAATAATTTCAAGAACATCAATCACTGAATCAAACATACCCATCAATCTAACTAAAGTTCTATAATGAGATCCCCAACGTGTATCACCAAGACGTTGGAGATTGGTTTCTTGGTTTAAGCCTTACCCACTTGAAAGCTCTCCAATGCTAAGTGCATGAACAACTCTTTCTAGTTGTTTCTCTCGAAGAACACCACAACGTTTACATGACACACCAACAACAGTCACCACTCTATTAACAAAATAAAAAAGCATGCCAATTTGCTCATGTTTTTTTGCCAAGCCCACAAGAGCCAATTGCAATTGATGTGCAAAGCAATGAACATAATATGCACATGGATTTTCCTTTAGTATTAGAGCTTTAAGGCCATTAAACTCACCTTGCATATTGCTAGCTCCATCGTACCCTTGTCCCCTCAATCTGGATGTGCTCAACCCAAGTCTACAAAACAAATTCTCCATAGCATCCTTGAGTGACAAAGCATTGGTATTGGCAACATGTTGAATACCCAAAAAACGCTCAATGACATTCCTTTTTTTGTCCACGTATCGTATCACAATCGCCATTTGCTCTTTGACTGATACATCACGAGCTTCATCAACTAACACAGAAAATTTTGCATCATCAAGTTCCCTCACAATCACTTTGATAGTTTCACATGCCGCCGCATTTACAATGTCCTTTTGGATAGTGGGAGCTACCAATTTAAGATTTTGCGGAGCATTGTCGAATGTAACACCTCTCACTTCTTCATTGTGGTCGGAGAGAAACTTGAGAAGTTCAAGGAAATTTCCTTGGTTACTTGAATCTTCAGACTCATCATTACCACGAAATGGAAGTCCTTGTTTGAGTAGAAACCGTATACAATTAACCGTGGCATTCAAGCGGATCCGGTACATGGTTCGAACTTTGTTTGATTGGTTGTCCAAAACTGTTTGAATATGTTGCCTTTGATTCAACAAGTCTTTACATTTGTCCCAAGCTTGATTATGAGCACTATTGGGTCCTCCCACATGAGTTCGAATTCTATCACACTTCTTCCAATTTGAGAAGCCCTGACCAACAAAAGACTCACCACCCGATTGATGACCAATATCCGGCTTGAAAAGATAACAACATAAGCAATATGCTGCCTCTTTTGCTATACTATACTCCAACCATGTTGGAAATTTAGTGAACAAAGTCCCAACGAATTTTCTTTGTTTTTCTCCGAATTGAGTTTGCCGAAAATTGTGGTTGCGAGGCTGACAAGGACCTTTTTGCAAATATGCTCTTCGTATTTGATCTCGGTCATTAGGGTTGTAATCCATAATGACAGGTCGTAAACCAGGATTTGAAGGAAGATCGGCCAAGTTGATTTCCATACGACTAGGATTTGAAGGCAGGCATGTCACATTAATTTCCACACAACTAGAGTTTGCAGGAAGGTCTGTCTCGTTAATTCTCACTCGACTTTGTTTTGATGGTTGGGAGCTATTTGATCCTTTTACAGAATGAGAAACCTCCATGGGTGATTTTCGTTTGAAGTATTTCTCCATAGTATATACTGTTACAAAGATAAATAGAACATACGTATCAACAAAGGTATCCGAAAAGCCCTAAAATCAGTATAAAAAAGCCCTAATTGAAAATCCCTAAAATCAGTATTAAAAAACCCTAATTAAAATCGCACATACATCAGAAAAAGCCCTAATTGGAAAGCTTGAAAACTGGAGCAAAAAGCCCTAATTAGAAAGCTTGAAAACTATAAGGAAAAGCCCTAAATTTAATGTATATAAATATCCGCATTAAAAATTCCTATGTAAATGGGCCTGTGAGTATATACTATAATATATGTATCAGTGTATCACAAATTCACATCTCACTATCTCAGTATACAAAATTCCTATGTACGACATCACCATCCGACCGTCCGAGACACACATAGAATACATATGATATGTATATATATTATATATAAATATATACAAAATCTGGTCCAGAGATAGTGAGAGTCAGAGAGACTGGGAGGGGGGGGGGGGGGGGGGGGGAAGACCTCAGTGATGGCTTCCTGCTACGGCGCTGCCTGGTGGGTTGGGTTGGCGACGGACGACGGGCGACGGCGATCGGTGACGGTTGGGTTGGATCAAGCGGCTGCTCCTTTTCTTTCTCAAACGAACGAGAAAACCAGAAAACGTAACCCACTTTTTGTTTGCTTTTTACTTTTTGCTTGCTCTCTGTAAAAAAAAAAATTTAAAAAAAAAAAAAAAAAAGACTGGGGGCACGTGCCCCCACGTACCCCTGTGTCCGTCCGTCCCTGCATACATATGCTCGAACTCAAATATGGTGTTCTTTACAATTTGTCGCATATGATTTCAGAACCTTGCAATAAATTTTGAAACATGATAATATAAACACTTCTTAAAATCACGATCGGTACATTGATATATACAAATGAGAAAAGGATCAAGTGAGCATTTACATGAAATACGTGTTTGGCCCATAGCCAGAACTGAAACTTTGTATTGTGGCAAAAGGGGTTCATGGTTCACTAGAAGATTCTGTTTTTTCTGCGGTCGTTTCTTCAAGCAACGGCGTCGTGGGCGTCATGTGTGACCCCGTGTTCGTGAGTTGATGCTCACTCTCTTCATCAAATCTATCGACACTGGGAAGAAAGATACCTGCCAAAGTATACAAAGATGAAGCATAATTACAGCCAGTTTGATACGGAGATGTCTAAAGAATTAGTTCTTTTGGGAAATCAGGTACAGTTAAAGATTCATCGTCAGCCATGTTTTCATGAATAAGAAAAAAAGCAAATCCTATCACTTTGTAAATTCATGAAAACTTCATTCCAACTTTATGGTAATTAATATGAAAGCATTTCATTTTGCTCCTCTTTGATGAAATTTCCATGTTGACGAAACTTATGTTTAGGAGTGACAAAAATATTACCAATAACCCATATTCCAGCTGCTAGAAACAACACAGATGTCAGAACCAGAGCAGTCTCCCTCCAGTTGTTGACGTAATCCTGACAAATCATCCCAATTAGGCCATCAACTCATCAAATAACAGATGTGGGCATGATAGAGAAGAAAGTAATACCAACATTCATCAACTTGAGTCAAAAAAGAACCACCATTGATTAAGTATTACTCCAGTTTTGCAGCGATGTTATTAACTTTCTAAGTCGTGGTCATTATCAGAACCAAGTTGTAAGTAGTTTGGGCAGGTCAAGATTTACAGTTCCAATTCCTAAACAGAGGGAGATTCCTCAGTTATATATTCAAACAAGTAGAGGATTAAATGCTTTTTGTTTCTTTCAGGCTGCATTCTTTGTGTTATGAATAATCAATTTCATGACTCTTTCAAACTTCCAAACACTTAGTAATAAGTACGAAGTAACCAAGAAAATAAGTTCATCCGTTTTCAAGATGCAAGCCATGAAGTTGTTAAATGCAAACCTGGAAAACCCCAACAAGTGGAGAGGAAGGCACATCACCAAAGATGTGAATTGAGACAGTAGACATAGCCATGGCAATTGGTCTCATACTTGGTTTAACACAGTGGAGACATATATAATTGACAGGACCCTGCAATAGTTCACGGGTAAAATTTCAAAACCAAACAAGTATCAACAATTCCTGCATTGTATAGATGCTTAATTTCTTGCTAACTTAACACAACAGATTTAGTTGATCAATGGAAGAACATAAAGTTAATGCCGCTCATACAAATAGGCACAAGGCTTGCAACTCCAGTGGGGTAATTAAGTATGATTAATGAGATCAACACCACATACTGCAAGTAAACTATGCTTGGTTAACTGTAGCTTTCAACGAGAACGGATATTTGACTACTAGGAATCAAAACCCTTTAGTGTTTGGAACAATTTTCTAGAAAGTTTCTCAAATTCCGACATTCCCTTCTCCGTGCATTTGCACTGAGCACAAATCCGACATTATCATAGGAGGGTGTGAGATGCTTAGTTTGTGGATTTGATTCTTGTTTGTATGGGAAACCAAGAGTTACTTTCCTATGCAATATGTTCTCAACGTTGGAATAAAAAAAACTATGATCATATACTCAATACCCATCGGCACTCCTATACCCATGATTATATCTCATTTCCATCAAGATTGTCATCCAAACTTAGCCTTAATAAGATCATAAAATTTCATTCCCTTTCAACTCAATTTTAGTTGAACCCAACCCAATTTTGGACGAGGAAAAGATATTTGTAAATCTAATATTCCCAAAGAGTCTCATGAGCACACAGTTTCCATCTCCCCTGTTAATTAGGGTAGTTTCTTTACTTGCATTAATACTTCTAGGCTATATATTTTGCTTTTAAACATTTATTGTATCCATTATTAAACTAGACCTAAAACGAAGACTTTTGGAAGATGATTAGATACCAGCTACGAACTGGCAAGATTGACACCAAACCCCTCCCCACCTTGTACCATTTACCCTGAAGTTGGATTTCAAGCCAGGGACCGGCTTTACTTGGAGTCAATGTGATACCCCACATTGATTGAGAAACATAAGATATTCAAATGTGTAAAGAACCAAGTGGACTAGTTTTAGTAACATGGGCTTGAGCATTTGAACCACGTTGGTAGGCTCTTCATTGGCCAGTAAGCTACTTGAGGCGTGAGTCAATGAAGTTAGTTTCCCAATCGAACAAGGTGGCAACACTAGAAAAGGATATTTATTATAGAGCGATTGCAGTTCACAGTTCTCAGTAACTGGGATTTCCAATGCGTGAGACATGATGCTGAAGCAGTGACTGAACAAGACAACTTTTTTCGTTTAGAACCAACAAAAATGCATATCTGAATCCCTACACATGCATTGTCGTTGAGTCATGGGAACAATTGAGGAAGAGGAAATCAAACACCTCACTCGTTTACCAAAAAAAATCTAGCAGCGTTTGGAACCACACACAAAAAATCCTACGTGTTACAAACCATACACGCTACTAAATTCAAATGGATAAAGCCAATGTATCTCTTCTTTAATAGGAAAATTACCTGAGTGGCAAATACAAGTAGTTCACCAATCGCGAAAAAACCAAGGAAAGCATATAGGCTCTTAAAACAGAAGGCAGTAAAGCAAAATGCAGCCCCCAACAATGTTGCTACAGAAAGAAGCTGCAAAAGTTCACAAGGACTTCAGTGATACAAACAACAGATATCTTGGTGCTCGTAAAATGAAAGTAATTCAACATAACTACAGGCGGCAAATAACAAATGCAGCAAGCGGGGTTAATGGTAAAACCTAAAAGCCTTTTTCTTCCGGTGGGCATTAATGTTTAGGGCAATACACCCACCGTTAGTAGCCTCGGAGGGCGAAGAACTGTCTGTCTTCGTTTCTTTTATCTGTATCCCATAGATAAATGACAAGGACTGCAAACTAGAGCTTGGTCAATGGCATCTTGATTATCTTAATAGAATTCGAAGGATTTAAGTGCCATAATGTTTAGTTGAAATTCCCACCTGTAATAAATAGAGCATAGCGCAAGCAGTATCTTACCAATTTACCAATGAACAGTGTTTTCAAATCGGGATACATATCATGTATCTTGAGATATGTTTGTTGAAAGAGTGGAGTTTCTATTGCGTAGTTGGACAATATTTTTGGAAGAGGAGGAATACTAAAAGACGAGTGGGAAGGAGAGTATTTACATTGCACTTGAACTCATATTTGTTTTTTGGCTTGATACAAAATTGTTAGAACCCATCCCTATTAGTACTACTCCATGGAAGACTCTAGTACAAAGATATTTTCATATAACATAAACTTTGAGATAATTCTAGAATTCCACATGTGACTACTTAACCAAAAAAAAAAAAAAACCTCTAAGATATTTCACAAGGATATTCTAGAGCTTCTAGAGCTAAATATTTTATAGTTTCTAAAAACTAGATATTTATATCTTTTTCGATAAATATCTATCGTATTTGGGTTTTGCCAATTGGAGCTTTGTAAAAATACTAAATTTAATTTATGCTTCAATAGCGTTAATCATAATTAATATATAATTAAAAAGTAGATACACTTAATAACACCAACAAACTATGCAGCTTACATTTAAAAAAAAATTAAAATGCAAAATTTCAAGTCTGTGCCTATTACATTATGTTCCCTTTGTTAGGAAAAGTAAAGTCAGACAAAACACAATCGAAGTATGGTTCTTTCTTTTATACAAATCCTACATTGAGGTTGAATTTCTATCAAATGGTTTGAAAGGTGGCATAATTAGATCAAAGGGCTTAGATTAATGCATTTGGGGTTCAGTTTCTTGAAATAAGGTCAGACTTTTTCCGAATAAGAAATCGTAGGATACGTACAGAATTAGGATACGCGTATAAATCGTAGGATACGCAGTCGTATCGTAGGATTTCTATACAAAAAGGATACATGATGAGATACGCATCATTCTCCGAAGGAGACGATATAAATCGTAGGATACGTATCGTGTATCATAGGTTTTTAACAAATATGCCAATGAACTAAATTTACTCTTTGATACAACAGGACTGTACAGCAAGTGCGTGACAAGTACTAGATGAGAATATCCGGGTTGTCATCCAAATCAATGCACATTACCCAATTCATAAAAGCGAAAAAGTATATATTTACACAAGTCGGCAAAAAATTTCATGGTTGACAATCAAACTATTTTCTGTTCAGATAAAAATATCATAGTGATCCCAACAATCCCACATGGTCCTCAATCTGTTCAAGAACTAATTGGCCATTTAAAATATTCTTATGGGGCTTCATTTTCCCCCATCGTATGTCTAAACAATTAAAAGTGTGAGGGTCCCAAAATGATAGTCCGGTTCACAAAACAAGGACTTAAGAATTATACTAGTAGGTATTTTTGAAGAAAAATTTCATCAATTGAAAGAACTCAATGATATGTAGTAAATTGTCCAAAAAAAGTTTAAGTTTCTCTTCAAAACACTGTATGATTTTTAAGTCCTCATTTTACGAACTAGACTACCATTTTGGAGCGGAGGGAGTACACAGGTTCAGTATATCAAAGCAATATAGTACTTATCAAAAAAAAAAGTATATCAAAGTAGTATAGAAAGTGAACGCAAATAAATATGCAAAGATAAAAACCAATCAGGAATACTAGCTGCGAAAAGGATAAAGCAAGACTTCAATAAACCAAATAAACATTCAGAAAGGAAACCTAAAGCCTGTCATTATTACTTACCTTAAAAGCATTGGGGATTGTGGCAGTCATTTTATCTAGAACATAACCTCCTGCTAGCGTTCCCAATATTCCACAGACAATTGTAAGTCCTCCAAAAATCAAATCAGCATCGGTCTATCAAAAGGTCCAAATAATAAGAATTATGTAAGTACCTTTACACATCTCTATTATGAAATTTAAACAAAGATGATGAGCACTGTACATATGGTTTCATCTTCTTATCATATGAAAAGTACTTTAAGATTTACCATGTGATAAATGTTATAACCAGCTTTTGGCCCCCAGTATGAATATGCACCTATGACAAAGTTGTACGCTATGTAACCTGCAAGCAGCCATTCAGAGTAGAAGAATTAGCACAAACACCACATAGCAAAATAGTTACTTCAGTTTCACATGCTAATTTATTGAGTATCTTCAATGACTATTTACTCTGTTTACACTTACCAAGACAA
Organism: Rhododendron henanense subsp. lingbaoense; assembly: GCA_020567845.1. Lineage (NCBI taxonomy): Eukaryota > Viridiplantae > Streptophyta > Magnoliopsida > Ericales > Ericaceae > Rhododendron > Rhododendron henanense. The sequence goes on from CM036318.1 coordinate 14,622,529, forward strand.
CACTGTAAAGGGAATAAAATTAGCCATCGAATTTAGGGTTTCATAGACAGTATCAAATAAGTGCTTATCTATGATAAGCTATGCAGATAAATTAGCATGAAACTTCCAGGTAAAATGTGGTGAACAATATACCTAGAACATTGACGACATAAACCTTTTCAAGCAAAAGCACTTTAATATCTTTCAAAAATCGTGATAGCTCATCCAGATTAATGTATCCAAATTTTGACCTGCAATAACAAATTAGATCCAAAAATTTAATCAATCCATACTGAGATTGCACCATTGCAATTATCAAACTGTGAAATTCTGCAGCTTAAATGGCATTGGCTTTAAGCACAAAATTGAGGAGATTTGCTTCCAAGACAGCATAAATGTTTGCCCAACCATATGCAATTTAAAGAATAGAACATGTTCCTCGAAAAAAACAAAGAATAGAACATGCGCCAGGAGGGGAGCCCTCACTTGGAAGGTCCATTTGAGCTTTGATCTACGAAATCTGCCTTCATTGATAGCATGCCATCTTTACCAGTTGAATCACCTGTGTTCACACAAGAAAAAATATATCAAATAATTATGGGGAAAGGAAACTAGAAATATAAATGTAGTCATGGAGAAAAGGTCAAGGCTACTGTCCCGCAATATCGCTAATAAGATATCACATGACTGAGGGAAAATGTTGAAGACTAAAGACAAGGAATTGGACAACCCAATGAGTTCAGATTTAATACTGGCCTGTTCACATATTTCATAGGCACAGTGTTCAACTGCAAAGAGAAAGATATGCAAATTATAATGACAGGATGTCGTTCACAGTGAACATAATAAGCAGCACCTTTAACTTCCGAGACAGCTGTCAGTGCTTTTCGAGATTCAACAGGAGAAAAACCTGTATCGACAAATTGTTCAGAATAGCTAGGAAATGCTAATAAATTGCATCAATGCAATAACTAAATTGCACACACCTTTCAACTGCAAAGGTTTCATAACGAAACCTAGAACAGCAAATGGAAACATCAAGATGGCCTCCCCAAAGAATGCAAAACGCCAATTGGAGTAACCTCCAACCTATACAAAAAGTAAAGCAAATTAAGAAACATCGTCACAAACAAGTGATGGAAACAAACAATTAGCAGTCACACGAACAGTTCACAATGTTATCATGCGTCCCTACTCCCTAGATAAAATGACCTATATAAAAAATATAACAAAAAAACCTTTATAAAAAAAACATTTTTAATGAGGAACACGGACAAGTGAATGTACTGACCAATCCACCATAAACATAGCCGAGCGCAACTCCAGCTGGTATACACATGTAAAATATTGCAAGCCATGCCGTTTTCTGATACAAGGACAGTGATTAAGTGAGAAAAATATAAGAAAATAACATCCACCTAGCTGTTGACATAAAGCAGCCACCAACAGGGTCAACATCAAACAGAGCAAGTCAAACATTACATAAGAATTCAATCTCAATGCAAGGTAGGACTACATATGGATCAGGGTACAAAAAAGTAGGGCAATTGGTTCTTCCACGTGTTTCCTTTGTCTTTAAATAAAAAAGCTTTTGAAGCCAAAGTTTCAGTTTCCTAAGTGGAGATCCATGTCCAGTAACATTGTTGCTTATTGGTCTGCACATAGCCCTGTACCACTCATATACAAGAAACAAAAACTTTCAAATAACTGTTCCCATAAAATATGCTTCTTTGAGATTTTGTGATGCAATCAAACACTAGGTAAATAACCAAAGGCTGCTAGGAGTGAACCGAATAAGTTATCTTCAACTTCTCAAGGAATAATGAACTTTTAGTCCTTTTAGTGCAGACGCATATGTATTGCCACTCAAAACCCCATTCTACAAGCCGAAGCCCTTCCTCTTCAGTTCCCCAAACCTCACGCATACAAACAAGAAAACAGACCATGGTACTGTTCTGGGATACTTTTAAAGGCACCCAGAAAAGTCCCAAATCCATCAGTTTTTCCCCTAATCATAAGCTCTTCTACAACATTAGAAGCTCTAAACCTAATTGTATTACTATTCAAACCAAGCAGTAGTCAGTACCTAAAATTTTCGAAGAGCATATCGTTTTTCTTCGACACAACCACATGTCATCTTGCTTTCGTGTTTTGTCTTTGTGTTGAAATGGATCTCCTCCTCAAGTAACACTAAAAATGCATGTTATGACAGTGAGTTTTCCAGTTTATCTTTAATATTCATGGTTTTCCTTCCGCTAGTTCCTTCTGTTAGTCACCGTGTATACTTGAGAGCTCTGGGATAGAGTTGACAGACAAACCAGAAAGCGCTGCTTACCAATTAATTGTAGGAATAGGTGATCGACTGAATGGGAAGATTTATACTCTGCTCGCTTGCGTGCAGATTTAGCCTCAACTGCCGAATAAAAACATTCGCATTGGCATTCCCATATAATTTATATGTCGACACATGCCCAAATTGGCATAGTATAGCATAGGATCACGAGATTTTAAAATCTAAACTACCATAGTAAAAGGAAATATACAGCGTGATTCAATGATTTGAGGATGTGCATAGAAACACCCTATGCAAGATTACAGGACATTCTGGTATTGTAAACAATTTTTAGCAGCTAGTCTAGATTATAGAGAGAACAAATATGATGCATAGTACAAATTACGAAGCGCAAGAACCTGAGCCACTGGAGCATTATCATCAATGAATGGAGCTGCAAGACTTATAAAAGAAGCTTCACCAACACCAACTAGCCTAAAAAGAACACAAATGGAAAATCATAAGGCATCATAATAAAGGAAGCAAGCCAATGAATTCGTATGTTACGTAACACAATTGGAAGATCATCCAAAGTAATACACCTACATGCGGCAGATAGTGATGGACCAGAAATCAAATGACAAACCACAACCGGCTGCAGCAAAAGTCCAAACAGACAACCCAACTCCAATAAGCCTGAATGGATTAACCCTGGAAAATTGGATACAAAAAGAAAAGAAGCAAGTAAATTAGTCAGAACATATCTGCATCTAAATTACACTACCAAGGCTAGATAAAAGAAGTAAAGAAAGACATTCAATGCTGAGTTCTAGCAAATCCATAATGCTAGAAGCCAAAGGTTGAGTACTTTCTAGAATGTAAGTTTCAGCATCATCAAGAAAATAAGAAACTAAGCTCCACTCAGATTCATCAAACACAACACACAGCAATACAAAGAAATCCCAACAGGAAGCTGGTCATCAAAACACGGCCAGTATATTACACTCTTGTTTCAAGCCTCCATACAAACTCAAGAGTCAAAATCCTTGTTCCTGTATAAGAAAATTTCACAGAGCATTGTTGGTTGAAATTGTCCATAATTCGATCAAAGAATGATAAGGGTGATACAATTAACAAGTTGACACTAGATGTCGACATCTAGTATTTCCAAGCAATAATATCAGAAACAGATTTAGTGGCTGCCCCACTTTATATGAAGACTCGAGAAGAGTAATGCTGCCATTGGATCAGTGGGTAAACTAGGTGCGTTTGGAACCTGAGGCCAACCAATCTGTGCATAGTATGCTAATGGTTAGGTCTACATCAAATCTACCAATCCCAGACACCCACTAATGGATACCAGAACTGAGCGTACACTAATGATAATTCTAGCTTTAGCTAAGACGGGACTTACCTTTACAAATAAATCTGTTACCATCTATAATATTTTCGACAAATCACAAACATGATTTCAAAATCCATGAACAGTATAAACCCTTAAATGAATTTCATCCACTCTTATCTTCTTGCTCTGTCGTTCATATCGTTGTTGTTTTGATCAAATCTTGGTTACTTCTTAGTCACATTTGATGTTATTTGCCCACTCCATTGACATGAGATCTTGTCAATGCTTACACTACCCAGCAATTTACTCAGTTCTAATGTTTTGAAAGATTGAAATTTGAGCAAGGAAAGAACCCTCATCCTTGAAAACATATGGCCCATGGAATGGTGCCAAGTGCAACCAATGCACAACAATAACTTTCTTACCTCTTCGCTAAGGATGCAAATATCGGAGATGCCACAAGAAGCCCGACCATGAAAGCAGAAGATAGAACGCCATCTTCAAAATTGTTCAAGTTAAAATCTCCCCTATATAAGACAAGAAACTGAAAAAGCATCAAAAAGCAAAATTGGGGAAAAATAAACACCAATGAAATTGATAGATCTGGTGAATAATACAACATTTAGAAGACGACAAAGGAAATAGTACAAGAAACAACCATCTGAAAGATTTGGTGAATAATACACAAAGGGTAATATCATTAAGGATAGATTTATGACAAGCTACAGCCCATGGATGTGAATTTGCAAAAAATAGGAATGAATAGAACATGAATGAACTTCACAGCCAAACAAAAAAAAAATCTGTACACACCACAACAGCAGTCTTTAGTACGAATCTTAAATCAAGTGTGATGGATAATGAATCTAAATCTCCAGTACAGCCACCAAAAAGCCTTCAACAAATGCTCCAACCAATTAGGAAAAGGTTTAGTATTGGACACTATATCTCTCATAACAACTACTCCTTTGCGGTTTCTAGTATGTCCCCGATTGTCCAGGTTAGGTAAGCTTGAACAATGCCAGTTCTGTCTTTAGAGAGGCATCTATAAGGTAAATACGAGATGTAGAATAGTTTGGCAGGCCAAAAAGTTTGGGTACGATTCCATGTGATATTTTATGCGAGAAGTCTATGCAACAACTTTGACCAATATTCGTGTAAAATTAACAAAAATTATTCAAAAGTAACACAATTATTTTCGTAACTAGTACTAGCCAAAATAATTCGTAACACTTAAGCTCTTACCATTAACATCCATTCATAACTGACTAGACTAATAAGTAACAAACACCATGAAAAGTCATAACAAATGAACACAAAAGTACGTAACAAATCGAACCATAAAAATTGCATAATACATGAACCACGAAATTTGTACTAACTAACAAGAACTATTTTTAACTTCAACTTTCTACGGTACATACCTATTCATAATTATGCAAAAAAAAAGTAGTATGTAACATTGCTACGGTCCACACCACATGCACCATAGCTTTTTCCTTTTTTTGGCAATATAATAGAATCAGCAACAAGTAACTTTAGTCTTTACTTGCACTTGAAGTAAAGTTGCTAAAACAAATAACATAAAATGGCATAGAAGCAAGAATAAAAAGATGAAAATAATAGTACAAACACACTCAAAAACTCTTCCAGATAAGACTTACTGAATTCCGGTACCAGATGTGCATGCACCGCTTTTTGTGCAAGTTCCACTACTACCATTTACACCATTACTTGCTATTGCTCCTCGGTCAACATAATTTATCAAGTTAATAGCACAGAAGATCCCAAGTAACCTGCAAAGACGAGATACAGAAAATCCAATCAACTTGTTGAAAACCTGCACACATTATATTAGAAACTTATCCGATATCTAAACAAACAAAAAGGAAATATGCAAAACGTATGGCGCATTAACATACATATACACACCTTAGAATTCTTGACTCATTAATCTAAACTACTCAAATTCAGTTCATACTATGTTAATGTTAGTTAAGACTTGTGGTGAAGTTTTGCTAGATTTTTCGGTAAGCATGCATTCTTGTCAACCGAAAGAAAAATATTACAATGAAGCTCAAAACACGTACGGGGTACAACACAACCCAAAAGGATACACGTCTCTCTGATAGAGAAAATCAATAAAAACATGTCTGTTTTAAATGAAAACAAACCAAATAAAAGCATAGAAAAGAACTCCAACAACCCCAGGTACCCACTTGGACCATAAAAAGAACTGGCAACAGGGGAACTAGTTGTAAGTCTGTAACACGTAGCAGCGTGCGCGGTGCCCTTAATACAACTACACAAACCACTCTCTCCGGCACACCAAAACCATACAGACTCGATCTGTAGTCTCGAGCACAACACTCTGCTCTGACTCCCAAGAGCATCTATTGTTGCCAGACAAGGAAAAAGGAGGAAAGTCCAGCGCATGCAGGACAAGCATTCTGCAGGCCAATCAAAGCCACCACTAAGCTCCAACTAGCTTTATGAAAGCCTGATTAGAGCCCAGAATCTGTTCAACACCCATAAACAAGGTTTCCAAAATTATACTGATTCAACTACTATTGACCTAAGCCATCCACAATGTAGAATCTGAGGTCCAGACATTCAGCCAAAACCATCCGAAACCTCAAAAATTGAACAATCTCTTCCACGTGTGAGATAATGGGGATTTCACACGCATACGCGTGGAGTGAGGCGGTGCCAAAAGTTGCTGAAGGGGGATCGAACCTAACAAACCCCTAAGTCCCTGGCCACCAAGCCAGCCCCTTGGGGTTATAACTCCTACTCTACGTCAGTTGAATGTTCCATTCTGGTGACAAACCAGATTAAAATCCCTTGGTCAACGTACATCAAACTACTTATTCAAGATACCCAAATCAACAGCGAAATCGAACTAATCTCCAAATTCGCATAAGGGGGGACAAACGAAGTTAACCGAAATCCGAGAAACGATTCTTTTCTCGTTTTCTCGGTAACCAAACGGTAATTAAGGGCGTACCTTTTGGGCGTGAACCATGAAGGCTGTGGAGACGATAATGCATTGGAGAATATCGCCATGTGTAGATTCTCCGTGGTATCGGCCTGATTAGGGCTTGGTTCTTCGGATGGATTGGTGATTCTTCTTCTATTGCCATCAAAGTCAAGTAGATATATATAGTACAATTACAAGTGGATTTCCTATTTTTATTTGACCGGTAGCTTGGAAGGGATGTTCTTTCGGACAGAGATCCCCTGTCCGACCCCAATCCGGACAGGGACCTGTTCCATCGAGTGTCGTTGATCACGTAAATCAATAGTTGAGATGTACCGAATTAAAACGATGTCATTTTAAAGCAAAAAGTGCTCGACGGATCTTAACATTTGATTTACGAGATCAACGGCTCCGAGGGGTGAGACAGGCCCCTATCCGAATTGGGGTCGGACAGGGGATCTGGCTCTGTTCTTTCGGAGGCGGGGGAGCTGATGCCCCTTTTAAGGGGCAGGCAGCAGCCTGCTGTCCCGGTCGAATGGGGTCCGCATCGGTCTCGCTCCAATGATCGGAAACGTTCATTTCGTAGAGCTCGTCGAGTAGAACAAGTGTACCAAAAATTAGTTTGATCGGATATCATCAAATGCTTGATCGGAACACATATAACTTGCCAATAATGGGTTTCAGTGGATTTAATCCAGTGTTTCGGATCCATTCTTTTCAAGATAAAACTGTTTCGATAAGGCTCTTAATGATATCTGTTCAAGCTGATTTTTGACACACTTGTTCTGCTCGACGAGCTCTACGAAGTGAACGTTTCCGATCATTGGAGCGAGACCGATGCGGACCACATTCGGCCGGGACAGCAGGCAGGGGCAGCAGCTCCCCGCCTCCTGTTCTTTCTCCCAAGCCATCAGCCGAGAAACTTTTAGGTATACCAAGCCCTATGGTATTCCTTTCGATCCGTTTCTCATTTTTTGGCCATTTTTCTATCACATTTGCATTATCGGCTCCGTTCATTTTGTAAAGTTCGGCGAGGACCATAATTATACCAAAAATTGTGTTCATCGGACTTTATTTGATTCATGATCGGCATACGTGAAAATTAAAGAAAACCAAAATTGAGTCCAAAAACACACTGAATCGAAACCCAGTTTTAGTTTTTTTGCGATTTTCACATGTACCGATCATGTATCAAATAATGTCCAATAAACACTTTTTCTTGCAAGATTAAGATCCTCGCCGAACTCTACAAAATTAACGGAACCGATCATCCAAATGTGATCGGAAAATGGCCGAAAAATAAGAAATGGACCGAAAAGAATACCATGGGGTTTGGTATCCCGATGTACCTAAAAGTTTCTCGCCATGAGCCATGTTTTGTTGTTCGGTTCGTTGTTGTTGGTTTTCGTCACTTTTCTTTTTGAGTTTTTTGCAAGGGCGCTGCTAACTGCACAATCACCGTGTGGGGCCCATTTCTGCACAAAACGATCAAAGTGTTCATTAATATTCGAGGATTCCATGGAAAATTAGCTCAATCTAATATATATTGGTGTTCAATCCAATCATCTAACTTTTCATTCACATTGAAAAATATTTTTATCGAGGGTCCCCGTGAAGAATTAGTTTGTATAAAAAAAATCCGTGAAAAATCAGCTCAATCCGATAGCTTGATCCAATTATCTAACTTTTTTTTGATATGCTATTGATTTTTCACGGGATCCCATAAAAAATTAGCTCAATTCGATAGCTTGATCCAATCATCTAACTTTTTTTTGATATAAAAAGTTAGATGATTGGATTGAGCACCTATAGGTATCGGATTGAGTTGATTTTGCGATGAGACGCTCGAAAAAATATTTTACATTTAATAAACGGCTCGGATCGTTTGTGTGGAAGTAAGCCAACACCGTGATCTGTGCACAAAATCTGTGCAGTTAGACTTTATGTGCAAAAGCAAAAGCAATTTTGTTCATCTTTGGAAAATTAATCTTTAAGAAAACACAATTACCGCTCTTAAAAAATAAAATTATATAACATTCCAAAATATATAAAACTTCACATTCTAAAAAAGATTACTTCGATTTTAAAAATGTGACAACCGAGGAATTGTATAAAAGAATTTTTTTTTTTTTTTAAACAAGGGCAAGCGAGAAGGAGCTTGAATTAAGTTAATTACTCTTTAAGCCGGTGAGTATTTTATGTTTAGTGATTTTTTATTTTAATAAAATTACTATTTTGATTAAGCATTCATCATAAAGAAAAAATGTGAAAAAAATATTAGTTGAAGTTGGGAAAAAATGAAAAAGACACACAAACTACTTAAGATTTATTTTCTTTTTTCCTTAATTATTTTTAGTATTTTAGTCCGAGTTCTTATTTTTAAAATCTTCATGATAAGACCAATGATTAATTCAAAAAAAATATACTACATGAAACTTACAAAAATTTAAAAAAACCATAGAAAAACTAGACCGTTTCTTTAATTTAGGACAAAAGGGCCTTAACTCAATTGACTCTTTGATATTGACATATAATCTCGAACAATTAAAAATTAGGTGTCCAAAGTGTTAATCTAACTCTTCTAACAATACCGACTTTCGTCCATAAAAAAAGAAATCATTTTAATGGAGTGATTGATAACTAGTACATCAAAAACCTTGAAATGTCAAAAGTGCCGTTTAACAACTCCAGTACACATCCAAAAAGTTCAGTTCAAATTCTTCATAACAAATTCCAGTTTTGCGGTGTCTAAGCAAACTTCCTCTTTCTCACCCAAACAACTCATCACTCATCAGAACAGAAAAACATACAACCGTAGTTTACATATCCGATGAATCACGGCAGACTTTTATTTCTTCGACGATGTAGTATCATTCTAAGATATACACACAAATGAAAAAAGACCCGGAAAAAAGAGAAGACAGCAGTATCATTTTCAGATATAAAGATGAAAAAAGACCCATAAACAGCATGGTCGTCATAGGGGACAAATACAAGTCCACAGAACTTGTATGTGTAGTTCAGAGCAGAGTGAAGACAATGAATACTACCCATGGGTAGTATGTCTTTATTGCAGTTACGCTACGTTAATCTGGAACAAGAAATCAAATTACAAGCCTTCAACTTGAAGAATCTGCAGGAGTAAACTTGAGTGAAACGCTATTGACGCAATGACGTTCATCCGTTGGTGTACGGAAGCCTTCACCTTTAAACACATGGCCGAGATGCCCACCACAAGCTGTGCATGTAATTTCAACCCTCCTTCCATCTGGGTCCGGCTGAGGGAAAAAGACAATACCATCTCTTATAAGAATGAAATCACTTGAAATGACAAACCGTAACATAGGAGGAAACATGAGAGCTCACGTGACGATTTATGGCTCCGGGAAGACCATCAAAGAAAGCTGGCCATCCACAACCTGAGTCAAATTTAGTTGTGGACTTGTAGAGAGGAGTTCCACACCCAGCACAGGTATAGATTCCCTCGTCATACAACTTGTTGTATTCCCCAGTGCCTGGGTACCTGTGTAGAACTTGATTACATAAAGATTTACACAAATACGTGGTAAAAGAAAACAATTGAGCTCGTTCGGAAATAGTCATTTCAAGCTATTATGGCTTGCCATATCACATTTTCAGATATCTAGATCAAAGATGAAGTCTAACACCAGCCAACTCAAACCCAACCTTCGTAAGATTCTTACTTTTCATTACTTTTTCCTTGCAATCAAACACAGTTTTGAGAGAACTATACATCCACGATATGATAACATAACCAGATTCAATTGGCCACTGACCTCTGGAAATGATTCACCCCTTGTTTTAAGAGTTAAGTTTCAGTAAATAATACTCCATAGATAGACCAAGAAAGATATGTCCCAATCGTGCTTCTTTCTGTATCTCTTCTCTTGAGCGAATAGTAGTAATTCAGAGACATTATTATTAGGGTTTCTGTTTTATCACAACAAAGAAGAGGATAAACAAATCCTCTTCTCTCCTTTTGTTGTGTTCTCCGCTCATGGATTCTGGTATTCTGGTTTCGGATGCTATTCTTGGTGGTCCTTTGACTAGCTCTACGTGTGTAGGTGATATTGTGGTTGACCTAGATCTTCATCCCTCTTCTCCATCTACTGTGCCTGTCTTGCCAATGCTTAATTCACCGGTAGAATTGAATTCTGGAAGGGTTCGTAATTCTAGGGTTTCCCCCGTTTCTAGGGTTTCCCCAATTGTGAACCCTGTACCTTCTGGTAATATTGTAGACTTGTTGGAACTTGGAACAGGTTACGGTTCTTCGTACTGATCATTTGCAGACTTCTCCCACTGGTCGCCAGAATAATGATGGAACTGGTCGGTTGAAACAAATGGTTAGGTCCCCTTGGAGCACTATTGTTTCTGGAGGTGCTGGTGGGTCTACTCCTGGTGCTGTTGCTGAAAGAATGAAGTTTGAGTATATTCCCCCTACAATTTTGAATGATGGGATTGTGGTAACTCCCCCCGTGGAAGTTGAGGAGTTGGGCCACCCCAAATGGCAGAGGTGTATCGTTGGGCAATTTCTGGACAAGAAGCCAACCTTTTCTGCAGTTCGGAATATTGCTATGAGGATATGGGAAAGGTTTGGTATTCGTGAGGTTCTTTCTAATGATAAGGGCTTCTTCTTCTTCATGTTTGAGGGGGAGAAATTCAGACAGTTGCTGGAGATTGGTCCATGGCACTTTGGAGATAAACTGCTTATTCTCAAATTGTGGCATCCTCACCTGAAATTGGAAAAGGAGCAGCTATCCAAAATTCCTCTTTGGGTTCACTTTTTTAATGTACCACTGGAAATGTGGACAGGTCCTGGTCTTAGTCACATAGCTAGTTCGGTTGGGCGTCCCTTGTATGCTGATCGATTGACGGAGTCGGGGCGTAGGCTAAACTATGCCAAAATCTGTGTGGAGGTGGATTGTTCATCCCCGCTACCTGAATCTTTGATTTGAAATATGCTAATGGAGATATGAAGGTGATTAGAATTCAGTACCCATGGAAACCTCAAATTTGTTCTGTGTGCCAAGTTTTTGGTCATAGTGAGGGCACTTGTCCATCTAAAGCGAATGATAAGGAGCAGGGTAATGGAGGTGTGGTTGGAGCTCAGGGGAAGGCTGTTCAGGTCAATGGATGGCAGGTGGTGGGTACTTGAAGGAAAATAGTTTTGGTTTGGGGGGTCTAAGATCCCCTGTATCTCTCCAGGCAGCACAAGTGTCTAAGAGTAAACCTATCTCTGGCTTGCAACTTCCTACTGTTGTGTCACCTGTGAATGGGGAAAGCTCTTCTGGTCCAAAATTGATGGCGAGGGTGAATTCTGTCCCTGTTCAAAGTAAGCTAGATGTTCCAGGGAGTGGGAGGCCTCTTGATAAAGGGCATTCTGGTGTGAAGGCAGTCTCTGAACCTAGTAGATTTGCTGTATTGGATGCCTTAGGGCTTAGTGTTGGGTGTGAATCTAATGAAATGGATGTTTCTCTTCCAGATGAAGCTTCTGTTCAAGGTGCTATGTTAACATCTGAAATTGGACTCGATTCTTCTGAAGTTGAGACGGATGTTCCTGTTGAGTCTCAGTCTAAGGTTTCTCCTATTGCAGGTGCAGGTACGAAACCTAAAGGAAAAGGTGGGGGGAAAGGTCTTCCTAAAGGAAGGGGGGGAAAGAAGAACAATCATTAACATTCAAAACTGCTAGTTGGAACATAAGGGGTTTAAATAACCCCTTGAAGCAGAAGGAGGTACACTCTCTTATTGTTTCTCAGAGATTGGGACTCTGTGGTGTCTTGGAAGCTAAGGTTAGGAAAACTAATCTTGCTGCCATTTGTACTCGATGTTTTCCTTGTTCATGGAAGTGTTTAGATAATTCTGGTAATAGTGATATAGCTAGAATTGTCTTGGGTTGGGACCCTTGTTGCTTGGATGTTTCTTTGGTTTATAGTGATGACCAGTTGATCTGTGTGCAAGCTACCTGTTTGAGTTCTCGGCGAGTGTTTTATGCTTCTGTTGTCTATGGTGCTAATTCTCTGGTGTGTAGGAGATCCCTATGGTCTGCTATGAGATGTCTTTTTTCTGTTATCGGTGATTCTCCTTGGATTCAATTGGGTGACTTTAATGTTGCACTTAGAAGTTCTGAGAGGATGGATGATTTTGATAGTTCTGCTGCTGGGGAGTTTAATCAATGTTTGATTGACATTAATATAGAGGAGTTGGCTACCAGAGGAAGTTGGTTCACTTGGTCTAACAAAAGAGGAGGCGGTGGGGCTATTATGAGTAGAATTGATAGGGTCTTGGTTAATGGGGATTGGCTGGATATGTTCCCTGAATCTGAGGCTCTTGCTCATGTGCCTGGTATCTCTGATCACTGCTCTTTGTTGGTTACTGTCTTCAAGGAAGTTGCTTGCAAGAAGCCTTTTCTTTTTTTTTGGATGAAACATCATCAGTTTAAGGAGCTGGTCCAGAATTCTTGGTTACTCCCTGTAACTGGTTCTCCTATGCTTAGACTTTCTCTGAAACTTAAACGGTTGAAACCTGTCCTAAGGGATCTGAATGCCAATTGCTTTTCTAACATCTCAGGTAGGGTTATGGAGGCTAGAACTCAAATGGAAAATTTGCAGAATCTCTGTTCTCAAAATCTGGGTAATGAGAGTCTTAGGGAGATGGAAAAGGAAGCTGTCAGGGTTTTTATGGAACTAAGTGCAGCTAAGGAGTCTTTTAAAAAACAGAAATCTAGGGTTAATTGGCTTGCCCTTGGGGATCAAAATACCAAATTCTTTCACCACAAGGTCAGTTCTAATAGAGCAAGGAACAAAATCTTGAGTCTGGTTACTGCTGAAGGTCTTCGGTTGGATAAGCCAGAGGAGGTTCAGCACGAAATCATTCAATTCTACAAAGGGTTACTTGGTACTAAGTTCTTACAAAGTCAGGATGCTAGAGCTTTGTTACAACAAATCATTCGAAGGAAGGTACCAGGTCATATGTGTGGGGAGCTAGTGAAACCTGAGTTAGTTGAGGAGATCACAGCTGCTCTCAAAGCTATAAAGGGAGATAAGGCCCCTGGGCCGGATGGATTTAGCTCAAGTTTTTTTCAACAAAATTGGGAGATTGTTGGTCAGGATTTGATTGTATCTGTCCAACACTTCTTTCATAAAGGTTTTATGCTCAGAGAGTGGAACTCTACCACTCTTACCTTGGTTCCTAAGATCCCAAGCCCTTCTATGGCTAAGGACTTCCGTCCTATTGCTTGCTGCAATGTGGTTTACAAAGTTATTACAAAAATTCTTGCAAATAGAATGCAGTCTGTTTTGCCTTTGGTTATTGGTCCAACACAATCTGCGTTCATTAAGGGCGTGTTTGATAACAGATTTCGTTTTGGGGGGATTGGTAATGAGGTGGGATTATTAATGAGGAGATGAATCTTTTATTCATGTTTGTTTTGGACTGGATTAGATTGTAGGATTGTGAATAACATGTTTGTTTTGGATAGGATAGGATAGGATTGTAAACAAAATTCTCTTTCCAACCTTAATCCCATGGGATAGGATTGCTAATAACACCTCCCCCTTGGGTTGGCTAATCCCATCAATTGGGGGGATTAAGTATCCCATGGGATTCCTAATCCTACCCAACAAAATCACACCAAACATGGTTTTTGGAGACAATCTCACTTTGGTAATCCTATCCCAAGCTCTAGTCCAGCTATCAAACATGGCCTAAAGGTAGGAGTATAGTTGATAATGTGCTTCTAATGCATGAGTTGATCAGGAACTACCACAGAGATGTTGGATTGCCTAGGTGTGCTATAAAGATAGATCTCATGAAGGCGTATGATTCGGTAGATTGGAACTTCTTGTTGAATATCATGGATGCTATGGGTTTTCCAAGTTTGTTTATTGGGTGGGTCAAAGAATGTGTAACTACTCCTATGTACTCAGTGATGCTAAATGGAGGGCTAGTTTGGTATTTTCCTGGAGCTAAAGGACTTAGACAAGGGGATCCAATCTCCCCCTATCTTTTTCTCTAGTCATGGAAGCTTTCTCTTCTCTCCTTCAGTTCAACATAGAAAATGGCAACTTCAAATATCATCCCAAATGTCAGGAATTGGGTATCTCTCATGCTATGTTTGCTGATGATTTGTTTGTGCTCTGCCGTGCTCATGAAGGGTCTTTGAGGGTTGTTATGAACACCCTAAAGGATTTCCATCAATTTTCAGGTCTTCAACCTAACTTGCTTAAGAGTTATATTTTCTTTTCTAGTATGTCCACTACTCTTAAACAGTCTCTGGTTGAGTTGCTGGGCATCTCTAAGGGTCAGCTGCCAGTCAAGTATCTTGGTGTACCCTTAATAAGCTCTAGACTTACCTCTGCTGATTGTTTGATCCTCAAAGAAAAGATTCTAGCTAGGATTCAGAGCTGGGCTCAGAAGTTCTTGTCTTATGGGGGACGGGCTCAACTAATCCAATCAGTGCTTTGTAGTATTCACACTTATTGGAGCTCTATTTTCGTGTTACCTAAGAAAATTATTAAGGAGATTGAGGGTTTACTTAGTGCTTTCTTATGGTCTGGATTTGACATGAAACATACAGGGGCCAAAGTTAGTTGGAGACACCTTTGTGTTCCTAAGAATGAAGGTGGTTTGGGTTTCCGTTCCTTAAAAGAATGGAACAAGGCTTCTAATATTAGGCATCTCTGGGCCCTTAGCAAAAAAGCTGATTCACTATGGGTTAAATGGGTGCATATGTATATTCTCAAAGGGCGGAGTTCATGGGGGATTCCTGTTCCAAATCATGCCTCTTGGGTAATCAGGAAACTGCTCAAATTAAGGGATATTTGTCGAGAATGGATCCGGTTCCGTATTGGCAATGGGGAGGATACTTACTTGTGGACTGATAATTGGCACCCAATTGTTGCGCTTTATAAGAAGTTTGGGGACTCTATTGTTGTGCGTAGAGGTAGTGCTTTGAAAGCTAAGGTGTCTTCCATTATTGTGCGAGGTCAGTGGAGGTGGCCGAGGCAGCGTAACAGGGCTATTATGGAGGTCTTGCAGCGAACTCCCTCTGATTTTCTCCCTAACCCATCAGTTAAGGATTCAATTTTTTGGACACTTTCAGCTGATGGGAAGTATTCTGCTAAAACAGCTTGGGAGGCATGTAGACACAGGTACCCTATCCAAACATGGTATTCTTTTGTCTGGTATGCTAATAATGTTCCTAGGTGGAGTTTTATCCTTTGGTTAGCTGTATGGGGCAGATTAGCCACCAAAGATAGACTGGACAGTTGGGGCATGACTGTTAATACCCAATGTGTGTTGTGTACGACTGCCATCGAATCTCATGCTCATTTGTTCTTTGACTGTCACTTTACCTCCTCGGTGTGGAATGTAGTCTTGTCCAGGAATGGTATCTCTAGAGCCTCACTCCCCTTGGAGCAGGAGCTTTATTGGGCTGGCTGCCATAGAAAGGGCAAGAGCTTTGGTAGTGTTATCTACAAGATTTCTTTGGCTGCTACAGTATATCTCCTTTGGGCAGAACGCAATTTGAGGATTTTTCAACACAAAAGAAGAGATTTGGAAGGAGTAACGACAGCTGTTCTTGAAGCCATTCGAGCTAAACTTAGCTCTCTGTCCTCCATTAAGTTTTCAGCTCGTAATAGGGATATTTGTGATGACTGGTTTCTGGATTCTAGGATTTTTGGAATCAATAATTGTGGATAGGTTGCTGTTTTTGTGTGTAAGTAGTGTGTCCCTTTTCTTGTCATAGGTGGTTCTTTAGTTGTTTTGCTTGTTCAGGGGATGCCCCAGTGATTTTGTAGTTTGGTTGCGTTTTTGGTAATATAAAATTTACTTACCAAAAAAAAAAAAGTTTCAGTAAATAGAACTCCCAATATTTGATACAAAAATATACACGAAAACATAATTAACACAAAAATAAGGGAGTGTAACGTGTATGTAAAAATATTAGGTATCAAAATTATACCGAATATGACACATCTAGCTCAGTTGCAATTATTGACACTCCTCATATGCCCGTATAAGGCTTCTTCTTCTGGTTCAAATTGCATATTGTTGGCCAACTAAAACATTCTAACCACCACATCATTTCCCCAACACCCCAGTCCACATATCCGAATTACTGCAATCTACTATCAAATAACCTAAATTCTTCAATCTCTTTTGTTGGTCTCTGACTTCTTGTGCCTGTCTCAGCTCATCCTAACTCTCTCTAGCCAGCTATAGGCAGTATTAAAACACTAAAAGTAACATGCCTGACACAGCAAAGCGACAACAACCAGCTCTGGTTATCAGACCTATGTTCCTCAACTATTTGCAAAAATTACCGAAAAAAACATGCAGAAAACACAATCATCTCAATCAAAAACATCACATGCATATGGTTACCCGTGGTAGTTTCAAATGTCTGTTGTACAAGGACCAAGATCCATCAATATCTAAAGTCAGGGGCATGGCTGGAAAAACAAGATCCCAATCACAATTTCTAAAGGTTTCTTTGAGGCTTAATTCTTGATTGTGCAATTTACCTTGTGCTTAAAGATCCACGACATCCATAACCCAAAACTGACTTGGATTGACAGTTAGACATGGGATATGGCAAACTAACTCAGACCCAGAAATATTCCCTCCACGTATTGGTTTAAGTAATCACCATTTTATTGTTTCTTTC
Organism: Rhododendron henanense subsp. lingbaoense; assembly: GCA_020567845.1. Taxonomy (NCBI): domain Eukaryota; kingdom Viridiplantae; phylum Streptophyta; class Magnoliopsida; order Ericales; family Ericaceae; genus Rhododendron; species Rhododendron henanense. The sequence goes on from CM036318.1 coordinate 14,639,795, forward strand.
TTATAACTTATAAGCACACCAAAACCAAACTAAATCATACTTTGTGTCCTAATCAACTGAAGATAAAGACTTTTTCACCATTCACCTCTGTCAAGGGCCCTGCGTTATGCTAAGTTTATGAATGTCGAAAATCCTTTTTCTACGAAAATATCCATGTCAATTTATGTCTTCTCCTCCTCTTTTCCTCACCATAGCATTCTCATTACCAGTTAGTTACTAACACTATACTCTTCCTGAAACCTTTACCTCATCATATCATCATTGTTATGCGGTCAACCACCTCAACCTATTTGCTCTCAATACGTCTTCAACTACCTCTACGCTGCCTTTCCCTCATCATTTTTAATTCCCATACATATCCATCTCTCTCTTAAGCTTCCCATACATCTACCTTAACTGATGTGATAAGTGTGAGTCTTGTACTGGTGTGTTAGTTTAGTGTCTACTCGTACACTAGTTGTCCATGAGTTCAGTTGAATCTCTCAGTCAATAAACCATAATTAGGAGATCTAATAGTTAGCTTTCACAATTTGAACTTTCAAATTTGAGATCTTTCTTCATATTGTATCCACAGATTTGCACTCTCTCTCTCTACTATATTAAATTCCTTCACTGCCTATACAAGAAGAGTGAGCTGAAATCGAACACAACACACAGCACAAATCCACATCAATTCAATAAGTAATTAGCATAAACATGTATTAGGAGATCTACTAGTTAGCTTTCGACAAATTGCAAGTTTGAGATCTTTCTTCCAATTTTATCCATAGAAAAATGCATTTTCTCTCTCTACTACGTTAAATTCCATCACTTGCGTTTCTTAGTTACAACGGGTGTCTAGCTAGCTTACGCGCAACTCAACTAAATGTAGGACAAATCTCACCCCTAAAGAGCCCAGCCCATCTTAGTAATATCACCTGAAAATTCTATCGTTAGCCATACACCTCCAAATCCAACTTACAACATTATACATAAAAGACTGAGATATAAATTCAATAAGTAATCATACTCGGTTCCTTTCTTCCTCAGAATCCGAAACTGCTCAGGCGACAGAACCGCCCTCCACTCCTCATCCGATTTCTGAACAGACCCAGGTGCAGCCATGGCTGTCACACTTCCCCTGAAGCTCCTCTGGCTCTGAGGGAACACCACGCCAAATCTAGACGCAGAAAATGTGGGTGTGGGGCTGAATCTGAGTTTCGACGAACGAGTTCTGAATTGGGTGTTGAGGTTCCTGCTGGGGGCCGACGACTTTTGTAGGGATCGGCAGAGGTAGGTGGGATTGGGAAAAACAAGGGCTTTGGAATAAGAAAATGGTGGTATTTTGAGGATTTGAGAGCCCATTCGAGTTGTTTAATTTTGGGGGAAGACCGGTTGAACTTGAGGATTGGAGATAATGCTAGTATGAGGTCGCGGTTCATCTTAGCCCACGATGTTCTCGAGTTTTTTCCTAGGGTGGAAGAGGTGACAACAAGGGGGACGATAGAGACTCTGGGTTCGGAACGGAGCACCGTCATATCAAAAGGGAAATTTATAAAAATGGTGTTCATAGTTTTACCCGAGTCTTATTTTTGTCCTCTAAATATCAATTGCAACTCTTTTGACATTTAAGTTTAGTTTTTGTACCAAGTTAGTCCAATTGATAACGTTTGTCAACCAAACTAGATAGAAAAAATCAGATTGAGGACATACGTTATCAATTGGACCAATTTGGTACGAATTGTAACGTCCAAATTGTCATTAGATTAATTTTTTTTATCTAGTTTGGCTGACAGAAGTTATCAATTGGACCAATTTGGTACAAAAATCAAACTTGAAGGTCAAGAGTTGTAATTGATATTTGGAGGACAAAAATGAAACTCGGATGATACTTGCATAAATTGTGCACAGATTTTGTTGTGGATCCCACCACGGATCTCACACAAACGATCTGAGCCGTTCATTAAATGTAAAACATTTTTTCAAGGGTCTTTGTGAAAAATCAGCTCAATCAGATACCTATAGATACTCGATCCAATCATCTAATTTTTCATTCAAATTTTCAAATAATAAAAAGTTAGATAATTGAATCGAGCACCTGTAGATATTGGATTGAGCTTATTTTCGCGAGAACCTTTAAAAAAATATTTTACATTTAATAAACAACTTGGATCGTTTGTATGAGACCTGTGGTAGACCCCACAACAAAATCTATGCACAAAATGTCTGTGTGGACAGACTTATTGTATCAAAAATGATATAACCACACATGTTTTGCGAAAATGATATAGGTACTTACGGTTTCCGTAGGGAAACCATACTGATGGCTGCGCTAGCCCGTCTTCGGCCACCGGACGGTCGATCCGAGCCGTCCAATTTTTTTATTTATTTTAAATATACATATATACACGAAAAATAGGGTGTCTAGATCAAGCACTCTACACACATCGGATGCCGTTGATTCCCCTGCGGGCCCCTCGGTTCTTGTTAAAAAAAAATTTGGACGGCTCGAATCGGCCGTCCGATGGCGGGAGATGGCCCAGCGCGGCTGTCGGTACTCATAGCATCACTGTTTTGCATATTTTGTACACACAAATGCACGAACACACTCACAAAGTGTGTGGGAATGTGTGTGCATTTGTGTGTGCAAATATGTGTGGTTCTAGACTAATTGCCGCCATATATGGTGCTTGTCACTCTTATTACTCTCTCCATCCCAGTTTAAATGTCTCCTACAAAAATTCGTGTATTTTTAAACCCCAAAAATATATATATATATTTTTTTGGCACCAGTACTCAATGCCTACTTTGATTTGGTGTAAAATAAATAAATAAATAAATAATATATAGAAATATTTTTTGGGGAATTAAAAAATGTACGAATTCTTTATAGGGTACATTTAAATTGAGACAGAGGGAGTATTCACTGAACAGTTTTGTGAGGTCTATAAGCTTAATATACTGGGTTCCACAACCTTGTATAGTGAATAAAGGTGTTGGGGTGCCATGTGACGGAGCTCCAAGACCACAAAATAATTTTTCTTTAGCGGGCTTGACCTTAATAAAAATTCACCGAGTTGAGCTCATTCGCAAATCTCGATGAGTCAAAATATCAAAAAATTTATGCTCTTGCACAGGTTTAAAAAAATGGGGCTAGGAAGATATTTTTGGGGGTTTGTATAGAGTCACTATATTATCATTAATTGGCAATATCATTTAGACAGATAGTAGTAAACAAAATGTTTGTCGCATGGCCACATCACAAATGACGAATATTTGTCCCATGGACACATCACACATGACGATATAGAGATTATTCAGTACTCCCAATGGTGCCCAGGCCCCTTTTTTATCCGAGAGAGAAACCTAAGGCAACCGGCGGGTGGTGTCCCAAAATTGCACCGACGGCGACGCAGGGCCGCTCTGAATCCCGCAAAATGATTCAAGCTGCTAAATAATTTTAAAAAAAATTGAGTGGGCACACGAGAAATCAGCTCAATTCAATATGTGTAGATACTCGATCCAATTTTTCCATTTTTCATCCAATCTTCCCATTTTTGCCGATTTTTCAAAAATGAAAATATTGGATCGAGCACCTACACATATTGGATTGAGCTGATTATTTGAGAGCCGACTCGGTTTTTTTTTTTTAAATTATTGAACGGCTCGGAGTATCTGTGCAGGACCCAGAGTGGGCCCCGCGTACCCATCGGTGCAATTTCGAGACACCACCCGTCAGTGGCTGTAGCATCGTCCTTTTTTATCACACCTAAACATTTGTCCTGGATCCCAAATATGTGGTAGCCTATTTCTAGGTAACAATTTTCAAAAATGATACTCACACAACCGCTGACGTCATGTTGACGTTAGCGGAAAACGACGTCATTTTGATTATAAAAAAAAAAAAAGAAGTCGCGAATAGAACAACTTTCCATTTCCCCTTCTCGTTCTCGTTCCCTCCACATTGATGCTCAAAATTCTCAGAGAAGAGAGAGAGGGCGCGACTGCCACCACCACCGATTTCGACCACGGGTACTCTTCCCACCACCACCGGCGACCACCATAACCCAACCCCGGAGCTCCCCCCACCTCCGGCGACCACCACCACCACCACCACCGATTTCTGAGTACTTAACCCCACCACGAAGGTCTCTCTCTCTCTCTCTCCTTGTTTTAGATAGATAGATTACCCCCACTATTTACTCCTCATCCTCATCAATTAGAGAGTTTCAATTTGAGAAACCCCAAACTGTTATGCTGCAAAAAAAAAAAAAAAAACCTAATTCAAAAATTTGAGAAACCTATAATTCAAAAATATGAGAAACCCTAAATTGGAGTTGTTAACCCCAGAATAATGGTTTAATGTGTTGGTAATCTTTGTAAATTGATACTGTACCATTTTGTCGGTCTATATGAATGGTTTGCAAGAACTTGTACATTAGTTAATCAACCACCAAACCATAGTTAGTGGCTTGGGGTATTCGTTCTCTTTAGGATTTTGGTTGCTCTAAGGAAGAATATTTGTTGTTCCTTCTCTTTAGGATTTAGATTTTGTAACGCCCCTAATTTTGGGAAACATTAAAAGGACAATTTTAATGAAAATCTAAATAGAGTCTGGCTCATTATTACATCATAAATCTTACGAGAGTACTTTTATTCAACAAAAGGAGGAGAAACTAGGGTTCCTATCTACTGTTCTGCCTGTTCCTCCATCCTAGCCAGCTCCTCGGCTCCGAAAGCTTTCAAGGTGTACAGCTCACCCTATTCATCTATAAGGTCTGACACATTATACCAGTGTCGCCACCAATATAATATGTCAGGGTCACCAAAAGGTAACACCGTGAGCTACAAGGGCTCAATAGATTAACCCACACCCACTAACCTTAATCTTACAAACAATGAATCATATAGATAACGTTATCTACACAGTACATGCTTATCGAATAAAACAGTTAACAATGACACATCCACATTCACTATTTACCAACGTTGGTGTTCATGATTTTCTGTGTTTCTCCTACGCGATTTCTGGTAAACCGTGTCACCGTTTTCACCTTTCATTAGCCAAATCAACATTTCCGAAATCGTCTTTTTACACACCCAACATCGGTTCCGCCGTTCCGGTCTCCCGAGTATCCTCACAATGGTTCCGCCGCACCGGGTTTCCATTGGCACACAAAATTTTGCATTGGCTCCTATCCGCGGATAACCAAGCCACACACCCAACTTCGGTTCCGCCGTTCTGGTCTCCTGAGTATCCTTACAATGGTTCCGCCGCACCGGGTTCCCATTGGCACACAAACACATACACACCCACCACATTGGGGTTTCAAAGCTTTTTCTCCTTTTCAAAACACGCCTTGTCATTAACACACCCTAGGTGTCATGTTTCTATCTTTCTCGATTTCCGTGTCTCGTTTTCATGCTTAGACTCCGCGGAAGGACTTTTCACATAAGTAAACATAAATCATTCATTGTAAATCTTGAAACTAAACTAGTAAGATCATCCAACTCTGTATCACTTAATCATGCTTAATTCACACCTAAAGCATAACGCCACATGTACGGACGCCCTTGGAGTGATAATCACTTATGCTTTCTTAAACAACCACAAGTAATGCAAGCAAACATGTATACAAGCTTATAATCATCTTAAAGATCAAAATGCGAATACTTCCGTTCAGGCGATAATAGGTTTATTAACCAACATGCATTTCAACGTACAATTAAAATACAATTTTTTCTTTGAGTTTAACGGATAAGGAAAATACTACGTATACTTAGAGTAAGTAAGTAGAGATATTCTACCGTTCTTCTTGGCGGTAGGTACGGCTATGGAAAAAGTAAGTACGTCGGACGGAGGAACTTCCTACGATGAGCTTCCGGTAGCTTCGAAAGAGAAAGGTTTCTCTCGAAGCTAGGTCTTGACAATCTTTCTAAATTTTTATGGATCGAAGGGTGGTTGAGTGGAGGTTTAGTGGCGGTCTAGGATGAGTTTCTTGAAGAACTTTAGGAAAAACTCAAGAACTTTAAGAATAAGGCAAGAACATAGTAAGAACACTAGGCTTTCTTAGAGAGAGAAGTAGAAGGCTTGAAGGTGTGAGTTCAAGGCAAGAGTGGGATGCCTATTTATAGCAAAATTTGGCTCTCTCTCCTCCCCCCATGGCCGGCCTCCTCCCCTCTCTTTTTCTCTCATCTTTTTGCTCCATGGTCTTGTCATTTCAAGCATGCCATGCCTTCCTTCAATTGTCATTTCTACTTTAAGACAAACTAAGGTCATCATGAGGGGTTTTTGGTCTAATCTTGTCCTTGAATAGCTTGCTTGTAAGAAAGAACAAAATGATAAGCTAGGTTTATGTTTAAAGTTGGCTAGAATGGATTGTCAAATGGGGTTTAGTCTTAAGGGCTAAAAGATAGCTTGTTCAAGAGTACAAACACATGCACACACTCCACCTCTCTCTCTCTCCCAACCGGCCCTCTCTCTCTCTCTCTCTTTCTCTCTCTTGTACTTTGTTACACACCCACATATGTATATATAGCTATGTACACTTAAGTACTAAGTAGACTCACTAAGGTTAAGGAAAAAGTAATGAAGAGAGGTTAAGGCTTTCAATGACAAGAACAATTGTCCAATGGTTAAGATTTTTCCTAGAAAGTGCACATCTAAAATATAGACTTGTTTATATTAGGCTATTAGGTATATATATCCATATATAAGTATATCTATGTACTTAAAGACTCTAGGAAAGTAACTTTGGTAGATAAATAGGTTTGAGGCTATTGACATTAGACTTGCATGCATGGCAAGGCTAGTTTTACCTCTTTTTGAAGCAAAATGATGGCTTCCTATGGTTCAAAGGATACCTAAGTGACTAGTCTTATCAATCTAAGTATTTATTAGCAAGACTAATTTCTATTACCCAAGGGGTAAAATTTTCCCTAATAATTATTATTCAATGGTTAAGGAAGAAAATGATACATATGGCTTTGAAATGACAAAACATAAGGTAAAATGATTACTTCTAATGGTCTAATGGTTTAATTAGGGTTGGGAGGGGTTCATAAGGCTCAAAGAGGGTTAAGAAGGCTCATTTAGGGTTAGGAGGATGTAACTAGGTGAATTGGTAGTTCGGTCCTTCCAACTAATCGGTTGAAAACTAATTTTACTAGCCAAGTAGGGCTTTTGATCAAGAAATGAATTTTAAAGGACTAAAATCTAATTATGACGGATTATAGAAATTAAAAAGAAGTCCTAAAAGCAATATTATGAAATTAAAAAGAAATACCGAAATTTAAATGAAATTTTTATTCGTTAAAAATTAGAGTCGTTACAGATTTCGACCCTTATCACCTATGCATGCATGCCTTTCGATTCAAGAAAATTTTGCATGGTTGTTTCTGATTTGCACGATGTGGTGGTGACTAAGTTTACTGGCTATTTGTTTGGATATGTTGCATTCAGAGCATTGTTTAACCATAGTCCTGTTATGGTATTTTCAGAGCACCTTTCTAAGTTCATATACCTTTAATTTTAATCCACTCGAGAACTACTAAACACGATCTCCTTTTTTTCCAATCAGATATTTCATTTTGTTCTCTAATCTTTCTGGTTCATCTGGTACTACAATAATTGATAGTTCTCTAATTCTTTTCAGAATGCTGTTGGAGGCATCCTCGGGTCTGTTTGTGCTATTCTCCTAGAAATACTTCTTTTCATTATTAGAGCTTCTAATCAAGATCTAAAGACTTCATCTTCCACTTCCAAAATAAAGAAGAATCAATAGATTTGGTCAAGAGGTTGGTGCTCTACCTTCATTGTGTAAGTTATTAGTAAAGTAATTATGTAATTACTCTTTAGTTGCAGAAGTTGTAACTTATTTTAAGTCAAGTGACTCAAGTCGTTATGCCTTAAGTTTGACTTTCCATTGAGTGTATTGTTTGCTGATCCATAACCATAAGTCGGTGGTTGGGAAGGGTTGAAAGGTTATGAATTTGTTGTAGTAGTTAAAAAAGAGTTAGAAACCTGATGATTTCCCCCTTTTTCCCTTGATAATTATCAATGTTGTTGTAAGTTTTATTGAATTGTTGTTCTTAGTTTGAGATGTGAGGCGTCAGGCTAGGCCATAAAGCAAGGGAACCATGTCAATTTTTCCCCAAGACTACACCCATGAAAGCAATTATTTGTCTTTCCCAAATCTATTTCAATATATGAGCTTTTTGAAGCATTGCTAATATGGTGGTGATTTTGTAGATCAAGAAATTCCAAAATGCATTGGTGTGGGCAGCATGCCCTTAAGAAATCCCGTTTTCCCAAAACGCAAGGGTCCGAATCGAGGGAGCGTGAGCGCGGATGGCAGGCGCTCGGAATACAGAGTCGCCACTCGAAGCACCTGCCGCGTTATTTGATTTGAAAAAAGTGAAAGCACCAGTCCGTCATAACCATATTTGGGTTCGAGGGCCAGGTTACGAGAGGAGAAGGGTTTTAAGGCACCCCTCTCGCCCAATCCAGAGATTGGTATCTACTTAGGCATTTTGTGAAAATATTTGTGATTCTTCTTTTATTAATCGTTTTTTAGCCAATTAGGGCGGGGGGAACAGTTAAATGGGGGTTGGTTATAATTGTTGTATACATTCGAGTATTTCAGTTACGTTGGTGATGTATATTCATGTTGATGCTCCTTTGGGTATTGTGGTATTATGTTGAGCATTTCTATATCTCACACACTCTGACTTTCCTTTTTGGACTGCTAGGTAGCAGGTGACTTAGAGTGAGTCCACTATCGATCATCGTGTTGAGGACTGTTTGGGCTCGTATTGGATGATGTGGATGAGCGAGCTGGTTGTAGGTAGTGAACAAAGAAGTTGGTATATATAAGTTGTAAATAAGTTGTCGGTGGATGTGTTGAAGTTTAAATTTTTTAAAGTATTGTAATACAGATGTGGTTGCTTAGTTGTAATCGAGGTTGTAGTTGGTTGGTCAATACATTGACTCATTTTTATGTTAAGGTGATAAGTCTTCCGCTGGGTGTTTATTTCTGACAGGTTGTGAGATGTGGTTTGGTCTTCTGTGTGGAATGCCACGTGGTCGCGTCGACTCGGGCCCACTTTGAGTGCTGTTTGCGGGGCGGGACGTGACGTGACACATACACTGATGTGGATGCTCTAAACTATATATCGCATCAATTTATTTAGAATTATTCAAATAATTAAGAATACATACATAAAGAATAGTAACTCAACAGATTGTTGAGTAACTGTTTAAATTTTCTTATTTTGGCTAGCATTAACTAGCTAGTCTAACATACATTGATGCTTTAATTTTTATCTTTAAAATTATAGCAAACAGAAGATATATGTGAGAACCAAAGTCCCACATCGAATTAGAAGTGGAAGTAATATATAACGAATCATGAGCAGTTACTGTATAATTCGAAATTAATTTTTTTAGCCACGTGTTTAGGTTAAGAGTTAACAGGTCAGTTGGCGCGAGGTCATTATAGGTGGTATCAAAACCTATACCAACCGAAAGTCTGGGGCGGATCCCGCGAGACGTTCTTCGGTGATGAGTTTGAGGTGCTTGTCGTGCCTTGGTGGATCCCACATGAGACGAGCTTTAGGAGCTTAACGTGCGTGCTTAAGCGGTTACTTGTTCCACATCACTTGATTGCTAAAAGCTATTGAATCATGGGCACAATGAGGATGTTGAGATTCTAAGAGGGTGGGATTATGAGAACCCAAGTCTCACATTGGTGGGCATTAGAAGGTGGAAGTATGTAACCAATCGTATGCAGTTATCGCATAACTTGAAAGTTTACCTTTTATTAAGTCATGTGTTTAGGTGGCGCTGTATTTAAGGCATTTTCAATTGTCAATTTTCAATTTTGAAGAGTGAGATGAAGTCTTTAAATTTGATGGAGTTGTTCGAAGAGTGAGTTGGAGCCTGGAGGTACAAAATGCTACGTGGCTCTTCAAATTAGCTACAAAAAGTGGGTTGTATGCATTCGGGTTGCTTTTAGGATGACAAAAGATCACTTCCGAGAATTTGTTAAAGAAAAATATTATGCCTTTATTAGGGGAAGGGAAAAAGGTAATGCATGTTTCTTCAGGTTTATACTGTTTTTTTCCCAATCAATCGAAACCGGAAAAAATTCGCTCCCATGTACTATTGTCAGAATGAGAAAATGTCTACTCGACTTTCTTACTTTTCATCGAGTTAAACAGAAAGTCGAGCAGATATTTTCTCCCTCTAGCAGCCAGACAATCAAACAACACTCTCACAGACATCAGAAACCCCTTTGACGTTTCCACCGCTGTTACCTCACAGTCACCGTCAACAACGCCCATCTTCGTCTACCTGGCAGAACCGGTTCTAGAGAAAAATGGCCGCGTCATAGTAAAATACCACCGGTCCGGGGTCCCACCCCGGTCCACCTGCCGCCTCACCTCCTCTGGCAACCTCAGCGTATACCTCTCGCAGTCCTCGCCCAGTCGAACCAGTGAGTGACCCGCTGAGTGCGGCCTCGGAAACATCCTCACTCGCGCTCTCGGTTCCGTATCTACTCGTTGATTTTCATCAACAGCAATTGCAATCTGATCCTGAATTTGAACTTCAGTTCTGGAGCTGGGCTCCTCCGTTGACTGAGTCGACTCGATTCCTTGACTCAGGTTGGCTCGGCAAAGCGGACAGGTGGAGTGAGAGGCCAACCAATGGTCGATACACTCGGGATGAAGCGCGTGGTCGCACTTGGGTAACAACCGCAGCCTCTCGTTATCTTCGAACTCGGATACGCACGATAGCTCTCCTTTGCCGATTCTGAGGTGTTTGATGTCGGAGTAGTTAAACGTCGGGAACGAATTTATCACCACGGGATCGAGGCCGCTTGGGCAAAGCCGGCGCGGGCGGCTTGCGGCGCTGGCGTAAAGAGGTATTGCTCCGTCGGCAGCGTCGCCGGTGCAGTGGCGGATGTAGATTGTGACAAAGCCAGTCAAGAGGAAGGCAAACGCCAGGACTGCGTAGATGGCAGTTGCTGACCAATTGAAGGAGAAGGAGTAGTCCGCAGGGGGATCCGTAGGTGCTTGCGCGGCGACGGGGTGAGCTGCCGCCGCCGTGGGTAATAGTAATATCAGCAGTAGCACTGTAGCAGAGTAGGCATCCAAAAGCGAATTTTCTGTTTGGATGTATTTTGGCGGGGGTTTATGTTGCAATGATGTGGGAAGAGAGAGTGGGATTGCTCTTTTTTATACTCCACTACTAGTACTATACTACAGTACTCCAATGGCTATGTAACAAGAGAATGTTGATTTTGGGACAAAACCATTATCTGGTTTTTTAGGAAGAAAGCGCTTCAAAAATCAGTATCCAGGTTGGCATAAAAACCTGGGTACTGTGTTTGACGGTTTTCTTCATAGATTTGGATTTTAGTCCACTGGGAGTACGAGTATTATACTGGAGTATTTGTTTTAAGAGCACCTATTGCCCTCATCGCTCATTCATTGCGATTCTAGCCTTCTACGCAAAGTTCGTGACTGTATAAGTGGATAATGATTGTTAGTAAATAAAATTTTATTTTATGTATGGATAGATAACATACGTGTCGAGATGCACAAACGAAGGACTATAAACTTGTAATGATCTTAAGGGGGATTCAAATTTTACAGATACGTATGATGGATAAGCCGGAAAATGAAAGGATAGTGATAGGATTTGAAATGCTCAAATTATGGGGTTGACTGGAATGGCCATATAGAATCATGGGAGAATTTTTCCCAGGTCCACTATACCACTTTCCAAACCCCATAAGTCCACTTCTAAATTCTATAACCCCCTAAGTCCACCAACCTATTAATAAGGATATAATAATCCCGATTAGTCTAATATACCCCTGCTTTTTTAAAAACGTTTTGCCCCATTTTTTCAGCCATTTCAAAAAAACCCTAATCCGAAAAAATCTTCCCCATTACAAAACTCCTCCTCCCTCCCCCCCTTCCCCCCATTTTCCAAACGACCCAGATTCTTCGGCGATTTCCCATTACGAACGAGACTCGTCGGCCTTCTTCGTCTCCCCTTACAAAACCCTTCCCCCCCTTCCTTTTCCAGACGAACCAGATTCTTCGGCAGAAACCATAGACGATTTCCCAACCTTCTTCGTCGTCGGCGTTCTTCGTCCTCGTCTGCCGTTCTCCGTCGTCGTCAGGCTTCGTCGTCGTCGGCCCTTCTTCAGTCGCGATCGTCTCCAACGGTCTCACTCGTTCACCCACGTTCGTCTCCGTCTCACTAGTCGCCTTTGATTTGCCCTAGCTTCAGTCGGACGCCATCGCCGTCGCGCTAGTCGCCGTTCTTCGCCTTCGTCAGATCCTACGTCGTAATCAATACACTAGGTATGTTTCTCTTCGACACACTAGGCCAATTTTTTATAGAATCATGATCTTCTCTCCGACCTGTTTATTTTTTTAATTTGTGACATAAGGCCGCAAAACTATGGGCATTTTCCACGAGAGAGTAACATACACAAAAGAAGAAGGGCAAATTTTTGTAGTCGTTCCTTTAGATTTACGGTTGTCTCAATTTCGTCCCTCTAGTTTCAATTGTCACCAAACAAACCCTGTAGTTTGTTTTACTCTCCAAATTGGTAAAATTGTTAACACCGTTAATGAAACTAACAGAAAAATATGATTAAAAAATTAAGTGCTCCAATTTTCAATCCGGTTGAACCGGTGCGAAGATCTTATTTTTTTGATCATTTCATCCTAGATAGTCGTAATGAATTTTTTGCTATAAGGCCTTTCAACGAGCACCCGAAGACTCCTTATTTAGTTTTAGGGCTCTCTTAGGGTGTTCATTGAAAGGCCTTAGAGCCAAAAATCCATTATGATCATTTAAGATAAAATGATCAGAAAAATAAGATCTTCGCACCGGTTCAAACAGATTAAAAATTGGAACATTTAATTTTTTAACTATATTTTTTAATATATAAACGGTGTAAAAAAATAAGTGTTCCAATTTTCAATCCGTTTGAACTGGTGTGAAAATCTTATTTTTCTGATCATTTTATCTTAAATGGTTATAATGGATTTTTGGCTCTAAGGCCTTTTAATGAGCACCCTAAGAGAGCCCTGAAACTAAATAAGGAGTCTTCGGATGCTCGTTGAAAGGCCTTAGAGCCAAAAATTCATTACGACCATCTATGATAAAATGATCAAAAAAATAAGATTTTCGCACTGGTTCAATCGGATTGAAAATTGAAGCACTTAATTTTTTCCGTTAGTTTCATTAACGGTGTTAACGATTTTACCAATTTGGAATGTAAAACAAACTACAGGGTTTATTTGATGAAAATTGAAACTAGAGGAACGAAATTAAGACAACCGTAAAACTATAGAGACGATTACGAAAATTTGCCCAAAGAAGAAATTCAAAGTAGGAGTAAAAAATAGACGCATAAATAAAGATTTTTCTGAAAGACTTTCCGTGATCCAATTACAGAAACAAGTTCAAAAGCATTCCAGCCCAAACTACCCAACAGGCTACGCATGCAACAGGGAGGAAGCCCATATGATTTGTTTGGGAAGGATCCCAAGGACCATAAACTTGAAAAGCGGGACCGGTCCGTCATTTTCTCATTTGTTTGTGATTAAAACTAGTACATATCGAACCTCCATTTTCCCCTGCAAAAGAAATCTAACGTAGGAGAATAAAGCTACAATAAAAATACTTCTGTCAAAATGGGATTGGTCACGGAATTAATCAAGGTACATCCGTGTAAGTTGGTTGGACACCTGAGTAATCATACAATAGTACTCCTATAAAAAATCTTAATAATAAAAACGAAAATAATGAGTTGATAACATAAGAGAAATAACTGTGTAAACTTCCTGATTCCATTTAACATGTTACTAAATTGCTCAGGATAGCAACCTAGCTCCCTTGAACCGGAAGAGGTTCCAAAATAGTAGAAAGAAAAATGCCCAAGAGAAACTGACATTTTTGGTACAACAAGAAAGCATCCAACTTATAATTGGGCAAATTTCACTAACCTCCCCTGGGGTTTCTGACACAAACAGATACTCCATCTCCCTTGAGATTTCTGAAATAACACTAACCTCCCTTCCTTTTCTGACACAGCAAAAAGGGACCCCCTGCCGTTACTTTTCAGAGAATGGTGTTAACATTGGCAAAGGAGATAAATTGCATAGAGTTATTTGGAATAAATCACACCTCACTTTCAATTTTTTTGGAATGAATCAAGTTAAAAACAACTTGACATAATATCTTTTTTCCAAATTTTATATATTTTTCTTTTGTCAATAAAATTAAAAAAAATAGAGTTGTTTGAATCAAATTTATGTCAAAGCCGAAATAATTGACTTGTTTGGGCTTTATAGAATTGCTTCTTGACGATTACAATAAAAAAATTCCCCAATCTTATATTGAAACAAAAAAAAATTAGAAAGAGAGTTTATACTCGTGGATTTATTTTTGTTTACGAAATGGCATGAAAGGGGTCCATCTTTTATGTTTTATTTTAAACTTGTTGTCGCTCTTATGCTACCGCCAGCATCTCATACCACCATTATTTTTTTGTGTCTTAAAATCTGCCACAACTATCCCATTCACTTAGCCGTGGTTTGGCTTAATCTGTTTTTTTAAATTATTGCCTAATCAACTCGTTGTTCCCTCACCATTTAACATACCTTGGCCTACAGAATCAATTACACTCAATCAAGCTTACCTTCTAACATTTGGGTACTAAGAGTTTAGCAATATTATGCAATGAAGCAATGCACATGGACAATTGTCTTGGCTTTTTGCAATGGTATAATCTTTAGGTTGAAAAAGGTATGGCAGACATCTTCCATTTCCATAAGGCCCTTGCTCTAACAACATCTGCATTTTTTGTGTCCCCCCATTGATACACCTGAGTATTCCATCTTCTTGAAGTTCACAAAACGTTCGAACTATATCACAACTTGTACATTCTCTTTTATATTCTAGGATCATGCTTGAAATTTGGTGGTCCTTCAAAAATTCAAGAAACACTAGAGAATATTGAAATGAACCAATAATCTAAAAAAAAAATTATGCAAATTAAATTAACAAAGGCAATTGTTTTAGGATAAATAATAAAATAAAAAAATGATTATTAAGCCAAACCACGCCTAAGTGAATAGGATAGTTGTGGTGGATTTGAAGACATAAATAAAAAAAAAACAATGGTGGTATGAGATGGTGGAAGCTACATAAGAGCGACAACAAGTTTAAAATAAAACATAAAAGTTGGACCCCCTTCATGCCATTTCGCAAATAAAAATAAATTCACGAGTATAAACTCTCTTTCCAATTTTTTTTGTTTCAACACGATGGGGAATTTTCTTAATTATAATCGTCAAAAAGTAATTCCACAAAGCCCAAACAAGTTAATTATTTTGGCTTTGATATAAATTTGATTTCACACAACTCTATTTTTTTAAATTTCATTGACAAACAAAAATAAAAAATAATAATAACATTACGCCTAGTTGTTTTTAAGTTGATTCATTCCAAAAAATGAAAGTGACAAAGAGTGATTCATTCCAAATAATTCTGTGCAATTTGTTTCCTTTGTCATGAGGGTATTTTTGTACTTCTCTCGCCAATGTTAACACCATCCTTTGAAAAGTAACGGCAGGTGAGGTCCCTTTTTGCTGTGTCAGAAAAGGAAGGGAGGTTAGTGTTATTTCAGAAATCTCAAGGGAGGTATCTGTTTGTGTCAGAGACCTATGTATCAATCAATCAATCCATATATCTATGCAAATGTGTTTGTGCCTTTCAAGCTTCCAAACCCCCATTCCTAATTTTCTAGATTTTCCTTTTTCTCTTAATTTTTTAAAATTTGGAAGAGAGAGAGAGAGAGATTTTAGGGGAATTGAGGAAAAATTATCCAATGTCCCGATGCTGTTTTTATGTGGTAGCCTAACTCATATCTCCACCACACATTTGCATAGTTTCCACTATAAAGCTCACACAATTTTTTTTTTTTGTTTTTGTCTCGTGCATGAACGTATATTGTTATGGTCATGTCCAAAGAGATTGGCCGAGATCTTCTGAGGACTCGATTGACAAGGACAAGGTAGTTAACAAAGGGACAAAACACTAACATGGAATGGAAACATTAGTTTACGAGTAAATATCAATCAGTACAAATAAGAATTAGACTCGAAACTTTGTTGTTTTCCCTCCCTTGCCTAAATTTGAAAGACTATTGGTGAACAAGCAACCCAATGCGCGCATTTTTTCCTACACAAGTGTCTCATCAAACGTCTTGCCTAATAATTTGGAAAGAAGCTACAAGAAAATTGAAACTTAAATAATTATTTATTGCATTTCAAATCAAGAGCCTTCTTTTCTTTTCTTTTTTTCTTAATTCTAATGGACTCTCGAAGATTTCTGGTTACTTTGATTTTGCTTAACGTATAAGTGGTTTCAAAACTTATTTAGTTTCTAGTACTTATTTATCAGTTTTTAGCTTTATCAAACAGAGCCTTATTGAGTTATTGTTTGGCCTTTTTTCTTCCATCCTAATTACTTGATCATAATTTGAAATAACTAATTGATTTTGACAGTCATACAATGGGAGCACCTTTATCTCACAACTTTATTCTCAATATTTTACTCGTCGTTCAATTTGTTCAAGACAAACAGTCTTTAATCATGTGACTCTCAAAAATTGATTTTTTTTTCCATATATATGGACAATAAACTTCAACAAGTACAACTCAATAAAATTTCAATAATTACGAGACCCGTATAGGAGTTAACTCCCATGTGGTTTAGCGACGATGAAGAGATTGATTCGGTCTCTTTGTTAACATTTGAGGATGGGGGAGGCATGCCCATCTATTCTAGCCCTTCAGCTTCTTGTCATCATGTTAATTTCAGCATTTGCATTATTGCCAGTAGTTGGGTCCGTCTAGCAACTCTTGTCTAGATAGACCCCCTAATAAAAATGGAATTACCGAATTTTATCTTCATAAGAATCGACCCTTTTGACCTTTCACATGTTTCATTGATCGTACTTGATGCAATTGCAAACAATTACAATTGTTTGGGAAAACACTATTCAACTTGTTTGTTTAATTTGAGTGCTTAATTCCTGAATGCAACTTTGCAAGTAAAATTTGGTCTCAATAATTCCTCAACTAACAATTGATTCGTATTCTCACGTGCAAAAGTTGTTATAGACAAACGTGGTTGGGGCAACTTGGTTTTTCCGTCCCACGAGGTCTTTGGCCAAACAACATTAGAATAGAGGTGCACTTAAGTGATAGGAGACTAGGAGTTCAACTCCCTTCTCAAGCGTTAATCTAACAATTCCAACAATACTGACTTTGTCTATAGAAAAAATGGTTTTTCCCACTTTCTTTAAAAGAAAAAAAGAAAAGAAACCAGTGCTTTTACTCCGCGCTCTTTCCATATTTGCGTCTCTTTCCATCCGAGAGAGAGAGAGAGAGAGAGAATGGCGTTAGAAACTGTGGTTTTTCAACAAGACCCATTTAGTAACTTAAATAGTTATGGGTACAAAGAGGTGGAAGAGTACCACTGCCGGGACACCAACTCTTCTTCGCCGGACGTTTGTGCCGGCGATGGGTTACTCGCCGGAGCTCCGGTAGAGGCGCCAGCACGGCGGAAAAGGCGGCGCAATTATAAAAGCTTGAAGAACAAGGTAGAAATGGAGAACCGGAGGATGGCTCACATTGCAGTGGAGAGAAATCGCCGGAAACAGATGAATGACTACTTCTCCGTACTCCGGTCGTTGATGCCGCCGTCTTACGCTCAAAGGGTCTCTCTCTCTCTCTCTCTCTCTCGTGTATATACAGCTATCCTTATCCATTAAAGTACTATTGAATATCCTAATTTATCTGCATAATATGGGGAGAAATTATACATTACAGCTATACCATGGAAAAACTAAAATGGCTAGTTTTTGGGTCTCTATATCTTAGGGAAGAAAAACAGACCTGTTGTCCCATAATTTTGTTTTTTTAGAGTTATTTTAAAATAAAAAAGTTTCGAGAATAATTTTGGGAAATTTTCCTACTAATTTTATTAATTAAGGATAATCTTTATATTAACACAAACTTCTTTAATAATTGCACAGAGGTATTTTATTTTTATTCATAAAATGATGCAACTTTTTAGAAAAGGCTAAAATTATGGGACAAAAGTGTATTATTCTATTACATAAAAAGTTGTTTTAGAGATGGATTTGAATTCTCTCTTCTAATCAGGGTGACCAAGCATCCATAGTAGGGGGAGCCATTAATTTTGTGAAGGAGCTGGAACAACTCCTCCAATCCCTTGAATCCAAAAATCAATTGAAGCAACAATCCGAATCCCCTCGGCTCTTTGCAAATTTCTTCACCTTCCCTCAGTACTCGACTCGTTCGACTCACCAGAGTAATCTACTGCTTACGGGTCACGAATCAAGGGTGACAGCTGAGAAGGAATCCACCATTGCTGACATAGAAGTGACCATCGTCGAAAGCCATGCCAACATCAAAGTACTATCAAGAAGACAACGAAAGCAGCTTTTGAATATGGTTTCTTGGTTTTATTCCATAGGCCTCACCATTCTCCATATCAATGTCACAAGTACTGTTGATCAGCTGGTACTTTATTCATTCAGTGTTAAGGTTAGTTTACTAAAGCCAATTCAACATGTCATGTGTGTTTTTCGTTAGAGTAGCAAGGAAAGAAATCTAACAGTTAAGTGCCCAATTTCAAAAAAAGTAAGAAAGTTAAAAAACAAAAGAGGGTTTCCGCAATAGTACTTTAGTCTTTAACAGTGTCTAAACTGGCCCTATTCTGGATTCCTCATAATTATCTAAAGCGTTGCGGCCGGGTGCAAAGTGTAATCCATCCTAGTAAATAAATAAATAAATAAGAATTATTCATGCCTGGCCTTTTAATCTTGGATTAGTGTTGTTTTGAGTCAGGTTGAAGATTATTGCCAGCTGAGTACGGTGAATGAAATTGCAACCGCAGTGCATGAGATGGTGACAAAGATCCAAGAGGAGGTCATGCCTAGTTACAACTAAGATCGATCGATATGATGTTGTAATTTGCACTTGATTAATTATTTTGAGATTTGGTAGGACTGAGAATCATTGGTGGGTAAAACTTAGGTTTCAAGTTTTAGGTCCTTTGTGTCCCTGTTATATGATAAGCCTTGAATGTATTACTATATGCATAGCTAGCTTATGTGTGAATTTCTCCATGAGTAATACTAATACTATATTATGGCAATCAATCATAGAGCTTTCTGCAAGAGGAGACAAGAGAATGAACAAAACTTTCTTTTTTGGTTGGTTTGGATGAAAGAGCACCAGCATTCCATTATTGGTCTATCACTTCCAAATTGTGGGCCTCCCTTTTTTTCCAATTTTATAACCTGGGCATTTCTATGGAACCTTGCTACTGGCACAGCAAATCTGTGGACAGATTGTGCACAGATTGCGTTGTGGGGCCCACTAAGGGCCCCATACAAATAATCCGATCTGTTAATTATGTTTAAAACATTTTTTCAAGGGCCTCCGCAAAAAATTAGCTTAATCCGATACCTATAAGTGCTTGATCTAATCATCTAACTTTTCATTCGGGTTTTTAGAGAATGAAAAGTTAGATGATTAGATCAAGTACTTATAGGTGTCGAATTGAGCTAATTTTTCGCGGGAGCACTTGAAAAAATATTTTAAATATAATGAACGGCTCGGATTATTTGTATGGGACCCTTAATGAATCCCACAACGCGATCTGTGCACAGATCTGCTGTGCCAGTAAACTTTCTGCTTTCTATGTCGGCCAGGTTTTGTTCAGGATTTGGCCCCAAAATACAATTTTTTCATAGGGGACCAAAAGTACTTTATAGTTCCACGTATATATATCATATTTGGACAACAGGTCATTATCCAATAATACGGAGTATTAGGGAAATGATTTTGTCATTCTCTTTTTTTGTTAACGGCACTCCCCTGTAAGTGTATTTTTGGTGAAAAATACACTTGTAGGAGAGTGCCGTTAACAAAAAAAAAGAGTGACAAAATCAGCAGCCTAATATTAATGCACTTTTTTATTATAGGGCTGGCTAACCATCGCTTGGATAATATGTTATGTAATATTAAATACGGTTAAATTTCCATATACATCTAAAGAATATGAATACACATTCGTGGATATTAACTCATTTTTTTTGGACATTGATAAACCTTTTAGAAATCATCCACCGCCCTTAAGACGGTAGTTATAGTTTCCTTTTTCATATCAATTTTTTGACTTCGAAAGATTAACCTATGTATCGAACAATCACGTTGGATGTAGGTCTAACTCAAACGGGTAGTTTTTTCAGAATCTTTTAATATGAGTAGTGCTATAGATGTCCAGACACATATTCAAATACAAATGCTTTTGTAGACATTCTTCTTCTTTTAAAAAAAAAACAAAAGTGAGAAGTTGTATTGATGTAATACGAAATTCATTACAAATACAAATGTTTTTAGAGGCATTCAATGTGTGTGAAAAACTAAAATACATATTGAACAATTATAGTAAGCGATACCCAAAAAAAATGAAATCAAATAAGGTGACAAAGATGATCTTTTGGCCATCGCTTACTATAGCCGTTAAAAAAAAAAAGTGGAAAATCCGGATCAGTCGGTAAGTCGAGATTACTCGGCGAGTCGAAAAGTCGGAAGAAGAATCGGAAAGAAACGAAAAATATCGGGGTAAAATACCTAATATGCTAATTTTAGGGAGCTTTAGTGTAATTTTAGGGTTAATTTCATACGCCCTAAATCGATATGTTGCTGCGTATTCTCCCGTAGATCATTAAAAATTTTCAACTACCGAAATATGTTTCGACAGTTAGTTACATAAATTGAGATACATTTTCGACAGTTAGTTACTGAAATTGATATACATTTTTAGCATCTAATTACCGAAATATATGTTTCTTGTGCATTTCCGATATGTAGTTATCGAAATATAATCTTATTTTCAACAGCTATTTACCGAAATGTATGTTCGACAGTTGTTTACCGAAAGTTGAACATATAGTTACCGAAATATAATTTTCAAAATTTTTTAACAGGCTATTGGAGAAAATACGGGGCTGAAAATATTCGCCCCCAATCGATATATCGATCTGTTCTGCTGATGTTTCTCTTTCTTCTTCGACGACGACTGCTGCTGTTGCTGTTCCTCTTCACGACGACTGGTAAGCTCGTCTTTCTCTCTCTCTCTCTCTCTCACACACACACACACACACACTACTAATTCTACTGGTGCGGGGTATTGGTGTATACTGTTAGATGTAAATGGGCTAAGGACAGGGTTTACTTGTTACTGCGTTACAGACCATTTTTTTCCCGGTAAATGTGCCGTGTAGGTAGTAATATCAATTTTCTGAATTAAGTTTTTAATCAATGGTATTAATCATTTGGTTTGAACAATGAACATTGAAGATGTCATTTGGGGAACATTTAAAAAAAAAAAAACGAGGAGCCGATTAATCGCCAGTGCTCGGCCTCGAAGGTGGAAGGTTGCTGGCCGCCCAACTACAGCCTAGCGAGTTTTAGAACACTGATATATACATATATAAATTGCTTCCAAGTCATTAAAATGGGCATCATAGCTGTTGCACATTGCTCCGTCATGATGATAGAGCTGTTTGATTTGGGTAATTTGTTCCCAATAACGCAGAAAAGTTATTATGAATTATCCCAGTCTTTTATTGTGGTTTGATTCAGTAAAACCTGATTTAAGCCGCTTTGGATTGTGAGAAAGGGTGTGAATCATGTGATAAGAAAGGGAGTCATTTCTCACCAAATCTAACCCATTTTGATGAAATATGGTGAGAAAGGGGAAGGAGGTCGGAGGAGCCAATCCGAAACATATAAATTCTGTATTTTTCTCACCAAATTACTAAATCCAAGTGCATATGGAAAGAAACTCTAATCCTATATTTTCTTTTCTCATCAAGTCCCTCAATCCAAAGGGACTTTAGTTAATTCTTTCACTTGTGTTAACGAATTGTGCTACAATCTACGAATTGGTAGATTGGGAGCAAATCCAAGTATAGGAAAAACAAGATGCCTTTGGGACTACTCTTAGGTTTAGGAAGGTCGTGGAGAAGAAAGAGAACATCATCACTTGACATTCTTTCTTCAAAGCGGGGCCCACGGGATTATTACAAAGGGAAGAACTGCAAGCCTACTGGTTTCCATACACGCAAAGGTTGGTTGCTCACTTACTTATAGTCTCAGAAACTGGTGTTTAGCTAGGATCTATTTGCACATGTGCTGGTTAGGGCGAACCGAGTTTCAGAATGTTTAGGTTCATTTGTTATATTTTAGCTAACTTTTTATGAGCCGAGCTGGCCTATGTGCTTGAGCTATGAAGCACGGATACAGATACGGGATACGGATACGACACGATACGGATACGACGATACGGCAAAACCTAAAAAATTAGGATACGGATACGTCGGGGATACGGCTGTGCAAATTATATATATTTATAATTATTAGTCTCATACTAGGCACAATAAGTCAAAAAGTGGTTAAATTACCAATACCAAGTATTAAGCACATGTCCAAACAAAAGAGAACCTAACAAAAACTAATCCAACATCTAATACATGCCAAAAGTCACTAGTTTGCCGTATTTTCTCTTTTGCTAGAGGAGGTTACAACTAGTAACTAGTTTGACCAGTTGTATTTTCTGTATAAAAAGCAAAGTTAACCTGGCAATAAAAGAAAAACTAATCTTAACAACAACAACAAATTATATGACCACCGGGTAAGTATGATACGATCAGGAGAGAGAGAGTACGATCAGGACTCAGGAGGGAGAGAGAGAGAGTGTGTGTGTGTGTGTACCTGCCTTCAATCGATCTAGGGAGAGAAGGAATCGATCGAGTTCTAGGGCTTGGATGTCAATTGTCGAGTATGTCTGCCAACAAACGTAAGTATTTTATACTCCTTATAGTTCTATTACATTTTCCCCCTTCTAATTCATAATTTTATTACACTTTTCTCCTTATAGATCTATTTTTTCTACTTAAATCTTAAAAAAAATTCATTTTTGACCCCGCCGTATCCCTCGCGTATCTGGCCGTATCCCTCGCGTATCGCTCGCGTATCCGAAACGTATCCGAAAATAAAAACATTTAATTTAATTACAGGATACTTATTTGCCGTATCCGATACGTATCGGGGCGTATCGGGCGCGTATCCGTATCCGGGAAGTATCCGATACATGTACGTGACTAGTTTCGGAGTATCCGTGCTTCATAGTGCTTGAGTGAGCTCGAGTTTGTTCACAAGTATTAACGAGCAAAAAAATCATATATTTATGCTCGCATACATGTCAGAAGTTGCAAAAATAAATTTTTTATTATGCACATAAGTAAGTTCATATCATACAAGATTATAAAGAACATACATATACTCCCTCCATCCCATATTACTTGCCATGTATGGGAAATCCAACTTTTTAACGGGACATGCATTTAGACACGCAATTAATCTATGTCTCCTTAAAAACTTTGATTAGACTTCTAATATTACCCCTTATTCCCTTTATTGAGAACTATTTTCAATCATTAATCAGGGGTAGCTTGTGTACTTTTTGGTTTGACTTTTTAAGGAGGACAAACATTGTGGGACAATCCCAAAAAGGAATACATGACCAGTAATATAGGACGGAGGGAGTACAAGTTTATAGTACACATCAAAGTTTACACATTCAAGTTATATAAGTTTATGCACATTTAAGTCCATGCACGGAATTTTCATTCTATACAATAGACACGTACTCTAGGTTTGTGAGATGAATACTGTCTTGCATGGGCTCGGTCCATTTATTAAAGGAGCTTACAATTGAGGCTAAGGTTTGGCTTTATTAAGTCAAGCCTCAAACAGTTTGCGAACGGCTCGGTTCCTTTGTACTCTGCTGTAGTTCTGATTCTTGGGGAATGGTTTAATTTTTACTTTTATTACTTCTCATGTAGTTGCTTATATTTCGATTTTCATACTGGCGCAGGTGGGTATGTTGTGGTGAATGAGAAACTGCCAAATTATGTTGTCCCTGATTTAACTGACTTCAAGGTACTCTTTTCCAACCTATGTAAATGATGTATATGATAGATTTGTTGTGCGACGAGGATCAGCAAACCAAACACACACGCGAATCAAATCAAACAAAGTGAAGGAGAGTTACGTGGTTTCCCAAAATCGGGTACATCCACGGGGGCAACGGATTCACTATTTGTTGGGAGGATTTACAATCACACTCAACCTACACTCTACAATTGTTCTCTCAACTCATTGTATACAAGCCCCAAACTAGTTATATAGGCAAGAGAGGAGCCTATTTGCAATGGCTCTGATATGATAAGGCACCATTTCAAGAGACCTTCAGTGCTCTGCATCTCCACAAGATTAGTGTCCAAATATGCTTAAAAAGTTAAAGGAATTGGATAATTTTCTTCTTCTGCTGCTTCACATGGTGCGCAAGTACTTCTGCGCTTGGTGCACAATATAAGTTTGACATTCGTGTTTTTTAGATTCCTACTCATGAGACATTGTTTGTGCAATCTACTTCCCCACAGTTTTTATTTGCTTTGCTAGTTATATGTTTTGACTCTTCGTCTGTTGGTCATCCTTTGTCTGAAAGTTAAGATTGTATCAGCAACTGGACTGCTTGTTAGTGCTTTGGTTTTAGATTGGGTTGTTTCCATTGAAACTTGGATTGAAGTGGTTGTTTCTGTGACGCTTGTGACTGTTATTTGCTTAAGTGACATTTTAATAGATCAAATGTTAAGATCATGGATTTCTTGTATCTAAAAGCAGAAAAAGGTAAAAGCATCCTTAACATCATCGAGACTCATAGCTCCAGGCTCACTAAATCACTTGGCGCACACAATTTTGTTAACCATGCAAGCAGAGCGAGGTAGCCCATCTGTCACTCTCCTAATTGTTGTTGAACTTTTATGGGTCTAGAAGTCAAACATAGGTGGTGAAGGTTGTTGGATTCAGATGATAGGTGACTGGTCTAGATAGCTTGGACAAAAAACACAATCTTTCAACAAAAGAATGTCAGAGATCATGTAAAGGTGATGATCCGAGTTTAAGTCCACTCCCTTCATCTCTCAAAGTGTCATCTCTCTCTGTCAATATGGTTCACACTCTAGCATAAAAGTGCTCTTGTGAAGCTGGAGCACTCCTTGAGATTATACTTTTGAACTGTCGAATAACTTTTCTGGCTTAACTCAAATTTAACAATCCTTTGTCCCAATTTGTGGTGTTAGATGCGTCAGGGATAGGGAAAGAAAGGCTATGTTGCTAAAACTTGTTATCGTGAGTTTTGCGTGACCGGTTTTTGGATAGTGCAACTCGTTCCATGCTTCTAAGCTGTAAGAAAAACATATTGATCTCCCATTGTGGAAAAAACTTAACAATCACAATTGTGGCAGCTTTCTTATTTTAATGAAATGTTTGCACCCTGATTTCTCTGCCTGAAATATAAGGTCGAAGAAGACTACACTTCTCACTTGTTCCTCAACCATGGCCTCTTGATTTGCTCTTTTTATCAAGAATATGATTTCGTTTGCTGCGGTTCAAAATGCTCTTTTCTGATGTTTATGTGCAAGCTTCTAGTTGATCTCTTCTCTGATTACTTGAGTATGCTTTTATTCTGTTTGTATAGATGAACTCATGTTGTTCCTTGCAATTATGCAGCTAAAGCCATACGTCTCTCAATGTCCAATAGATGTTAAAACCGCTGAGGCTGCTGATTCTGCCAAATAACCAAAGACATGTGGTCTGTCAGCGAACCTTTCATTCATTGGAGTGGTGAAGAATGATTTTATTTTCTTCGCTTTTTCTTCTCTTTTTTTTTTTTTTTGGGGGGGGGGGGGGGGGGGTGCTTGAAGAACACGTGTGAAATTACCCATTTTAGGTGCCTCTTCTTTTTGGCTTTTAGAAACACTGAAGAACAGTTGAACGCTACTTTCACTGAAGAACTATGGAGAATTCAACTGGCTTATGCAGTATTCACCCATTCTTTGATCCTTTTCATGTTGAAATAAATTATATTGGGTTAGGGCAAATATTCCTCCTCACAGATCCCTCTGAACGGATGGTGACCAAGCTCGCTCTTCCACTCAGTAACGCTGTAAAACAGTTAACCAGTTTAGTGCGTGCCGGCTGTATTCTAGCCTGAGAGCGCTCCAATGCCCAAGTCAATTCTCTCTTGAGGAGGGAAATATGCAATGCTTAGATAGCAAGAAATGATGCACATTTCTGGGATTTATATTGTACTCCCTTTGTCCCAAAATGAATGACAATTTTTGAAATTCGTGTCATTTTTCGTCGCTTATATCTTTCAATCTATAATGTTTTTTATGAGTTTGAAAACTTTGTATAATAGAACTAATCGATAACTATCAAACAAGATCCATATTGCATATTTTTTGAGATCCATATTGAAAGATTGAAAGAATTGAAATTGGTACGAATATTAAAAATTGACATCCAATTTGGGACGGAAGGAGTACCAATTATAGAGAAATTGTACTTGGACTCCGGATAAGCACATACCCTCGTGACGTCACTTGCAATCATTTCCACAAATAAAGTCGTGCATAACGATTCGTACTATCCACGTAGTTGGCTTCCGCGTGGCCGAGCAATACCACTACCTACGCCGTGCTGATGTGTCAGTCTGCAGCCCCCGGGCATTTAGCCATCCACCTATCATACCATGAGAAGTTCATTTGTTACCGGATTGTCCAACAAATAACAGTTGGTCCAACATCGGAGCTAAGCCTATTGTGTTTTGAGGTGTGTTTTTATTTTGTTGTATTTGTACTTGTTTTAATATATATAATATATATGGGATTATCTTATTTGTCGGGAAAAAAAAAAAACAATTGATCCGCCCGCGTCAGGCTCTGCAGTCCTTCGCCTTTCGACAGGTTGGGCTCAGCCCATTCCATGCAGCCCAAACCATGTCCAGTTCAACCCACTAACGCCAAATTATGTAGGAGTAAATTTTAGAATTGGGGGGAAAAAAGATGAGAAATGGAAGATAAATGCGTAGACCACGGTACAAATTTTTGTATAGGCAGGAACTATTGCATTTCCCGCTCCTATATTCTACGAGTTTCAATCAGTTTTAGTTTATCAATGTACAGTTTCCAGAGGTAAATGAAGAAATCCCCAAAGGTTAAAGCTAGATCAGCAGAATCAACTGCCAAAATGATCCATAAGATCTTCCGTCAACCGTTCACGTGACCTGTACATCTTGGGGGGATTAAAAGTCCCATTCCCAATCTTTACAACAAGACGTAACCGATTATCATGCTTAGGCCCCTGACCTCCCGATTTTTGTTCCATCTTCATCTTCATCACTATCATTCCCACGCTCCAAACTTGGTCGTTTCAACCTCTGAAATATTTCATCAAGAGATTGCGATGAAGAAACACGATCAAGAAGTGTAAGAGATTGCGATGAAGCACGAGAGAGAAGCACATTATCTTGAAGTTGGCGCAAGGGAGTGAATTTCTTGGCCTCCACTTTTGCCTTGAAACTCTGGAAACCTGATTTCACAGATGCCCATTTCATAGCTAAACCAGAAGATGGGACTCCAGTTGCGTCTCCAGATTGAGAATTCTCTGCTTCTAGCAAGGAGACTTTAGTGGAGGCAATGTTGTTTACGGGCTTGATTTTAGTTGCTTGTTTACTCTGTTCCCTAATGGCAGCATATTTGTTACTGATGGCTTCGTGGCTCCCACCGTATCTATTAACCTCATCCTTCGGAGGTTTTGAAGAGCTTCCCTTCACATCCTCCTTGAATATACTGGTGGTTGCCTTCAGTTCCACAACATTCATATCCTGAAACATTTTACTATCTAGTTCAGATATAAACCACCACTGAAGTTACCGGAATAACCAACAACGAAAAAACCGCCTTTTATCTCTATGCCCTCAAATTACAAGACATATTATATGGTCACATATGCTTGTTTCAAGTGAAAGAACTGCCTTTTATCACCTCAACAGTTGGGGAAAATAATGGATGACCAACAGTAGCGAATTTAGTTTTCAAACCTCAATAAGTGACACACAAACTTTCCTTCTCCATACGAAGTATGAACTGATGGTAAGCAAAGTTTTGGGGGGGGGGGGGGGGGGGGGGGGGGGGGGTGGGTAGGGCACCCCATCCGTCATACATACAATGTCAAATAGGAGAAAAGTAAACCAAAATAAGAAATTGATTTGATCGCAGAAAAGCTATCCAGTCGTCAAACGGGATATCACAGTTACTCCAAACCATGGTTTTGTAAGGTTTAAACAAGGCCCATGTGGATGCATATACGAGAGCTGGGTGGGTAGGGGCTAGGTGGTGCAGATGGAGCTGGGGAACGGGCTGGCCGTTACAGAGAGTGAGAGGAAGGAGAAGGGAACATACACGTACTTCATTTTGCCTTTGTACATTTATTGTCATTGCAATGTGTGTTTTCAACTTAGTTCGGGTTATGGGTATACTTACAGGTTTTTAAAGTTAAAGGGGGTATTTTTCCCGAAGAGTTTTTCATAACAATAAGGTGGAGAAACAGAGTATTTGACTATTTGTGCTTCGACACTTCAAGTGATGTTTGCATACCGTGTTGTTGCCACCAGATTCCACATCAATGCTCGTATTGTTGAAACTCCTAGCTAATGGTGCAACCTCCTCGCCAACTTTATGCCCTTGTTCAAACCAAGTCCGTTCTGGAGACCATAACACATAATACGTCGAAGAAGATAAGTAACTATCTTAATTAGAAAGTTGCATGCCACTGAGGGTATCACTGGGATCATGATTATGCACTGGAAATAGGTTTAACCTTGATATTAATTCTTAATTGGTGTGGACGACATAGAAAATTTGTAATTAAAAAGAATGTACCAAGTACACTAGAATCACCAAAATGTGATATGCTGACCTTTTTGCAAGATAAGTAATCCTGATGGATCAAAACCGTCTGTATCATCTGCATCTGTTTGGAGCCTAAATATCTTCCAGTTTCCAAAAAACTTAATGACCCGGTCAAAGAAATTGCTGACAACCAACAGAGTGTACATAACCATTATAAGTGGATAGATTCTGTTAAAGCCGCTCCCGAAGAAAGGGACGGCATCATCGATGGTCCCCATTCTCTGCAGTTAAAAACAATTACTAGTCAAAACGAAATGGGGAAGATAAGATAGAATACAAAATTCCTCTGCATCAAGTTAATACGCTTCTGCACATATGAAAGATGTGATGAAAGATAATTTCACCTCCTCAAAAGTAGTTTTCTTCCCATCCAGACTAATGAGATTGAGAAAATTGTATGAAATTGGAGGAGCATAACGAGCAACCATCCTAGCAGAGATGTTTGAACACCTGATAGTGTCAGTGTACAATAATACCATGGGACAGAATTTCACACTCACTTTTGTATCAAATATCTCCATTTTTTTTTTAGTTTAAGCAAACTATCAAAAATCGTGCTTCCATTTGCAAAAAAGTATATCAGGAATTAAATCATCAATGAAAGAAATGGCATCTTTGTAAATTTTCTGAGATATGGACAAAAAGAGGAGGGTTCTATTTCTTTTTCACAGAAGGGGAGTGTGAAATCATCTCCTAAATAGCACTAGATATTCAGTTTTCGGAAATAAGGCTACAAAAAAAAAAAAACTTACGAGCAGATCATGAGCAAGCTGACTGAGCTGGTTCGTCTTGGTGTAAGTGAGTAAAACATCATCGTGCCAACTTTGAACAATGAATAGTATGTGCAGACACACATATACATCAGGGGAACAAAAGCAAAGACCTATAGATTTAAGAAAATAGAACAAGACCTTCAACCAACCACTCAAAAGTGAAAGAACTCAAATCATATACTAAAAGCTACATAGCACCAGGTGATAAAAGCAGTAGCTGACAACCATAATGCAAATTTCAGTTGCTTCATTAATTCGAAACAATGGAGTTCTACAGAACATATAGCAATACGGAGAGTGATTGCATCCAACTTCGGAATAGCAAACTCACAGCGTACTTGTAATTTTAACCTAAAAATCATCGGACTCTTTCTCCACCATAATACATGAGCTAACCAACTTGATCTCCATTCTATAAATTCCAAACCCATGTGGACAATAATATCCATATTTGCAGAGTCTTTACATCGGTAAAACTCAACCTTAAGGCTAGCTATTGAGGCCAGGGCATACAGCACATTATTCTCATATCCAAGTGTGAGACTTCAATCTCACACCCTACTTCACGCGCAATAGCAGCTCACGAAATCTTGGTGATCAATTCTATCTAGTGATTGGGAGTCTACTTCAAAACATCCGCCCAGCACCCACCCCCAGAGTGTAGGCTCACACAAGAACACCTGCCCCGTGTGTCAGAAACATATCTTACATATCGTTGAGTACTCCAACTCTGATATCATGTTAGAGGATGCTATATAGAACTCAGTCCCAAAAGCTACATTAAGTGGGACTTCGCTTCACACCAACAAGCATCAACATGCAGCAGAACTAAGATAAATGTGGACATATACGTTGCACGAGTACACACTCATTAAAAATGTAAGCTAATTGAAGCTCTAGTACCAGAATGTAAATATGGCTCGAGAAGTAAAAGATTATGTCATCATTAGAAACTATAGTCATCAAAAGCAACATATCCACATTATCTGGCGGAAAAAAACGGAACTACAATATCCAGCATCTACCTGCACGAGCACCTCTTGCTTTCCTGCAGATCTTACAAGAATTGAAAAAAGAGATAAATCCACCCCACGAGGCAGTAGTGTTGCCTCGGCCAATAGGATAGCAGCTGACATGCAACCAAGAAAGATGGCCAAAATCTTCTCAAGTTGCTTACTGAGGATACATCGCCAGATTAATTCTGAAAGCAGTGAACAACCTTTAAGGATTTTGGAACAGAAGTGGGGGATGTGCAATTAATAGAACACAACAATAGAACAAAATCCATGTTCCCAGAACCCTCTAATAAATAAAAATTAAAATAGTGACCATTGTTTCATATACAGATGCTCTGGACTTTCAATGAAGGAAGCACGGTAATGTGCATATAAATTGATTTGGGTCTCTAGGCCTACCCTCTTTGAAGCCATTTGGCTTTGATTTGGGGGCATGATTCCACAGCAAAACAGGTATAGGGGGGCCACTGGTATTCTGAGAGCAGCCACTTTGTGCATATTGCCAAAGGCTAGGTCTGTCTCCAATCCTCCCCCGCTCATACCCCAATAATTGGCGACTAAATGGGTTCTGTTGTTGTTGTTTCATGTACAGGCACAACAGAAACTAGCGTAACAAAAATAAATGTACATGCATAGTATTCACAGCGCAAAAAAAAAAAAAACATAAGCTTTTAACCTATGTAGCACCGACACTCCAAAAGGGCGCCGTGTCCACGTATTGGACACGGGGACACGGCGGGGACACGTATTGAACACGCCACGTGACGTGTCCAATAATTTTTATTATTTTTTGATAGGGGACACAGCGGGGACACGGCTAGGGGTCAAAATATAATATTTTTAAAATTTTTGGGGGTTAATATGAAATTATTCAAAACATTTGGGTTAAACTGTAATTATGCCTTTGAAAAAAATTTATACAATTTGTGAAATTATTCATATACAATGGTTCATAATTTTTTTTTCTATATATGTACATATATTTATTTTTTATTTATTTATACACGTGGCGTGTCCCCCGCCGTGTCCGTGTCCCCATTTTTTTAGAATTGCCGTGTCCCGTGTCCGTGTCCATGTCCGTGCTACATAGCTTTTAACCATTGAACATCAACAAGAAACCTAGCCCACATAAGATCACTAATCATTAAATTTTGGCACTGTTATTATCCTTGGTCCCCATGAGGCAAGCAAGATGACGTTATTAACTCAGTTTAGCAAGACAAAGCAACTTTTTCTTGAAATGAAAAGAAATGCCTCCAGCAAAAAGTGCGAACATTCAAACAGGAAGAAGAATTAGCAGATCTGATCCTTACCCGTTGTGTCAAAAATAGGGCCCCATTTTCCAGTTCGAGCAGGTTTAAGGCTGGAAATGAATTTCCTGCAATTATAGCATCTGGATTCTTACCATCAATAGTTGAACAAGAAAAAAAAAAAATTATGGAATGGAAACTCAAACAAAGAGTTTCGTCAAAATGATCAATGGACCATTAAACAGTTGCAGGAATCTATCGGCGACATCTCTATTTGTGAGATGGTTAGTGTAAGCATCCTAAACAGAAATGCATACGAGAAGGCCAACAGGACAGAAAGCTGAGACGAGGTTAAAGAAGATCAGATTTAATCCTATAATAGGTCCAGACTGTCCAGTGCACGTGCACATGCACCAACAGTGGAACAGATGCAACAATCAAAATATTCATTATATTAGTGGTTCAAATTTAGTAGTTAAGTATGCTAACTGGAATAATTTGTACAGGTGTATATATACATGTATTATACATGTCTGAAACCTAGTGAACACTGAATGAAGGGAAGGAAAATATTTTGTGTGAGAAGCAAACCATCCAGTCGCACTGCGCTGTTCATAGTTCTTAACTATATCTTCCAGGTCAAGG
Organism: Rhododendron henanense subsp. lingbaoense; assembly: GCA_020567845.1. Classification (NCBI taxonomy): domain Eukaryota; kingdom Viridiplantae; phylum Streptophyta; class Magnoliopsida; order Ericales; family Ericaceae; genus Rhododendron; species Rhododendron henanense. Next base: position 14,672,476 of record CM036318.1, read on the forward strand.
GCCTCCATGACATAATTCATATACTCGCTGCAAAACAAAAAACCGATTAGATACTACAGAACACAATAAGAAAACAGCAAACAATAAATTAGATGATTGATACGGATATTATAGCACACATTCGCATTTACTGTGAATGACAAAAACCAAGAATGTTTGAGGCCATCCTGGACTACGAAAATAGCTTCATAGATACAAGATGGAAATGCCAAGCAAGACCAGTAGAAAGCTAAAGTTAGGTGACAAATTAGTATGAGTTGACCCCGGGTATTTCTTTTCATTTACTTCATTATAGTTCTATAGAGGATGTTAGGTTGATTTTCCACATCCAGATTTATATGAGGAATAATAGGGAAAGCTGGTAGAATGGACTTAGCTTATATGTCCAACAAAGAGTGGGGAAGAGGATTTAAACATCTCATAATTCATTTAAGGAATACTGGTCTTAAGAAGAAAAACGTAACTACCTTAAGGTACTAGACAACTAGGCTGAATGGTTATTGTGAATTCTCAACTTTCAGCACTATCATTATGCTTAGTTATGCTGTCTTTAGTTTTGTTTTGACTAGTATTCCAATTTTTTATGCCGCAATCCAGAAAATTTGTGTGGCTTTTTAAGAAGCTTGCAGGGAGAAGATTCACATGGTGTAGAAACATTTAACGACCAAGACCCCTGTACACCAAATTTAGGAACATAATTGATGTTGTTATCTGATCAACCCGTAAGAAAATAATCCAGTTAGACAACACAAATACGAATACACATACAAAAATCACTAGGAGACTACCAGAATCAAATAACTAAGTGCCTGCCATAGGAAGCATGAGGTGATGTGTACATTTTTACCTAGGTAATAGAACCAAAAGAAAACGGAACGAAACCGAAAATGACAAGAAAAACATCAGTAGGAAACAATATCACTAAGCCATTTGCTTTTCTTTCTATCTTATGGATAGGTTAGTAGGCAATGGAATAACGTAATTATATACATTGGTATCAAAAGTGTAGATGACAAATACACGAAAAATGAATAAAAGCATGAGGAGCCATATTCAAGTAAAGTTATATACCAACGAGGCTGCAAAATAATGTTAGTTGGTTTACCTTTTATAACGATAATACTCCTCTCTAGCTCCTCGAAGATGGCGTCTGAGTGTTGCCATTGATTTGTCATCTGTATCATACTCCATATCATTTTCTCCTAATCGTCCACCTTGGGGTTTGAAGGATGGATCTTCCCTGAACTGATATATAATAAATTGATTTTAGTAGGTATACAAGAACCTTGTTAGAACTGTAGGTTTTTGGAAAAATACTTGTAGTAGAAGTACCATTTGAACTAACATATTATCAATAACATCCATGTAAGGTCTCAAAGGATCTCGCTTGGACATCTGCTTGGAAGTTGCCTGAGCCACCTAACAAATCAAAACATGCTAGAAAATGAGTGGATTAAGCAAGAGGTAAGAGACTGATTATAAAAATCGACCACACTCCAGGCATATCCAAACATCATAAGTGTCACTGCCTAACATAGAAGATATAAAATAGGATGTACACCCATGTATATTTTGATTTCTATGCAATAGCCCTAGAAAAATATGTGAAAATCTGTTCATCTTCATCACGAGCAAACACAACTGCGAAAGATTTTTTAAAGGGAACATAAAAAACAAGTACAAGTCTAAAGTGATATTCATACACCAAATAAGGAAAGGATCTTCTCAACTTATATAATGATGAAAAGCACTTACTTCAATGGCATTTGATAATTTGTGATGGGCATCATCAAGTTTCACAGCCATTTTCGCAATTTTATGAGAAAGAACCTTCTGACGAGTGGTCCAATCAGAATTTCTCCAAATGGTCTTTGGAATTTCGCTCAATCCAAAACCAAGAAGAAATGCACCAGTAACAAGTCCAAAAGTATTCGAGCATGCCATAGCTAATCCCAATAGACCTCCATGCCTGCAAAAAAAGAAAGCAAGCACCAAGGCATGAAAAGAGATCAATCAAGAGCCTAAATATAGGGACCCCTCTTTAAAAAGAAGCAAGGGAGATTCACAACAAAGAAAAGTAAGCTCAGAAGGCGAGGAACTAACCGAATTTTGCCCATAATGACAAGGAGAATGAGTCCACAAAGACCAACAGATCCCACAATTAAATAGAATAGCAAGTTAATATGTATACTAGCCTTCAACCTTTCTGTCACAGTAAAGTCTCCAGCATCTTCAAAACCCTGAATAAGGGGCACCACAGCCCTGCTTAGAAGAATAACATGATCTAATTACATGAGTACATGTCCATCCATGGGCTATGCAACAGGGTGTTTCTTTAAGCACATAACCAACACCTACCTATATTTGCAAACATAGCATACATTCACACTCACATACTACAACCACTGCCATAGAAGTAAAATCTAATAGCTGCACCCTAGCATGTTTCTTCAATGTGCATTTCCTATATGAGCTCAACACTATACAACTCCTCCCAGGGAGAGAAAAGTAATATAGCATCCAATACATGGGCAAACAATCAATATAGGGCGATAGATATATCCAAAGGGAATTGATTGAATCTAATACCCATGGCAACGAGACCACATCATATGGTACTTGAGAATCCATTTGGACATCAAATATCTAGACATATTTGCATGTCTCATATCAGTCTAGGAACACAAGTTTAATCATTCAGACAGTCACATCTTAACCACGAAACAAGCAAGGTGATTGGTGCCAAACGTGTACGAGGAAATCTGATAGACAATACACTTAATCCAAAGCCAGAATAAATTGCAATTTCTCTGACAGAGAAGAACATAATTTTGGATAAGAGCATGGCCTTGTTCTCAAAGTCTCAACAATCAACTGTGCAAAACATAATTGAAATGGCCTTTTTATAGGCATCGAAGAAACCCTAATTACAAGTTGCCAAGATTAAATAACACCTGAATTAGTGATCGTTCTACGATAAAATAAATAAAACTCAAAGAGAGTCCAATAAAGAATCTTATAGAACTCTGACCATCTTTAGCATACGGACACAGTGAACTAAACAAAAGGGCGCCAGAGACATAGTAATCCACAAAGATGTACATGACATACCAAGTAAGCCAAAACGTGCTCCAATATGACCAACTCCAAAAGAAATCAATGCCTCCATTTTGAGAACCAATTATTGTCTGTACACCAACAAAGAGAATTACAACTGTTAGTATAACCAATTAATTTGATACAAGTACAGGAAGAGTATGGAAAGTCAAAATATTAAAAGCAACAGTCTATATCTACCGGTACCCAGCTTAACACAAAACAGATGGTTCTCATACAAGGACTCATAGAAACTTCTCCCCTAAAGTCAGAACTAGCAAGCCAAACTTAACAAAAGGATTGGGTTTAAAAACATGATTCCCTAAGACAAATAATGAAGCCAAACGTCATTGCATTAAGAGCCACCTCATCGCCGTACTCAATGCTCTTTCCACCAGAATATTATACGACCTAGATTTAACTAGCAAACTAACGAGCTACAACCCTAAGTCACTAAGGACACCTCTCCAATCTTCTGCGAGGTATCCAAGGAAATTTTGTAAATTTTGAGTGGTCAAAGCAAATTCATAACTTTGAAGTGAGTAACGCTCAATTTGGTTTGCACAGATGCAATATAGGGCCATTCCCATCTCCTGCGTATGGTAAATTACTAAAATTACCTTCCATATTTTTTACCCCTTACATACATCTCTCTCTCTCTCATCATTTCTCTGGTATGGCAAACCAAAAATGACAATGCCAGGATGCTTCTATCTCTCACTTACCCTTTGTTTCTTCACTAAAGTTCTGCTCAATCCCAACTAATACTTTAATTGCAAACCAAGGCGAATAATTTTTTGGGAATTCCATGCCAAGTCAATGCTCATAATGAAGTACAAATCATACGAAACTATCCAATTCAAAGTGATCCGCAACTTAAAATTGCAGTCAAAATGCGAGAAACAAACAACAGTCAAGCGAATCTCGCCAAGGTTGTATCAAACTACTAGATTGGAAAAACAATAAAATACAAGGGATTGAGATAGGGGTTACCGTCCAAATGTCGGCGGGGACGAGGATGATCATAGAGATGGAACAGAACCAGGTGTATCCGACTGTGAAGAGCACGTATCGAGGTACTTCCGGACCAGCGAAGTACCTCAACGTGAATATCACCAGGCCCAATGTCAACGGAAGCGATATCAGGTAAAATACCCACATCTCTCCTTGTCACGACCCTGACCCGCCCCTTGAGGTCTTACTCGCGACAAATGCCAGTGATTTCTCACTAAGGCCAAATCACAAATCAAATATCACCTTAACAAGTGATAATCAAAGGGGACTATAACATAACAGCGGTAGCAAAAGCCAACTTTTATGATAACAAACCTACGTCTTACATAGGTTTTACAAACCAAAAGGTAAACCTCTCAGAGCTGTGCTACTTACAAACTCAAAAGCTAAACAAACCATATACAAAGCCAAGTGACCATGAAGCATAACTTCCTTTCTACAAGCTTCCAAATATACAACACATCTCAAAAGTAAACACGCCACCACACTATGCGTCACTTCCTGAAAGGTGGAAAAGAAAATCCATAAGCCAAAGCTCATGTGAATGATTAATACTTAACTCACATGCCTTCCATGGACAATGCAAAATAATTTTGATAATATTTCAAAACAAAGAACTCAAATCCATAAGCCAAATATAATGCACATTCCGCTATTCAAAATTCAAAAGCTACCGGGCATCCCCGGTAGTGGATAAGCCAGACGTCTACGCATTATCCCAAAACACACACCAACCTCAAACACCCTTGCTAGCCATTAAGCCGTCCCCTAGCAAGACCGGACGTTGGGAATGCCATTAAATAGATTCGCAAATATTTCACAAATAGGTCCACCTTCCATTGTTATCCATGGAGTACACAATTTATAAAACATGTTCAAATAAGCTCGATAAGGAAAACAAGCTCAAAACCATGTAATTTAGGTATTAAATCACTCACCTCGGCTCTACGAACCACCCGAACTTCCTAAAACAATTAGGCAATAAAAACATGATTAGAAGATGCTAAACAAACCTGTCTTTATGAACATAAGGTCCTAAGGTAAACATATGAAGTTAGATAACTAGCCCAAGAAGATAATCACAGAATCTGCAGCTTCATCCACTTTAACGCCAAAAACTGACTTTGCACCAAAATAACTAAGACACAATCTTTATGCATTTTTTTAGGTCTATGAGTCTAGTATCAAAATCAGAAATCGGATCGCAATTTCATCGCTCGAGCTAAAAATTATGGCCGTTTCCGTAAAGTGCGACGATGCAGTCAGCACTGCAGATACCACAACAGCAGGTCGGTTAACGAATTTTAACTCCTTCCACATTTTGAGTTAGGTTCTGAAAATTTTACACAATAAAATAGACACATACAGGCATCTTCAGTAAAAATATCAAAAAATATTAAGGTCGGGAAGTTGGTGAGAAAAATTCCTCAAGAACATGGCAGATTCTATTCTGATGAAGCTCTAAGTTGCCTACCCACAAGCTGTACGAATTTCTGAAGTAAAACCCTAAAATTCACATCGAAACTCATACAGAAACTTCACAAAACATAAGCAAACTTGAACATACTCATGGACTACCCCAAATATACCAAATTCATGAATTACACAAGCTTTAAACATGTCAATTTCTAGAAATTTAAACGAGGTTCATGGGTTTTCCAATACAAACTTCAATCTCTACCCTAAACCCACTTAGATTCAGCACTTCTAGCCAAAATTGAACATCAAGAACAAGAAATTTTACTCCTCTAGGCATGTACTTACCAAGTTAGGCTTCAATCCACGCCTAAGAAGAAATCTCCTAGATTTTCCTCTTCTTTTCTTCCTCCTCTCACCGAACGGTTCTCTCTCTCTCTCTACGTGTGATGATGATGAGGGGAGATGTTACACTTTTCCTTCATTTTAACGGATTATAAGAAAAACTATCTATCATGTGTAGGTGTGTCCTATAACCACTTATGTTCCGTTTCCTAATAAACTAACAAAACAAGATCAAAATCACATAATTAACATCGAACTCAACACATACATAAATTATGAACATAATTAAAAGTCAGCGTATTACACTCCTCTTCTCTCTCTACAAATTCTCTCACTATTCCTCTGCGCTGAGTATAATTTCGGCTGAAGAAATTGAGGGAAATCGAATAAGATCCTCTCTCTCTCTCTCTCTCTTCGTTCCGATTGCTGCACTTTGCGTTTGTTCCAGGGTTTGTATTGTAAACCACGTCAGCTGTTGCGTCTACGTGGTTGGTTATTTTGCGCGCCAGTTGCTTTTTGGGTAGTTTTTTTTTAGGAAAATAGGCTCCGTTTGTTTCGATGTAAAATATTTTTTCAGAAAACAAAATTCTAACTTTTATTTTTCAGTGTTTGGTTGGTACTTGAGAATATTTTCAAAAATCAACAAAATAGTCTATAGAGAGGGGGGAGGGGCCTTAAACAATAGAGAGATTTGAGAATATTGGAGTTGAACGTTGGTCAGAACTGACGATCGAGGAAACTGAGTAGCGATAATTGCAATAGAAGGCAGCGGGTTTATTTCGGAAAATAACTTACAGAAGATTTAAGGGTAAGTCATTTTCATCCAATTAATGGAAAATGTTTTACATGTAAAATGTTTTCCTCATATTTTACACAACTAAATACCGGAAAATAGGTAAAACATTTTACCGGAAAATATTTTACGGCCAAACAAACGGAGCCTTAATCAAAATTTTGGAAAATGAACTGAAAAACAACTGACAGATTTCTCATGTATTTCTTAAAATATTTATCAATGTGTGGTTTGTATTTGTAGATTATTTTCCTTTTTGTTGAGTTGAATCACAGTAATTAAATATGTTTACGAAATGAACTACCAACAATGAAAATAATCCGCTACTAAAATAAGTTAAATTAAGCTAAACTCGCACGAATACAACTTTATCTTACTATTTTTTTCCAAGAAAGTTTTATAATCTTGCTAGAAATAATGTGGTTATAGTTATTATTAGTAAGAACTTCTCCTAACTTAATGTTTAGGTCTATGTGTTAGATGGTGATATTTAATATTTGACAATGGGAAATGAAAATGCAAAAGCTGACTTCTTTAAGGTTGAGGCAATTCTCAATTGGTATTCGCCACTTATTGATTAGGAGTATTTATTTTTTGAAGTGGAAAATTTATTCAAAATCTTAAGAGACATGTCAGTGTTACGATATCACAGTCATTGTCAACCCTCCGACTTGTTTAATATCATTGCCCCTATTGTCATTTGTCGTCGACGTCATTGGAAATTTATAATTGGTTCATAAGTTTGAAAAGAGCTAGAGAAGTTGGAAAATCGTATTCAAGAGAAGAGTGACTGTTCATCTCTATTAATTTGTTCCAAAAAATGCGAAAGTTAACAAAAATATATTAGTAGCACAATAATAAATCTTGTCGAGCCTACAGGCCCTTCCTATCGCTTTTAAGTGGAAACCAAATTGGCCCAATATCCAATCATAATGGGCCTGAGCCCGTTAAATCATCAAACAATCCGCCGCCTCTTCTTCGTGAGAAATGCTACAAGCACAATGAAATACTACTAGTATAAATCATCGAATTGATTTATTTAATTGCAGTTAACCCAACAGTTTTTTCATAATACGCACACAAAATCCACAAATTTTTTGTTCGGATCTGGTAGAAAGGAAAGAAATTAAAATTTTAAAAATATATTTTTTCCCTTGTTTGGTTTGATGAAATAAATGAGAGAAAATAGGAAAATAATTTTCACACTCCCACCACACCGCCCCCCTCCTTTTTCTTTTTCTTTTTTTGTCTTTTTGCAAAAACTTTGTTTGTATTTTTTACACTAAAAGACGAAAAAAGAGTGCCATTAACAAAAAAAGAGCCATGAAAATTATTTTCGGAGAAAATAACTAAAAACAATACTGAGCAAGGTATATTTTTCTTAGCACTTTTCTTCTTAATTCCTTTATTTTTATTTTTTTTCCCTTTTAGGAAGTTCCAAACAGATCATAAGTGTGATGCTTTGCCCATTGGGGATTCCCAAATCCACCCATCTCTCAAATGGTTTTTCAATGGACTTTCTTTCCATTCATACTAGCGTTTAACCCGTTCTATGCACGGGCAAAATTAACTCATTCTAGCGTTGTGCCCGTTCGATGCACGGGACAATTAAAAAAAGTAGGTTCGAACGGACAAAATGCTATAACAGGTTAGTTTTGACTGTGCATAGAACGGGTTGAACATAAGTAATTTAACTATGAATAAGTCTGACTTTATATGTTTAAGCTAAGAATAAGTCTGACTTTAGGGTCCCTTCCCCTTCTTACTCCCTGTTCCCTTCCCTCTAAATTATGAACCCTGATTCTAAAATATCTCTCATAAAATATCCGGTTTTCAAAAAATATATATAACTCTTAATCAAAATCTAGAGACAAAAAAGTGAAAACATGCACCATTAGGAAAGAGAATGTGGAAATATCAATAATAAAAAAAAGGCAAGAAAAGTGCATGAATACTATTTTTTTAACCTTTGAGAGTTGATGAGAACTTAAACCAAACGTTATAGTGAATTTTGCAATCCCCTAATTCAGTATAGTCCATGAATATAGTCTCTTACTTTCAAAATCTGAAAAACAAAAAAGTCAAAACAATTCCATTAATTAGGAGAAGGACTGTGGGGGAAGTGAAGATACATGACAAAGATAGAGTGGTGGACTTACATTTACATATGGCCATTGGTGGCAACAATTGCTGGCAATTTATAAAAGTTTTTATTGGGAAAAATATCTTTCATATCCCTTCGACTTTGATCAAAAATTCATTTTGGTCATTCACCTTTCAAATTCGGCATAAAAATATTTTGACTTTCCAATTTTTTTCAATGTCATCCTTTTGAGGGAATCCGTTTTCTTTGAGTCCTGCTATAGGGACCGACGGCCGTGCCGGGCCGTCTCCGGCCACCAGACGGCCGATCGGAGCCGTTCAAAAATTCTTTAAAAAAAATTGAGGGGGCTTATGCGAGAATCAACGGCATCTGATGTTTATAAGGTGCTTGATCCAAACACTCTATTTTTTTGTGTATATATGTATATATCCCTAAAGGATGACATTGAAAAAAATTGGAAAGTCGAAGTATTTTTATGCCGAAATTGAAAGGTGAATGATCAAAATGAATTTTTGGTCAAAGTCGAAGGGATATAAAAGAAATTTTTTCTTTTTATTGAGTACGGTTGTTCCACTTTTTAAAAAAGTACCCTTTTTTCAAACGAAGGTAATTTCAAACTCAAATATAATGAAAATGAAAAAAAAATTCAATTTTTTTTACACCGTTTAAAAGATCTTAATGAAATATTTTGACTTTCCAATTTTTTTCAATGTCATCCTTTTGAGGGAATCCGTTTTCTTTGAGTCCTGCTATAGGGACCGACGGCCGTGCCGGGCCGTCTCCGGCCACCAGACGGCCGATCGGAGCCGTTCAAAAATTCTTTAAAAAAAATTGAGGGGGCTTATGCGAGAATCAACGGCATCTGATGTTTATAAGGTGCTTGATCCAAACACTCTATTTTTTTGTGTATATATGTATATATCCCTAAAGGATGACATTGAAAAAAATTGGAAAGTCGAAGTATTTTTATGCCGAAATTGAAAGGTGAATGATCAAAATGAATTTTTGGTCAAAGTCGAAGGGATATAAAAGAAATTTTTTCTTTTTATTGAGTACGGTTGTTCCACTTTTTAAAAAAGTACCCTTTTTTCAAACGAATGTAATTTCAAACTCAAATATAATGAAAATGAAAAAAAAATTCAATTTTTTTTACACCGTTTAAAAGATCTTAATGAGATCTATCAAACAAAATCCATATTGATAGGAAAATTATTTGCGTAAACACATGATTTTTGAGCTTGAAAAACCTTCTTTTTTCAAAAGTTCTTTTTACTGTTGAATTGGAACGACTCCGTATTCATGAAAGAAGTGAGAAGTGTTGGAAATTTCCTGATTTGTGAATGGAAATTGGGACATACGGAGGATCATTGAGCTACCAAATGGTCCCGACCTCGGGTTCATTGTACCTGGACGACCTCCTCCATATTCCAGCGGTTTTCAGCAAGTTATTGCCCCATAAAAGTATGGTTTATGGCAGAAATCAATCACCAATTCACTCTGGCAGTTTCAGAATTGATTCACCCTATTCATGGCTGTGAATTGAAGGCCCTAATTCATTTCTGGGAGTTTCAAATCCTTCCAGAGGTGTATAAATAGGGCAGTCCTGTATAGGATTTCGGATCAGCTCACAAAATACTCTTGCATATTCAGAATTCGTTCTTGAGTGAGAGAGAGTCAGACGCATCTTTCAGTTCGCCAAGGCGGCTTTCCGGTGGTGTTCCGATAGCCGTGGTCTAACCGTTCTATCCTGGGAGACAGACGCCGGTCAACCTCCAACACCCAACGGTGAGGCGGTGAATCTGTTTTAAGGAAACTGAATCAGGGCTCGGTTTGTTGTTCATGTTTCTGTATTTTTCATGTTCTGTTCATGCTACTTGTAATCTGTATTTTGTCCTTGTATTGAAATGGAATTCGTCCTCTGGAATTTGCCGATTGTATTACAAATTTTTCCAACAAGAAGAAATTGCATGAGAAGAGTTTAAATAGTGGCAGAAGATAAAAAGATGGGAGAATGAGGATGTGTGGAAGAAGAGAAGAAGAGAGGAGAATGAGGTATTTTTTCCCTCTGTTTTGTTTTAATTTTTTTCCGTTCATAACTGACATGCACCGTGAGTCTTTAAAGTGGAGAATTGAACGCGGAGTGTGGGTTTTGAAAGTGGAGCGGTTATTGGTTTTGGATTGGATGGAAGCAACTGCATGCATTGTGATTCTTGAACGTGGGAGGTGGGATTTTTGGTTTTGGGTGGTGGAACATGTGCTAAGGGGTGGGTTTTTTTTACTGTTTTTAAAAAAGTACAAAATCCAGGAAATTTGGCGGGGTGGGAGTTGGCGGCTGTGGAAATTGGTGGCGGGGGGTAAGTACTCAGAAATTGGTGGTGGTGGCGGTTGCCAGAGGTGGGGGAGCTCCGGGGTTGTGTTGTGGTGATGGTGGGAAGAGTACCTGTGGTCAAAATCGGTGGTGGTGGCAGTCACGCCCTCTCTCTCTTCTCTGAAAATTTTGAGCGTCAATGTGGAGGGAACGAGAAGGGGAAGGGAAAGTTGTTCTGTTCTCTGACATGTTTTTTTTTTAATCAAAACGATGTCGTTTTGCGCTGACGTCAATTGTTGTGTGGGAGTTGTTGTGTGAGTAGCATTTTTGAACAATTTTAGCTCAATGTGAAAGGAATCTTTTTTCTCGAGGTACCTTCTTTTTTTTTAGCTCGTTGGAGTAGTACTATTTGGAGAAATGTTTGTGGTTTTTGGATTTTACCCATTCTTAACCATGTGACATGGATATTTTACCTTTAGGCGTAGCCCAGTTGATCGTGTAGCTTCTTTTGGGAGTGAGAGGTCACGGGTTTGATTCCTATGGATAGGAGATCAACCTCTTGTGGTAATACTAATTTCTAACACCTCCACTAACCCCCACTGATATATACAATGTTGAAAAAAAAAAAGGGTGAATATTTGCTCATCTGCTAGAACCGTTGGCTTGCAAGGGGAAGGTTCGGGATTTGAATCTATGGAGAGACTTCAAACCCCCTGTGGTTGTTAACCTACTAAGAGCATCCTCATTGTAATAATCAAAATCAAAGAATTGCTAAAGTTAGCAATGTGTGCTCAAAAAAGTGTTTACATTGTAATAATCAAACTTAATTTGCATAGTCAAAACTATCAATGTTTTTGCAAATAACTAAATTTATTGGACCCCTTCTCTCTCCTCTTTCCTCTTTTTCTCCTCTTTCCTCTTCACAACTTGTTCCCCAATTAAAAGGCAAGCAACATGTTCATGTGATCAGTTGCCCTTTCGGCAGCTAAATGCTTCCAAAAAAAAGCATCATTAATTCACAGGGTAACAATAATTTCTTTTGTTTTATTTCAGCTGTCAAGTATAATTTTTCAACTATAATCGGCAACCCCAAATTAGCAAAACCCACAAAATAACGGAATGGTGGGAAAATTGTTGGGACAGAATGGTGGAAATTTTTTGGAGGGATTAAAGAAGCGTGAAATGGAGATGAAAATTTTAGAGGGAATGAATAGGTGGCAGTAGGCCCATTAATTTTGATTATGGACAAAAAAACAAACAATTTGAGACTTGACATTACTAACTTTAGTAACCTCTAAATGGATAATCAAAATCAATTTTGATTATTCAATTTTGCATATTACAATAAGGATGCTCTAACTCCCTCTAACCTTGCTGATGTATACCATTTGTCAACCATGTAAAAATGAATTATTCTATCTCGAGGGGTACTATTTGGGGAAATGTTCTAAGAGCATCTCCAGTCTTGACCCAAATCCTTTCCCAAATTCAAAATTTAGGTAAAAACCTTAAAAATCTCAATCCAATCTTCTACCAAACCCTTCCCCATTTTGGGTTTTACCCATTTCTTTGCCCAAATTTAAGACAACCTAAACCCTTTCTCCATTTTCCCCAACGGCTAGTTAGAGAGAGAGAGAGAGACGTACGGATGGAACGAGTTCCTACAGATGGAAGTCGTAGCCGGAGATTAGGGGATTCACATGGTTGCCGCCAAAACTAGTTCCTACAGATGAAAAAGAAAGGATGATATATGGATCAGAGTTCTTTGGGTGGTAGTAAGTGGTGGACTGTTTGGGTGGTTGCCGGAGGGTTGCGGTGATTGGTGGTTGCTGGAGCATGGGTCGACTTGGGGGAGAAAAACCGCAGAGGTTGGTGGTGGTTATATATGGAGGTGGGTCGAGTTTTTCTTCTTCTTCACAACAGTCACTCTCTTCTCCAAATCAAATTTGTTCCCCTTTCTTATTTACATTATTGCCATTGAGTACTTAAAAAATACTCCCTCCGTCCCATTTTTATTGTCCATTTTCGTTTTTCATGCCGTTCTTTCCCTCAATCTACAATGTTTTTCATAATTTTGAAATTTTTTTATTATAGATCTAATCGAGAACTATCAAACAAGATCCATATTGCATATTTTTGGAGATTCATATTGGAAGATATAAGTGTTGAAAGGAGATTCATATTGGAAGATATAAGTGTTGAAAGAATGACACGAAAAATAAAAATGGACAATGAAAATGGGACGGATGGAGTAATATATTTGGGTAAAAGATTATTTTGTCATTGGAGTGGGGCAGACCCAAAATGAGTTTTTATCCAAATTTTGACCCAAATTTGGGTCAATACTGGAGATGCTATAATTTTTCAAATTTTCCATTCTAACTATGTGGAAGCGATTTTTTATATTTTTTTTCTAGAGGAATACTATTCAGGGAAATATTTCACATTTCCGGATTTTTCCCATTCAACTATGTGGAAGGAATTATTTTTTCTCAAGCAGCAATATTTGGGGAAATGTTTGCGTTCTTCGAATTTCTATTTCTATCTATGTGAAAGGAATTCTTTTTTCTTTGAGGAGTACTATTTGCAGAAATGTTCACGTTTTTTAGATTTTTCCATTCTAAATCTAATCATGTGAAAGGTAACCTAAGGAGTTGTTCAAGTGGTTTTGATTTGTGACTTAAGCATTTGTTCGCTTCTATGGTCTCATGTTCGATTCTCTTTGGTTGCAAAATTCTTGGTGCCACCTCACCCCATGCTGTGGAAGAGGTTGTAGGAATTAATTCGAGATGCGTATAAGCTAGCTTGGGTTCACCTGCATTATAAAAAAAAAAAAAAACTAAATCCTCCATTCTTAATTGACGGTCCACTATCCTATTTTGGGATGTTAAAAAATGTTGGTCCCTTTTGAAAAATCAAATAACCAAAATTGGAGAGTTTCTAAAATTACCCTCATAAATATCAACTATCATATTGTAAATGAGTTGAAATAAGGGGTAATTTTGGAAAGTGACACATTGAGATCGAAAGAGTATCCACTATGGTATAACCAAAGCTCAAAGATTTCTAAAGTTAGTAATGTTTGCTCAAAAAAATGCTCACAATGGTATAACCAAACTTAGCAACCCCATAACTAATAATCAAATTTTGGTCTTTGGATAACCAAACCTATCAACTTTTTTTGTTTGGATAATCAAATTTAGTGGGGACCACATACTTTCTCTTTCTCTCTTCTCACATCACTATTAATGGATCCATCAACTTACATTTATTAATTTTTTTGAAATGGTCAATGCCATATATCATTCAAAGCCCGAAGGCAATATAGAAATCATCAAAAGATTAGGAGAGAACCAAAACTACCTAATCCTAGATACAGGCACCTATTGCAAATGCAGGCTGCGCAAAACGTCGGTACATAAGAACCAATCATAGAAGAGGTAGCAGAGAAACCAAAAAAGGTTCCCCAGTTCAAACCTTAGGAGCGCACATATGAAATCTGGGCTAGCTTCACGACCATGATACCCACAAGTCAAACGCCGGCAGTCCCTAGTCAGTGGATAAAGACGCCAGCGGAAAAGGTGACACCCCAATCCATTGACATGTGCACTGGATCAAATCTGTGCAAGCCCCATTGTCACTCGAGCTCAGGCATGCAAAAGGACAACCGCCGGATAGCCGACGGGCCAACGCAACCACGGCGAGGTACTGGATACCGCCAACGAGAAACTAGAAGCACAACTACAAACTAAAAAATATTCACCCACCACCAAACCCACCGGATCTGGAAAATTAGACCCGTACCTATGCCGGACTGGGGAAACCAGCTGAGAAAACCCGAATAAACCAGTAAAAAAACTAGAAAAAAAGACACACCCTAACACCATCACTTCATTATTACCTTGCCGCCGGACACTAAGTGTAAGAACCCACCTTTAAGAAGAGAGTCCCACATCGGCCATGTGGGGAAATGTTAAATGGAATATAAAGGAATCCGACCAGCTACTGTATAACTTGAGGTTAACCTTTTGAGCCACGTGGTTAGGCAAATGGTTAGCAAGTCAGCTGGGTCGGGTCGTTTACAGTTGGTATCAGAGCACAACCCTAATCTACATGGTGGGGGCCACCTCTAGAAACTGGTACGAGCACACTAATGTGTTGTACAGAGCTAAGTGCCACACCATGGCCACCAGGGGAAGGTTGCTGGGCCAAGGGATGCAACGAGGACGTTGCATCATAAGGGGGGAGATTGTAAGAACCCACCTTTAAGAAGAGAGTCCCACATTGGCCATGTGGGGAAATGTTAAATGGAATATAAAGGAATCCGACCAACTACTGTATAACTTGAGGTTAACCTTTTGAGCCACGTGGTTAGGCAAATGGTTAGCAGGTCAGCTGGGTCGGGTAGTTACACTAAGTCACCGAATCTAAGAAGACAAGGCGGGGTCTGGTCTAGTCGAGACAGGCCCACAAAACGTCGGCCGAAGGTCCGAGCATCCAAAGCTCCCTATCTCCCACTACTAAAAATGAATTTTTGATTATGTACCATTGTGGGACTTCATATTTTAAATATTAGAGCAAATACATCAGATGAAGGAAATTGGCTTTATAGCTATTTTACCGAAGGAAAACACACAAAAGCAAGCTGCAGCAGAGGAGGTAAAAGAGAAGGTAAAATGACTTTGATGAAATGGTTTGGTAAACGTACCGAAGCACTGTTCACGAGCTTTACCATTTCTTTATTACTCTCTCTCTCTCTCGCTCTCCAGAAAAGAAAAAGGGAAATAAAAGAAATAATATTTTAATATAGAATAGGTTAAATAGAAAGTATTGATGTAATGTTGAAAGAGATATGAGTAGGTAAAATGAAAAAAGTACACTGTTTACCAGCATTTTTACCTAACAACTGGTAAACTTGCTCTTAACAACTCCTTAAATGGGAAGATGGAATGACAAGTTTTTGTTATTCAATTTTAATTATGTTCATTAAGAATGGCAGTTGATAATGCCAAAATCGGAATTGTTGCTGCCAAAATCGAAATTGTTGCTACCATAACTCTGCTCTTTCTTGCTGCTACATTTACTTTTCTGCCCTTACTGCATAGGGACGTCCACCACCACCAGCTCTCTCATCTTCCTTTATTACACAACAGGTCCCTCAATAAATAACATAAAGCTACAACACTGACAAAGAAAGGAATCGTAACAAAGTCCATAAAGTGCACATAAAGGAAGCTCACAGGGGCATGAAATTATCTTGTGCGATCTGTCGGATGGGTTATAAAGAAGGGCTTTTTTTACCCCTAGGTCCAGAAAATAGAAAATAATTTCCACCAGGTCTCTTCTAATTAATGAAACATTGAAATCTGATGAAAGTGCCTGAAACTCTAAACCTTGAAAGTACTTAAACTCTAGGGTACTCTATGAAAGTGCCTAATGCTTTGTTTGGTTTGTGTTTTGAAAAGTTTTTTGAAAAATAGTAGGGGTAATAAGTGGAGAGAGATAGAGAGAGAAATGTTGAAAGTAGGAGGAATCTAGGGGGAATCTAGCGGGGATTTTTTGAAAAATTCTTTTTGAATTTGGAAGAGAACAAGGCATAAATCCCTAAAATACCCTTTGAAAGTGCCTAAACCGCTAAAATCCTATAATAGGAAAGTGGACCATAAAACCCCTATGTGGGCTCCCGCGCCCGGCGCGTTTGAAGAGTCGCCACTCGGATTTTTGAAATGGATGATCCGAGAAATCGAGAGCTTGTTTGAGGAAAAGGCTTTTGAACTAGCGGCAACGTTGAGATTTTTGGGTTCGGGAGCCACGTTACGAACGGGGAAGGTTTTGTTGAAAAAGCACCCCGTTCACCCGGCAAAAACCGGTCTCTACTAAGCATTTTTAATGGGGGATTTAATATCATTTGAAAAACTTCAAAAACACATACAGGAAAGGGGAGCAAGACGGAATATATCACATTGACGTGCACGTGGTGTTCACTGTACAGTGATGATAAAAGATGATGCGACAAAAATATAAACGAGGAAAGCTTTTTAGCAAACTGTCTGGATCACTGTCTTCTGCAGCACGGCATACAAGGATATGGCGCGCGGCCATACAATATGCCGTGCGTGATTATGATCTTATTTTCTGACTGTCAATGGTTTTCGGAACATCGCACGACGTACAGAGTACGACGCACGGCGTTATTTCAAAGCACCAGAAAACTCACAGCCGTCAGATCATCCCAGAACAGTACCATTCCTCCAAGCCACAAGTAGAAAACCACTTTTAATGCATTCGTTTATTCAGAAAGATTGAGAAAGTTTATTCGAGGTAGTAAAACATGGCTTGTAGATATAGTCTTATTCCGAGGCTACCATTGATAGATAGAAATAGATCCAACGAAGAACGATCATGATCCAGACAGTCTAGATAAGAAAATAGCAGTTTAACTGAAATGCCGCGCGTGTGAGCCCACTACGCCGTGCGACGCATCAAAGCGTCGCGCGACGTAGCTTACCCAGTACAGGGGGCTGTTTTGCTTTGTAAAAAATGATTTTTAGACTAGATCTTAACCAAAATGGGTTAAGCCTGACAGCAGAAGGGCCCCCTCAGGGCTGGGACAGAGCCTAACCCAAGGAAACTTAGTTTTTACCTTTAATCTCGAGCTTGAATGAGGATGGATGATGATGGATGAGCGTAGGTAAGGTTGGCAGAGAAAAGAGAAGTATGGATGTGTGTAATAGATGGGTGTATTGGATAGTTGGGGTCTCAAAGTTAGTAATGGACTAACTTTAATGGTGAGGAGAAAAATGAAACAAAAGGCCTAGAGAATGTCATTTGAAAGCAACATTCTCAAGACTTGGAAATGGGGAATAGATGTGAAAGTAAGAAGAGAGGGAAATGGTATAATGATGATCAATGGCCCTTTTCTCTTGAGTGGAGGGGTGTATTTATAGGCAAGAGCCAAGAATTTTGAATTTCAAATGGTGGAGGCATTTTCTGGGCGGGCCAGAAGTGTGTTTTCGGCTGAGCCATTTTGCAGCTATGGCTCAAATGAGCGTGGCCGACAGCTTTCTGAGCCAGTCAGTACTTTTCCCAAAATGCCGTGCGGCTAACCTCATGATCGCGTGCGGCATAATGACTTTCGATATGCCGTGCGATGTAGAGGTGTCCCGCGCGGCGTTTCAGGTTCAGTTCAGGACTTTTGGGCTTTCTTTGGGCTTTTGGGCAGAGGGTTTATTTGGGCTGAAGGTTTGTTTAGGCTAAGGGAATCCTTCATTCAAGCTCACTAAGGTACCGTTTCCTTTATTTCATCATCGGGGTGGACAAAGACTCTTCGAGGTTCGGATTGGGGTGTCTACACCCTATGAAAGTGCCTAAACCCTAGGGCTCTATGAAAGCGCCTAAACCCTAAACCCTAGGGTATCCTAAACCCTAAAACCCTAGGGTGACACTTCCATTAATGATAAATGTATTTTTGTAAAAGTGGACCTAGTGGTAATTAAGTATTCCATATCTCCTTGATGAAAGTTAAGTTTCACTTTTCTGTACTTAGAGGTAAAAATCTATCCAAAGAACAAAGGACCTACCAGATTTAGTTCCAACAAAGTGTCCGTCATGAAGAGACAGGAGTGTTAGGCCATCGCAAGAGGCTGGATAAAGGAATCGAGTTCTCCTACGGACACTGCGGCAATTCGGATTCACGATTGGGGGTTCAGAAATTGATCGAAGCGAAGGAGAGAAGGGATCGGTTCGTTTTGAGTAGGATTCTTGGGCAATGGGGAGATTGGGTAGAGCGATCGAGGTGGGTTCTGATGAATTGAGGGTACGAAATCATGGATAGCCATGATTTGCATATGGATTTGAATCGGAGTTCTCCTAAGATACCCTTTGAAAGTGCCTAAACTACTAAAATCCTATAATAGGAAAGTGGACCTTAAAACCCCTATGAAAGTGCCTAAACCCTAGGGCTCTATGAAAGCGCCTAAACCCTAAAATCCTAGGGTGACATTTCCATTAATGATAAATGTATTTTTGTAAAAGTGGACCTAGTGGTAATTAAGTATTCCATATCTCCTTAATGAAAATTAAGTTTTACTTTTCTGTACTTAGAGGTAAAAATCTATCCAAAGAACAAAGGACCTACCAGATTTAGTTCCAACAGAGTGTCTGTCATGAAGAGACAGGAGTATTAGGCCATCGCAAGAGCACAACGGCTGGATAAAGGAATTTGAGTTCTCCTACGGACACTGCGGCGATTCAGATTCGCGATTGGGGGTCCGGAAATTAATCGAAGCGAAGGAGAGAGGGGATCGGTTCGTTTTGAGCAGGATTCTTGGGCAATGGGGAGATTGGGTAGAGTGATCGAGGTGGGTTCTGATGAATTGAGGGTACGAAATCATGGATAGCCATGATTTGCAGATGGATTTGAATCGGAGTAGGGATTTGACAAGGAGTCTGGAGAGGATGTCGACTACGAGTTCGTCGGGGATATTCAGCCCATGGATCTTCTTGTTTTTCTCTCTTGCTGGTGTCTCATCTTCCATTTTCACTTTGATTTCTGCTAGTGTTGTAGCTCTCTCATCTTCCTTTCTCAGTGTTGTTTATCAAGTTTTTCAAATTTATTAATTTGATAATCAAAATTGCTTGGACTTTAAAACTTCTCTACAACATCATTTCTATCAAAAATGATATTGATCACCCTATCCCGTCGGGGAGATTGCTGGTGTCTCATCTTCCATTTTCACTTTGTGTTGTTTATTGAGGGACTTGTTGTGTAATAAAGGAAGATGAGAGAGCTGGTGGACATCCCTTATGCAGTAAGGGCAGAAAAGTAAATGTAGCAGCAAGAAAGAGTAGAGTTTTGACAGCAACAATTTTGGTTTGGCAGCAACAACAATTGGCATTATCAATTGCCTTAAGAATAACATGTGAAAGGAAAAAAAAAAAAAACATGTGAAACATGTTAACGAAGAAATTTCCGCGTTTTTCGGATTTCTTTTTTCTCGGTGATTACTATCCGGGGGAAATGCCAAATGCTCACGTTTTTCGGACTTTCCATTCCCAACTAGAGAAAGAGAAAGTCAGCACGGATGAAAAAAAAAAAAAAACCTAAGGCTCTGTTTGGAACTAAGGGAAAAGAAAGGAAAATTAAAGAATTTTTCATCCTATTGTTTGGTTAGAAGAGAAAGAGAGAATAAAATAAAGATTTCAAATGTAGTGAATAATAAATTTTTTCTCCTATTTTTCTCTCATTTTCCTTCTCTTTTCCTTTCCTTTTCGTAGATTCCAAACAGAACCTAAAGAAAGTCAGCTGAGGCGTGTGGGGAAGGGGAGAATAAAGAAAGTCAGTAGAGGCGTGTGGGGAAGGGGAGAAACTTTTATGTATACCCAGGATATCAAGGGTGTTGGTATTTTTCGGTCTGTTTCGTATTTTTTGGTCATTTTTCGATCACATTTAGATGATTGGTTCCGCTCATTTTATAGAGTTCGGCAAGAACCTTGATTAAACCTAAGAATTATGTTCATCGAACTTTGGTAGGTATATGATCGGCATACGTGAAAATTAAAGAAACCTAAAACTAGGTCCAAAAACACACTAAATTGGAACCCTAATTTTTTTTTTTGCGATTTTCAAGTGTGCCGATCATGTATCAAATAAAGTTTGATGGACACAATTTTTGAAAAAATAAAGTTCTCACCAAACTCTACAAAATGAATGAAACTGATTATCAAAATGTGATAAAAAAATGACAGAAAAATGAGAAACGGACCGGAACCCCTTGGTATCCCGGTATACATAAAAGTTTCTCGGGGGAGGGTCGGAACGTGGACGCCTTCCTCACTTCCAAATCCCCATCCCCCACCAAATCCCTCCTACTACTAGTTTCCTCCTCTTCGGTCAAATCTTTCGCACCAAATCCCCCCCAACTCCACCAAACCTCAACTTCAACCCAATCCCCTCTCTCTCTCTCTCTCTCTCTCTCTCTCTCTCTCTCCTCCTGCTCCGAAAACCTTCGCCCATTCTTGGGTTTCGAAGCTCGCTCTCATCCGCCCATTCTCGCCCTCGAATGGCGGCCTCGAGCGGCTTCGCGACCTCTTTTGCCACGAAGATGGAGTCCAACTGCCTCCCCCATTTCCATCACACACTCTCTTCTCCAGTCGCCCATCTGCCTCCTTCGCCCGTTCGAGTCTTCAACAACAACCCGCTGAGGATCAAGACGGCGTCGTCCGACAGGGGATCCGCGTTTGTCCCCAGACGCGATGCGTTTGCTTCCAACGCTTTGGTTCGTGGGGATGAGGTGGGTACGAAGGGTATGAAATTCGCAGCTCTCGACATGCTCAGGACATCCGCCGCCGACAGTGAGTCGTGTTCTTTGATTTCTGTTACTGTTTTTGTAGAAGTTATTTAATTCCGAGTTTTTTTTTCTTTTTCCTTTTGCCCCCGTTAAACTATCCACATTTTTTCTACTTCCTCCTTAAACTATCCTTGAACGATGTAAACAACAATTTTGTCCCCTCAACTTTCTGTCTTGCAATCTATTTTGTCCAAAATTGGACGAAATTTTACCTAGAAATTGGGCAGAATAGATTGCAATCAGAGATAGTGGGTTACCTAGTTTAGGGGACGAAGTAGACAATGTGGATAGTTTAGGGGATAAAAGCAAGATTAACTCTTTAATTCCTTAGTTTTATCCTTTTCTGCATTGCATCTCTGTGCTCCGGGGCGGACGGAAGGGGGTGCCGGGATGCCTAGGCCCTTGCACATCTCTAAATATTCTCTGTTATTTTATTAGTTTTTCAGGTTAATTTAGAAGAATTCTATGAGATTAGCCAGTGTGTGGAAAAAACCCCTGTAATTCTCAGATATAAGTAACAAATATTTTGGCCACTTGTGTAAAATAAAAGTACGGCTCTACGTATATACACACAAACTTAGTCCTACTAAATATCTATTAAATAGTTTTTGTTATAATAACAGAAATACACGTGGTTCTAGTCCCCGCTAAGTACCAATTTTGTGTCCGCCACTCTGAGACATATGTTCTGCTAATTGTTCGGATCACGATGTTGAGATCACGAGTAAAGCATACTGAGGCGCACTACGGGAACCCTTGTCCCTATTATTGTGGATCCAGTCCATACGGGTCTTTCTTCAGACTTTAAATGCTCCCGCTAGTGGACGGTGAAAGTGATCTCTCAGGGATTAGTTACGTTGCACATAAGTTGGTCCAGATACGGGAACCCAACGATGCTGCGCCTGCGCGTAAGTTGTGAGTTCACCACCTAAATTCTTCCTTTTGATAGAACAGCCCGATGCAGAAGTCTTGGTCCTTACTCCTTAAAGAAATCTGACCATACGAAGAACAAATGAAAGAATTCAATTACTAATCCAGCATCCTGTCCTCAAATCATTTTTCTACTAGAAATAAGCCAAAAAAAACTTGATCGTACTTTCTTAGAGCATAAATCACGGCAAAAGTGTCTGAATGCAAGACTTAGGATTCGGCATTTGTCCTCAAAGACTTCCTATTCTTGCACTATTTTACAATTTCTAGGCATCAAGGTTCATTGTTTTTCGCTAGATCGAACAAAATGTGCTACAAACTTATATATCGAGCTCATAAAACGGAGAGCAGACCTACATTTGCTCCTATGAATTCTCGGTCACTTACTTCTGCAAACAGAGATATTCCTTTCACGACCTTCAGTTTTACACGTTAAATATATCATTTTGATGTGAATTATGAGGGTCTTATGTAGAATTTGAACCACCATTTTGTTGTGAATTATGAAGGAATGAATACCAAGTTTTGTTTGATACTAGCTCAAACGAAACTTGGTGTTCATGCCTTCTCAGACTCAGTGATTGATCTGCCACTATCGCAGGATTTGAACATTTCAGAAGTACTTGTGTTCCCTGGGTTTGGGGCTGTTACCACTAACACCAATGCTGAACAAAGAAAAGTAACAAGATTTGAAACAAAAAGAAGGGAAAAAAGGATAGGAATTCTTTTTTGCTTGAATATAGACTTGTAAAATTGCATATTTCTTTAAGTACAGAGTTACATTGTGTATCGAATTTCCCTTTTCAGTTGTAGGATCACTCACGCCTGAGTGAATCCACATGGAAATAATCTGGGAGGCTGATTGTTAAATTTTATCGTTGTTTTTTTCGCAGGATATACGAAGGATAGGAGCTGTATTGTGGTCATAGGACTCAATGTACACACAGCACCAGTCGAGATGCGAGAAAAACTTTCCATTCCCGAAGCACAATGGCCCCAAGCAATCAGTGAGCTTTGTGCTCTGAACCATATAGATGAAGCTGCTGTTCTTAGTACTTGTAACAGAATAGAGATATATGTCGTGGCTCTGTCTCAGCAGCGTGGGGTTAAAGAAGTAACTGATTGGATGTCAAAGGTACTCGCCGCTTCATCTATAAACTTCGTGTTTATGAGTTTGTGTTTATGAGTTAATGAAACTATCTTTTTGCTGATAAAAAAAAAGGTACTCGCCGCTTCTAAAAAAAGTAACAGAACAAGTGAAAAGGAGCAAAAAGTAAATAGCAACCCAAAACAACAAATGAAGTGATTTCCCATGTATCTTATATGGGGATTGGGAGCGCTTTTGATTTTAGTTGTTCTTTATGTGGATGAACCATGGTATGCAAACAAAACTTTGGCATCTTATGTGCATAGGATTAGGCATATGGATTGCCCAAAATGGAGTTGGTCCATGGTTTGAGAAGCAAAATTGTGACTTAGGGTGGTTGGAGTTAGGACTCGCCTAGCTCTTTAGCATTGCTCTTCGCAGTATCCAGGATGTTGTTTTTTATTTCTTTTCATCCATGATGGGTGGAAGACCATACATACGGAGGTAAATTAGTGTTAAGAATATCATACACTTGATGCCTTTTCAATAAAATTTTATTACTTACAAAAAGAAAAAGAAAAAGAATATCAACATCAAAAGGGATGCACTAGGTGTAAACCATGCATCTCCATTATTTGCAATTAGAGCTGAACTAGGGTATCCATGCTTGACACTCAATATTTTACCTTTGTACCACACAAATAGATTATTTGTCTGTATGCAAACTCATTCACATACATTAAGTGAAAATATGGAAGTGACAATAATTTTTTCTATTGACCATATAGATGAAGCTGCTGTTCTTAGTACTTGTAACAGAATAGAGATATATGTCGTGGCCCTGTCTCAGCAGCGTGGGGTTAAAGAAGTAACTGAAAGTGAAAAGGAGCAAAAAGTAAATAGCAACCCAAAACAACAAATGAAATTATATGGGGATTAGGAGCGCTTTTGATTTGAGTTGTTCTTTATGTGGATGAACCCTGTTACGCAAACAAAACTTTGGCATCTTAGGTGCATAGGTTTTCCATGCTTGACACTCAATATTTTACCTTTGTACCACACAAATAGATTATTTCTGTATGCAAACTCATTCGCATACATTAAGTGAAAATATGGAAGTGACAATAATTTTTTCTGTTGGCAGGTAAGTGGGGTTCCTGTTTCAGAGCTTTGTCAGCACCGGTTTCTACTGTATAACAAAGATGCAACAAACCACCTGTTTGAAGTATCTGCCGGCCTTGATTCTGTTGTTCTTGGAGAAGGGCAGATTCTCGCCCAAGTAAAACAAGTTGTAAAATCCGGACAGGGAGTCCCAGGCTTTGGTAGGAAAGTCAGTGGGTTATTCAAGCATGCAATCACAGTAGGAAAGAGGGTTAGAACTGAAACTAATATATCCACAGGTTCAGTTTCAGTTAGTTCAGCTGCCGTAGACCTTGCTCTAATGAAGCTTCCGGAATCATCTTATGCTAATGTTAGAGTGTTGGTTGTTGGAGCTGGCAAAATGGGTAAACTTGTGATCAAACACTTAGTTGCCAGAGGGTGCACAAAAATGGTGGTTGTCAACAGAACGGAGGACAAGGTTGCTGCCATTTGTCAGAATATTAAGGATGTTCAAATTACATATAAACCGCTCTCGGAAATGTCTGCTTGTGCTGCGGAAGCTGATGTTGTTTTCACCAGCACCGCTTCAGAAACACCATTGTTCTTGAAAGAACAAGTTCAGACATTCCCACCTGTGAGTGATCAAATGGGAGGGAAAAGGCTATTCATTGATATATCCGTTCCTAGAAATGTGGAATCATGTGTTTCGGATCTTGAAACTGCATGCGTTTTCAATGTGGATGATCTCAAGGAAGTTGTGGAAGCTAACAAGGAGGATCGATTGAGGAAATCAATGGAAGCACAGGGAATTATCAAGGAGGAAGTGAAACAATTTGAGGCTTGGAAGGATTCTCTTGAGACTGTTCCGACAATCAAGAAGCTTAGGGCGTATGCGGAAAGAATCAGGGCCTCTGAGGTGGACAAGTGTTTGTCGAGGATGGGCGATGGCATCACCAAGGAGGAAAAGAGTGCTATTTATGATCTTAGTATGAGTATTGTGAATAAGCTCCTTCATGGTCCAATGCAGCACTTGAGATGTGACGGAAATGACAACCGGTCACTGAACGAGATACTTGCGAACATGCACGCTCTTAACAGAATATTTGGTCTTGACACGGATATGTCTGAATTGGAACAGAAGATTCGAGCCAAAATGGAACAGACACAAAAGTAAGCAAGCTGATGATAATCTCATTTGTGCTTGGCTTACACTACTAACCCAAATTTGAAGAAAGATGGGTGTTTGTTGCCATTTTCCCCTCTTCATTCATCAGCCGGAACTGTTGTTTCTTTTTGGGGTCCCCATAATTGTGATTTGGGGCTATTACACATTTATACTGTTTAGGGAGTATACTAATTGTTACCCGGCATGTTAGAACTGCAAGTGAATTTCATAAGGTGAAGTTCACACGGTTGGAGAGAGAGAGAGAGAGAGAAGGTAAAAGAAATTTTTATAGGTACGCTTGGTTTGTGCTCCAAGCATTTTGTTGCTGTAGTTGATGAATGAATGACTCATGTCATTGCTGAGCTATTTTTACTTGTATTTAACCAATTTCATTAAGGGAAATGATTTTGCCACTCCCTTTTTTATAAACGCCACTCCCCTATAAGTGTATTTTTGCATCAAAAACAAAATACACTTGTAGGGGAGTGGCGTTAACAAAAAGGGAGTGACAAATTCAGCAGCCTTTCATTAATAAATGATTTTTATTTGTTTGATTCAGAATTTCAGACTTCAGCAGTGTTATTTTGTGCCATATTCTTGGATGTTGTCTTCTTGTCAATTTTGTCAGGATCACCTGACAAGTTACATTGTTCAAGTTGCTGCCATGACAAGCAACACTGTATAAAGGCTAGAGAAAAGGGCTATCCATAGCATAAAAAAAATACGCAGCATAATATTTTGATTTGTTTACTAAGCTAATGATGTTCGATCGACTTGACTTTTTGGGAAATTATGAAACGGGTCGGGCCCTACAAAGTGAACGGTTCAGATTATTTTTTTGAGCTCGGAATGTGGTCCAAATGAATGATAAGTTAAAAAGAGTTGGAAGGTTTTGGTACCAGATTCTGTCGACATTTGAATGAAATGGAGCATGACTGCATTTAGATAAACTTTTTTGTATACCAGGTATACCAACACCATTGGTATCTCCTCCGGTCTGTTTTTAAATTTTTCGGTCATTTTCCAATCACACTTGGATGATCGACTCCGTTCATTTTGTAGAGTTTGGCGAGAACCTTAAACATACCAAAAATTGTGTTCATCGGATTTTTTTAAATACATGATCGGCACACATGAAAATTGAAGAAAATCAAAACTGAATCCAAAACCACACTGAATCGGAACCCAGTTTTGTTTTTTTTGCAATTTTCACGTGTGCCGATCATATATCAATTAAAATCCGATGAACACGATTTTTGATATGATTATGGTTCTCGTTGAACTCTACAAAATGAACGGAGCCGATCATCCAAGTGTGATCGAAAAATGGCCGAAAAATTGAAAACGGACCGGAGGGGATACCAAAGGTGTTGGTATCCCCGGTATACAAAAAAGTTTCTCATGCGGTTATCTAACTCGTGCTTCTCTCTCTTATTCACTTTTCAAGTGTTTAACATAACAGTATTGGGTAATGCATTAAAATGAGAGAAGACAAATCCTAGTTTTTTTTTTTTTTTTTTATCATAAGACAAATCCTAGTTGAGAATTCTAAATTTCAAGCTGCCACAGGCCCTGCTAATAAGGAGAGAAGAAATTGTAGTATGTGTACTTTTTTAGACAAAAAAATGGTACTAAGGACTAAGGAGTAGTGGAGTACTGAGAGCCCGTTTCAGAACACTTTCTTAAAAAATAAGTACTTATTTCACATTTTCAAACTCAAAAATAATGTAAATGAAAAATAATTTTTCAATTTTTTTGCACCGTATTAAAGATTTCAATGAGATCTTTCAAACAAGATCCATATTGCATATTTTTAGATTTCAATAAGCCCATCGTTTTTGAGTTTGAAATTGCCTTCTTAAAAAATAAGTACTTATTTCGCGTTCCGAAACGGAGCCTGAAGTATTCTTAAGATCTATTATGTACTATATGTTATCTCCAGGGTCTTAGGGGCAACGGGAGGGGTTTCGAACTCTAGACCTGTATGAACATGATACAAGCTCTTAACCACTTGAGTTAGCTTGAAAGTTTAACCGAAGTATTCTTCTGTATTATTGACGGTAAGTAGTGTCTATGATTGGATGCTTAAAAGTTAAAATCAACTGGCTATTATAACAGCTCGTCTCCTGATCTCTCACAACGGCAGTGGTGGTCGGAGTGGTTAGGGTTTGGGGACTGGTTTGGATGGGCCGGCCCAGGCTTGGGCCGGATTTGGGTGTTTGGGTTTTTCCTTGTTTATTATGGGTGTTGGGCTTTATTGTTTCTCTTTGTTATGGACCCTATAGACCCTTGGGAGGTTTGGGCTTTGCCCTTGTGATGTTCATCCAATTATTTGTTAGATTCCCTTCTCATTTTCCCCGTTTTTAATAAAAATTCATCTTTTGCCGATAAAAAAAAAAAAAAAAAAAACCCGTATATTCTGCCTCATCTTCTTCTCTACTATTTATCTTTCTTCTTATTTAGGTTACTTGTTAGCGAACATTCCTTAGTTTTTATGATTGATTCTTGGACCTCCCTTTGAGAACTAGAAATACAACCACTTGAGCAAAGTCTTCAAGTTCACTCCTTCTTCTAAAAAAAAGTCCGCAGATGTAACTCCTGCAACTAAACTCCAACACATGGATATGTTACGTTCAAGGTTAGGAGGCACGTTCTTTTCAATCTATTGTGCTGACGCTCAAGAGGATGCCTTTAGAATCTCAATTTCTATACTAAAAATAAACAAATTCTCAAAAAATAATAAACAAATAATCAAATGAGCTTGTTTAGTAGGAGTATAAACTAGTAACGTAATTTTAGTGACTTTTCTATAAATAAATAAAAAAATACTGACAGATATTTCAAAAAATATCTGACAGATATTTTTCTAAACGAAAATGATATGTATACCGACCAAGTGTAGGGATTTTGTACCGACCGGCCGTGCCGGCCGGTCTCCGGCCACCGGACGGCCGATCCGAGCCGTCCAATAATTCTATAAAAAAAACCGAGGGGGTCCTCACGGGAATAAATGGCATCCGATGTGTGTAGGGTGTTTGATCTAAACACCTTATTTTTCGTGTATATTTGTATATACAAAAAATAAGGTATTTAGATCAAGCACCCTACACACATCGGATGCCATTTATTCCCGCGTAGACCCCCTCGGTTTTTTTTAAAGAATTTTTGAACGGCTCGGATCGGCTGTCCAGTGGCCGGAGACCGGCCGGCGCGGCCGATCGGTATGAAATCCCTACAATTTGGTCGGTGCACATAGTAGTACTCTTTTCTAAAATTATAAGCTATGAGAAACAAACGGGTCTTCCGAAGCCCTTCCTAATCTACAGTATCTAAACCCCAGGGTAGTTGAAAAAAATTACAATGCCCAACATTGCTAGAGAGCATACTATATAATTTTATACACGTATTCAAAAATAAATAAGAGTCTTAATTAATGTCAATTCGAACACGACACAATTTAAAAGCAAGTCGGGATAGTGTCTAAATATTTGACACTTTTATGTTAAGAAATACTATTTTGACAAGAACCCAAAAAAATACAAATCTAAGATGACACTATACGAACACAACATGAAACAACACAATGTCCACACTCCACC
The DNA here is from genome assembly GCA_020567845.1 of Rhododendron henanense subsp. lingbaoense. Taxonomy (NCBI): domain Eukaryota; kingdom Viridiplantae; phylum Streptophyta; class Magnoliopsida; order Ericales; family Ericaceae; genus Rhododendron; species Rhododendron henanense. The sequence goes on from CM036318.1 coordinate 14,701,783, forward strand.
CCTACACAATGCTACATGAATTGAGCTTAAAAGCATAATTCCTCGGTAACGGCACAACATGCATGTTGTGCACTATCTCGATCGTTCGTTCGGCTGAAAATTATTCATTGCCCAGATGAGATCTAAATCGTCGGATGACCGAACAGACGCCCTAGATCAATACGCATATGTGCACAAATGCACAGCAGGTTCCTCGGGTTCGTTTGAGGGCCACTCTACAAAATTGGAAAATTTTACCAAAGAGAAAAGGATACTTCACTCTCAGAATCGAGAAATTTTTCGATGTCGAGTGGGTACCACGTGGTGTCCACTCGGCACATTCGAGCCGTCTGATGCGGTTTTGGACGGCTTGAATTTGGAGAGAGAAAAATGGGAGAGAAAGAGGAGGGGAGAGAGTTTTAATCTGAGCCGTCCAAAAGTGCATTGGACGGCTCAAGAGTTCCGAGCGGGCACCACGTGGGATATACCCACCCGGCACTGAAAAATTTCGATTTTGGATATACCCACGTGGGGCCTGCTCGGCGAATCCAGGCTGTCCATTTCAGTTTTGGACGGCTCGGATTTAGAGAGAGAAAGAGAAAAGAGAGCGTTGAGGTAAGAGGAGAGAGTGGTTAAATCTGGGCTGTTCAATACACTTTTGAATAGCTCTGGACACCACGTCGGCCGAGTGACGTGGCCGAGTGACGTGGTACTCACCTGGCAGCCAAAAATTTCTCCTCAGAATCACTCCTAGTCTCCTGTGCAAGGGATCTATCATCTCTCTCTCTCTCTCGGCTTCTCAGCTCCCCATCTCTCTCTAAGATCAGTCCGCGATCATATCTTGCTCTTCTCTCCCTCTTCGAAGGCTCTACTATACCAAAGTACGATCAGATTAAGGTCTTCCTTCTTGCTTCTTGTTTCCTTCGCGAATTTCTCTCTTTTTTTTTTTTCCTTTCTCCGCTTCGTTTCCCATCTGTTGTTCAGGATTTTCTTTTTGTGTCTTTGTTGTTCAATTCTGTTCTTGTTCTTAATTTCTTGTATTTTCTTTGCGAAATTTCTCATTTTCTCTGTACTTCGTCTGTCGTTCATTTCTTTTTCTTGTCGTAATTGCATAATTCTATTGGTTTTTATTTTTTTTGTTTCAGGATTTTTCTTATTATTCCCTGTTTGGCTGCTGAGAAAACTGAAAAAAAAATAAAAATGGAAAGTCAAATAAAACCTTAATTCTTATGTTTCTTTTTTGCCCCTATATTAGACTCCATTGGTGGGGAATCCAGTTTCTTGTCAAGTTTCGTGGATGAATGAAAACTGTAGAATTCAATACCTGGATTATCTTTGTTTTTATTTCCTGGAATTTGCTATCAATTCAACCTGTTTGTGACCTTGTTTTGCTATGGTAGTAGCTTTTTTAGATTCTTGATGAATTGACTTGACCTAATGGGTTAAGATACAGTCTAGAATTCTGTATCTATATGAATCTTTATCACTGTTACGTGGACTCGGGTACAAACATATAGGTATCAAGCGAAGTGTCACACCTTCCTAAACTCGAATATATGATGTTGAAAAGTTAGGTACGAGTATTGTACTATATTGTGCAGTTTTCTTAGGTGTATTTTGGAAATGGTTTAGATCTGTACTCGAAACTAGATGGGACTAAAGAACATCAGAGTATCTTTCATCCATGCAAAATGTTATAAATGTGTCTTTTCTCGCCATTGTGAGCTTCTTTTTCGTTGAATATCATAGAATTAGTGTTAGAGGATCCAAGAGTCTAAATTGGGTAGTAAGTGGTAACCTAAGTGCATTTAGCAGACTCCATGTGGATTACAGTATGAAGTTAGTTTGAGCATAAACTCGCACAGGTGTTCTTTAGTTGTTCTGTTTACATTTTTGAGCGGTGATATGTTTGTTGGCTGCAGGTAACAGCTAACTGCCTACACTGTGAAGAAAGGTAATATCCTTTCCTTAGACCTTCTGTTTTTTGGAACTTAGACGCCCATACTGTCCCGACCTCGAGAAAGTTATAAGCAGAAAAAATTTCAATGCATATAGGTAATCCAAGTACTAGAAGCATTTAAAGCTAAAGATTTTGGTGGTTCCTAGTTCGAAGTAGTCCTCATCTTCATGAGTTTTTTCTTGTTACTTTTCTTTGGGTGGAGTTTACGATTTCTAGATGTGGTGCCTCCTCAACTGTTTGATGTTTGCAATTTTCCCTTGAAATGATAAATATACATTTTTCTCTTTTGCGCCAAGTTTTATTGTTACAGGACATCTTAATTGATGGGTACTAGTATTCAGATTCCACCGAATAAATTTTAGGTTGCACCATTATGTTGGTCATTATTTTAGTTGAGGGAAACATTTAAGCCCCTTGTTTGATCATATCAATTGAATATTGAATGCAGTTCTTTTTCCATGTCCTAGATTTAGTGTCCGAAGCGTATACATTCAGTGTCGAATAAAAACAGACATGGATAGTGATCGTTGGTGCTGCACCTCAAGTGCCAGTGTAGACTTATCTCACATGAAGCAATCTATGGAAAGGCTTCTTGTCCAATCCCTGTGAGCTCTGGAAACCTGTAATCTGATTAATGGTACCTCTGTACACCATAATTCTCAGTTAGCTTAGAACCAGCTCACGTGGCCTGTGTTTGAACTTATATAGCCTACTTTCGTGCCAGCAAGAGGATCTTACAAGAACAAGGCAATGCTAAACTTTTTTTTTCAATAGCAAGTCCTGGCAGCATCATTCCATGTGAACAATATATTGGAGTAAAGCATTTGTCTGATATGCATGTGTTTTGAAAAATGAGAGTTAGTCGCTTTTACTGCTTTTATTTTTATTGTACTTCATGCAAAAACAGTTTGGTTATTTATTTTTTGGTGAAATTATGCATGTAATCTTCGAACTAAAATCTTATCTTTCGGATGTTTTTTTTATTTTTTATCTCGAGCTCTCTGTTACATTAATGAAATGTAAAACAAGTATAAGGGGGCCACTGTTTCAGTGGTATTTTGAGAGCAGCCACTTTGTGCATATTGCCAAAGGTTAGGTCCATCTCCAATTCTCCCCCACCCATACCCCCAATGATTGGGGACTATATGGGTTCTGTTGTTGTTGATCTCAAGCTCTCCATTACATTAATGAAATGGAAACCAAGGATAGTGTTCATTTCCTAGTTCGCTTTTTACTTTTGCTATACTGAGTCATCTTTCTATTCAATTCCTACTTGCCAAGTTAGATCGAAGAGAAGTGAAGAGTGGGTTGAAAACTTGGGCCTGGCTTATAATTCTTTGATTCTATGTTCGTAAGATACTATCCCTACCTTTTTCCTTCCTTTGTTCAGCTAATGTAACGTTCTCCTGTCATTTGTCTTGCAGGGTATTGTCAATTTAACTAGAAAATGGAGCTGAATACCATCAGAGATGCATTTGATCGAGTTGCTAAGAAGCAAAAGTTGTCTACTTCCAAATCCCTGGAAGTAATAGACCAAATTGGTCATGAAATTGAACAGGCGCTGGCAAATATCCACTCCATTCAAGGCTCCACCTCTCCAGCTGATCAGAAATTCATTCTCATGGAACTTAAAACCAAGCTGAATGCGATTGCCCCGCACAACCAGCTAGAGGGATCCCAGAAGGAGCTAAACACAAACCTAAGCAAGTACCAGAAAATCCTTGATAAATATTTCAACCCTGACATTTCCAAAGCATACAGAAATGTTGACTACGACCCTCACATATTGAACCATATCATAGTAAGCCATTTTTACCGAGTGGGTTTGTTTGATGTCGCGGACTGCTTAATAACTGAGGCTGCAGAACCAGAGGCTGTTTCCATCAAATCACGATTTCTAGAGTTGCATAAAATATTGAAAGCTATGAGGGCTAGAGACCTTGAGCCTGCTCTCTACTGGGCCTCCACCAACCGCGAATGCCTCGACGAGATCGGTTCAAATCTAGAACTGAAACTTCACAGGCTACAATATGTGGAGATTTTGCAGAGTGGGACACAAGCAGATGCGCTGAATTACGCCCGGAACCACCTTTCTCCTTTCGCTTCCCTTCACATGGACGAAATCCAGAAGCTCGTGGGTTGCCTTTTATGGGTAGGAAAGCTAGACAAATGCCCTTATTCGGAGTTATTCTCAGAAAACCATTGGGAGAAGTTGGCGGAAGAGTTGACTCGGCAGTTCTGCAGTTTCTTGGGGCAGTCCTATGAGAGCCCATTGAGTGTTGCAGTAGCCGCTGGAGTGGAAGGATTGCCAACGTTATTAAAGCTGGCGAATGTCATGGCTGTTAAGAAGCAGGAGTGGTTGGCAATGAAACAACTGCCGGTGCCTGTGGATTTGGGTAAGGAGTTTCAGTTCCATTCTATATTTGTGTGTCCAGTTAGTAGGGAACAAGGGAGTGAGGAGAATCCGCCTATGCTATTACCCTGCGGTCATGTTTTATGCAAGCAGTCTATTATGAAACTTTCCAAAAGCAGCACACGGACATTTAAGTGTCCGTATTGTCCCCATGAGGTTTCAGTTGCACAGTGCAGGCAGCTTTATGTCTGATGCTCGCTCTCTCTCTCTCAGTCTGTGACTGAATATCTGGGTGTAGTGGTATATTGAGGGTTCCGAAAATGGAAATACTCTCTGAATTCTTCTTCACGTTATATTGAATAGAATAAAGGAGCAAAGTTGTTTCTTGAGAACCATGTATAAAGCTGTGGTGTTGTGAAAAATTGGAAGATCTTATTTGATTTGAGAACTTGGTTATTTCTTGTATGGAGTAAGGTAAGGAGGTATAGCCACAGCTATGGTTTAGGTTTTCACTTTTCGGACTCTTGAAAGACGGCAGCTTCCCCTTTTGGGTAGAAGATGGCTTTGCCACAGATTGATACATATGGAACATAATTCATTAGTGAGACTAATTGTTTGGGGATGTATAATCCTATCAGACTAAAAGTGAGGATAAGTTTTACGCTTAACCTTATTCGGAATTAGCTCTGATGACATAATGGAATCCCATCGGACTGCCAATGACGAGATTCGATACTACCACATTCTGCAGTGCATTGTTTATCACGTGTTTTATGGGGTGCAAATGTTAGGAATGCGGTTGCCCATTGTTTGGAATCAATCAAATGTCCAAATCCCACCAATCAAGCTGGCCCATACTTCTTATAGCTTATTTGTCTTTGACCTTGAGAAATTGTACACCTACGACCTTTAGTATTACTTCTGCAGTCTGTTTATTAGCATGTCAAGACCTGGAAAGGTGTAGTAGCTTGCGCAACAATTGGTATGGTATATAATAGCTTGTGCAACAATTGGGAAGGTGTAGTAGAGTTGATGATTTTGATCAGCAGCAGGCATTGTTACTATGTGCTCTGAATGATATATATAATAGTATGAACGGATCTTATATCACTGGATTTTACTTCTTGCCCCCAAGAATGGGTAAAGAAATGACTCTTCAAGAAATACTTACACGAAGTACATTGCCAGCTTCAGACGTGTTCAATTTAGACTTTTTCTACAAAGAAGCCAAATTCGATATGGCTTTTAGCACAGAACATGAGTTGAGCTCTACTAGGTTGGGTTGACTTGTTTTAATCCTGCTTACACTTTGCTGCAGAACAGAATCCTCGTTGAGCCTGAGGCCCTAATGAAGAGAAGATATTTTTGCACCGCAAACATATCTTTAATAACACAAAACCAACAAGAATTTATTTGTTCTTCAGGCAACCGTATGCCATTTGTCATGAAAAGAGACTCATTCGTATGTGTAGGATGTGATGTAATGATGACATCCGAAAGTTGCCTAAAATTCAAAAACCACATAATTCAACTCCATAGCTATTCTGTTATCAGCCAAATATGGATTGTAGCCACATTGGTTGATGTCCTACGCCGTTCCGTTCTGCCACCAAATAGACATTAACCAACCCCCTGGAGCAAACTTCAAATCAACGGAGAAATGTCACTGTTGCAATGTCTCAGTAGACTGCCAACCGAATCCTCATCTTGCTCACTGCTCGGGAATTTTGTTTCGCCTGATCTGCCCGAATTGCGAAATGGAAAATCCCCGATCGAATTTATGAAACTGATGAATTTTGCTTAACAAAAATTCCCCAATATGCATTTCAAAGACATCACCCGGTCTCTAGCCTTCGACGGATTAATAGTGACAGAATATCGACCCATGTGTCCGGGACACCCGGTAGGCACCAGTGCATGCAGTCCTGACCCCAGATTGCCACTGCATCCTTCTTTCCCAACCAAATTGCTGGGTGGGCATCTGCTCTAAACTCACTCAAATGAGTGAAATCAAGTAATTGAATATCAGTGCCTTGCAAAACCTCTCCAATAAGTTCATTCAGTTGTCTTGCTTCTTTGTTTACTCCATTGTTGCTCGGATCAAACCACAAGTCAAGCTGTCAAGGTACAAGAGTTAAATTGCCGCATAAAAACAACACTTCTGAAGAAAACATTTCAAGTTTTGGGGAAAATTATAAAGGAAAATGGTGTCTGGTTCAGCCTCATGCTCAGGTAGGTACCAGACTGAAATTTTCAGTAAGTTACAATATTTTGGAGCCCAATGTGGTGGTCATTGCCTAGTTGAGATAGTCGCCTATTTGGTTGCATTTTTGAGAATCTGTTTTGTAAATTGTGTATAGAAATCTTTCTTCGATTATCATTTTCATATCTTGTTCTGTTTTGGAGCGGAATGCTTTTCGAGAATGGGAAAATAACTTTCTATTTGCCTAAAATTATGTTCTCTCTCAAGAACTAATTCTCAGAAAACGTTTTCAAAACCACCACCAAACATGCTTTCTATGCTGTTCGAGAAGATACTAATTTTCAAATTTACTTTCTTGGTCGCCTGAGTTCCCCCTAAGGCACGGAAAGATACACTGGCTGTGAGATATCCCATTTGCAAGTCCAAGAAAATCCTTTTTGAAAAAGACCGGACTTCAATTTCCATCAACAAAAGAAACTTGGTGATAGTAGCTGAGAAGCAATTATCAGTCCAAACCTGGAGTTCCTCAAGGGGCTCATTGAACAAGCAACTACCATTTTGATTCCACTCCCCACCATGAAAGTGCCTTGGGGATTGCAAGCGCCAGAACTTGACGGTCTTTCTCGGAAATGCTTTTTGGATATAAGGAACCATATTCTCAAGGACAGCTTTAAGTCCATCCCGCATCTGAAGGGGTGGAACTATGGGTCGCCCGGCGTTATAGAAAACAAGAGGTGTCTCTTTAGGGAACTTGTCATAACCCCACCTGGTACCCAAAAAAAGTAGGCAAGTAAATTCTCAATTTATTTATACTCTTAATATGGTTCAGACGTCATCAAACTTAGGAAAGATGCCACATTATGGAGACTATTGGACCAGCTAGCATTCGAAAGTGTGAGAATATTAGCAAGATACTATGTGCCGGATATGCATATGAACTAGCTAATAAAAAGATTTCTTCCCGATTCCTTTAAGTTTTGCTGATTAACAATGAGTCACGAGACTCTGAACAAGCAATGATCCAACAGTTTTTGTTCTGGAAACACATTTAACATGAAGCTCATCAAGGGAACAGATTCCCTCTACTATCAATTGTTACACTGTTGCGAGGCATCAAACTGAATATAAAAGCAAATAATTTCCTACATATGTTGCTTGGAACGCGGGTTGCAGCGCTACGAGGAACCAATAAGGGAATGAGAACAAACAAGAACGGAACTGGATAGGCCACATTCCTAAAATATGATAGAACGATAGGCATAGGCTTCTATAGATTACCAAATAGAATGTTCTTCTTTCCAACAATAAACATCCAATAAGATACAACAATACTTTTCCAATTATACATTTAAAACACCTTGCAAGGAGCATAAGGACCAATTCTCCAACACATCCTCTTGCCAAAACACCAATTCTTTCTAGACTATTAGTTATCAGTCTTGATTTCTTGCAAAAACTCTGCCGATTGCTTTGGATTGTTAATTTCACCATTTTGGAACGACTTTATCACATTTCCGAAAGTGTGTTTCAAAACTTAATTCTCAAGAGCATTAGTGCTCCCTGGTAACACAGTAAGTCCATAAATGAATGGCAGGCAACCCCTAGACCCCAATCTCCAAGCACTATCACCATCCCATATAATGGGACCCTACTTATGCTAGTGTTCATACCATACAGTCTTCAGCATATTAGTTCTACTATTCTACTTTTGATAAAAAAAAAAAAAGAGAAACGGGAAATTACCAATGGCCAGTATTAAAAACAAGGACGTCGTAGAAGTCGGTGATGTCAGCCCAGTCATCAGCCGGAATATCAACATCTACACGATATATTCCCTTGACCCCGTTGTGATTAGATACCTTTGACTGTGTTGGCTGCCACCTTATTAGATCAGTCATGAGCATGTTAGGTTGCTACAGAAAAAATTAGACAACAAAATCAACTAATTACAATATTCAAACAGAGGTTATTAAGCAATCAATTTAAAAGGCAAAGCATGACTAAATGAAAAAACGAAGTATTCCAAGTTCAAACTTATTATTGTATCTGCTCCAAACCATCTAAATAGAATACTGTTCCATGTATTCATAGTCTCAGAAAACATTGCTAGTAGATCATTATGTTTAGTAACTTGAGTTAGAGAATCAGGGGTACCCAGGGGTGGCACTTAATTACTTACTAGGAAAAATAGGTGCTCGGTGGTTGATAACTGATAAGTAACCGATGACTTTGTCCAAACAGATTCATGAACAGTGCAACATACTAAATATTTTCCATGCCGACGAACAACTAGAATCTTTTTTCAAAACAAATAGCACAAGACCAAATACTAAACAAAACTCCAACAAAACAAAGATGACTAACGAATAACGATACGAAAAGGAGTTCCATCACTACCATAAAGTTCACACATAAACTAGTGCTTATATCCCACAGCATCAATTCAGAACCAGTTAGACAATTTTGCCTCCACATTAGAACAATTCAATAATGAGAAGTGAAATAGCAATGCAATAAAATGACACTCAGCATACATCACATAAACGTTTAAAACAAAGTTTCACCAAGGCACATCAGATGAAGATACAATTCATCATCCGTGAATTAGCATATGCAGTACACAAGACATTCCAAGAAAAATCCCGATTTCCTTACTCGTATTTCGCAAGCAACACGGCGCGATGGTATGCCACCGTAACATTGAACCGGGGAAAATAACCCCCCTTCCAAGCCCCCTTCCTCTTCCACTTCTTCGCACCCAAATCAGCACCCCTAAGCACACAAAGAAACGCCACCAAGAAATTCTCATTCAACGAGTCCCCAACGAACCCAATCCTCTTACCCCTCATCAAACCCAGAAACCCTAGCGCATCAACCCGCGGCAAATCGCACTTTTCGGGGACCCATTTCCACGAATTGATCCGACCCATGTTCTCTCTCCCGTTCCTCAGGCAGTTCCAGGCGTTCCTTTGGAAAGGGCAGGTGTCGTCGTACGTGGGTTTTCGATTTGGGTCGGTTTCCCAGCGGCCGTTGAAGAGGTTGCAGGGGGAGGGGATTGGGTGGTTGGAGGGTTGGGGTTTGGGTAGAGGAGGGGAGAGGAGAGGGAGGAGGGTGGAGTAGAGGAAGATAAGGAGGCATGTCGGGATGAGGAGGAATTTGAAGAGAGGTGGTGTGAATTTGGGAGCCATTGTTGGTTAATGTTCCATTGTTATGTGGGAGTGAGAGAGATCTGTAGTAGTGGAAGTGGAGGAACTTCTGGTTTGGCCGATACCGGCAGCCGTGTTGTCGGGAATATTGCAGAGCAATGTATTACCTCCGAGAGATGCTTATTCTTTTCTCTTTTTTTTTGTCATAGTTACGTTCGAGAGAGTCTGTTCATGGTCCTGAATCCCATCTTTACCACTCGCACATTCTTATCCGTCCGTTTTAACAATTAATAGTCTGAATTTTTAAAAAAACTCTTCTAGCGAATATTTTTTTTTAAAATTCAAGACCGTCCAAAACACTTCTAGATGTTAGCTCCATAGAAAATTTTGTAAATAAGTTTTTTTTTTGTCAATAAATAAGTTTTTCTCATTAACTCAAAAAATACTGCCAAAACTATTGATGATGATTAGGCAGTACAAAAAGAATTTAATGTATCTCAAATGGCATAATCAAAATTGAATAATTTGAACTTGTCACTTTATCTTTTGGTTATCCATTTAAGGGGTTGCTAAAATTAACAATATGAAGTCCCATAATAATTCATAATCAAAAATTCATTTTTAGTAGGGAGGAATAGAGAAAGTTGGGAATAAATGTAATTAGATACGTCTATTGATAGGGATTAATAATTTTATTATCTTGAAAACTAATTACTGATATTGAAATCAATGGGATCTAAGACAAAATGACCCTCTAACTACCTTCTCCCAAATGGCTCATCTTTCTCGATTTTTTTTTTTTTGTGAGTATAGTTATTTTTTTAGTACAATGATCACGTATCTATATTTTTAAAAACAACCATAAAAAGATTAACTATGCACCTTTTGGGGTATTGGCTCAGCCCGTCAAAAAAATCAGCATGCCAACCTATAGGTTGTTGGTTTGAGTCAGAAGACATCCATTTATATTTTTAATGCCACATATTACGTCTATACGCCCATCAATAAATAATTATTGAACGTACTTCTTTACCTTTTGTGCAAAAAAAACATGTCTATACTTTTTTACGTAAATAAGAAGGTTACTTTTTAAATATGACATTTTTTCACTTATGCAAAAAAAGTGATCGTAAAAAGAAAAAATTGCACTCTACTTTTTCATGAAAATGTCCTAATGTTTCAAAATACACACAGTACAATTTTCAAATCAAAGCACAATAAAAGATGAATTTTAAAGTGCATTTGAAAAAAGGTGGGATGCGAAAGTTATTTTGAAAAGGGAAATGGTCATATACATTGTCTATATCTATACCAATAATGTGCCATATTCATTTTTGTACATATTAAACTGTTCTTCTATGATACTAGCAAGATCATGTAAACCTAGGACCACCCAATTGATATTGTTTCGTAATGGAAGCTAACGGAATTCTAACTGTAAAGGGGACATTGAAACTTGACCGATAGTGTGAGGGCTTGAAAAGTGAAATTAAAAGTATAAGGGACAAAGTGACACTAAGCGTAAAGTGCAGGGGTGAAAAGTGTACTTTATCCGCTTGTTTGGTTGGAAGAATAGGATTAAGTGGGATTATGGTCAAGAAATTAGGGGGCGACTATTCGCAGCCACGTATTTTCTCCCTTAGCCCACTACATTTCCGGTAAATAGTTGTTGAAAATCATATATAACATTTCGGTAAATAGCTGTTGAAAACAAGATTATATTTCGGTAACTACATGTCGAAAATATGTTCAATCTTCGGTAAACAACTGCCGAACATACATTTTCGGTAAATAGCTGTTGAAAAAAAGATTATATTTCGGTAATTGGATGCTGAAAATGTATTTCAATTTCGGTAACTAATTGTCGAGTATAGTTGGAAATTTTTAACGGGCTAAGGGAGAAAATACGGGGGCTGCGAATAGTCGCCCCCAGAAATTATTAGTGAGGAGACTAAATAGTCCAAGGTCTTTTTTTTTTAAATGGCAAAGAAAATTTTATTAATTTTTTAATAAGCTAATTATAAAGACTAAAAGGAACAAGGATTAACGGCATCACATCCCTAAACAAAGTCTAAGAACAATTATGTGCCAATCCAAGACCTAAAAGAGAGAAGAACCTAGATTGACAAGCTGCCAACCAAGGTAACACCAATTGGGCCGAAGCCCATACACCTAATGGGTTGGAACACCAAATGGGCCGAAGCCCTAAACAAAGCCCAACCTTAAAAAAAAAAACCAAGACTCCAAACCCAACCAACACCCCAGCTGTAACGCCCCGACTTTTCGGAAGCAAAATAAAATAATTTCTTTAAGAAAATTTGCTAAATAAACATAATTTTCCAAAATAAGGGTTCAACTATTACAATCTCAAGAAAATTTACTGATTCAAAATACATTAACTTCAGAGCCGACTCTAGGCTTGATACGGATCCCAAGCATACTCGATCTCTATTCCTGATATTCTTCCCGTGTCGAACTGCACCATCGTTGAATCCCCTTCATTGAATCCTGCACTCTCTGGCAAATTGATCGCCGAAGCAATCGATTTACCAGGATACAAACGTATCCGTGAGTGATAAATCACCCAGTAAAATAATCTAACCCAACCACCCCTCTTACTTTACAGCTAGCAATCAAGCAGGATAAACATGGTACGAAGAAATATAACAGAGGTATTTCATATCAATCAGTTTATTACTATTCATTAACCTGACGTGTAATCTAAGATCTCACCGCGAGATCTTTCCTCCCTCAACCGCTAGCCATGCTCATTCCCATGAGTTCACTTCCCTTTGCTGTCGCAGATACACCTAAGTTATATACCGAGTGTGCACCCCCAATAACTACAACAAGGGGAAAGCTTATCATGCCTGCATCACAACTAGGGTTCGCCTATCTTATAAACCATATCACAAACCATTTCTCAATCATCACTGGACACCCGCCAGTCTATCAATTCATCACTGGACACCCGCCAGTTTATCAATTCATCACTGGACACCCGCCAGTTTCAATCTCATCACATCTCAACATCACGCCTGCAGGCAATCTAAAACCAACAAAACTTTCCAATTCATCCATTACCTAGCATCGTCTAGGTGATTTCTATTTCGCATACCACCCCATGTCTCTAGGGTCCAATCTAACATATCAATCAAAGGTTGGAATAATAGACAAGCAATCAGAATAATAATTGAAATAAACAATAAGCATAAAATCACATAACCTTTTATGAATGGGCCGTTGCCCTTAATCTTATATGACCAAGAATCCAAAATTTGATACAATAAGTTTTATAAAATAAAAATAATAATTCTAGGCTTGTATTAATTTTATTTAAGAATTTAGATTGATTAATAATCATAATAATTAAAATAGATAAGAATATTAGGATAATTAACATTTTGGGCCGAAACATGAGCTTAAACTTCAGGGGTAAACTTTAATAGGTTAACAATGCATGAGGGCTGAAATACTTTATTTTAATAGTTAAAGGGGAAAACTGTAATTTAGGTTTCTTTTTGGGAGCGACTATTCGCAGCCTCGTTTTTTCTCCCATAGCCCTTTAAAAATTGCCAACTAATTACAACATGACCCCCTAATGCAAAGTGACCTACTTACCCTTATACTTATACGTGAAATGACCTATATGCCCCAAAGACCAAAACCCCTAAATTATCCACTTCCCCCTTCCCCTCAAAATCATCATTCACGTTTTCCCCCTTCCCCCTCAAAATCATCATCCACGTTTTAAAAGAAAAAAACACAGGTGTTCTTGTTCTTCATCTGTGAACTATATAACTGTTCATCTTCTTCTCTTCTCCTCTCTCTTCATCATTTTCTTTTCTCCTCTCTCTCAAATCTTCCAATGGAGGATAATGTATCAATGAAAGGATCAAGTCCTTCCATTGATCCATTTTTTGACCCACTTGTAGGTTTAGATTTTGAAATTGAATCAAATTCTATTTACAATGCGATGGCAGAGGAGAAGAAAGATACTGTGATGGACCTTGTATGTTGGAAGCCGCGTGAGGAGGTAAGTTTTTCCATTTACAATGCCTCTGTTTTGTTGTTGTGGCGTGTGGGTTTTGTAAACCCAGTTTTTCGAGGGTTTTGTCGATTTCTGGTTCGAACAGAATGAACAGAATAAAGTAGGTAATTTCGGTAGCTAACCACTGTAAAATATTACCATACTCGACAGTTAGTTACCGAAATTTAGATACATTTTCAGCATTCAATTACCGAAATATAATCTTATTTGCAACAGATATTTACCGAAATGTATGTATGATTTTCCCTATATATATAGTTCGACAGTTGTTTACTGAAGTATGAATATATTTTCGACGTGTAGTTACCGAAATATAAGTATTGTTTCAACAGCTATTCACCGAAAATAGTGGTTCAGCAGTTTTTTACCGAAGTCTGAACATATTTTCGACGTGTAGTTACCGAAATATAATCTTCTTTTCAACAGCTATTTACCGAAATGTATATATATGAATTTTGTAGTGGTTTCGGCAGTTGTTTACCGAAGTTTGAACATATTTTCGACGTGTAGTTACCAAAATATAATCTTGTTTTCAACAGCTATTTACCGAAATGTATGTATGATTCCCCTTTATAGATAGTTCGACAGTTGTTTACCGAAATTTGAACATATTTTCAACGTGTAGTTACCGAAATATAATTATTGTTTCAACAGCTATTTACCGAAATGTATATATGAATTTTGTATATAGTGGTTCGGCAGTTGTTTACCGAAATTTGAACATATTTTCGACGTGTAGTTACCAAAATATATTATTTTTTTCGACAGTTGATACTTATGTTACCGAAATTGATACTTATGTTACCGAATTCATTTTCGACAGAAACAGATCCCAGAGAGGCCGAAAACTTGTTTTAATGGACTTTTGAATTTTTAATACTTTCTTCAGGGTGATGTTTCAACGCACGGCAGCCACATAGGTCCAGTGACCGCACAGGAGTTTACGACAGAGAATGTGAGTGCGCACGGCAGCCACATAGGTCCACTAGTGTGGCTGGACCTATATGATTTCACACGGGAGTTTACAACGGAGAATGTGAGTGTTTTCAAACAGGTGGATGATTCCAATGGTTCTTTTGATTTTGTTTGTTTAGTGCTATTAAATGTTTTTGTTCAATCATGTTTGTAGGTTTTTCCATCTGAAGATATGTTGAGAGATTGGATAACATCTACCGGCAAGGAAAATGGGTTTGTAATTATCATAAAGTCGTCAAAGAGAATGGCAAAGAACCGAAGGCCAAGGATGCGGTTTGCATGTGAACGGGGTGGAAAGTATAGAAGATATGAAGGCAATTATCTTGAAGATGATCAAAAGCACCAACCAGTTCAATAAATCTTTTAATGTGATTAAGATGTGGATCAAAGACTAAAGTTGGAAGAGAGAAAATTAATTCTCATGAGTATAGTTGATTATCAAAGACAATACACCAATTAGGGCTGCCCACACCTTGCTCAAACTCTCTAAGGCTTGCTTGCAATTTCGAAGTTCGCAAAAATAAATGAAACATTAATGAGAATCAAAGACTAGCGCACAAGTCCGTCAAACTCTATTTTCAAAAGGCAAGTAGTTCATCCTATAGAATCTCTATCTTACAAATTTGGGTCCTGTTGGATGTTGCAAAAAGCCCACTTTTGAGAGCAACTTTAATCCTGAAGGGGAAACATTCGGTGATACTATATCCAAACGTCAATGTACAATATTGAATAAATGTTCATTACATTAGTTTGGAAAAAAAATTCCCAACACAAGCTACATAAAAGAGTCTAACTAATTAGACTCATTGAAAAAAAAAAACTAATCTAATTCCCCCTTTCTGAAAATGTAATCATGTACTAGGCCAACAATCTCATGCCGCGGATTTTCTTTACTTGAAGCGTACTTCTTTGCCGAGCTTATACCCTTTCTGCTCCCAAAGCCATCCACATACCTGTAAATATAAAATTATTGAAAGTATAATTATTGAAAGGAACACAACATATTAGAAATACGATTAACTGCAAACCAAACGCTATATATTCACCATAATAGATAGCATTTTCAAATGCATGCTATAACTCTACGCTGTGTGTCAAACACAGATGCGCCGACCTCTAGGAGTGTCGGCGCTTCATATGGTGACATACTTTAGTCACCAAGTTTTGATCCATGTTTCGAAATCAATAATAACTAAGTGTTATGGTGCCACACTGCCACCAACAAACAGAAGCATATACGGCCAACCAGTACATATTTTTCTTGTAATGATTGTTAACAGAAAAGAATTAATACATAATCATTCAAGCTCCCAAGGGTCACTGCACAAAATAGAAACTATACCATCGTATCACGTAAGAAGATCAACAATTCAACTTACAAAAATAGCAGCAGTAGCTTCATTAAAAAATCAACTTACAATAAAGTTTCAGCAATATCAAATCATCCCACATAGCTCTCAACATCCTAGACTAAAGTTTCAGCAATTGAACACCTTATTCAGAAAATAAAATTCAGTTTTACACGTTTAATCACCAAATTTCAGAACCTAAATCAGAGTTCCAACACATATATACAGTTTTCTGTTCTAATAATACAATTCCTACGTTGACCTAGCTGATTTCAGCCCTTAAACTTCATTTCTAGAAGCTGTTTTAATAGTTTCAGCAATCCATATTCATTAAACAGCA
The DNA here is from genome assembly GCA_020567845.1 of Rhododendron henanense subsp. lingbaoense. Taxonomy (NCBI): domain Eukaryota; kingdom Viridiplantae; phylum Streptophyta; class Magnoliopsida; order Ericales; family Ericaceae; genus Rhododendron; species Rhododendron henanense. The sequence goes on from CM036318.1 coordinate 14,718,139, forward strand.
AATAGAATCACAGTTTTTTGCATTCAAAGTGAGGTTCTCTTATTGGGAATATAGATATCATCCACATGACCAAAACCCCTAAAAAGTTGGTATAACCACACCTTGTCTATTTCTTTTGGCAAATTATCAACAAAAACAGTATAAATAATCTTCTTACCACCCCCATTACTGACACCCTTACAATTATCCATCACTGCCCAAACAACAGATAAACCATCAACTAAATCTTCAAAACAATACAACAAAACCAAGCTAAACCCCAACAGCAGCCAACAGCAAATTAAATGATCAGCAAGCAAGCACAGTTCGACACCCATAAACAAAACACCCACCTTTTCAAAAAAAAAAAAAAAAACACACCCACAAACAGTTCGAACAACTACCTTGAACAAAGTGGGCATCAGCGGTCGAAGAGAAAAACGGCTGAAAAAAAGCGGCAACGGCAGAACAAGGGCTAGCAAGATCTAAACAGGCAACAGGATCACTGCCTAGGGTTGTGATTGAGGGTTATGAATGTTGATCGGTGGCTAGGGTTCTGATTGAGGGTTTTGAGGGGTCAGGGGTGCGCGATTTGGGTTTTCGAAGACTGTTAGGGTTACGATTAGGAGATTTGGTGGCTGTTGGAGCTCCGATTTGATGGTTGAAGTGCGTGGTTAGGGTTAGATCAAAGGTAGAAGGTATGGATTTCGATGGTGTGTGGGTTTCGGGATAAAGAAGAGAGATGCAGAAGAGAGGTAGAGAAAAGAGGCGGGGGAAGTGGGGCGGCACCTGATGTGGTGGTGTGGCGGTGGTGCGGCGGCAGGAGAGGCGGTGCTGCGGTGGTGGCTATGGAGGTGGAGGAGGTGGGAGGCGGAAATGGCGTGGGAGTGGTCTGCCGACGTAAATGGGGTGGGGGGACCAGGGGTGGGGAGTTTAGGGTTTTGAAGGGGGATTGGGTTTAAAGTGTAATTTTTTAGAGAAAGGGTATATTTGGAAGATCAGGGACATTTATTGGGCTCCCTGGAGAAAATTTCCTGTTTTAAAAGGATTGTATGGAGTAAGGGGCTATGGGAGAAAAAACAGGGTTGCGAATAGTCGCTCCCTTCTTTTTAAAAAAAAAAAAAACCAACCGGCATGAACAGTACCCAAAAAACGTGAACAGTAGCCACGCGAATGAACAGTGACTTTTTCGAAAAAACTGGGTTCGTTCATTCGACTCTAATTTCGATTCTTTCTGATTTTAATCATAAAAACTAACATCTTAGCACATTAATATACTTAGGGAGAGATAGGGTTAGCAATTAATCTACCTTGAATTCGGTCAGAAATCACGGTAAACGGTTTCGGTGGGTTTCGGCAATCGGAGAAGACAACCGGAATCGGTGGACTTCGGAACCGACTTTGGACGAGTGGTGGATGTTTCTGGGATATTTGGGAGCTCAATGAATGACGTGTGAACCGAATTTGTGTTTGGTTGAATGCAAAACAAAAACCCACCTCACTTTCTCTCTCTAGACCTCCATGAGAGGAACTCAAATTTTCTCTCCATGTTTCTTGTGTGCAGCGGAGGTCCGTGTGTGTGGGCTGTAATTTTCGGATAGAAAGAGAGGGCTATTAATAGAGGGGAGGGGGATGCCGTGGGGTTCAAGAATGGAGGGAATGGGAGATGTTTGTTCTAGGGGGATGTCTTGCAGCTGTAACTAGCTGATTTTCAGGGGATAATTATGGCAGAGGATAAGGTGGCACCGGTTGTGATGATAAGGGAGGTGTTGAGGTTCGGTTGAACTTGGAATGAACGAATCGGGCTTCGTTTGAGGGTCAAGGAGGAAGTAGAGACTGAGTAGGAGTAGGAGAGGGAGAGATGGAAGAGTTTTAATCATGCATGCAATTAAAAAATAAATAAAAGAGATAAATAAGATAATATACTTATTTTTTTTGTATTTATCTATTAAGGAAAAATAATAATAATTAAGACCTAATAATATTAATGCTATTATTAAGAAAAAAAATTGGGTTGAAAATCCGGGTCGTTACACCAGCGCTGCCGCCCCGCATCCACACCGCCAGCCGATTTCCTCCATAGCCACCAACCAAACCCACACCAGCAGGAGCCACCGAGCCACCCTTCCAAACGCAATCCAACCCTCCAAAGTAGGCAGCTCAGCTACTGTGTTCCACCATCTGCAGCCACTCCGGACTGCTACACCACAAGTAGCCTCATTTAAAAGGACGAAGCCAACAGACGGCGCATGTTGCAGAAAACGAAACACAAGTAGCGGACTAGAACCACATGCTATTAGGCAAAGACCGAAATCACCGATTAGTGAATCCGACGGGATCTCGTGACAACACCCACTTGAAACTCCACCCCCACAAAATCCACAACGCCGTTAGGCAAGTAACTGGAGATGCCCATTAGAGAATCTAGTAGGATCTCGCCGAAAAGTAGGTAAAGAATGAGAAAGGAAAAACCAAAACAAAAGGGTTGTGGAATAGAAAGGGGAAGCGAGGGGGAGAGAGAGAAGGAGATGCCCAGAGGGAGGGAAAGATGAGGCACCCACCAGTGAAACCCTAGCTGGTAAAAATCAAGAAAGAGGGGGGAGATGGTTTTTATAGAGAAGGGATGGAAAGGAGAGAAATCATTCACCTTGTTCTTTTGTGTGCTATTGTGCATGGGATTACATAAGAGACAAGTCTTATCCTAGCTATCCCATGTTTGTTGGAAGACCTTCGAACAAGGATTAATGGCTTAATTTACTATCTTGTCCCTATTGCAATTGGTAATCCCAGTTATATTTCTTCAGCATAAAAAAATGCAAACCATCAAAACATGTGGGCACACGCCTCGAAAATCAATCGCGATAAGCGGGTACGTCCCTTTTTAAAGCGCGACGAAATGCTCAATTCAGAATTGCCACTTGGGTTTGAAGATCCGCCACCCAAGGAACCGAACTTGAAATGTCTGCCACATTGTTTGATTTGAAAAAGGCTTGTAGACTGGTCCGTCATCACCTTCATATCTTAGGTTCAGGAGCCAGGTGTTTGCTCCATAATTTGTGATTTCTTTTTCCCCGTCGATTGGGTGACACGTGGCAAGGGCATTGTGGGAAAATTAAAAAAAAAAGACTTTGATTCACCATAATTAGGTTAGTTTGAGTTAAAAGAGTGGGCTAAATATGAATATAGCTATGAAAAGCTATTATAATTATTTACCCGTCGAGCAACTAACATGTGGTATGTTTCCCTTATTAATTTGATATTTTCTGGTTCGTTTTCTCCGTCGATCACGTAACAGGTGTCAGGAGGAAAGGTATTCAGGTTACCCATGATCAAAGTGGCAGTTCTCATAAGCAAGGGGGGTAGTTTTCCAAACATGAATGCCCCATTTTATGTGGAAGTTAACTGCCAGAATTTGGAAAAGGACTCAACTGCCACCATGGTGGGAAGATTCAAATTCAAATGTAAGGAGGCCTATTTAAACATAAACTAGTAACAGTTTTCGGGACACACACAAACAACACCATCAGGCCTTTATCTTTTCTTTTCTAGGAGTAGTTTTAACTTGTAATTGTTCACTCGATAATCTTTATCGATTGTTCTTCTACTTTGAAGTTTAATAAAGTCCGTTTTTATTACTCTTCTTCCATAATCCATCCACTTCATTGTTTGCTTCCAAAGAAGTCCTGAAACACGGCAAGGAACCAAACTCCACCTTTCACAACCACATTCCAGCAATTCAAAGCACAATTCCCCGTCGATTCTCCTGTCGATCCCCGTCGATTGGATCAATCCAGGAAATTTAGTAACACCAAGTTACGAGAGGGGAATGGTTTTAAGGCATCCCTCTCGCCCAATCTGGAGATCGGTCTCTACTCGGGCATTTGTAAAACATTTGCGGTTCTTTCTCATTAATTAATTTGAAGCCAATTAGGGCGGGGGAACAGTTTAAGGGGATTAAAACTGTAATAAGTTTGCAGGATGTGATAGATGGCATGCTCGCTTATTGAAACAGATAAAATAGGATGAAAACAGACTCCTGTGGGAGTTTAAATAGACTGGAAGGCCATTGTTTTGGAGTGTCAGGCGCAGGAAGAAACCAGCATGCACTGATCAAATCACTGCATGTTTATCTAACCTGCGCGCGCCACACCGAGACTTGCGGGCGCCAGTATATTCAATGGGCTCAAAGGCCACCAAAAGAATAAAACACCCCATAAACAATGTGGGGATAAAACAGAGGCCAAAGCCTAGTTACCCATGCAAAGGCTAGCCACTGGTCGAGACTAGACCTGTGCATGCGGGTAAACCACTGTTGCACGCAGGTTTGAGTCAACAAACCAATGCTTGGTTCTACATGTTTCTGGGTTCTGGGACATGTCCAGAAAGGCCCTAGGGGTATTCCATTGTAGCAGGTACAAGTATTGAAATAAAACTAGCAGTTCTAGCCAAGGAAATCAGTAAATTGGTTTTTAGCATGCTTGCAGTGATGTATATGCAAAGGAGAACACGAAATAATAGGGTTCCAGTCCCCGCGCAAGATCTGCGCGCGCAGCCACAGAGTGGTGCACGCGAACTATGGACCGGCGCGTGCTAGTCACCTGCAACACAGTTTTTTGAAACCTTGCAAGCTTTAGGGCCATGACTTGATATTGATTACTAACCTTGGCCTTGCCAGCCCCCCTCAGGGATTAGAACAGAATGCAGTTCAAAGGTGTTATACCTTTGGTTTTTGGGTTTGAAAGAGTGATTGAGCTTTGAATGGATGGGTTGGTTGGATGGTGCTTGGAGGATGGTTGTGTGTTAAAGGATGAAGAACAAGTGTTGTGTTCTTGAATGCCCTTGTATCTCTTTAGTTTTGCTTTGAACAAAGAGAGGTTCAAAGTCGGTAACCAAATGTTATAACCTTGTATCTCTTTTATAAAGATCAATGAAGGGGGGAGTATATATAGGGCAATGGGATGAGAGAGAGGAGTTCAGCCAGTCAAATGGGCTGGCCTTGCTTCCCTCTCATTGGATGAGAGGGAAAAAGTGAGGGGATGGGTGTAAGAGATGTTCCCTGGCGAAGACTGCTTTTTCAACGGATTGGAAGGTTCCCAAGTGTTGTACTCCCATAATCATGGCTTCTGCATGCTGAATAAAGCAAGTTTGACCAGAGCTCTGACCAGCGCGTGCGAGTTCTAAACTAGCACGCACAGGTCGACGAGAAGGTTTGACTAGCGCGCGTGAGTTAAAGACCTGCTCGCGCCAGTCAAAGCTACCCTGCCCTGGTCAATGGTTTGGTTTGACCAACACTTGACACTTTGACCAGTGCGCACTAGGTCTGAACCAACGCGCGACAGTAGGGTACAGGTTAGGTTTGGTTAGGGTTAAAAGGGAATCAAATACTCAAAGCTCAACCACTCAACATTCCCGGGGTGTTCTTGATTTGTTTCAACATTGGGGAATCAAAAACTGAAAGTAAACTAACCTGGAACCCAGATTGGGGTGTCTACAAAATCATAAAATTCTGCAAACCATTAACCTCAACTCCAATCAACTGGTGAATAACAATCCTAGATACACGCATTGTAGAGAGTGAAGTGAAAGTTTTATTTTAATTATTGAAAAGTTTATTAATTGGCTAATTATGAGAATATGGTTTGTTTGGTGGATATTTGAATTAGGGAGTGAAGTGAAAGAATAGAAGAACGAAGGGAGAATGTGTGATTAAGTGATTTGGTGGTATATAAGGTGTGTGTGCATTGTAGGGGATATTTTTATCTCCCATTCACTCCCTCTCTCATCCGGCTCCCTCTCCTCTCCACCGACATCTCTCTCTCTCCTCTCCTCCCACTCAAAAACCCACCAAAACCCCTCCAAGCTCTCAAGAACCCACCCTCATTTCACCTCCTCAACGCAACTCCGGGCTCGTATCGCGTTGGGTGAGGCTCGGGAGAAAGATCTCGGTTGATTTCCAAAGATTCGGAGCTAGGGCTCGTTCGAGTTTCTTGGGTCTCGTTCCTTGAATCGAGGTAGGGATCTCTTTACCCTCTTTATGTGTGAATGGGTTGATATAGCGTGAATTCGTGCCTATGTTTGTGTTGTTAGTATTGTTGTTAAAATCCCAGAAATCTGCAGAAAATCTGCTCGAGACCTCTCCGTATCGATACGGGATTTTTGCCGTATCGATACATTATTAAAACAGAATGGACTTTGCTGATTTGCATCCTGTATCGATACAGCTGTTTTGGCTGTATCGATACCAGATGCTTATGGGCAGTTTCTCAGCATTTGTTTCGTACTTCATTCCTTTGGCCCCTGATCACTTCCAAACCCTTTTGGACACCTCCAAACCTATTTCTAGCGTGCCTAAACGAATTCTTTTGGTTTACTTAAGTTATCATCGTCTCATTGGCTTTCCGTTGTATAAAAAGGGTAGTGTTTTACTAGACAAACTTAATCAAACGTATTTTTGGGATTAGTGGTACTTAAGAGTCTATGTGGCCGGAGGCGAGGCATGCTATAGGTACATTAGGTGCTATGACTAGACGTGGCGAATGGTAGGAAGAAAATGCGTATTATAGAGAGGTTATCGCGTATCGTAGGATATGAGGTATAACGTGGGGCGTTTGTTGATCAATAGGGGTATGTCTAGAGATCCGGGAGAGAGTAGGGTAACCTGTATCTTCATGCTTCGTCTCGTATGTTCATCCTAGGTTTCTTTGGCATTCGTTCTATAGGCTCATGTTTATAACCTAGCCGGTGGTGTGTCGTAGAGTTGTTATGGGTTCGGTACGAGGCGTAGGGCGTCGTAATAAGCTTAGAGGAATAACGTGAACTCAAGGCATTTATTATCATATAATAGAACATGGTTATTAGTTGTAATACCTTGAGTGACGATGAATGAAAGATTGTGACTTGGGAAAAGTGTTGTTATCCTATATTCGAATTGATAATGTATATGTGTTGTGTGAGTTGTGAATGTTGAATTGAGGGTCCTGCAACGCAAGGTGTGGTAATGCGGAGACTCTAGAGGGCCCGCAACGCAAGGTGTGGAAATGCGGAAACCCAGGTGAAGAGAATTCATTGTAACGCAAGGTGTGGTAATACAGTTGAATGTCTCATATGATGAATGAAGTCGTAATTGACTTATTGAAATTTAAGTTATTGTTTGGGCTATGAGCTGCTTGAGATTGTAACTGTTGAAAAGAGAGAATAAATAATAGATTCCACCAAAGTTTTTGAAAAGAAAGGAACTTGGTTTTGGAAAAAGGATTTTTATGCAAAATCCTCCGGTATTCCTGAGCGAATCAACGGTTCCGGTATTTGGGCACAAATCAACGGATTCCGGTATTCAAGAGAATCAACGGAGCTCGACCCGTGGAGGTCGAGAGTATTTTTTCAAAATTGTTTTGGAAATCAAACGGGAATGTTTTCTTTTTATGAAAAGAGGCTCGATGGCAATAGCATTGAATGATATGAGTTTTATGTTGCTTCGGGATGACGTACGAATGGTTAGGGATGTCTTGAGTAGTATAGGATCCCATTGTCGTAGCTTGTCGGTTCTTTATGGTGCCCCTATGTATCACTTGTTCGTTAGTGGAGATCGATCATTTTCATTGCACAAATCGTCACATTTTCATATAGCTTGTGTAAAGATTTTCCTACTGGGCTAGTGTAGCTCAACAAAATCCTTCTTCTCAGGTTCAAATGCGGGACAATAGATTGTATGCATCCGTGTGCTTGGACATGAAGACTTTTGGAAGCTAACTACATCTAGTCACTCACTTATCTTGTAATAGACTGGCTTTGATTAAGGTGGCTATGTAACCAATTTATTTTTCAATTCCTTTTGACTAAAAATTTGTATTATTCTGAACTGGTTGTGCTTGCAACTAAATTGAATCGGTCCGTAGTGCCAAGGTTGTATCTCTTTAAACTTGGGGATTTGTTGTAAATTAAACAGGTGGGAAGTCCATTTTGGGTACTATGTATTAGGGCTGCTCAAAAAATCCGGTGAACCGTGAAACCTGTCCGGACCGAACCGATCTGTACCTTTTGGATTTTGTTCGTGGATTAATGGTCCGGACACGGATTGAAAAATTAGAAAACCGTGACTCGCGGTTCAGTCCACGGATTTTCATTACAAAACCGTGGATTAGCCGAACCGAACCGTGAGTATTTATTTTATATAAATAATATATATAAATATATATGTGTATTTATATAATAAATTGTTAGTAATGTTAACACTTTTTTCTACCGATTTTAGTATTTTATCTTAATAATGGGATATAATGTAGATGTACATAAAATATAAGGAGTAAATTATAGTGTTTTTATATAAATAACGGGTAACCCTAGTTGAGTTTCACTAGTTCGTTTCTTTTTCATTTTTTTAATGTTATGTACTATAATGATACAATTCTACTAGTGTTTAGATTCTTTTGAATTTGATTTTTAAAATAGGTTTTTGGTAGTTTATGTAACAAGTATTTTCTGGTGGTGTTAAACTTAATTTTGAATGTAACATTCTTCCCTTTTAGTGTGGGATATATGCTTAAGCTTTATTTTTGTTAAAATCCGTGGACAAAACCGTAACCGATCCGCGAGTCACGGATCGGATTTTATTTTGTAAAAATCGAACCGTAGGACTTTTGGTCCGGACACGGATTTCATTTTATAAAAACCGTGACTAGCGGTTCGGTCCTCGGATTCCTAGAAATCCGAACCGAACCGGACCGCGAGCAGCCCTACTATGTATGATACGCGAGGTTCTTTACTTAAAATGTATTACTTATTTATGTTGAAAATCGAGGGCGTGACACGCATCTTCTATAATACAACCATATAATAATATGCATATAAGAGCAAGTCGAAGCGGGTGCTATAGTCATTTTCCATCCCCATTATAGAATTCTATGCTCCAATGGGGATGGAAAATGGCAAAGTTCCATATGTATGAAGATGTATATTTCCATCACCAAATAACAATAGCTATACTTGACACCTCAGCAAAATACTGTGAATTCACAAAAGATGATAAACAAACGGATGCTTCTATCAAGGCTCGATGGCAAATAAAACATTTTTTTTTTGAAAAGTTAATTTTTTTAAAGTCCTCGTTTGACGGACACGACAATTATTTTTTAACGGACGTAGTAGTTGAATTAGGGTTGAGAAAGTTGGAGAAAAATGAGGCGGATGAAAAGTTAGTTAATATTTAGAACTCTTTGATTGTATTTTAAAACTTACCGTCGTAGAGAAAAGAGTCCTATTTTACAACTAACTACTTTCTACTTAACTAATTTTCTTTCTACTAAGAGCAAATCCAATGGAGATGTAAAATACATCCGGATGGATAGTTATTTTAAATGAAAAAAGTGGTTAAAAGTTAGTTGGATGTAAAATAGAACCCACCCCTTCCAATGGTGAGATGTAAAATAGGGATGGATAATTAACTAACTTTTCCTCCACCTTATTTTTTCCGAACTTTCTCAACCCTAATTCAAGTAATACTTCCGTTAAAAAATAATTATGGTATCCGGTAATTGAGGACTTTAAAAAAAAATTTAATTCCGCAAATTTTTTTTTTTACTTTAGTCCAAAAATAGGAGTCATGGTCATCATTTAGCCCGAAGACCCGCGACCCGCCCGGCCCGAGCCCGTCCAACGGGTGGGCTAGCCCAGCCCAAAGTTTTTATGGGCCGGGGCTTGGGCCTATGAATTATTACTCAGCCCGCCTGTTGGCCCGGCCTGTGAACCCGCCCGCGAGACCTATCCACTGCAAGCCCGAAAATCTCCTTGTTTTTTGAAAAAAATAATTTATTGTTTTCAAGTTGTCTATCCATTTGGGACTAAGAAACCATCTTTGGGGAGTTTTAAAAACTGTCCATACACAAACAGTGTGTGCATGTAAAAAAAACCCCACTTTTGAGGCAATTTTTGAATTCTGGCCGTTGTGTGCTGGTCCTCCTAAATGCTGGCCCATCGACTCGCTCGATCCTCGGCCCGCCGGCCCGTTGATTGGGCTAAGCTCGTGGGTGGGCCTGGGCTTTAAGTTTTCAGAGATAGCCCGACTCGCAAAAAAAAAAAGCCTGCTAAGCCCATCTTGCGGGCGGGCTTGGGTAGTGATTTGGCGGGCTAAGCTGGCCCAGCCCGATGATGACCCTTAAATAGGAGCATTTGGACACCAACTCCCATCCACTTTAATTACACCATTTACGTCATCCATTTACTCCCATCAACTCTCAACCACATCATTTACTTTAGCCATTTACTCCCAACTACACAATTTACTTCAGTCATTTACTCTCATCCACTCTCAACTACACCATTACTTCAGCCATCTATATAAAGACCTATCCTCCCCATTATCCATTTTCACACTAAAACTATATAAAGCCTTCTCTTTAAAAAAAAAAAAATCATCATGAGCAATTTAACCCAAAGAATATTACTCAGAGAATTTGACGGATTTTCCTCCGATGACGAAGAGATTGCAATGGTGCAACTGATCATGGCCAGGAAGTGCCGAAAAATGCAAAGAAGATGCCAAAAAGGAGGTCATGTTGGTTCTACAAGTGGTCGACCTTAGATCCCCATGACAGAGTTGCTGCCGACCAATGAATCAATACTGATTACTTTTCTGAGTATCCTCTCTATGACGAAAAATTATTTCGCCAACGTTTTCGAATGAGTTGACCCTTATTTCACAAGATCTTGGGTCAACTCTAACAACATGACATGACGTTCGTCCAAATGAATGATGCAACGGGAGCTGCAAGTCTTTCTGGTATCTGTAGACACCCCAATTTGGACTTTTCAGATTAGTTTATTTTCGGTTTTTGATTCTCTGATGATGAAACGGATCAAGAACACACCGTGAATGATAATATGATTGAGTTTTGAGCATTAGATCCCCTTTTAAACCTAACCCAAAAAACCTAAGCCAGAACCCACTTGTACGCGTTGGTCCAAAACCAGCGCGCGCTGGTCCAAGTGCCACATGTTGGTCAATGGTCATCTTTGACCATTGACCAGGGTAGGGGCAGTTGGATCCGTGCGCGCAGGTCAACTAACAGCGCGTGCTGGTCAAACACCAGTCCCATCACCTTTTCCCAACCATGATCACAGGACTTTTGGGGCACCCTTGACCCTGTTTATTCATTTGAGGGGCGATCTTAGGGCAGAGGATGTCCCCTTACCCTCTCTCACACACATCCCATCACCTTTCTCTCTCATTAAGTCTTTCCCTCCAAGACAAACCAGTCATTACTTAACTAGTTACTCCTCTTTACCCCTACAAATACCCCCCATGCTCACCTTGCCAAAGGGTTCATCAAGTTACCAAGTTACAAAAATTTTCTAGCACAAAGTTCCATCCCTAACTCCTTGTTGCTCACTTTCTTGCATAAGAAAACCCTTGACAAGCACCACAACCATCCTCAAAGCATCATCCAACCAACCCATCCATTCAAAGCTCAATCACTCTTTCAAACCCAAAAAACCAAAGGTATCACACATTTGAATTGCATTCTATTCTGATCCCTAAGGGGGGTTGGCAGGATTAAGGCTGGTAATCAATACCAAATTCTAGCTCTAAAGCTAGCAAGGTTTCAAAAATCGTGTTGCAGGTGACCAACGTGTGCCGGTCTTCCGTACACGCGCCACTCTGTGGCAGCGCGCGCAGATCTTGCGGGGAGACTGAAGATCCTGTGTTTTATACTTTCAGTTGTATATAAATCACTGCAAGTATGATAAAAACCAGTTTACTGCTTTCCTTGGTTAAAATTGTTAGTTTTAGTTCAATATTCATACCTGCTGCAATGGAATACCCCTGGGCCTTTCTGGACAAGTCCCAGAACCCAGAAATATGTAAAATCAAGCACTGGTTCTAGGACTCAAACCTGCACGCAACAGTAAGTGACCTACGCATGCAGGTCCTGTCACGCCCCGCCCCGGAACGACACCCGAAGTGGGCCCGAACCGACACGACCACGTGGCATTCCACATAAAAGATCAACAACTAAACGACAAACCATACACGTAACAGAGTAAAACCCCAGCGGAAGACTTAACATTAATATAAACAAAGTGTCTACGATAATTACAAACTTGCATTGAACAAACGACACCCAACATATTTCCAAACTTGAAGTCAAAAGTACTTGACAACATTAGTCACAAAATGAGTTTAGCAAAAATTAGAGTTTGACCCATTACAACCAACTCGACTACAAACACTAACACTCGATACTAATCCAAGTGTCCCCAAAACGTCGATCGGTAGTGGACCAACTCTACGACCACCTGTGACCTGGCAATCCAAAAAGGAAAACCAGAGTGTGTGAGATATAGAATACATTCAATAACATACTACAATACCCGAAGGACATCTCACTTGAATGTAACTCACATAACTTAGCACGAGTATTCAATTTGAACAACACACATATAAATGCAACACATGCTGTGGCACGTCTGCCACAATCCCATATACCCCAGGAGTGGTGTCCCACACACCACGCTCCCACTACCATTAATTAGGCGGCATGGCTTACGACATGGTGTGCCTCACACACAAACCTTCGGCGGTATAATCAACACCCCACAAGTATGGATACCATTAGCTAAATTCCAAATAGCATGATACACAAACACCTCCATGCAATATACCATTGAACATATCCATATCAAACACACTCACCTTCGTGTCGACCGAAGTATGTCAAACTAAGGTTTCGGCACCTCCCGAAAGACCGGCTCTTTACCTATTTAAGCTTTAATTCAACCAACCCTAATCTCCCCTTTCTTCCTTCTTCCGTTGATCACTCTCTCTCTCTCTCTCTTTTTTCTTCTAACGTTGAAACAAAACTGATGGGTTATTTTCTTTTCTTTTTCTTTTTTTTTTGATAATAAACACACACACACATGGCACACATGCACAACCCTAGGGAAATTCACACATAAGCCCCCACGCTTCTAATGTATGCAATTTAACCCCGAGACGTATAATTCAACTAAATACGTGAATTGAAATACTAAATGTCCGGGACGGGTGTTATAGGTCCCTTCCTGACCAGTGGCTGGCTTTTGTATGAGTAACTTGGTCTTGGCCTCTATTTATATCCCCACATTATTTATGGGGTGCTTATTTTTTTGGTGGCCTCTGAGACCATTCAAACTGTCCATAATTGTATATTAGCCACCATATGAACTGCGTGGTTTGTCCTGGGTGTGCACTGGTCTTTTTCAGAGCCCAGAGGGTTGAAAATAAGAGCTGTGGGTTTGAACCTACTGGCGCGCGCAAGTCTTGGTGTAGCGCGTGCAGGTTAGATCAACATGCAGTGACTTGATCAGTGCATGTTGGTTTCCTCCTACGCACGGCTTTCCAAAATAGTGGGCTTCAAGTCTGTTTAAACATTGGCCTTCCTCCTGTGGGAGTTTAATCAGACTAGAAGGCCACTGTTTTGGAAAGCCGTGCGCAGGAGGAAACCAGCATACACTGATCAAGTCACTGCATGTTGATCTAACCTGCGTGCACTACACCAAGACTCGCGCGTGCCAGTAGGTTCAAACCCACAGCCCTTATTTTCAACCCTCTGGGCTCTGGAAATGACCAGTGCACATCCAGGACAAACTACGCAGTTCTTGTGGCGGCTAATATACAGTTATGGACAATTTGAATGGGCTCAGAGGCCACCAAAAGAATAAGCACCCTATAAATAGTGTGGGGATATAAACAGAGGCCAAGACCAAGTTACTCATGCAAAGGCCAGCCATTGGTCAAGGAGGGACCTGAGCGCGCGTGGGTCACTCACTACTACGCGCGGGTTTGAGTCCTCGAACCAGTGCTTGGTTTTACATATTTCTGGGTTCTGGGACTTATCCAGAAAGGTCTTAGGGGTATTCCATTGCAGCAAGTATGAATATTGAACTAAAACTAGCAGTGATCTATATATAGCTGAAAGCATAAAACACAGGATTTTCAGTCTCCGCGCAAGATCTGCGCGCGCTGCCATAGAATGGCGCGCGCGTACTGAGGACCGGCGCACGCTAGTCACCTGCAACATGGTTTTTGAAACCTTGCTAGCTTTAGAGCTAGAGCTAGAACTTGGTATTGATTACCAGCCTTGACCCTATCAATCCCCTCAAAGATCAGAACAGAATGCAGTTCAAATGTGTTATACCTTTGGCTTTTGGGTTTGAAAGAGTGATTGAGCTTTGAATGGATGATGCTTGGAGGATGGTTGTGGTGCTTGTCAAGGGCTTTCTTATGCAAGAAAGGGAGCAACAAGGAGTTAGGGATGGAACTTTGTGCTAGGGAATTTTTGTAACTTGGTAACTTGATGAACTTTTTCACTTGATGAACCCTTTGGCATGGTGAACATGGGGGGTATTTATAGGGGGTGGAGAGGAGTAACCAGCCAAGTAATGGCTGATTTGTCTTGGAGGGAAAGGCTTAATGAGAGGGAAAGGTGATGGGATGTGTGTGAGAGAGGGTGAGGGGACATCCTCTGCCTTGAGATCGCCCCTCAGACGAAAAAACAAGATCAAGGGTGCCCCAAAAGTCCTATGATCATGGCTGGGAAAAGGTGATGGGACTGGTGTTTGACTAGCACGCGCTGCTAGTTGACTTGCGCGCACAGGTCTTACTGCCCCTACCCTGGTCAATGGTCAATGGTCAAAGCTGACCGTTGACAAACACGTGGCACTTGGACCCGCACGTGCTGGTTTTTGATCAACGCGTGCAGGTGGGTTTTGGCTTAGGTTTTTTAGGTTAGGTTTAAGAGGGGATCAAATGGTCAAAGCTCAATCATATTATCATTTCCGGGGTGTTCTTAATCCGTTTCATCATCGGGGAATCTTAAACAGAAAGTAAACTAACCTGGAAAGTCCAGATTGGGGTGTTTACAGTATCCAAAAGATGACAACAGCTCTGAGGATGATGGCATATGGGACGCCTGCTGATAGTCTTGATGAGTATCTCAAGATTGGGGAAAGTACAACAGTTGACTCTCTTCAAAGCTTTTGTAGAGGAGTTGTCTCCATTTTTAAAGCAGAATACCTGAGAAAACCAAATGAAATAAATACTGCAAGGCTCCAACATGTGGTCAACCAACGTGGTTTTCCTGGAATGCTAGGCAGCTTGCATTATATGCATTAGCAGTGGGACAAATGTCCAACTGCTTACCATGGCATCTTTAGCGGTTGCATCAGAAAACCCACTCTCATACTTGAAGTAGTTGCATCGTATGATTTGTGATTTGGCATGCTTTCTTTGGCATGCCTAGGTCATTCAACGATATCAACGTGCTTAATCAATCTCATCTCTTTGATGATCTCAGTGTCGGTCATGCCCCTCCAGTCTATTTTGTCATTAACAGTACTAGTACGACATGGGGTACTACCTTGCTACAGTATGTATCCAAAATGGGCGACTCTCGTCCAAACCATTTCTCAACCGCAAGGAAGAAAGAAGCAACTCTTTGCAAGGATGCTGGAGGCATGTCGCAAGGATGTTGAAAGGGCATTTGGCATACTCCAAGCACGTTGGGCAATTGTGAGAAGACTGGCGCGATTCTGGGATGAGGAGGATCTAGGCTACTGTTAATTTTAATGCCCTGAAAACCAATTGTTGAACTTGTTTTTCTTTTGTTTAAGTTAATTGTTTGGCACTTTTGTTTTCATTCATAGATATGTGTTTATTGGGTAACAACTTTTATTATTCGCTGCTACATGAGATGTGAACATAAAGTCCAACGGGCGACATTGTAGAAAAATCATGTTATGGTTAATGAATCAATAGCAGGGAATTATGATTTTTCAGTACCTTGCAAACCCCAAAACAGTTCTAGGTCATGAGTGTGATTGGGCATCACACTATGAAGGCCTACACTTATTATGCTTCTATATGATAGAATGTTTGACTCCGTCATTGAGGTAGTGACCTTGAGCAAATAAGTGGATATAATGTGATTGTCACATGATCTAGCTAATGAACACCCTATGTATATGATAACCGTAAATTTAGAAGGGTAGTTCTACTACGGTTTATTTGTTGTCCTTAGACCCAAGAGACTTGTATAATATTAATTGCTTATTCGTGTAACTTTGAAATTGTCAATCGGTGATGCCAATGTAAAAGGCTATATACGGACATGTTGGGTTATATGGTGGAAATTATATTATATTAGTGCTCAACATGAATCCGTCATTCTTTATTTAAGAGAAAGTATATTTGAGCAATTTTCACAATAACATTGGACCAAATAAAACCGGTCGGTGACATTTTCTTTTGAAATGTTTATTTATTATTATAGAAGTATAATATACTAAAACTTTTTATAAAACTCTTGGGGTCCAATTAGAAAGTGAAAATTAAGAATTTCAGATACATGAATGAAATTATTCTGCGGTTGTGATTCATGTGGAATATAGTATGATGGAAGGAAATAAATAAATTCGTAGGAAAGGGGCCTCACTGATAATTCTCTATAGTTAGAATGTAATTACAATATGTTGATAGACATGATTGTAATATGTGAATGTGATAAATATATGTATAACGGATTGATCAGGAAGAGGGGAAAGTCGTTCCTAGAGAAAGTGGTCCATGATAAGTCATGGGTTTTTCCCATAACTAACTAAATGAGAACCCAAAGGGATCCCACCACTGTTCTCTCCTAAACTGACGTTGCCTATATATATGTGTGTGTGTGTGTGTGTGTGGCTAGGATATTCATAGTTGGCCATTAGAACTATTTTGAATATTTGAGAGACAATTATAATGGAGAGAGCAAGGTGAAATACCCAAGGAGGCAAGACGCTTTAGTGGATTGCTAAGTGAGAGTTATTCGTTTGTAATTCGTGGTGTTATTCACAGAGCTTTTCGTTCTATCCGTGAAGTCATTCGCGGAGTATTTATCCTTGGATTTATTTGCGGAGTTTTTCCATTTCATCTGTGGAGTATTCGCTAAGCCCTTGTTCGGTTAGGTGGATACAATCCCAGATTAGGAACCAAATCCAAAACTCTTGTTCGGTTTTATCCCTGGGAATAAAAACATATCCAGTATTGATATCGGGACTTGTGTAAAGTTGGGTTCCCAACGTCAACCTGTGTAAAGCTGCTCCCCCCCCCTCTCTCTCTCAACAGAAGAAGTAACGTGCTGAGACAGACTCTCTCTCTCTCTCTCACCAAACAGTCTCTCTGTCTCTCTTTCGCATCTCTCCATCTCTGTCTCTCGCCGAACTCAGCTCTCTCTCTCCCTCTCCCTCACACAAACACCGAATCTTACAGCGCCTAGGTCCTCTCTCTCTCTATCCAGTCTTATCATACTGTGGTGTATTCAATTTGGAACCACAGAGATTTGAAACCGTAGGCCTGCGATCTTGACCTATTCAAACAGTTACTGTTGAAGGGAAGACCCTAATCTGGGCTTTATAATCAGAGAATGCCCAAAGGGAAGATCCACCCAAATCAACCCTCACAGTCTCTTGACACAACCACAACGGAGGACCCCAGCAAAAACGGTGTGAGGTGCAGTAAATGGATCCTTCATTCTACCAAGGTTCGAAGAGGTAGAGGTAATTTGGCCCATACCCTTCTTGATTAACTCCATCTTTGCTTTAGATATCTGCTAAACAAAGAATACTTTTTTCCGAAGACAATTCTGGTCCACTTTTATGCCCAATCCAAGGCCAACCATTTATGTTTTTTGATCGGGAGATAATGCCCAAAGGCAACCTTGGGTCAACTCAACCCGTGCTTTTGATCAACCAACTAATGAGCCCATGGGGCCAGATTGGCCAGTTATTTGAAACATTTTCGGGCTGCATTTTCTGTTTCACTCGCCGATTTAAACATGCGTACCAACTATTTGAGAAAATGTTTGTGACAAACGTACTTGTCTATGAGAAACCTACACTTGTTTGTGAGAACATTTCCAGTCTTTGAAGTCACGAACCTTTTGGTTTCATCATTTTTCTCCCCCTTTTCATAGCAACAAAATCACGTTTGTAGGTTTTTAGTAAAGGGAATGACTAGACATGGAAAATTTGGTATTCAGATGTTTTGTATCGGAGTGCATGTTTAGGTCTTGTTAATCTGTGAAGGATTATGATCATAAGGGAAAATGAGATGCTACTGATGAATACATTGAGTTCCTTATATGTGCCTTTGTAAGTGTATCGTGTTGTAATACTTTCCCCATACAATGCTCAACATTATCGGCTAGTACTTTACTCGTTAACATGAGAGGATTTCCCCAACTGGCATCCATTTGTCCTTTGAACAAGATTGATATGTTTTGGATTTTAGTCATTACTCTCTCTCTCTCTGATTGCGTGTAATTTTTTTACGGAGCGGAGTGCATTTTTTTTTAATCGAATATCTGATCATTTGGCTGCAACATCATTATGTCATGTTCTCTTGGGAACTATATTTGATTAGGCTAGTCTTTAGAAGACAACAATCTTGCTATTAATTGCTGCTACCTCTAGAATTGCCGATGGTTAGTATTGAGGTACAAACTCTGTTCAACTGGCTGACCACATCTACATTGATAATACCATTGCCCAAAGTTGCATCGATTGGCCTTTGTGCAACCTTTGATGGTTAGCAAATAAATAAATAAAGGATCATTAAAAGCACTTTCAATTTGTATCCTAGTCTTTTTCACAGTTAGGGTCCTATTCCCACTCAGAGCAGTGCTGCATTCACACTGTTTTTATCTATGCAATCCTTATAATCTGGTATAGTGATGCAGAACCAAGGAAAAGGGTGGAATTAGGACTTCAGCTACTAGTTGCCTTTGGTCAATTTCTCGAGACCCAATTTTTTTGTTTGTACTAACTGGTAGCTTTTTCCTCCTTTCTCCTTGGTGCATAACAAAAATATGGTAGTGATCTTTTAGGGCACTTCACTACTTCCCGAAGTTTGAGTCGGTTCTCATAGAATTGCTTTTCTGTTTTTTTTTGTTTGTTTGTTCTGGAAGTGGCCTTTCAGAAGATATATTAATTCTACCAAAGAAGCATCCTCTCTGCTCTTGGATTCAAATTGGATTCATCTGTGCCAGTGATACAGTTAGGGGGATAGGGGTGTTCTAGTTTATCTGGACGGTGGGAGTCGAGAAATGCCATGATAGGCCATTCCTTGTCACAGAAAATTGTGGCCAGCCTTGCTGATTCATTGATCATCTCTAATGACAAGTACATGCTTTGAAGAAACAGATATCAGAACTATATTCTGTACCTAACTCATAACTGTATGCTTTTTGGTTTGATTTTTACTAGGAAATTGCACATCCTTTTTTTTCTTTTTTTTAAATCCATGGTAGCTTGCATATTTGTTGTCTCCAGCATGCATTTTTGTACTGTTGTGTAAGAAATTGGATTGGGTGTCATTTTTTCTGGTAATGGACTTCCGTATGGTGTCATGTTCTGCTGCTATAGGGCTGTTCCATGGTGGATTATACTCCGCCTATTGCCTTTATTGGTGGCAAGTTCTGATGGTATTTGGCCCTTGTGAATCTTTCTCATTTGTAGGTCAACACCCATCACTAAAGTTTGAGCCTACCACTCCACTTTCAGAAAACAGGAAGCGTTCGGCTCCATCTCCTACGTCCTCGGCAAACTCTGTCATCGGCGAGAACAACATCCCATTGGTACATGCACTATTACTTGTTAGCATCCCCTTTGTACATGCACATGTTACAGTCATACACTTTCTTTTTCATCAACCACTTAAATCTATTATAACTTTTGGTCAGTAAATTCATATATCCTAATAACTTCTCTCCCACATGTAAGCCTACAATGGACCGCACACAAAACGACCTGGACATGTGGAGTTATGTGAACACGAAAAAATTCATTCACATAATGGTTGAGGTGGCTAGGAGAGAGGAAGCGACCAACTCAAAAAAGTCACGACAATTTAATGACTTACAATGGCATGAGATATTGAGGGAGCTAGGAGTGAGGACGGGGAGAATAGGGTACACTATTCCTAAGACCCGAGAAAAGTTTACTCGCATTAAGAAAGAGTATAAGGCCTTTAAGCATATGAAAGATCAGACTGGTTTTGGTTGGGATGAGGCATCACCAACCGTCACAGCAACGGATGACGTGTGGCAAACATACCTCCAGGTATGTAAACTTTAGGAGCTCACTGTTTTGCCCTAACATTAGAAAGAATACAATAACAATAATGTGCCCCCCAATAACTTCCTTGTAGGCATATCCAAAGGCTGCTAAATTCCGTAACCAAGGCCTTGACCACTTCGAGGAATTGGACGAGCTCCTTTCTAGCTCATTGGCAAATGGAGCATTTGCACGTCCTAATACATAACCGCCCCCCACACGTGATGAGGAAGTTGTCATGTACGGAAAAGGAAAGCCCAATTAAAAGGGAGGACAGCGTGTCAATGGGTAAAAGAAAATCGGATGGTAGTGGCGAAAGCACCGCGAAGGCAACAGAGTTTGAAAGGCGAGATGAAGCATACGAAAAATTTGCGTTCTCTCAGCAAATGAAGGGAGAATACTATCAGTTGAAGGCCCAAAACCAAAGTGCCCAAAATAATCTGGAAATGAAGGAATGCCATGCCTTCTTGAAAAGTATAAAGCACATTGTCGGTGAAGATAAATATCTTGACGCTTACAGTCATCTTGTTGACCAGCCACGGTGGCAAACATCTTTTCTCGCCCTAGATGCGGATGAGAGGATGGCATGGGTCTATCGTAAACACTAGAAATTGGAGTTTGAAGTGCATGTTTTCTGTAGTATGATGAACTATGTCTATTGGTATTTCACCTTTTCCAAGACAATCGTATTTAATTTCTGTTGTTGTTAGGGAACAATCGTACGTTATTTCTGCTGTTATGGAACTATTTCGCTCGTTATGAAATTAACCTTCTCGTATGATTGTAATTATGCTCTTACTGTTGATGGTTCTGCTTGAATGGTGATTGCATGTATAAGTTTGATTTGAGCGTATTCATACAAGCAGTATGGAGATAGGTTCGCAAATATATTCACTGGATTTACTCTTTGGAACTATGTGAACAGTCCTTAGCTATCTCTGCCATTGTCCACGGTGAAGGCTCCTAAACTCTTTGAAGGCTCCGAAATTTTAAACCAAAATATCCAAACTGTAGTGATCGAGATTACAAGGCTTTCTTTCATAAATTTTTCACATAACCCCCATGCCATCTTCACATATCCCCTAGGAGATACTGCTGCAAAGGAAATGGAGCTAATTCTTGCTGGTCTGGAAATGGCTTTCTCCTTCTATGGGGAAAAAATATAAACCAAGGAAACCTTTGTATGAGGTTCATAGGACAACAACCAGTTATACCTAAACCCATACGATTTTTTTATGGTGGGACATTTCAGGTGACTTTTCTGTGCAACCTAGTGTCTATTCATATGTCGAGGTCTGCTTTCGTCTAGGACTTCATCTTGATTCCAGCCCTTGAAAGAATCAGTCTATCACTGCTTTTGTTTAGGACTTGATCTTCATTCCAACCCTTGAAAGAATCAATCTATCACTGTGGACAATCAGTACAGAGAGCATGCACCTATTTCAATGAAACTATGTGAAAAAATTTTGCGTGAGAAATTGGCTTTCCTATATTACCCTTCTCTTTTTTTTTATGACTTCTTTTTCTTGGATATCATTCTGTTGGGTGTGACTTCCTACCACTGTTGTTGCTGTTTCCAATTTGTACATTTATCCCTTTCCATAATGCTTTTAAGTTCAGTAGATTGGTTTAGAACGCAATGTTGCATATCTAGTTGCTGTAGTGGGGTTGATGGTTATTTTTTACCTTCGTTGAAATGCTATAATTGCTGAATGTAAGAGTGTATAGCAGCAGTATTTACAAAAAGTTCTCCATTTTGGTCAATGCAATTCATGTTTTCTACACCTAGGGCTGCATCACCACTGATAGAAAAGAAGTTGTTTACCCTTATCTTCCGACTTGTAACAGTTAGGTACCCCATTTATCATATCGACAAGTGGAAACCAGGAGCACGAAGATTCTAGCAGTGACGACGACGAGTTAATGGACCTAGATTTTTTGGAAAATATGGAGGAATCTGATGAGGAGGATGAGCGAATTCCTCAACGAGTAGCCCCTTTTACTGGTCAATCATTCACTCAGTTTTTTATGACAAAACACCCCACAACCATTAAAGATGTTTTACGTGTTGACAAACAGACTTTTAAATCACCGGTTGCATTGTTGGTGAACAAGGGTCAGTTAAATTGGGATCATATAAGACTATCTATAGAGGAATCGTTGGCAATATTCTTGTTCATATGTGGACAAAGCGGACGGATGCGACTTGCTGCTGACCGATTCCAACATTCCCTTGATACCATAAGTAGACACTTCAACCTTATGCATTGTGCTCTTTGTTATGTTGGTATGTCCGTAATCCGACCACCTAATCTTAACGACACGCCTCCTCAAATTCACAATGACGGAAGATATTACCCGTGGTTTAAGGTAAATTTTTCAGTTACATGTAAAAACATATTAGGTACTATTTGGAGATATGTAACACAGCCCGATACTAATGTAAGGTAATATAGGATTGCATTGGCGCAATAGATGGAACCCACATTGAGGCTTGGGTACCCGCGTCCAAGCAAATCGCATTTCGTGGAAGGAAGTCCATCAAAACTCAAAATGTGATGGCAGTATGCTCATTTGACATGAAGTTCACTTTCATTTACCCCGGTTGGGAAGGGAGTGCCCATGATGGACGTGTTTTCTTGGCTGCAGTGTCGAACCCAGCCTACAACTTCCCACACTCGCCACTAAGTGAGTAAACATTACAATTAATTAATGACTTTAACTTATACATTGTCCCGAAAAGTAAAAAGTAATAAACTAATGAAATTGACTTATCGTGTAGATAAATATTATGTGGTGGATTCTGGATACACAAACATGCCCGGGTATCTAGCTCCTTATCGAGGACGCAGGTACCATAGGGACCAGTGGAATGGAGTTGATACAGTGTTTCGGTCGCCCCAAGAGCTGTTTAACTACAAGCATTCATCGTTGAGGAATGTTATAGAACGTTGTTTCGGTGTTTTGAAAGCAAGGTTTCCAATACTTAAAAGTATGCCTAGGTACTCATGTGCTCGTCAACCTACAATCGTTACTACATGTTGTGTGGTGCACAATTGGATCATAGAGCGGCGTGGAAGAGATGAATTTTTTGATGGATATAACGAACATGACTGGGAGGGAAATGAGGAGGACAACAACGGGAATGGCGTCGGGGAACATGTCGGTAATGTAGGCGAGGCTGAGCCTATCAACATGTCACGTCAAAATCTTCAATTGATGTCTATTAGGCGGGATAAAATTGCGCAACAAATTTGGGCGGACTATTGATGTGTTTTTCTTTTCATGCACTAGAATTTTATCTTCAAATTCTACCGTATTTGTGATTCCCATGTATGTTTTATGTATTATTATTTGAACTGTGACTTTCATGTATGTGGTGGATTATGTATTGAATTTTATTACTACCTTGTGTTTGTTTGTTTTCTTGTACTCAATTACAATGTGTATGACATGTAGGAATGGCAGGAAACAAGAATTACTACGTTGTCTTTGTGGGGATGAACCCAGGCATATATGAAAGTTGGGCTTCATGTAGCAAATAGGTCATCAAGTTTAAAGGTGCTGTGCATAAAAAATACTCATCATGGGATGAGGCCTACACCGCTTGGGTGACTCATACAAGGCAAGTTGACCAATTGGTGCCACCTTCCCTTATCCCTTTGTTGGATGATGCGGCTGGATCATCAACAGAGTTCACTCCAAAAGACAGAGATGGGTTTCCATTCACTCTTATAATCGCTCTAAGTTTATGCTTCTGTGTGATTGTTGCTGCTGTTATGTTTTATCTACTTTGATATTCGACCGAAAACTCGATGCGGTCATTTGTTGCTACTGTCCATGATGGACGCGCATGGGTTCCCGTTTTCAGCTCTTGTTTGGAACTAAAGTTATGTGTGTGATTGTATACTCGTCCATGATGTTTTATCTAGTTTGATATTCGGCCGGAAACTTGATGCGGTAAACTTTGGAAAATCTGGCCATGATGTTTTTTATCTTGTTTGGAACTTTACTTCCGTAAGTCGTACTGCTGTTGGATTGGCTTTTTTTTGGTAGTTTAATGGGGGACTTTAACATGAGAAAAGTAAGGTTGTTTTGGTTGCTAGTTCCCTATATTTTTGGTTTGTTTTTCCTAGTTCCCTACTGTATATCAACGGCACATAAATCCATTCCCTATTACAAGGGAATGACTACTTCTTATTATTCTTTATTTGAGTGGAGTTGTCGTGGTTTTCTCAGCAAATGCTTGGTTAGAGATCCCAAGTCAAGGTGGACCGCCGATATGCTGTTAGGCCATCCCTTTGTTTCCGATGCCGAGACCCAATTTATGGAAATTACAGTAGATGAAAGCAACACGACTCTACTGCCTGAAGCCTCCAAAGAGGTTGAGTGGATGCAGATTTCATTCGACATTCCTGAACCATCATTCGGATGTTACGTGGATGCAAATCTTATTTCAATAGAAATAAATAACTGCTCCACAAAGTTCATGAGCTACATTCAAAACACACATATAACGAAAATGAACAACATAAGTCACAGGAAATAGCTTTCAAAACACACATCTACGGGTTGGGGTGAACGAAGATAAGACACCAATCATTGAACTGTGAAAATTGCACGCCCCTTGCCATCTGAGCTTGTGGATGATCCTAATAAGTACATACACACACAGATATAAATTTCCTTCTGATAGTTTAATATTGTAAGTAGATTTGAAAAAAGAAAATTACAAAATTATGGCTTACTTGGATATATGCAATCCACACATCGTCTTCGGCCACCACCTCATGTCGGGTCGGATCCCAATCAAATCCGGGAGCATGAATTAAGTTCATAATTAACTTACAAGTCTTCTTCCATCTGTGCATCTTGGTTTTAATATGGAATTCCTCTATAGGAGCGTCGGAAAATTCAACGGCCATGACACCTTGGAGATAATTCAAGTAACCGGGATTAAAGGTTCTCTGCGCAGCATTCCACATCGGCGATTTTATCATGCTTGTAAGGGCTGAAAGCAATCGACTCTCCTCCGCCTCACTCCAAATTTTCCGAGCCATACAACAAAATTGTTGTTATATTTGTTTTAAGGAATAATTTGTTGGACTTGGCTTTTTTTAAAGAATGGAGCTATACCTCCTATTTATAAGACAATTGAAAAAAATAAAAATGCTTACTAACCATTCATAACAAGAAATATTGTTACACCAACAATTCAACAACAAAAAAAGATGCTTACTAACCATTCATAACAAGAAAATTGGATACTCACCATTCAAGGAAAAAAATAAGGTAGGCATCAAAAAAAAAACTACACTACACATTTATTTCATTTCATAATAAAAAACACACAAAAAAAAAATTAAAAAATGAATTTTAAATAATTTATTAAATTTTAATTAATGAGGGAAAGTAGTGGTGGAAGAGAGAGAGAGAGAGTGTGTGTGTGCTGGTTGGGAATTTTTCCGGAAGAGAGAGAGAGACATTAATGACGACACAATAATTGTTTAGGATCAACAATTCAAATTTCATATGGGGGGAAATGTCAATTTTGGAGGGAGATTTAGGATCAAATTTTTGCTTTTTCTTAGAAAACCAAAACGAACAAGGGCTAAGAGGTGGGTATTTGTTGAATCAAACAAAGTCTGTAATCAAGTGAAAATCTAGAAGTATGTATCTATTCCATAAAGATTCTTGATAAGCACCCAATATTGCATAATCTTGGTACTTTAGTCCTTAGTTTTACCGCTTTATGTTTAGTTAATTTAGCTTTTTATTTGATATTGCACGTAGGGTATGTTTACTCTGTTTTGTAGGAAAATTGATAAATAAGAGGATTTAAAGCTTAAAGCAAGTCGGAGGCGTCCAAAACCCACGTTGATCAAGGAATGAAGCCACCGGGGCTAAGGAATCAAGTGTTGAAGACCCCTTCGGGTGGCCAAGACCATTGGAAGCCAAGCCGGAGACCAAAAGCTGAAGATTCAGAGTTAACAAAGGCGGTATCGATATAATTACTTGTCTGTATCGATACCAGTTTGCAAGTAGAATCTAGGAGAATTCGTAGACATTGGGTATCGATACACCATTCTTGTGTATCGATACCGAGTGGCTACGACGGTTGAGAAGAAAGGAGCAAGACTGTTCGGTATCGATACACTCGTCCTGTGTATCGATACCGAGGGCTTTCGAAGCAAATTTTTAGGGCGTCTTTTGGGATATTTTGTGTACAAATGTGGGCTTGTATAAATACCCCATTATGTCACATATCCGGATATACACTAGATTTTACTGCACTTTTAGATCTAAGTAGGATTTTCTTTTCTTGTTACTCACTCTTACTAGTGTTCTTCATTGTTCTTGATAAAAACCAGCATTTTCCTTTCTTAGTTAATTGTTGTTTGTTATTTTACTCTTCATTAAAGTTGTAGCTACGCTCTTGATCTATCTTAATCTCTAGTTTAATTTGATTTCCGTCATGTTTTTAATAATTAGCTTTGTTGATTCAATTTCTAGCATGAGTGGGTAGTTAATTAGGTTTGGTCATGGGGTAATTAGCACTCCATAACTTTGATTGATTATGCTTATCTATCAATAAATCTTCATGTTTAGTTGGGAAATTATGGTAGTTCGTGTTTGTCTATCAAAATCTCGACGGTGTTAATCTCTTTGATCATGCGTAGGCAAGAGGGAGCCTACTTGCCACGCATAGATGCTTAGAGCTCTGTCATCCCTTGTGTTTGCTAGATGAATACTAGAACTCTCTTGGTTTTTCGACTCATTTAGTAATTGGGCTTAATGATAAATTCTCCGGGTTGGGAGATCGTTGATGCGTATCTCAACCCAAGTAATTCGAGAGAGAGCTGATTGATTTGAGCCGTGGATGTTGAAATCCCCTAGACCTAGCCGCTTAGTTTAAATCATTTTCAAATCGCACTTTTAGTTCATTTCATACTAAACCTAAAAGTTAGCCGCTTTAAGGCCACAATCCTTACATCTACAAATCCAATCAAGCCATGATGATATTCTCTTGGGTACGATCTCGGACTTTCGAATTATTATGCTTCAATGGACGTATTTACCTTACGCTTGGGGTGATCATATATTTTGATATATCGACGGACGAAGCAATTCTAATAGGCTACATCATGAAAACATGTGTCATTTTGCATAACATGATAATTGAAGACCAACGTGATCACGATGCTAGTGATGAAACTAATGAACTTCTTTCTTCTAGCCCAATTCAAGTCTCAAGAGATGTCACACCCACATTGGTTGATTTCCTTAAAAATAACCATAGGATTCGATCAAATGGGGCACATCATTCGCTCTACAATGATCTTATTGAACACCTATGGGCACATCATATTGGTAATAAGCCTTCATTTGGGGGTCTTGAACCAAATCCAAGTCCATTTGCATAATCCTAGCTTCCATCTCTTTTTCCTTCATCGTCGTCTTCCTCTCCTCAAGCGCCACCCTCCTCTCCTCATTTGCCATATTCCTTTCCAAAGACGCGACTCTCCTTGCTTCCATTTCAGCTCTCCTACCTTCCTTGTTAGCTGTAGTTTGGTTGGATTTTTCCATCAAGTTTAAAAATTAACATTCCTCACCTTTTGTTTTTTTGGTCTTCAATTGTTTTGCCTTCAATGCCTTACATCCAGAAGGTCTGTTTCTTGGAGACTGAACACTACCTCCACTCGTAGGAGTGCTATCTGCATCTGTAGTTGCTGTGTTTGGAACTTGAGAGAAATCAGGAGACTCTGTGTTTGGAATTTGAGAGAAATCAGGAGATAGAGTGACTGAATTCGTATCAATTTGTGAAGATCTTGGGTCGGACCAGGTGGGACTTAAATCCGCTCACTTCATACTGTGTTCTAAGATTGCCCAGCAACAATCCAAATTAGAGAAAGATTTTTTCTCAGTATCTTTGTAATGTCTCTTCGCTAGATCAATCTATACACATGATAACAAAATAATTTTATTAATTAAGAAAATAATAATATTAATAAAATATTAACAAAATAATAATAATAATAATATCTTCAGTTTGTTACCTCATTTTGTTCTGTCATTCCACTTTGATGTTGTCTTTGAATTTGCCTTAAATATCCACGATATTTGTTGCAAGCCTGCTAGATGACTTGCCATCGAGACTTGATAGAAGTATCCGTTCATACATCACCTTTTGTGAATTTGGTGTATTTTGTTGCAACCCGATCCCATAATTTAGATCGTGCTTGGTTGTTACCGACAATCGGGTCTTGACTAACGAACAAGTAAGCATGACAAATTGCTTCATCTTGATCGGAATTTCACTGCCATAATTGATACACTAATTTTTTTGGAGGGTGTTTGTGGAGAAGGGAAGAAATTTTTGTTGTGTAAAATCCTGTTAAAAACACACACATTTATAGGTAGGAAAAAAAATGACCGTTGCTCTATTTTGATCCGTTGATCAACAATCAAAAGATCCGTTGGGGCTAATTAACGGTCAGATCGAAAGACCCATTGGCTGATTACTCCCATTCCCATTTTCCAACTTTACTCTCTCTCTCTCTCTGAACCAGAGAACGATCAAACCCCCCCTCTCTCTATGAACTCGATCGTGAAGCCTCTCTCTCACAATCCCCTCTCATCACACGAACCAGACCTCTCTCGTCTCTCAACCAAACCAGACCTCTCTCTCACATAAACTCGATCGAACCCCTCTATTTGAAATCAGTTTTCGACGACCTCCAAGCACGCTATTCTAGCGTGTTCTTGCAGATTCTGGCGTCTTTCCAATGAAATCAGGTAACTCCGGCTGTCCAAAAATCTGGTAGAAGCAGTTGGGTTGATAACATGTCAATTATAGCTATAGTCATATGGGGATGGAAATATCCATCTCCTTTTCCATTTGTGCCATTTTACATTCCCATTGGAGCATGTTTTTTTTTTGCATCTGGTCCCCGTTTATTAACCCCCTTCAGCCTTGGGATTGGACTAACAATCCCAACGACTTCCTAATCCCTTGTTTGGTAACCCAAAACTACTCCGAACTATGAATCTCATGAGATTAGCAAGACCCCAAATTGGGGATATTAGCAATACTCCTTGGGGCTTAGTATTCATAGTCCAATCCCAACCCATTCTCATTATCAATTTTTTCTATTAATCCAATCCAATCCCATCTCAAACAAACATTATATTAATAATCTCATCCCAAACAAACATACCCATTACCAATCCCTACTCATTATCAATCTCTTCTCATTACCAATCACAATCCTAATCTCACCTCTTAACGAATCACATTCATCTATCACTGTTATCAAACGAGACCTTGGGTTATATTATAGGTATACAACTTGGTTTCCAAATGCTCTAAGTAATTTTTGGTGTCATTTTCCATCCCATTGGAGTTGCCAGCGCCGGCCCTGAGATTTTGGGGGCCTAAGACGGATGCAGACAATGAGGCCCTTAATAAAATTTACAAAAATAAAATAATACGTAGATAAATAATTTTTTTCAAAACCAAATGCTTGTATTCGACAAGGAAAACCCCATACAAATACTAATTTCTGATCTTGTTTTCTCTCCTTTGATCTCTAATTCATCTTTTTTATTTTGTGCTCATGAAAGGGGATTAGAGTTGTAAGGGTGAAATATGCATAAAACTTATCGAGAAACCTACCACATGAGATCATTTTCCAAGGGGCTCTACATGAAGACAGGTCCGCCTGCGATCTGCATTTTTTTTTCCTTTTTTGTTTCCTCTGATTGAGCAAGTCAGGTTGGGCCAACCATTGGGCTTGTGTCCCTTAAATGTAAGGGAAAATGACAGCCAAGAACGTGTTTTGATAATTAATATCCGCCAAGAATATGTTTTCAACATTAACAAATATTCTCAGCATGTTCTTGACGGGTATTAATTATCAAAACACGTTATGGGCTGTTATTTTCCCTGAATGTAAAATAGGTACTTTGGGTTAAAATGGACCCTTAGTGTTACTCTACCTAAAAAGATTAGACATATATAATGGGTACCCAAAAAAATAGAAAGCCCTAATTTTTACACATTTTTATGAGCTTAAGGCTCTGTTTGGAACCTATGGAAAAGAAAAGAAAGGAAAAGAAAATAAAATGGGAGGAAAAATGAAAGGAAAATTTACTATTCACAGAACTGAAAATTGTTATTTTCTTTCCTATTTTTCTTCCAACCAAACAATAGAAGGGAAAATTTTTTAGTTTTCCTTTTTTTTCATTTAATTTCCTTAAGTTCCAAACAAAGCCTAAGGCGCAGAGCTCTTAGACCTTAGAGCAAGTTTACCAGTTATTAGCTAAAAAAACTTGTGAACAGTGCACATTTTTCATTTTACTTACTCACATTTTTTTCAACACTACATCAACACTATCTATTTAACGTATTCTCTATTAAAATATCATTACTTTTATTTCTTAACCTTATTTTTAAATTGGAGCAAAAAAGGAGAAGGGAGAGACCTGACAAAAAAAATAATAAAGAACCCTATTGCTTGTGAACAGTTCTTTTCTAGAAATACCTAACTACTGTAGCTGGAGCAATAATACCTATGGGTTTACAGAATCTGGTGCAGAACTATTTTCTTGTTTTGCATAGCTAAAATAGATTCAAAAGCATGCATAGCTAAGCTGGTAAACATGCTCTTGGCCCAAAGCCGGCCCTAGGAGTTGCTCTATTTATAACGAGTGCTGCTATGGGTACATACAAAATGTACATACAATGTACATATAGATTTTGTGAGGCTCAAATCAGGTCCCACAAAGATGATCCAAACCGTCCATTATTTTTAAAACATATTTTTATGGAGCCCTGTAAAAAATCAGCTCAACCCGATATCGGTAAGGATTTTTTCTGAATTTGTGTGGGCGACGAGTAGTTTTCGCCCCCACAAATTCAGAAAAAATCCTTATCGATATCGGGTTGAGCTGATTTTTTACAGGGCTCCATAAAAATATGTTTTAAAAATAATGGACGGTTTGGATCATCTTTGTGGGACCTGATTTGAGCCTCACAAAATCTATATGTACATTGTATGTACATTTTGTATGTACCCTTAGCATTTTTGATTTATAACGCCACTCGCATGCGCCACAAACATAAAAATCATGAATAATAGATACAATAGAGTGTCACTCTCCTCAAGTCTCAATCCAATCATCTTTCATGAGTGTCACCACCACCGCTAGTGGTACCACCAGTTGCGCAAGCCTACTACATAGGCGCACACCAGCCATATTCGCTTTGTCGTTGCCATTATTGAGCTTCAAGATCAGATCAACGACTATTCCACCTTCTTCTTATCTTCCCAATCTACTACTACAACCACACCAATCACTCACTCTCTCTCTTCGTTGCTCATCTTCTCTCTCCGCCTCCGGTAAGCAAACACTACTACTTACAACCCTAGAAATCAACGCTCAAATTTTCGACAAATTCCTTCAGATCCTTCGGGTTACAAGTTAATGACCTAGAAATCAAACCTTGTCTTGTTTATCGAGGATTGAATTTGAGTTATTAGCACACCAACACTCGCTTCCGTATGTATGTCTATACGTGTGTTCGTTTATATAGGCGTTTGTCAAATGCCAGCTTTCGAGTTAGAGATTTGATTGCTTGCGTGGCTCAGAGATGACACTCAGAAACAGCAAACGCGCGTTAGAAAACGTTGTTTCGCGGGGTAGCACCGTGACTCTTTGGGTTTCAAAAACGAGTCGACTATTAGAATGCCACGACGAGTGCGCATTGTAATGCTAGATCTCCTACTGGGTAATTGAGAGGTCAAATGGATTAGGGACGTGTGGATTGCCATTATGGATGATTTGCTTTGGAACTCTTTTCTGTGATTAGGGTCCGAATTTACAAGTGTTTGTGAGGAGATTTGATGTTTTTTTTATTATTAACTGTTTGCTCACAATATTGAATTTATCGTAGTAATGTGATGTTTTTTTTGCACCTGTTGATCCATGCACATTTTTATACCAGCCTTCTAGGTAATCTATACAAGTCATATGACCAGGCGCAGCTCTAGTATTTTGATTTAGCAGTGACAAAAATGTTTGGAAAATTTTTCTATACAAAACACAAACTAAAAGATATTTATTTTGGTTGAAAATTATTGGGTTGGCTTAGTTTCTTTCGCTGTGTTATATTGTCTACTTACTCACAAATGTAAGTAGATTTTCATTTAATTTGTCTTCAAACGAACGATCTAGTGCCGACAATGTTAAAGAAAATACAAAATTATATGTATGAAATACAAATTTTAGTACATTTTCTGAAGCCACGGAGTTCACTTGAACCCAATCTAAGGTAGAGCCGGCCCTGCATATGACCAACATCATTCGGTTTAGAATTTTCACTCAAAAAAATTTCAAAAATTTCAGGCTAGTACGGGTTGAAATCTATGCAGGAAACTAGTGCAGCACTACCTACATCTACAAAATCAAAATTGGTGAAGCTTTTGCTTTGATAGCGTAATTGTCAACTAAAGGTTATTTGATTAGTGAATGAGGAATTTCTTTCCGACCACATAAGACATTTTTGTTGGCATTCTACGATGGGGATTTGAAATGTTTAATACTAGTTGTAAAGGCTTGGTTGGTGATATGGAAAAGTTGATGGCATTAGACGTGACAATTCAAGGTATGATGTTCAGAGAATCAGAATGAATAGAGGTGCTTCAGTACATGGTTAGCTGGAACATAGGGTGTTAAGTTATCCATCCATGTGTAGAGGTTGATGCAAATTGTTTGGAAAAGCACTTGCGTAGTTTTCTTGTTTTCAGCAGCTGATTTCATTTTTCCTAATGGTATTATTTGCATTTTTCTCTAACCTTAAATTGATTATGAAGTTGGAAAGTGGAAATTTAGTAGTGCCCAATCAGTTCTACTTTGACATATCCTACAGATCTTTGAAGTGCATTTTACATTTTCTTACTCTATTTTAAGCTTATTTTTTGCTTGTTGCAGTTTCAAGCATGGATTGTGGTGGAGGTCTAAGTATATATCCGCTGCACCGTTGCAAAACGCTTCACGTTGTAGGTGTCAAATTCATTCTTCATTCCCTATTATGCAACATTGATTAGAAGCTCAATGTCTTTTGTTTAAAGGGCATTCAAGACCACCATCCCTACTGGGTTTTACTCATGCTTTCCAAGCCATTGTCATCTTATTAAACCATACGTCCAGGTGAGGCACGCGCAAGGAGTTCACAATGTAGAAGGAGAGAAGAACTATAAAGCATACATGTCTCCGGAATATTTTGACGCACCACTTACCCCACTGGGCTGGCAGCAGGTCGGGTCCAAATCATTTTTAATGTTTTTATGCAGACTCATTTGGATGAATAAAAAAAGAAGAAATTTGTAAGAGTATTTTGCATTTAACCCAGAGCAAAATTTTGAGCCTGATGTGAAGAATTTTGTTGCTACTTTAACAGGTTGATAATTTGCGTAAGCATGTTAGATCATGTGGGCTTTTTGAGAGGATTGATTTAGTGATCACGTCCCCTCTATTAAGGTATTGATGCTGGTCTTTAGTGCCTTAACTGCCGCCTTTGGATATATCTTATTCAGTATACTCTTCAGATTTACATGGTTTCTGTTCAGTATTCAAGATTGGGCTCAAACTTTACCATTTGGTTGAACTTTGATCATTAACTGATGGTGATGAGTCTGATGACTTAGGAAGATGTTGGATCTTTTCACTTGCATGGAAGTACAATGTATATTGGAATTTGCACTCAAAGCTTGTCGACATCTGTAGATATTCTGCATTGGATTATACAACTGGAAGTCTGGAAGGACAGTCTCTGTTATGCACTTTGAGCATATTGATGTTGATTATCAACTTACTATCTTTAGGTTAAAAATAAATACATGAGGACTCAGCCTGCTTTAGTTTTATTTGCTTTGATTGTTAAATGGTTATGGCTGCTAACGCTAATTAGCAATATTCTTGTACTGAGATGGGTAAGCTCTGCATAAATTTCTTAGATTCTGATTTACACTAGAATTGGTGCATTTTTCTTCTAATCTGTCTTATGGTGGTTTGTTTGAAGAACTTTTTATCACTGTGATACAAGAGGGAAATCCAATGCTGTGCAATATCGGGATTTTGACTGGACTTCTATATTGCTTTTAATAAGACCGTTTGGCGAAATTTTAGAACACTCCTGTTATAAGTGGTTTGATGGAAATTCTTCTTAAAACATATCTTCATTTGGCCATTTATGTCATCTAATATTTGCTCGGTGTTTAATTATGTGATTCACGAGGAAAAGGGTTATCGGAGTTAACCTTTGCTTATGTGTGAGCTTCTCACTTCCTATGACACACTTAAATGGATTTTGATCGGATATAGGTTAGTAAAAGTTGTTGAGGCAGACGAAATGGCTGGCCGAAATACTTAATTAGGAATTTGACTTTCTGAAATGTGAATCCAACCAACTTCTACATTTCTGCCCATTAAAAAATGGGGTCAAATTTTCAAAAAGCTGGAAAGGAAATTTTGGTACAGTTATGATGAGTGAATAAAACTAGGCTGTTGGTTCATCTGTTTACCTCATGTTTCTTGACCATGAATAGTTTGTGCGTATGTTCTTGTCTTGTATTTTATTCTTCCTTTTTTCCTTTTCCCTCTTTTTGGTCAAATGAGGCATGCATTAGATTCATGTGTAGGATTTTGATCACTTACCATGGCATTGCAGGACAATGCAAACAGCAGTTGGAGTATTTGGTGGAGAAGGCTATACAGACAGGATTGATTCAGTACCACTAATGGTGGCAAATGCAGGAAATAGTGACCGTCCTGCAATTTCAAGTCTAGATTGCCCACCTATCGTTGCAGTAGAACTTTGTCGAGAACATTTTGTAGGTCTTGTTATTTGTTGTTTGTCTTACTACTATGTTTGAGCTCTGTACAAATTTTGAGTGTCGTGCAGCAGTAGTTACTATCAGGAAAAGAAATCCTAAATGTTGCCCTCTTGGGAAGAGACTCTTCATGTCGTTGAGGACCAAATATTCTATTCATGTGGCAAAGATGAACCCAGCAGGGGTGATTGGTAAAAGTTGCACGAAGACTGATTGTGAAAACCCCTTTAGGTTGTAGGGCAGCTAGTCAAACTTCTTAAGCTATATGCAAGAGAGGGATTATACCATATATGCCTTCCATAATTTAGAAAGCTAATAACAAACTGAGCATTATGGGCTTTCCAAACATTATCACACACTGCATTGGAATGAAAACCTAATACTCTGAAACAAGGCACAAGATGCCAAATAGCTGGTAATTATTCTTTTAAATGCATTTATTGGTGTGAGAGGGTTTGGTTCCAAGTTGTTTGCAGTGAAGGTATTAAAATGTAAATTTGCACTACTTCCGTTAGTAACTTTTTGTGATTCTCCATATTTTATTTGAATGCATATTCTTCTGAGAAACTTGAACTATAGGTTTACATATGAGGATGTAAAGGTGACCAAGTAGGTGTTAGCTTGAGATAATTGAAGCCTATTTCTTTTGTTAGAGATTAGTTAGCTCTCTCTCTCTCTCCTTTGAGGCGTTGATATGATAACCTGATTAAGTGAGTTGGCAATGGGTGGTTATTCGTTGATTGGACGATTGTTAGAACTCTTGTTTTTTTCTTGATAAAAGGACGTTTGTATCCATTTTCCACTTGGTGTGTATGAGGTGAAAACTAAGCTATTTAAAATCCTATTGAAGTTGGGGAGTAATATCTGGTGTTCATCTTTTAGTCCTGAAAATATTATATGTATCGTGGTAAAGATTAATTCCTTAGTGCCTTTTATTTTTATTTTTATGAATACTTGGTGCTGGTTTATGCATTGACATTTGAAGCCCTCCAAACTTCTCTTATATGCTTTTGGTTGCAGGGTGTTCATCCTTGTGATGGGAGGAGAAGCATCAGTGACTATCAGTACCTTTTTCCAGCTATGGATTTTTCACAGGCGAGCACTCATCTTTCAGTAATATTTAGTATGACTCAACATTTTCAAACCGGGTCCTATTACGTTAATATACCTTTTGATTCTTGTTTAGATAGAAAGTGACGAGGATATATTGTGGACAGACAGCTTTAGAGAGTCAACGAAAGAACTTGCAACTAGGGGAATGAAGTTCATGGACTGGTGAATACCCTCATACTTTTTGGTTCTTTGTAGATCCTTGTATGCGATACAACAGTGCCCTACCTTACTGGTTCTCCAATAGAATAAGAAATGATGCATGAAACTTAAGCGTCCAAGAGTGTTATCCCAACCATCCTTTCATGTTTCCATGTTGAATTACCTAATGGTATGTGGATGGCAGAAAATGGTTCATTGAATTACCAAATGCCCTAGCGACACACCTTACTGGTTCTCCAATAGAATAATAAATGATGCGTCCAAGAGTGTTATCCCAACAATCCTTTCATGTTTCCATGTTGAATTACCTAATGTTATGTGGATGGCAGAAAGTGGTTCATTGAATAGTCTTATATTGCGATCCAGGTGCCTAAATGTGTGAAGAAGATGCTGAAAATATGCTCTTATAGTAGTCTATCGCCACATAGAGAACAAATGACCCTTTCTGTTGTTCTCTGTCGTAATCTTAGGTTAACTCTTTACCTTTTTATTGCATTCGGCACTCTGGTTGGGGTTTTCTGGGAATCACTGGCTTATGGTGGTGGGTGATTGGAGGGTTAAGTCTTGGGATCATGTGTGGTGCGTGGGAGAGAAGTTGCGATAGGCTTATCGAGTTGCTGTTAATTGGAATGCTTCATTTCATCATTATCTGCACAGCAGCGGTTGCCATATTTTGTGGGACATGCGTTTCTGAGGGAGGGCAAGACTGGAAAGTGGATGAATTGATGTCCATGGAAAGATCATATGGTTTGCAATGGTTGGGATGATGAGATGTGCTGGAGGCTTTCCTCGTTTGATTTTTTCAGGTCAAATCTTATCACGTTATTTGTTGGTGAATCTCTAGCTTCCCTTGGAAAGCGATTGGAGTACCCATGCGTGCATGCTCCATCGAAGGTGGCGTTCTCGGTATGGTGTGCTGCTCATGAGAAGATCCTTAGTCCCTACACTGGCAATTTGAGTAGGAGGGGGACAGTTACTTTTTGAAAATTGTTGGTCTATGTTTTGATGGTGGGGTCAGTGAAGCATATTCTCATTCATAGGGAAAAAAACATTTTCTTCACCTATATTTTCAACTCATCTTTCATGAGAACATCTATATGTAGCTCCATTTCGTCTCAACTCGTCATCAGCATGTACTCAATAAGCAATTGCTTCCAAAGGAAACAAATTTGTGAAACCAGATAGCCCCTTTGGTTTGTTCACCAGCAACTTTTGTGTCAGAACTTGATGTTCCTGTTTTGCAAGTAATAGGAATTTGAGACTTGTTCTTGAGAATTTCTTTTGCTCTCTATACAGGTTGTGGACACGGAAAGAAAAGGAGA
This sequence comes from Rhododendron henanense subsp. lingbaoense, assembly GCA_020567845.1. Classification (NCBI taxonomy): domain Eukaryota; kingdom Viridiplantae; phylum Streptophyta; class Magnoliopsida; order Ericales; family Ericaceae; genus Rhododendron; species Rhododendron henanense. The sequence continues at coordinate 14,755,730 of CM036318.1, forward strand.
TAGCAATTGTCACACATAGTGGATTCTTGGTTCACACGCTAAATGCGTTTGGCAATGACTGTCACCCTTTGATTAAGAAAGAAATTTGCAAGCGGTAAGTGTTTATGAAGCTACATTCTTTAGCTGAGATTATGATTATAAATGGGCATGATTCTGTAGTTGCACTGTTTTCTTTGTGAAAGATTATCAAAATTTTCCATCGGGATGGTTAAAACCTTTTGTTGATGAGTTTATGGTAAGAACCACCTATTTCATTCAAAGTTTGTCCCTGAGATGACTTATGTAAGTTGGTTTACTTTCTTACGGATCTAAAACTGAATTCTTTTTTTTTATTTTTATTTTATATCCGGCTTGAATTTCCAGCCTTTCCAGGGGACAAAGAAAAAAATGAAACTCTTTTCTTGAAACACAACCTTTGTACTAAGTAACGCAGTCAAGCCTAATTTTCATACTCTCTAAACCAGTGATTGTAACTATGAAATGCCATTCTGCATCCGCATATTCTCAATGGTCTTGTTTAGGTGGTTATGGTGGTTTGCATTTCGTATTCTTGATAATGCAGTCACTTTTAGTTTTTCTTAATTCTTAGTTTTTGTTCACTCAAACAGACAAAACGTGTAAAACAGTCAGTCTTCGAGCCTTATTTTTCTTTCTTTTTCCTCCTTTTTTTTTTTTGTCGGATAAGAAGCATTCCCATGAGCTTATGCAATTGCTTTGCCTAATGAAATATGCAACACGTATATGCAGTTTTGCAAATTGTGAGCTTCGGTCTATGATTATCGTGGACAAAAGGTAAACTTTCAATTTCGTTGACAGCTAAATTATGAAATTCCTCGTGGTAGTTCAGGATCCTGATTTTTTATTTTTCTTGCTCCTTCCAGCATGTCAGGATCAGATCCCTCGACAACTAACTATCCAGGAAAGATTCCTCCAGGGCCCGATGTCCCTAGTACAGTCGCAGATGAGAAGAATGTCGAGCCTGATTCTGGATCCACATAGATAAAGAGCATCTGACTCATTATCTTCAGCAACATTTAGTTGAATATCCCAAATGTGACACGACAATATTCTTGCGACACTCCTGGAAATAGTATATGCCACTCAAGATTTTAGAGACTCGACAGGCATTTTACATCGAGTCTTTTGGGATTCAGGATTGCTCTTTCTGGTTATCATAAACTACACTATGTAATCATAAAGAGGTACATAACATCTAAGACTTCCACTGTCTTGAAGGGGCATTGACCAAGTATTGAAGTGCCCTCCAGCCATCTTCCAGGCGGAGGGCACCAACGAGCTTTTCTTTTTGCAATTAGTCTATTCAAGAGGAAGTCCAGACCATAAGGTTATTGTCTACATAGCGGTAGGTGGAGGAATCAACTCTGCCACAATTGTAGAGAGAGACTAATTTTGTGGGTGTGACAGATACCTCTACAGCAGCAGCCAAGAAGAAAAAAGGGTACTTCATCCCTATCCTTGAGTCCGCTAAAAACATAACCAAGAAGAAAAAACGGAAAACCAAACGATGCATGTAAATTACAGGGACAGAAATGGCTAGGAGGGAGACCAAGAAGATTTGCTGCTATAATATATCGCATGAGATTTCCTGAAACAAGACCGCTAGCACATAAACATTTCCAAGAAAATAAAGCTGCAAACCAACAAACCCCAACATAACTAGAGACATAAGTATAGCACACAAGTACGACAGAGTGTTCCCGCAAAGATAATTGCGATGATTTTACACTAACAGGTCAGATTTGTTCTCAAAATACAATGGAAAGTTACACCACAGTTCGGAGTGTGAAATACAAGAGCTCACATTTGTTGATAGGTGACACTAGTGCTGGTTTATTGAGAAAAAGGAGGCAGAAGTCCCAAGGTTGGATGGAAATTTCCCTCTTTTTCTTATATTAGATCAAAACTGATTGTAGAAGGCAATTCTAATTCTGATATTCACGTTCAAGCTTGCAAGGTGATAAGGATAACGGGCTTACCTGAAACCTGCAAATTTGTCTCCCCAGATTTAAGAGCGCTAAGAGGTATTATAGGTGCCGTTATGCTGGAAAAACATAGTATAACACATCCCCTCACTTATAATTTGCTTTTACAATGTTCAGGCGTGATCATAAAAACACATGGATTAATATGTCATTTTCAAATCAATTTCAGCCACTCAAAACTTAGGTGAAGAGATAAGAACATGTGACGATAGGGCCCATTAAGTGTATCCGGCATCTTTATCTCCTTTTCATTTGAGTGTAATTTGAATTTCTTTTGTATGTCAGGTAGTTAGTGGGGGAGATGGCACGTACCACCCTGTTTCAAAAATACCAAAAAATAAAAATAAAAATGCCACCCCGTTTTGAAAATACCACAAAAAAAATACACATAGATAGGTTAAATAAAAGATATGCATAGAACTTTGCACGGAAGGTTTTTTGGCAAAGTGGTAGAGCGTTTATGATTGAGACACTGATCCCGGGGTTCGAATCCTTGGCTACATAAGTTTTTTCATGTTTTAAATTGTACCTACTTCTCTCTCAATTTTAGTTTTTCCACCAGATTTGTAATATTTTTCACTAATTCGAAAGGTACGTGACCCATTTGGACATTAAATTTTTACTTGACCCATTTGAAACACATATTTTTATTGAATACTAATGTGGTAAGACTAGGTATTTATGGGTATGAAAAAAAATTAGTACTTTGTACAAATATTGTAAAATTTACAATTTAGGATAAAGTAGATTAGGATTAACGAATTTAAAAAAAAAACAAAAGAATGGTCAATTTGGATCAAGAAAAATTAATATCGTAATGTCTTGCATTTGCATACCATAAGAGAATTGAAGCAAGTCTTTATTTCTTTTTCAAGAACAAGAGCCCACGACCAAATCTAATTATATAACCACAATTATTATTATTTTCATATTTTCGGCACAGCATGTAACTAAATTTTCTTAAACGGTGTCACCCCTGCACCCAAATCTTAGCTCCGCCACAGCTTGTAATATTGTTCTAAATAAAAGGTAAGTCATTTTCCCCTCCTTCTCGGTCATTTTCCCCTTCTTCTACATTCTTTTACAATCGATCCTTTAGTTATGGTATCAGAGCCATGTTAATGATGGCTTAAGCACATAGTTAATGCTTATGTAAATCGATCCTTCGAAATTATGCCTTTGTTAGTTCAACTTCAAGAATAATATTTTCAAATGTAAGAAGACATTTGGGATAGTGGAACGTCACCCAAGTCACGTACGGGTTTTGTGTTGCCATAAGGTCCCGGATAGGGAATTTTGGCCTTGACCAATAAATCGTTAACAGACGTGCTATCTAAACATGTCAACTTACAATTGAAAAAAGAAGAAGGCATAATTGAGGAAGGAAAGATTTGGGTAAGCATTAACACAAATACTAAACTATGCTTAGTAGGTTGTTTAAACATGAATCTGACAGAGTTAAAAGTACTGAATTAGTAGAATTTGCTACTGTGCAAGATCAATTGAATCACTGGACAATACCTCTGGTTCATCCAGAAATTATTTATAGGTATGGTATGTTTGAATTTAAGAGTAATATGACAATAAAAATCATGGAAAGAACTGAGAGCATAGAAGATAATGATAAGATAATAAATCTTATGGAACCAAGAGACTTAATAACTCATATGAGAAATTATAAATATGTCCATTTAGGGTTAGTTCAAGAAGCTTTTTAGCCACTTGCCCTATTGGGCATGGACACTAGTCTCCAAGCGACTCTTCGCGATGGGAGGTGTAATAATTGGAGATCATCGATTACAATAATTCTAACACCACACCTATTTACACACCCCCACTCACAATAAGGGTGGGACCCACACACACTAGGTGTGTAGTGTGTGCGGGCTCCACCCCTATTGTGAGTGTAGGTGTGTGATTGGGTGTGGTGGTAGAGGGACTCCATCGATTATGGGGGTGATTGAGACCAATCTATGTCATGGTCATGTTTATTTTAATGTTTATCCCAATCTTACCCTCTCACTTACAGATAGAAATATAGGAGAAGTTTTGAATCTTAGAATTCAGACCAGGGGATATGATTATCTCCCAGGGTCAGAAGTAGTAGCAATAGTTACAGGGTTTATTACAAAGTGATGAATACTATTAATCCTAAGGTACGCCAATTAGGGCCGCCAGATCAAACAGTTCTAATCGAAACAAATATGTTTACCTCTAATATTGCAATCAATAGGTTGATAAATTGGAAGGAAGTTTCTTTTCCAGAAAATTTGGACCACCAAATAATGAACCAATTCAGAAAATCATTTTGTCCAATCAAGTTTGGACATAATTTGAAAAACCATGAATGCTTCCTTCTCTGATTCTGGTAGTAAAAAGCACATATCCATGCTTTAATATAGTCCCAATAATTGTATTGAATTGTACTAGTTCCATTTTCATTACGGATTGATAAAGATTTTGATTTTTGTGAATGTATTCCCCACCTTTGCATTGGGATAACCATCTTGATTATGGCTTTACTGTAATTGATTGGCCTTCTTCTGGCCATATTTTTCATAAGTATGGATAATTTCAATTGAGCCAGATTCTATTAGCATAACCTCATAGATGTATCTGTATTTTTTCTTGGGAACGGGATAACTCATTGTATCCAAATTTTGGGACTTTATTTCCCATGGATCATCCCTCCATTGTTCATCTTGGGGTTCCAAGACCAACATTGTTTCAGTTACTCCGGAGGTTTTGAATTCAACCTCTGATTGTTGAGCCTCTTTCATTGAGGGTCCTTTAGAAGATGATGCTGCATCTTGAAGGGCAGGAAATTGAACTGCCTCGGGCTTTAAGTAGGCTTCAATATCTGCATGGGTAGCCCTTAATTTTGTTACCATGACCACTACCTCTTCCACGAGGATTATTTCCTCTGCCTCGTCCTTGGTCTGGAGATCTATTCATGTTGCAAAATCAAGCACCAGCCAGAATATTGAGTTTATTTTGTTCCTTAATTTAAGGAATGAGAATTCAAATTCTTCATCGTCGTCCATTCCATATTTCTCAAAATGACAGATAATTGCTTCCATTGTATGAATCCATCTGTTCAAATTGTATCTTGTATGTGGAAGCTTGAAAAAATTCATCTGGTATGGGAAAAACCCATGCGAGGGTGGTTTAAGATCAACTTTAATTTGATGGAGGTCTGGACAACCAGAGCAAGTCGAGTGGTGCGGGTATCATTATAAGGGATGAATTTGGGATTTTCCGAGCAGCGAGAGCAATTCATTAGGGGAATTTGATGAGTCCAGTGGTGATAGAAGCTTTGGCAGCAAGGGATGGTCTTTTATTTGCGAGGGAATTGGGTTTAAGATATATCCAACTAGAAGGTGATTTGCAACAGATTATTAATCTTATCCAAAAGCAAGAAGAAGGAAACACAGAAGTTGGGGTGATCATTGCCGATGTGAACAAATTGAGGGATTCGTTTGATGGATCAAAAGTGAGTTTTGTTAGGAGAGTTGGTAATTCGGTGGCGCACTTAGTGGCCAAGAATGCTGTGAGAGGGAGTGGGATTCGTACTTGGGAATATTATCCACCCCCTTGGCTTTATTCCTCCCTTTATGAGGATAAGGGCCCAAACTGATGTATTGATCGATTTCTTGATAATAATATTATCCTAATCTTTGACAAAAAAAAAAAAAAAAAATTGTAGTGCAATCTCTTTAACTCCGTAAATTGGGATGCTATTTGGAGTCTTTGGACCAATTGTCTATGCTCGGACATTTAAGCGGCCAGAATTTGTGATTGCTGTTGCAGTTCAGCAATTCTCCTTTGATAAGCAGCCAAATTATACCTGTATATTTTTATTGACATATAAGAATTTCTTTGTAATTTCCTTATTCTTTGTTGCCAAAATCTAATTTGTTGAATTATCTCAATTCTGCTAATTGTCATTTATTCTTGTAAAAATTCTTTGGTTAAAAAATCAGGAAGAGAATTATTTTCTCCTTTTATATATTCAATATCAAAATCAAAAGCAGATAATTCAGATTGCCATCTAGCAAATATTTGTTTTGAAGCCAAGTTTTTAACATCTTGTTTTAGAACCTGTTTAGCAGCGTTACAATCGACTTTAATAAAAAAATATTGATTTAACAAATCATCTTGAAATTTATTTATGCATTTGACTATAGAAAGAATTTCTTTCTTTATAGTGCTATAAGTAGCCTGAGAATTTTTAAATAATTGTGATGTAAATCGGACTAATTCTTCTTTTGAGGTAATTAGATTATATTACTTCAGAATACCACCATAACCTATATTGGAAGCATCAATCTCCACTATTTTTTGCTATTCTGGATTAGCAATATCAAGACAGGGCAATTGCTTAGCTTATAGCTTAATTTTTTGGACAGCCTTAGTGTGGCGTTCTGACCAAAACAGAGGATTCTTTTTTATCCTTTCATATGGAGCAGAATCCTGAGCTAATTCTTTATAATATTCTCCTATATAATTGAGACTCTCCAAAAATCGATGCAATTGAGTTCTCTGTTTTATTTCATCTGAAAATTTGGAAGCAAATTCAATGCTTCTATCAATAGGGATAATTTTCCCTTTGTGCACGTTATGACCTAAAAATCTAATAATAGTATGAAATAATTTCATTTTTGGTGCACACACCACTAGACCATTTCTTTTAATCACATCTTAAATATTCGAAGATGCTTAATATGCTGATCTATATTTTGGAAAAATATTAATACATCATCTATATATAACAAATTGCAAATTCTGCATAAGGTTAAAATATCTCATTCATTATGTTTTAAAATTCTGAAGGAGCATTCTCCAGACCAAAAGACATACTATTCCATTCGTAATGCCCAAAAGGTACAGTAAAAACTGTCTAAACTGTCTTGTATCGATCAGATTCATTAATTTGAATCTACCAATAACCTGATTTTAAATAAAATTTAGAAAAAATTACTGCTTTATTCAGCCTATCCAATAAATCTTTCTTATTAGGGATTGGATATCTAATCCACATTAACACTTCATTTAAAGGCTTATAATTTATCTCTAACATAGGAACACCTTTTTCCTTTTCAACATTCTTATTAACATAAAAAATTATACAACTCCAAGGAGAATAGCTATTCCTAATTAATTATTTTTTTAAGTAAGCTATCAATTTCATTTTGACACATTATGAAATACTCCTTTTTTCATTTGGCTGGGTCTAGCCTTGGTAGGAATTTTCCTTTCATTAAAATCCTTTTCATAAGGTAGTAAAACAATATGTTTTTTCCTATTCCAAAAAGCATTAGGAATATCACTACAAATCCCTTTATTAAAATCATGTTCTATTTGAGATATTTCTCCTTCATAAGTGGTTTTGAAGCATTTCTTCAATACTCATTATTTGGATTTCCTTTTGCAGGAAATTTATTTGTTTGTCTTTATTAGAAATTTGTCGGGTAATATCATTTATCTCCTTATAAATAGGGGATGAAACAAATTCCATAGGCATTAACATAGCCAAAAAGGGTGTTCCTAAAATTAATTGTTGTTGGAGATTTCTTATACAGAGAAAAGTTGTTTCCAAAAAAATTTCTTGATTGCAAATATAAACATTGTTAAGTTTATATTTAATAATCATTTTGGACCCACTAGCATTCGTGAGACTTTGAGAAATTTTCTCAAAATATTGAGTTGGCAATTCATATCTGTCCCACTGTCGACCAAAGCAACGATATTACTGATAGTATATTCCTTTTGAATAACTAGATTTATCATGATATGCCATTTCTGATATATTATATTATTTAATATATTCAAATAATCAAGATTATTATCTTGTTCAGAAGTTAATTCTTCTTTTTTCTTTTTCTCTAGGGTACCTAACCTCTGGCTAACATTAAAAAGCTCCTGAGTAGCTTTTTTTTAAAAAGATTTCAACATTTTTATTTCTGATTTTAAGATATAAACTTCTCCTTTTAAGTCTGGAATGGTAACAAGCTTGTGACTATTACCATGTTCTAATCTATCAAGAATATTTTTTAAATTATAAGCCCCATCAGGAATTTGGGGTTTCTCCCTTCTTCTACATTCTTTTACAATCCATCCTTAATAAGTTAGATTTTTCAAATTGAACAAATAAATCGGGACGGATGAACTACTTTCCAACTACTCCCTCCGTCCTTAAATAAGTGTCCGGCGCGCAAACTTAGGCCTTCAATGAGATGCATTTGTTTTGTTCAAAAAAATAAATTTTTTTCCACAAATCAATAGATAGCAATGAGTTCTATTAGATTGTGAAAAAAAAATGAAATTTCTTAATGAAAAACATGCATCTTTTGCAAGGCTTAGTTTTGCGCGCCAGACACTTATTTAGGGAAAAAATTTCAGTGCCGAGCGGGTACCACGTGGTGCCCGCTCCGGCATCCGAGCCGTCCATTACGTGTTTGAACGGCTCAAATTTGGAGAGAGAAAAAGGAGAGAGAAAGTGTTGAGATGAGAGGAGAGAGAGGGTTTCAATCCGAGACGTCCAAAAGTGTATCGGACGGCTCGGATGCGCCGAGCGGATACCACGTAGGCAATACCCGCTCGGCACTAAAAACCTCCTCCTTATTTAGGGACGGAGGGAGTAATTTTTGGTGTCAAAAGGGGCAAATGCCAATAGCCATTTTCCATGCTATTGGAGTTGCTGTATTATATTTTGAAAGGGAGTTGCTGTATTATAACGCCACTCAAATTCGCCACAAACATAAAAATACAAATAATAGATGCACAGTCGCTCTCAACTCAAGTCTCAATCCAATCATCTTTCATGAGTTCTGCAACCAAGAAGAATAAGACAGATTCAGTCCTACTAGTAGTTGGCTGGATTTTTAAATAGTAGCAGCGCATTGAGGCCCGCCTATGATTGGCAGCATTCAATTGACGATTCAAATGGCTGGTTTTTGTTTGCTGGTTTTTGTAATCAGCTGGTTTTGTAATCAGCTTGTATTGTAGATTGGCGGGAGAAATGGTTACGCAGTTATGGTAAGGAATTGCTGTGCTATAAGAGAGGGAAGGAGAGATGCATGCAGTGAGGAGAGGCATTCTTTCAGTCAGAGTTGTGAAGTGAATTGCGTAGAGATAAAGATCTGTTGTGAATTGGGCGACCTTTCTTGAAATCACCGAACCCACCTTCTTCTTCTTCTTCTTCTTCTTCCATTTCCATCATTTCATTTCTTTCTTTCTTTCTTCTCACTGTCTTTTCCACAAAACACATACTACATAGCATCATACGCATCAGACTGCCATATTGCGGCTCCTCTTTCGCACGAAATCAGGCCTTCTGATAGAGCAGAGCAGACCAGAGCATACTTATTCCCTTTGTCGTCGACATTATTGGGCTTCAAGATCAGATCAACGACAATTCCAGCTTCTTCTTATCTTCCCAATCTACTACTACAACCACCCACACCAATCGCTTGCTCTCTCTCTCTCTTCGTTGCTCATCCTCCCTCTCCCGTAAGCAAACACTACTGCTTAGAAGTCAACGCACAAATTTCGACAATTGTCTTGTTTATCAGGGATTTACTTTGAGTTATTAGCACACCAACACTCTGCTTCCGTATGTATGTCTATGCGTGTGTTCATCTATATATGCGTTTGTCGAATGCCAGCTTTAGAGATTTGATTGCTTGCGTGGCTCAGAGATGACACTCAAATCGCGCGTTAGAAAACGTCAAGTCTCGCGGGTAGCACCGTGACTCTTTGAGTTTCAAAAACGAACCGACTATTAGAATGCCATGACGGGTGCGCATTGTAATGCTAGATCTCCTACTGGATAATCGAGAGGTCAAACGGATTAGGGAAGTTTGGATTGCCATTATGGATGATTTGATTTGGTACTTTTTCTTGTGATTAGGGTAATTTACAAGTGTTTGTTTTGATTATTAACTGTTTCCTCACAATATTGACTTTATCATAGTAATGTGATGTACTTTCACCTGTTGATCCATGCACATTTTTATATCAGCATTCTAGGTAATCTATACAAGTCATATGACCAAGCGCAGCTCTAATATTTTGATTCAGCGGTGACAAAAATGTTTAGAATTTTTTTCTATACAAAATACTATATGAACTTAAAGATATTTATTTTGGTTGAAAATTATTGGGCTTGGTTTAGTTTCTTTCGGTGAGTTATATTGTCTACTTACTCACAAATGTAAGTAGTTTTTCAATTAATTTGTCTTCATACGAACAATCTAATGCAGACAATGTTTAAAAAATACAAAATTATATGTATGAAATTCAAATTTTAGTGCATATTCTGAAGCCCCTCAATCTAAGGTAGATCGAGTCGGCCCTTCATATGACCAACATCGTTCGGTTTTGAACTTTCACTCAAAAAAATTTCAAAAATTTCAGGCTAGTACAGGTTGAAATCTATGCAGGAAACTAGTACAGCATTACCTACATCTACCAAATCAAAATTGGTGAAGCTTTTGCTTTGATAGCGTAATTATCAACTAAAGGTCATTTGATTAATGAATGGGGAATTTCTTTCCAACCTCATAAGACATTTTTGTTGGCATTCTATGATGTTGATTTAAAATGTATTTTGAAATGTTTAATACTAGTTGTAAAGGCTTGGTTAGGGATACGGAAAAGTTGATGGCATTAGACGTTACAGTTCAAGGTATGATGTTCAGAATGAATAGAGGTGCTTCAGTACATGGTTAGCTGGAACATAGGGTGTTAGGTTATCCATCCGTGCCTAGAGGTTGATGCAACTGTTCGGAAAAGCACTTGCGTAGTTTTCTTGTTTTCAGCAGCTGATTTCATTTTTGCTAATGGTATTATTTGCATTTTTCTATAACCTTAAATTGATTATGAAGTTGGAAGCTTTTTCATGTAAGTTGCTTTTACATATCCTACAGAACTTTGAAGTGCATTTTACAATTTCTTACTCTATTTTAAGCTTATTTTTTGCTTGTTGCAGTTTCAAGCATGGATTGTGGTGGAGGTCCAAGTATATATCCGCTGCACCATTGCAAAACACTTCACTTTGTAGGTGTCAAATTCATTCTTCATTCCCTATTATGCAGCATTGATTAGAAGCTCAATGTCTTTTGTTTAAAGGGCATTCGAGACCGCCATCCCTACTGGGTTTTACTCATGCTTTCCAAGCCATTGTCATCTAATTAAACCATACGTCCAGGTGAGGCACGCACAAGGAGTTCACAATGTAGAAGGAGATAAGAACTATAAAGCATACATGTCTCCGGAATATTTTGACGCACAGCTTACCCCACTGGGCTGGCAGCAGGTCGAGTCCAAATCATTTTTAATGTTTTTCTGCAGACTCATTTGTATGAATAAATAAAAAAGAAATTAGCAAGAGTATTTGCATTTAATCCCGAGCAAAATTTTGATCCTAATGTGAAGAATTTTATTGCTACCGTAACAGGTTGATAATTTGCGTAAGCATGTTAGATCATGTGGGCTTTTTGAGAGGATTGGTTTAGTGATCACGTCCCCTCTGTTAAGGTATTGATGATGGTCTTTCTTTTGTGCCATTACTGCGGCCTTTGGATATCTCTTATTCAGGATACTCTTCAGATTCATGTATAGGATTTTGATCACTTACCATGGCATTGCAGGACAATGCAAACAGCAGTTGGAGTATTTGGTGGGGAAGGCTATACAGACAGGATTGATTCGGTACCACTAATGGTGGCAAATGCAGGAAATAGTGACCGTCCTGCAATTTCAAGTCTAGATTGCCCACCTATCGTTGCAGTAGAACTTTGTCGAGAACATTTTGTAGGTCTTGTTATTTGTTGTTTGTTTTACTACTATGTTTGAGCACTGTACATATTATGATTATCGTGCAGCAATAGTTACTATCAGGAAAAGAAATCCTAAATGTTGCCCTCTTGGGAAGAGACTCTTCATGTTGTTGAGGACCAAATATTCTATTCAAGTGGCAAAGATGAACCCAGCAGGGGTGATTGGTATAAGTTGCACGAAGACTGATTGTGAAAACCCCTTGAGGTTGTAGGGCAGCAAGTCAAACTTCTTAAGCTATATGCAAGAGAGGCATTATACCATATATGCCTTCCATAGTTTAGAAAGCTAATAACAAACTTCTCTTATTTGCTTTTGGTTGCAGGGTGTTCATCCTTGTGATAGGAGGAGAAGCATCAGCGACTATCAGTACCTTTTTCCAGCTATTGATTTTTCACAGGTGAGCACTCAGCTTTCAGTAATATTTCGTATGACTCAACATTTTCAAACCGGGTCCTATTACGTTAATCATACCTTTTGATTATTGTTTAGATAGAAAGTGACGAGGATATATTGTGGACAAACAGCAAGAGAGAGACAGTGGAAGAACTTGCAGCTAGGGGAATGAAGTTCATGGACTGGTGAATACCCTCATACTTTTTGGTTCTTTGTAGATCCTTGTATGTGTTACAACAGTGCCCTACTGACACACCTTACTGGTTGACTGGTTCTCCAATAGAATAAGAAATGATGCATGAAACTTAAGCATCCAAGAGTGTTATCCCAACCATCCTTTCATGTTTCCATGTTGAATTACCTTATGTTACCTAATAGTCTTATATTGCCATCAGGTGCCTAAATGTGAACAAGATGCTGAAAATCTGCTCTTATAGTAGTCTATCGCCACATAGAGAACAAATGACCCTTTCTGTTGTTTCAGTTGTAATCTTAGGTTAACTCTTTACCTTTTTATTGCATTCGACACTCTGGTTGGAGTTTTCTGGGAATCACTGGCTTATGGTGGTGGGTGATTGGAGGAGGGTTAAGTCTTGGGATCATGTGTGGTGCATGGGAGAAGTTGCGGTAGGCTTATCAAGTTGCTGTTAATTGGAATGCTTCATTTCATCAGTATCTTCACAGCAGCGGTTGCCATATTTTTTGGGACATGCGTTTCTGAGGGGAGGGCAAGACTGGAAGGTGGATGAATTGGTGTCCATGGAAAGATCATATGGTTTGCAAGGGTTGGGGATGATGAGATATGGTGGAGGCTTTCCTCGTTTGGATTCTTTCAGGTGAAATCTTATCAGGTTATTTGTTGGTGAATCTCTAGCTTCCCTTGGAAAGCGATTGGAGTACCCATGCGTGCATGCTCCATCGAAGGTGGTGTTCTCGGTATGGTGTGCTGCTCATGAGAAGATCCTTAGTCCTTACACTGACAATTTGAGTAGGAGGGAGACAGTTACTTTTTGATAATTGTTGGTCTATGTTTTGACGGTGGGGTCAGTGAAGCATATTCTCATTCATAGGGAAAAAAACATTTTTTTCACCTATATTTTCAACTCATCTTTCATGAGAACATCTGTATGTAGCTCCATTTCGTCTCAACTCGTCATCAGCATGTACTCAATAAGCAATTGCTTCCAAAGGAAACAAACTTGTGAAACCAGATAGCCCCTTCGGTTTGTTCACCAGCAACTTTTGTGTCAGAACTTGATGTTCCTGTTTTGCAAGTAATAGGAACTTGAGACTTGTTCTTTGACAATATTTAGTTTTGCTCTCTATACAGGTTGTGGACACGGAAAGAAAAGGAGATAGCAATTGTTACACATAGTGAATTCTTGGTTCCCGCGCTAAATGCGTTTGGCAATGACTGTCACCCTTTTATTAAGAAAGAAATGTGCAAGGGGTAAGTGTTTATGAAGCTACGTTCTTTAGCTGAGATTATGATTATTTATGGGCATGATTCTGTCGTTGTACTGTTTTCTTTGCGAAAGATCAACAAAATTTTCCATCGGGATGGTTAAACCTGATGTTGATGAGTTTATGGTAAGAACCACCTATTTCATTCAAAGTTTGTCCCTGAAATGACTTATAGTCGGCTTGAAATTCCAGGGGAGAAAGAAAAAAATGAAACTCTTCTCTTGAAACACAACCTTCGTACTAAGTAACGCAGCAAGCCTAATTTTCATACTCTCTAAGCCAGTGATTATAACTATTAAATGCCATTCTGCATCTGCATATTCTCAATGGTCTCGTTTTGGTGGTTTGCATTTTGTATTCTTGATAATGCAGTCACTTTTAGTTTTTGTTCACTCAAACACACAGAAAGTATAAAAAAGTAAGTCTTCGAGCATTATTTTTCTCTTTCTTTTTTCTTTTTTGCTTGGCATTCGCATGAGCTTATGCAAGTGTTTTGCCTAATGAAATACGCGACATGTATATGCAGTTTTGCAAATTGTGAGCTTCGGTCTATGATTATCGTGGACAGAAGGTAAACTTTCAATTTCGTTGACTGCTAAATTATGAAATTCCTTGTGGTAGTTAAGGATCCAGATTTTTTCTTTTTCTTGTTCCTTCCAGCATGTCAGGATCAGATCCCTCGACTACTAACTATCCAGGAAAGATTCCTCCTGGGCCCGATGTCCCTAGTGCAGCCGCGGATGAGAAGAATGTCGAGCCTGATTCTGGATCCACATAGATAAAGAGCATCTGAATCATTATCTTTAGCTACATTTAGTAGAAAATCCCAAATGTGACGTGACAATATTCTTGCGACACTCCTACTGAAGTTAGTATATGTGACTCAAGATTTTAGAGATTCGACAGGCATTTTACAACGAGGCTTTTGGGATTCAGGATTGGTATTACTGTACTCCTGTTTTTTAAACTTTCGTTCTCTTCGTTTTTTGTGGTTTGGGAACCAAATTCAATGAGAAATTCATAAACACCATGGTTTTCATCTCTCATTTTATTATGTGAACATTTCCTAAAATTTATTGCGAAACAGGTTGGATTCCCCCTCCCCTCCCCTCGGACCTCCCCCGACTTGATGTACCATTTGTCAAATTTCTCAATAAACTTTTTGCCAATAAATAAATAAATAAAAATTATCGCAAAACAACTTTAAAAGTGTATCCTAAAACTGGGATGATATCAAAATACTTCCCTAAAAACAGTTTGTCAAACATACTGTATTATTTTCCAACTTTTTCCTTGATAAATAACCTGCTCATTTCTTGATGCAACTCTTTTACAAAGCAATGCGCTAATAACATTTACATGACATCCGTTCACCTGATAGATAAATATAATCATCGATTACATCTGATGTTAAGATGTGCATCTGTTTTCCACCCATGTTTATGGGTCAAGTCAAGATTGAAAACAAAATACAACAATAAGAAATTGCACTTGCGCCGAAGGTGCTGTTTTCTTGAAGTGTGATGAAATATAGAAACAGTTGTTTCCAACTGCAGCAACCAAATGCCTTATTGGAACACGATATGAAGGCAACTAGAGTGTGAGCAGGCTCGAATTCGAAAGCTTTTGAAGCAAATAACCAAGATTGCAGTGAACACAAGCACGAACTCCAAATTGTTAGTTCCCCTTTAAAGTGTCGTAAAATTGAAGAGGCTTCTTCTTTGAATCAGCACAGAGTTCCTGCAAATGCCAAAAAAGCATATTTTTCTGTTAGCACTACATGGTGGTCAGTTATAGATTTGATATACTACTCTCCCCCAGCATAGCAAAATGTGTATACTCATTTTTTTTGGCCATAAAACATGTATACGTACTGTGTATACTTGTTGTGGAGGGGCAAATAAAACCGTTATGCACCGTAGCCGAAGGAGCAAGCCCACAGCACCTCCTGTTACCGCGTTTACGAGATAGGCCGAATGGAAGAAGCCTGCTATGAAATGCTGGGCCATGGGGAATATAGACGGTTGATGGGTCGAATTGTGTGTCATATGCCCAGTCCATTAGGGCTGTTTAGTGGGCTCGGTGCCTCTTGGATACTAGAGTGGCATTGCTCCGCCAAGAGCAGAGTGCTGAGCTCGAGGTCGGCTGGCGTCATGCATGATGTCTTAAGGGACGACTACGTGACGTCTTGGGCTTCCTGGCCACAAGGCTGTTAGAGAGGCACTAGCCAGGCATGGGGTGCTTGGGAAGCAAGTCAGTATCTAAATATTATGTATAAAGTACACTATTCCTAAAGAGGTACATAGCATCTAAGTCTACTGTATTGAAGGGGCATTGACTAAGTATTGGAGTGCCCTCCAGACATCTTCCAGGCGGAGGGCACTAATGAGCTTTTCTTTTTGCAATTAGTCCATTCAAGAGGAAGTCCGGACCAGAAGGTTATTGTCCACATAGTGGTACACGGGGGGGGGGGAGTAATTTTGTGGGTATATAGTTACAGATACCTCTACAGCAGCAGCCAAACGCAAGATTGAAGCTTCTCCCCATGGAGGACCTATTAGTTGTAAACCTATTGGCAGGCCTTGCTTATCATACCCAACCTGGAAATTGGAATGTGCCATAAAAGAATGAGAAACAAACCAGAGCATTGTTCAACAAGGGTACTTCATCCCTATCCTTGAGTCCATGCAACATAACCAAGAAGAAAAAAGGAAAACCAAACTATGCATGTAACTTACAGGGACAGAAATGGCTGGGAGACCAAGAAGATTTCCTGCTATAATAAATCGCATGAGATTTCCTGAAACAAGACCGCTAGCACATAAATATTTTCAAGAAAATAAAGCTGCAAACCAACAAACCCCTACATAACTAGAGACATAAGTATAGCACACAATAGAGCATTCCCGCAAAGATAATTGAGATGATTTTACACTAATGGTTCAGATATGTTCTTGAAATACAATGGAAAGTTACACCATAGTTTGGAGTGTACAATACAAGAGCTCACATTTGTTGATAGTTGACACTAGTGCTGGATTACAGAGGGAAAAGGAGGCAGAAGTCCCAAGTGGGATAGAAATTTCCCTCTTTTGCTTATATCAAATCAAAACTGATTGTAGAAGGCAATTCTAATTCTGATATTGACGTTCAAGCTTGCAAGGTGATAAGGATAACGGACTTACCTGAAACCTGCATATTTGTCTCCCCAGATTTAAGAGCGCTAAGAGGTATTATAGGCGCGGTCATGCTGGAAAAACATATAACACATCCTCTCACTTATAATTTGCTTTTACAACTTTCAGGCATGATATAAAAACAAAAGTTAACAGAGGAGAGAAAAGATGATTGGTCGTAATATTGACATGTATATGCATGTTTCTATACGCACATGAGAATGAAGAACCAAAGTACGATGGTAAACCTAAAAAATAGATTACCTATATAAAGCTTCTTTTTTCTTTATCATTACTTATATGATGATTTTTTTTTTTGGATCTGTACTTGTATAAAGCTATAAACCCAAAAGAAACAAACAAAGCCTGGAATAAGACAGGTTTAAGTATAGATCCTATATTAAGCAGGTGAGCTCTCATACCCTGTTGTTGGGGTCACTATGACATCAACCTTCTTGAAGATCTCCATGTGGTGGTACATTATCCTTCGTCTGTGAAAAATTAGAAGAAAAAAATTAAGAACCGAAACAGGCGGAGTACGGAATAAATCATATTGCATTAATCTTCTATGTTTCCATTATATAAGTTTCTAGACAAAATGCCATATTTTCAGATGAATCTTTTAACAGACAATGTTAATATCAAGTAGCGCATATACAGGTGAAACAACCAATAAGAATTGACTATGTAGTAAGCAGCATTTAGTATGAGACCAAAACCTCGAGTTCCTTCTGGAAAAAGGACAAAAGGGTTGAAGATGAATCAACTACAAGACATGACAAAGAGAGATATCACTTCCAGTTTTCATGTTTGGTGCTTCAACCAATACGGTTTAAGACAAGAAACAGAGGTCATAGTTAGATCACTACAAGTAGGGTTCAAAAAATACATGACAACATATCTGCGGTATTTAAAATCAAATCAACATTGGAATCCACAAACTGTTCTGACCAGGAAAATTGTCCACTGTGGTGATGGTACGAATGGTTATAGCACATGAATTCTACAGGTACTTGAAACACTTCCACGTCTCGTTTTCATCAATTTCTCCTCTCAAGAACTATACGTTAGATCTATGCTGTCAGGTATCAAAATAGCAAGATATGAGCTCAAGTATTAAATCCACTGACTTTCCGAGCTCAAATCCTACGTCACTTCGAAAGTTGTACTGTACTAATTAAACAATCTTTTCTCATGTTTATTTATCTGCACCAACACATATGTGACCACATCTGCTTATACTGGTGAGAAATGATCTATCAATTTGACCATTGTCAGAGAAAGTAGAGAGCGCCAATAATGAAAAGTGTTTTTACTACGTGCGGCTGGACTGGGCGATGTGCAGGTGCGATTGTGCACCCCGAATTTCAAAAAGTCCAGTTATTATAGGAAATGGTTTGAAAATATTTCTGAAATTATATAGGTAGCCCAGCCCCCAAATTATATCATATTTGTCACAAACTTTTTCATTACATACATATTTATCACATCTAACGTTGACATCTCGAATTCATCCGTGACTATGGCAACCACCAACCCCAAAAGATAAAAAAAACATACTTACATTGGCATAAGGAAATCAATATACAGCAAAATACACAGACGACGTCATGCCTTTGAGAGGCCAAAACTTCACCGTAATAATTGACATTTATAAAGTCGGTTTTGATCACGAATATGTTAGCTTTAATTGCTTTACATTTAAAGGAGAAAATGCACAGCTTAGACAACTATATCTCATAACTAACTGACAAAGATAAAAGGCTATACCCTAGCTTGATATGTTACTTAGACCAAGCAATCGTAATATGCAGGGGATGAAACAAAAAGTGTCTCTCAAAATGAATCTTTAGATATTCCACCTTCCTTACTTTGCCTTTTATTCCAGCAAACAATGCAAATTTTTTTTTTATGGACTCTGCACACCAACATAGACATGGGAATGAAGCGACAGAATAGCAACAAGAAACTTTGCACCAAGAAAAAGCATCAGAAGTTCCAATTTTACTATCATGACCACTTATACTATCTAGGTAATACTCCAAAAAAAAAAAAAAAACCTCACCTAAGACGCTGGGCAGCAACGTAGTCTGAAGCTGTGAATGACCGGAAAAAGGCCAGATTAGTGCGAGTGTCATAAGTAAGTTTCACGTCTTTCCTATACAAAAAAGGAACAGCAAGCTACATAATCCAAGTTGATATAATGTTAAAGAACACTACAAAGTTGGCCAAAAATGTTGACAGGCTTTGCACAGTGCTGGAGTCTTACAGAAAAATGGCTATTCCTCTTTAAGAATGGAGCAAAAAAAGATTGCGGGAAAATCTACCATACAAGCACATAATGCAACCTCCGAACAAGTAAAGACACTTTACCCATCTTCACAGTGAGGAGTCAACGAGCATAAGGATTCAGAACCAATTGAAACAATATGTGCCGCACGCATTTCAGGCAGCTCGGGTATTACAATCTCTATGGTCTTGAGCAGTGGAACATGAAATCAGTTAAATTGAGAGGAGAGTCAACATAGATAAGTTTTAGCCCAAGTACTGATACTGATGCCGTTATTTCATCTATATCATGAATTAGGAGCATGGATAAAAAAATGGTAATACAAGCTCATAATAAGGGTTATGGACTTACTTCGCATCCATGCTTTTCCACTAGCATATTAAGAATTTTGCCACAGGTTTCAGAAATATCAGTTGAGAATACATCATTAAACCACTGCAGAAGAAAATCCACATCCATGTAAAATGATACCAAAAACTGATAACTTGAGAGAGCTGCAGTAAATGGAAACTCTTTATCACCTCTGTATACTTTCCCAATCTCAGCAATCCCAGAGCATTTGAACTCTCATGTGATGATAAATTTGGCAAACATGGGGGGGCCTACAAAGAATGTGTTAAGTGACATGATGTCAAACAAGAAGATGAAGAAGAAGAAGGGTAAAGTGACAAGGTATCAAAAAGAAGAAGAAGAAGAAGAAGAAGAAGAAGAAGAAGAAGAAGAAGAAGAAGAAGAACAAAGGCTCCAGACTGACAATCTGCAAATAGAATTAGTTACTTTTCAAAGCCGGACCGGCGGGAGAATTCCGATTGTCACCTTTTAGAATTTCTTTGCAAGATTTATGTCGGAATTCCCCAGCTTGTCACCTTACATACACTGGGCAATTCAGATTGTCACCTCTCAGAATTTCTTTGCAAGATTCAACTTGGGATTCCCCACCTTATACATGGAGAATATTCACTTAATTTTGTAATTTTTTTGCAACATCGCTAATGGAGATAATATCATTTCACACTGTCCATCTATAGACCCAGCACCAGCAGGTTCAGCTACTTAGTTGCTGTCCATGACAGAACAGCTAGGTCTTACAAGGGAATATCAAAAAAAAATTCATTCAGCCAGAAAGTAATATTGCTGTAGTTACCGGTTTTAAGCTGATCCTATCACAAGGAGAGGAGCCCAGAATTGCCGCATACCTGAGGAATAAAAAGGAACAAATCAAGGGTGTCTAAAGCTTCTACAGTTCTACTTGCTGATAGTTATTCCCTTCAACGTCAAGAGTTTAGGAGTAGTTTCCACTAAACTAAAAGGAGTGGACAACTTTTTGCACTTTTTTTTTTGAATGGCAAAAAAATTTCATTAATCTTGAAGTTGTAACTAATAGGAGCAAGGAAACAACATCATGTTCAAAGAACAATTGTCTGCCCAATCCGGGACAACTTTTTGCACTTAACAAGTAGACAAGTTGTTTCCACTAAACTAAAAAGAGTGGACAACTTTTTGCACTTAACAAGTACGACAAATTGGAGGGAAGAAAAATATTTAGGGTCAAAAAGTTCAGTGGAAGCAAAACACCTATAGGCATGAAGTTGTACGTAAAAAATATAAGGGAAACGGGTTTAAATCACCCAAAAAAGAGTTTTGAGGAATATTTGAACTTCACAATGAACAAAGAACCAAAGAGAAAGAATCTTGATTTTCAAATAAATAAATAAATCTTCACATTAACAGTGTCAAATGTCCAAAAACCAGCAGCCTGTACATGATTCAACCCCATGGAGGCTGCTCAAATAAATTGGATGCCCAACAAAATAAACACCCCTAATATGGAAGCAGGTCCAAAGGAAATTCGCTAGGAAGCCCTTTGGGCATTGCTTAAAGGTGCCTTATCTTATGCATGCCTGCCAAGAGCAGGAAAAAAGCCCTTCAACACCTACCTTGTCGGCCAGTATTAAGGATGGGACATATTTTTACTGCTGCCACTTGTGGGAGACACTACTGCAAATCAGTAGACTAGGAGGGAACCACTTAGCAGTTAGCACTTGAATCAAGAGGCATAAAGGAAATAAGTCATATAACTTTGATAGAAATGGATCCTTAGTAGGCATTCGGTTTCACAAATGCGTAAGGCATCTGAAGAACAGTGATCCTAATGCAATAGCCAAGCATGGAAGATAAAAAATAAATACTAATCCAAATAGCGATAGACAAAGACTGAATATCTTACACTAGCTACAAAGATATGAAATAAACTCTTAAGACAATCTATCCAACTATGGCCAATGGATTAAGCACATTAATACATAAGAGAGGTAGTTCAAAGGATGAGTAATCAAATATTCTTAAATGTCCAAGAATCACTTACACAAGCATCACATCCTCCACGTTTGATGCAATTGGTCCTATAATTTCCACAGTCCCTGCATTGCATAATGACCTGAAGAGTAGACATCTACGGTTAGCAGGGAAAACGGAGCATGACCAGCCTATCAGTTGTAACATCTTCAACATCGAAAATTTCTGCTATAAAGAAATATAAACGTGAATTCATAGGACAAAATCTCTTTCTTTAGTTGTAATCATTGAGTCCGTATGACCGTATAACTTATTGTTACATTTTTTATGTGACACATGTCAACTAATTAGACTGATTATGTAACTTCTTAGCGAATATTCATTATGAAGATATATGTTTCAAAAGGTAGCCAACTCATGCGAAGATAAATTGTGATCAAATGTATCAATAGCCCAGTTAACAAAATCTCGGAACAATGAGGGGTTCTGTTTGGCACCTAAATTCAATGGGCACTAAACCAGGTATTTGTTTTCTTTCCACTTAATTCTGTTCAAATAGATACCCATATAAATTAATCATGTGCAAGTAACAAGTTTTGAGCTGGTGAAATGAGGATTTTCAGCCCTCTGATTTGCTGATATACTTACTTTTTAGGGGGCATTTAGATGTTCTCTTCAAAGATAAAGACAAGAAAAGTGCCCACTCCAAGAGCATATGATGCATGCCTTTATCTCATCTATACTTCTTATTAAAGGGGAAGATGTTCATCTACATTTTGATTCCCAAAATGCGTATGATCGCAAATCACAGCGTACCCCTCTCAGTAGATGTTACCTCTTATTTATAGATTAAGCTGACTTGTTCTCCAAGCTTCCTTCTTTGCCTAGGATTCCTCTCTCGTTAGGAAACCTAGCTCATATGGAATTTCTCTCCATATGGAAACTCTCTCTACCTCTTATTAACTGGGCACCTGCCTATCACATAGAGCTTCCCTTCTAGAACATTCCAAAATGATTCCACCACCTTACCGCTTAGGGCGGCCTTGCTAGGGTTTGCCCTCTGTTGGGTATAAGCTATGTCTGAACAACCGATTCGGCAAAACCTCAATACATCCTTACGTGGTGCTGCCGAGCAATCTATATGCTCGGTTATTCCGTTCACCATCACGTGGTATCCCCCCATGGGCCACGTGCGTATCGGGACTAATTCTTCTTGTTCACGATAATCCTTCTTCACTAATACCCTGTCCTGGCAACTTTCATAAAAAACGGACTCGGTATCCGTATTCAGCCATCTTCATGTCTAGCCCTTCATCCAGTTCTCATTGATACAAGAAACCTCTTTGGACTGCCAAAGTTTCTGCTGCCAACACTATTTGCATAGTAAGTTCAACCTCTCCCATCTTCATAGATTGTAAACATCTACCTCAGTGGAAACTTTGGCAACTTATATCTTTGCTTTCTAATGGATATCAACATCTATCTACATCAAGCTGATATCCCTTAAAAAAACCTAAATTGTAGACATAATGCACACCAATTGTTCGATGGAATCACTCCACATTTCTTTTCCCTTGGTTCGAAGTGCGCACAAATTAGACAGTTTAGTTACATTTCTTTTCCCTTGGTTCGAAGCGTGCAATTACATTGCAGTTGCTTGGGCTACCTTGGAGATTACATATATCTTTGTACTCTCATGTTTTCAATTTGTTGTCCACTAAAGATGAATAGAGATTAGAGAATTGGTTTTTATGAGATTCACACTTTCACAAACTGATCTCCTTGGAATGACATCCACAATTTTGTTTGTGCTCTAGCAATTTTGAGTAAATTTGTTTATTGGATTTACCACACATGTCTATGTAGTATACACTGCCCTACCTTTCAACAAAAAATTTGTCTTTTCCTTTTAGTTTCTATTTTTGCAGTTGTCATTGTGATTAAATTAATTGTTACACAAGGCCCCATCCCATTCAGCAAGTGAATTCACCAGGAAAACAAAATAGAACTACAGAATTGATACAATCTGGGCTCTAAAGCTTCTATCAGAAATAGTGCATAAACCGGTCCAACGCAGACACATCCTCTCCACTGTGTCATCAAAACCTATGCCAACGGTCCAAGTCCTTCCCCCAACTAAACTAATGTGACTCCTCCCACTCCTCGTTCCTTCAAAGCAATAATAATCTCTCATGTAGGCATAAAATTATCAAAAAAGTTGTCCATTCTAATTACCCACAAACATTATTCCATAGCATAGTCAATCAAAGCCATTTGCAAGGTTAGTTTTGAAAAGGTAGCAATCCAATAACCACTTATCTAGAACAATATTCTCTTTATTGGAAGAATTCCACGTGCATAGCAAGTGTAACACTACTAGGAGTAAAAGAGAAGAAAATTTCAACATAAAGATAATTGTATCTGTATGTATAGGCATGTGTAAACATATAAATCAATATAGCTTGTCAAAACACAGAAGATAGGGTGCCAGAGGGAAGGATGTAAACCATACAAACCACACATTATTGCTGTTCTAATCCATTAACATGAGTAACCTTATACAGAGAACAGAACAGTAAGACTGAAAATGGTAATTTATGAGAATTGAGTTCAAACAAATTCAACATTCAAGAATTTACCCTTTCATGTCGGTCCGCCCATATGTTGTCTTCAGGCCTACTACACCACAAAGGGAAGAAGGAATACGAACTGAACCTGTCATGTTGCATTAATAAAGCACCATATTTAGATGTAGTTGAAAATTATAGAGAATGAGTTGAAGCAGGCATGATTGATTGTTCAACCTCCACCATCTGTTCCTAGAGCAGCTGAACAAAGTCCAGAAGCTACAATTGCTGCTGGGCCTGAGGAAGATCCACCTGTATACCGGTCTGGAGAATGTGGGTTCCGTGTTGTTCTGTAATTGCAAAAAGATTTAAAAGGAAGTCATTCGCATATGATGGAAAAGTGCTGGAGATGGAAAGAATGTACTAAAAGGTGAATGGATTATATAGCCAGATCCATTAAATTCATGCATGAAGTAAGCAGGAATGAAGACAGTTATTGACTTATCAGTACAAACGTTGGACTGAAAAAATGAAAAGCGGGACCTAAGCCCAATCAGCATTCCGATGAGTGAGATAAGAAAGATCATGCCATTTCATCTAAACATCTATTAAAAAATATGACTAATGGCTAACGAGGTTGCAATCTACCAGCACATTATAATACAGATAGATTTGGAAGCACTATATTGGTAATCTTCATCGAGTACCATGCTAGCAGAAGGTAGTAGAGAGGTTTATCCAATCAAAATAATGTGATATGTTCGGTGCATGAAGCACCAATGCTATGTCTCTATGAGTATTCCAAAGACTTTTTTTATCAGACAGAATTCTAAAAGCCTAAATAGCAGAGAATAAAGTGCAAGATTAAGTCACATATGAAGTAGCCTTAGTAAATCTAATTGTGCTACCAGGCAGCAGGTACTAACGCTAGATTTCAAAAATATATATATATCACAGAGTTTGTGAAGCAAAAGTCAATGTTGAGAGGCATCTACGTAATTATTTCTCATGCATTAAAATCAGCAAATAATTTCTTTCTTCTTCACTAGTTGGAATGGAAGATTAAACAAAAAGGTGAACAAAAAAAAATTGGAATGGAAGATTAAACAAAAAGGTGAACAAAAAAAAATTGTGCTTTGAAATTGATAAGCAATTACAGCTAAGCAATGTGACAAGTAAGGTCCTATTTCATGTGAGATGCACCAACATCCACAAACCAAGTGTTGATTCATACGTAATCCATCATTCACAGACAGGTCTACTGGGATTGTTTCTCGATTCATCTATATTAACAATCACCTGGTCATTCATGCATGTGAACGATGATATTATACTCATCTCTGTTGTTTAGGAAGGAAAAGTGTATAGGGTTTTGTGTTAACTAACCCTAACACAATCAACTCTTATTTATATAATGGAAAATCATAACATAAGACTACATTAACCAATGTGGGACTAATACCAATATTATATTCTAACACTCCCCTCAAGCTGGAGACTCTCCAGCTTGTTACATATCAACCAACGAAACAATTACCTCACTATTAACAGCAATAACGAAAAACAACCAACTTGTTAAAACAATGGAACAACTTTCAATAGCAACGAACGACTTCAACCAACGAAACAACTTCAACGAACAAAATGACTTCAATGATTTCAACGAACGAAACGACTTCAACGACTTCAACGAAATAATTTCAACGACCAACGAATCAACGAACGAATTCAACGACCAACTACCAACGTCAACGAAATAGACGATAAAACAATATATGTTATCATGCTCACCAAAAGCATGGCCAAAAACCTGACCACGATACCTAGAATCACGGTTGCGACCATGACCATGGCTGAATGAAGAACCACACCCACCAGAGACAGCGGAAGCAGAATCAGAATCAGATTTCATTGCAAATATGTCACCGTGCAATGAGAGGCAACCAACGGATCAACCACCAATATTCCACCAACTAAAAATAAGCATCAAACAACTACCAACAATACCAATACGAATATACCTTCGGCAACCAAAAGCAGAACCATAGAACATATCTGACCAGCCATGAGTGATGGAACAGTACTACCAGCGAGACGATGAACAGTAATATGTGAACAGTGATTATGGCGATAGATTTCAATGGAAGGGATTAGGGTTAGGAAGGAGGCTAAGATTAGGGTTGTGGTGGTTTGGGATTATTGGCAGTAGATTTAGGGTTTCATGGTGAGATGATGATGGTGGTAGAGAGTGGCGGCTAGGGTTTTGTATATCTAAGGTGGATGGTGAACCCGCTCTGATACCATGTTGTTTAGGAAGGAAAAGTGTATAGGGTGTTGTGTTAACTAACCCTAACACAATCAACTCTTATTTATATAATGGGAAATCATAACATAAGACTACATTAACCAATGTGGGACTAATACCAATATTATATTCTAATAATCTCTTTGTTTACCCGTAGTTAGAATTATTTCCAGTCGTTCCTAGGCCCAGTTCATGCATATTTGCCTTTCCAACTAAAATCACGCCACAGCCACGTAACCTTGATACACTAACTGCATCCTTTTTAACAGGGCGCACCTCATGATACCACGTTGTTCCACCTATTTTTCATATAAAACTGAGATAAATTAGTTGATTGATTAAGAAAAATATACAGGAATGGAAGTGCAGAAATATTTTTACCCCTTCTTATAAACAGGAAAAAAATTACCCTTTGATGGATGGGGATAGCAATCTATATCATCCTTGATTGCCACAAAAATTCCATCCAAGATTGACAATGAGTTTCCTGGAAAATCCACAACCATCAGGGAATTGACAACAAAATTTAGGCAAACTTTGACTCTTGTACACAATGGCATCAATCATAAATACAATGCCCATTTAGCAGGTAATGAAACTGCTACCAAGTACCAACAATAAGACGAATACGTATTCACAAACTTTGTTTTGTTTTGTTTGACTTGTCTTTGCTACATTATGAATTCAAATCCAAAATCAAAGATACCTTCCTCAAACCGTTGTGTGGACGCTGCAGCTTGCTTTCTTACCTCCTCAGCATCAAAAGAAATCAATAGCGGTGTTGGGGGCTCCTTACTGCTGAACTCTTCCATGGCTGAGATGAAGCGTTCTGCAACCTAGATGCTGACAGTGGGTCGGTCTTCTTCACAATAGTTGAGAAGTGATAAAGAAAAAATATCAACGGCTACAAAGATACCATTGATGGGGTGGCCAACTTAGACCGGTAAGCATATGCATAATCACGTATCTTCCAGTAGCGGAAAGATGTAGGTGAATCACCCGTCCAATTGGAAGCAGCATCAAAGTGTGGCAGACACTTTAAGGCTAAATCAACTCGATCTTCAGGTTTTCCATCTTCTTCCAAACCAACAACACAAGGCTCTGCATCTAATCACATTTACACAAACATGGTAAATACCATGTATGGTGACCAGCATCTTATTTTCCACAAGGTTTAATTATTATCTTTCCTCTCTCAATTTTACAATGCATTTGTCAAATATTTCTATGCTATCCATCACTTCTCTGCCTTCACATGAAATTGGAACCAAGTTATTGCCAAAGTATGAAATGGATAAGAGCAGAAAGTACCATTGGCCTAAACCAAAATGCTCTAAGCTCTTTTAAGGAAGATTCCCTATTTCCCAAATCTTTGAAGTTGAGAATACACTATTATCTCTGCCGAATTAGAAAGAGTTAGACAAACGCGATTGCATTATGTCTGCCTATGAAACCAGTCTTCTCAATCTAATTGCTCACCAGTGATTGGGGATAATTTTTTTGTCAGAGAGTGAGAGAAATGAACTGGACAGGTTAAAAATGACAGTAATTTGCTCACGAGTAATTTTAATGTATGCTTACCAAAGCCCCAACATTCTTCCACTAAGGTGAGTAAACATGGAGCTCTAGTCGTACAAATAACGTTAGCAACACTCAAAACGAGTATTCCCTATAGGTTCAGCTTGGTTGGCAGGAATCTTGAGGAGCCATGAGAACAAACAGGAATAGAAAAGTAATTCCTGGTACCTTTCTAATTTCTACCCGCAATCACATTTTCAAACTACGTAGGAATCTAATCCTCATCATACTCGTGGACATCTTAAATTCCCACCTAAATGCCTAAGAAAAGTAGATGTTGAACTCTATTAAATTTCCTTAAAGTACATTCCTGCCATAAGATTCCCAAATGAACTCAAACATGGGTTTCTCTTCGGCATTAGAATACTACATATTTGATTCCTAGCAATCAGACTCTCATTCCACCGAAGCTTACAAAAAAATAAACAGAAAAATAGCAATACTAAGAACAAACCTCGAGGAGGAAACACAGGTTTAAACATCGGTATCTCTGGTATCACAGTATTCTGCAACATCTGTCAATTACCCAAATTTTCGGCAATTAGTGTCTAATCTCTTTCTTTTACCGCCACAAGTTCACAACTGGTGACATCAAATGAATGATTCACCAGAATAAAGAACGCAAACACCAAGTCAACTCGCAATTTAAACACCTAACTGTACGCACACGTGTGGTAGAAAAAAGTGAAAAAACATTAACAGACCTCAGTGATGTTATTCTTCTTCTTCAAGGAAGTTGTGATCATAGAACCGATCAATGGGGCTTCAACTACATTAACAAACACCTTCAGCGAAGTTCCGGTCAAATGTGGAGCTGCAATTCACCACGATTCAACTCAATATAACAGATTACCAATCTAATCATTTTCCTCTTATTTATTTATTTATTGCTAATGCAGGGTGTCCTGGCCAGCTTGCACGCACCTCGTACTAATCTCTTCACATGCTTGGCCCCAAGAGTTTCTGGCAAGGGGAATCGAAATTGAGATCTTAGGTGGGAGCAAACCCCTTAAGACTCTGGCCAAGACCACCAGGCCAACTCCTTGGGCCAATCATTTTCCTCTTTTCTTACATGAAAGAAACTAACTTCAAGCATTGGTGCAAAATTCAACGATCTAGTCCTATAAAATTCGCTTATGTCGAGCGATTGGTTTGTTTAACAGCAATACACGAACCACAAAATGAACGCGAAAACGATAATTGAAACTGAAATTAGAGAATAAACACCTTGGATTGCTTCGGGCTCGTATTTCACGGCAGTCAAGTCGACTTCGTTCGCTGGCACCATAACACGCAACTTCCCCATCCTTCAGCAAAATTTCAATGTTGATCGAATCGTACACTGCTAGAAAATGCATCAGAATTATGTTTTATCAAGTTAATTCAACTTCCAAATTCACCTTATAATCCGGGCCTGGTCTAGAAAGTAGAAACATACCTCAGAGAGAGAGAGAGAAGGAGAGAGAGAGAGGTTTTTTTCCCTCCAGGCTGATGACTAAGGATGGTTGAATTTCTGGCGAGGTCAAAATGTATTGTTGGTTTCTCAAGTTACACAAAAGCAGGGGGTGAACCACCCAATGCACATTGTTTCGTGGGACCCACTTTGGGGACTCACACGTATGATCAGAGTCGCTCTATTTGATTAAAACATCTTTTTAAGGACCATTATAAAAAATCAACTCAATCGAGTATAGGTAAAGGCTTGATTGATTTTACGTCCAATTTGCTGTAGGAAATTGAGCAAAGATTCGATCAAGCCCCTTACCGAAGTACGAGTGATCTGATTTTTTTAGAGAGACTCTTAAAAAATATTTTAAAAAAATTGAGCGGCTTCGATCATTTGAATAGAATCCCAAAATAAGTCTAACGAAACGAAGTGTACATTGTGTATACCAAATGGTGTACGCATAGGAGCGCTCGCTGAACAACCAACAAGAAGTTGACATTTTTCGGTGGGAATTCAATATTCTGGGACCTGGGAGGTTGGGTTTGGTGATGGCTTCCTTGTTTTTTCCAATAAAATTTGGAATGTGATTTTGACACTCTATTTTTAATTTTATTTTTTTATATGATCAATACAAAGTGGAGTGTCAGTGGACAAAGTGGAGTGTTAGTAGATAAAACTGAAGTGCCAAAATCAATTCCAAAATTTTTAGGAAAATGATTTTGACACTCCATTTTTTTATGACAACACTCCAAAACTTTTTATTAATGAATTTTATCGTCAATTACAATGCATTCGGGGATAAGAAATATTTTATTAAAATTGATACGACGACACCATATGATAAGAAATATTTTATTCAATATTTTTTTTGTCAGACGATATATATCAATGGGGATTAATTAGCGGGGTGTTAGTATGCTAGTTAACGGAGGGCTCATAGACTATCTATAATCTTGAAACCACAAACCTGCTCCCCATGAGACTTGAATCTTGGTCACCACTAGAGAGAGAAGAGAACAAACCACCTATGCTAGCGTGGGAGATAGAGAAATTGTTTTATTTTTAAAATGGGGAATGGCTCACTCATTAAAAACTTGATGTTGGAAATTTATTATTTTAATATTAAATTTGTGTACATCTTTTTGTGCTAGACTTTTACAAGTCACGTGTATATCTGTGTGGGAGGCTATTATCTTAGCATTAAGTTGGATATCTATCTAGCAAATCTTGAAAGAATCAGGAGCATATCTTTCATATCTATCTAGCAAATCTTGAAAGAATCAGGAGCATATCTCTCATAGATATCCTATGGTTAGTCATTAATGAAAAGATATCCTTGGGACTTAGTCATTAATGAAAAGATATAGTTTGGATTCTTTCTTGCCTATATAAGGCTTGCTTGAGTGGCATTGTATACAAGAAGCAATCCTAGCCATAGAGTCGCAAGCCAACTTCTCCTAAACACTTAATATTTTCCTCCAGCTTTGTCCATCTTTATTCTCTAAAAAAATAGCATGTAGTTTTTAATATGTACGTGAGAGTCTTGGGCAAAGTGTAAGGGTGTTCTTTTGTGGAGTTTTGGGTTCTCCTACTTGTGCAGAGTAGGTCCGAACCATACGATAAATTATTGGGCTGTTTATATCCTGGAGGGGACAAGTCAAAGATTTTCTACTGCACCGGTTTATTACTGTAAAGGGCTTGAATCTCCTTACAGAGAGCGAGATTTCCGCGACTCAGCCTGTTAATTTGTCCATTGTAATATTTATTTTTGGTGTAAACTTTTATAATATCACCAATAATTTTAAGGAGATTCATACATGGACCAAACAACTAAGAAGCCCAATGAAAATATCGGAGATCTCAACAAGCCCTTCAAATTCAAGGGAGCTCACTTCAAGCGATGGAAAGGCAATGTGCTCTTCTATCTCAGTCTCCTCAAGGTGGCCTACATCCTAACTGAGAAGGATCCCAACAAAGTCTCCACAGATGGGATGATCGATGACGAAAAATATGCTCATCTTGAACAAGTTGAGTAGTATAATGCAGATGAGTATAATTGTCGGTATTATCTTTTAAATTGCCTTGCAGATCAATTTTATGATTATTATGATACTACTTACTCCACTGTAAAGAAAATTTGGAAAGCCTTGCAGAGCAAATATGATACTGAGGAGGCAGGTGCAAAGAAATATGCAGCTAGCCGTTTTTTCCGCTATTAGATGATAGATGGTAAATCTGTTATGGAGCAAGTACAAGACTTCCAAATGATTGTGGCGGAGGTTCGGTCTGAGGGCATCAAAATTGGGGACAATCTTGTGGTGGCAGGCATCATTGACAAATTACCACCTTTGTGGAGGGAGTTTCAGAAATCAATGCGCCACAAGCAAAAAGAGACGTCCCTGGAGACTTTGATTACCCGCATCTGAGTGAAGGAGGAGGCTAGAGGCCAAGATGCACTTATGACTCACGAGGGTAATGGACATTCCACCACTAAGGTAAATTTAGTTTCTGCAAAAAAATAACTTGCCCAGAGGACAGTTTCCAAAGAATACTTATTTAAAGCCAAATAAGAAAAACTTCAAAAATAAGAGTAAATCTCGCGGTGAATTGCAAATGAGAAAAAATAATTGGAACCAAGGACCCCCTTCACAAGCACAACAAACTGGTGGGTGTTTTGTTTGTGGCAAGAGTGGGCATATTGCTCGATTTTGCAAATTTCGAAAAACGCAAAATGCTCCACAGGCTAATGTTGCCAAGGAGCCTTTTGTGGCTATGATTACAAACATATATGGTTCAATGTGTGGAAGGGTGGTGGGCAGACTCTGGTGCCAATAGGCATGTCTGCTATGATAAAAATTGGTTCAAAACCTATACTCCCTTTGCAGAAGAAAAAATTGTGATGCTTGGTGACTCTAGTACTACCAAGGTGCTTGGGAGTAGCGAGGTTGATTTGAAGTTTACCTCTGGACGTGTGTTGACTCTGAAAGATGTGCTTTACACACAGTCCATGAGAAAGAATTTGATGTCCAGTTATCTACTCAACAAATCTGGCTTTAAGCAAACTATGGAATCTGATCAGTTTGTAATTACTAAAAAAAGAGTGTTTGTGGGTAAGGGATATGCATGTGATGGAATGTTCAAACTAAACGTCGAGAATAATAAACCAGCTACTGTTTCTATTTACATGATGTCTTCTTTAAATTTCTGGCATGCTAGACTATGTCATGTAAACAGTAAATATGTAGGAATCAAGAGTAGCTTAGGATTAATTCCCAGACTAAAAAAAGATTTTGAGAAATGTGAAACATGCAGTAAAGCAAAAATCACAAAGAGGCCTCATAAAAGTGTTCAAAGAAATACCGAATTGTTAGAACTAATCCATACGGATTTATGAGAGTTTGAAGGAATTTTAACTCGTGGAGGAAATAGATATTTTATCACTTTTATTGATGACTATTCAAAATATACTTATGTATATTGTGTGAAACATAAAAGTGATGCTTTTGACAAATTTAAAGAATTCCTCCAAGAAGTTGAAAATCAATTCGGTAGAAAGATTAAAAGAATTAGAAGTGATAGAGGTCGTGAGTATGAATCTTTTGGATTTAACTCTTTTGCTCAATCTTTGGGAATTATCCATGAAATTACTCCACAATATTCGCCTAAGTCTAATGGTGTGGCTGAAAGAAAAAATAGAACATTAATTGACTTGACCAATGCCATGCTTATTGAAGTAGGCGCTCCCTTAAATCTCTGGGGAGAAGCAATTTTAACGGCTTGTCATGTGATAAATAGAGTGCCACACAGAAAGACTAAAATTACACCTTTTGAGTTGTGGAAATGTCATAAGCCAAATTTGGGATATTTGAGAGTTTGGGGTTTGTAGAGACCCATATTTTACAAAAAAAAGGGTTTAGAGGTTTATAAATGCTAGTATATTGAATAAATGAGAAATTGTGAGTTTAATTGATTTGGGGCCCAAATGAGAGGATTGTAAAATTAAGGGAGTGTGAGTGTTATTGACTTGTGTGCAAGTATACAAGGGATGTGTGTGTTGTAGGAGAACAAATATCCCACACCCATCTCTCCCTCTAACTCTCGGCTCCCTCTCTCTCTCCTTCGGCTCTCTCTCTCTCTACTCCTCCACTCTCAAACTCACTCCCAAACTTGAAACCCACCACGATCCTCCACCAAATCGACTTCCTCAAGTGTTCTAGGCCTTGGGTTGTGTTCGTTCAAGCTCGGAGGAGGTGTATTTCGCTTGGTTTTGAAGTCCTTGGAGTTAGGGCTTGCTCGAATCGCGTGAGCTTCGATCTTTGATCATTGAGGTAGGGATTTCTTACTCTCTCTATATGTTTATGGGTTGATTATGTGCCTTGATCGTGTTTGGTTCGCTGTTTGTTGTTGGGATTTCGTCGTTGAAAAGCTGAAAATTCGTAGAAAAACTCTGTGGTATTGATACCCTCAAAACCCCATTCTCCTATGGGCCAAATTCTGGCCAGGTATTGATACCTCCATCAGGGGTATTGATACCCCCTAGGTTTCTGGGCAGTTTTGACACACTTTGCTCGTTTGAACGCCGATCACTTCTAGCACTCTATCAACACCTTTGAATCCCTTCTAGACTTGATTGTTGGTATCTCGAATGGTTCATTGATTTCTCAAATTCTTTGGCCCTTGTTGGAAGATAAGAACATGTTGAATTTAATGAAATAAGTTTACGTTGGTCGTTATTGTTTTTGAGAACATATGTGGCATGTTGGCATAATAGTATCAAAGTGGATATATGTTAAACTTGTGGTTATTAAGGATTGAGAAGTGGTTAACCTGAATGAACACGAAGGAACAATACAAAGAAAGCCACGGATCCACCGATGGGTGCGATGCCGGAAATGGGACGCACGGGGTCCCGAATGCCCGGACATGAACGAAAGATTTCTTGTGGACGCACGGGGTCCCGAATGCCCGGACATGAACGAAAGATTTCTTATGGACGTACGGGGTCCCGAATGCCCGGACATGAACGAAAGATTTCTTGTGGGACGCACGGGGTCCTGAATGCTCGGACATGAACGAAAGGTTTCTTGTGGATGCACAGGGTCCCGAATGCCCGGACATGAACGAAAGGTTTCTTGTGGACGCACGGGGTCCTGAATGCCCGGACATGAACGAAAGGTTTCTTGTGGACGCACGGGGTCTGGAATGCCCGTATTAGTATTGTAAAGGAAATGGTGAATACTTGAGAGATACAAGACAAATTGATTGTGCTCTAGAAGAAAATTCAGTGATATATTCGTATTGTTCTGTAGGGAGACATATTCATTGTCATTAGCTCCTTTGGGAGTGTTGTACACATTTATCGTTGCTCTTATATTACGGTTGGGGCATGATCATCGTACATACTTATAGATTGAGACTGAATGGGTATCATACGGGAAATCTAAATTTGTATAGTGTTGGACAAGTGTTGGTTGAGGATAAGCAGTGGTTTAATTAGAATGATCCGGGTTGGTTCCTACCTTTAGTTGACGTGTGAGTTATTGAGGATACGCTTATAAGATCTTGATTTTTTTTTTTTGTTATAGAGTGCTCCTTCATGGTGGAAGACTCTGATTTCTTGTGATATTCTGCTGTATTCATTCACACTTGGTGCATGTTTCTCCTCATTTGCATATAGTTTGGTAAAGATTTTCCTACTGGGCTAGTGTAGCTCAACCTAATCTTTCTTTTCAAGTTCAAATGTCGGGCATTAGATTGCATGCATCGTGTGCTTAACAGTGAAAGACTTTTGGAAGCTAACATCATTAGTTATTTCATCACCTTTGTAAAGATCTCATTTTGTTAAAGATGGTCTTGTAAATAATTACTTTTGAATTCTCTTTTGATTAAAGTTTGTAATATTCTAAACGTTTTCGTACTCGTATCTAAACTAATTTGGGCTGTGGTGCCACAGTTGTAATTTTCTAAGCCAGAGGACTTGTTTGTAAATTTAACAGGTGGGAACTCTTCGGGTAATTTTAATGTAATGTGAGGATCCTTAATTGAAATGAATTATTTAATTATGTTGAAAATCGAGGGCGTGACAGGGTTGTTTGGCATTTGTGAGGCTTTCAGACCCTAAAAGGCCCAAACTGGGTGTTAGAGCTACCACTTGTGCTTTTATTGGATATGCAATAAATAGTACAGCCTACAAATTTTTTGATATGGAAAATAAAATTATCTTTGAATCAGGTGATGCAATTTTTCATGCAGAAAAAATCCCTTTTAAACTTAAAAATGGTGGGGGTTAAGAATCTAGAGAATTGGTTTTACCTAAGCCTAGTTCTTCAACTCCTAGTTTACAAATTCAAGAGAATTTTGAATTTAAACCTAAAAGGAGTAAGAGAGCTAGAGTTGAAAAAGATCTTGACCCTGACTATCTTGTTTTTAATGTGGAGTATACTCCACTTAATTTACAATAGGCTTTGACATCACCTGATGCTGTTTTTTGGAAAGAGGCTGTTAATGATGAGATGGAATCACAAATGTCCAATAAAACTTGGAAATTAGTTGATTTACCACCGGGTTGTAAAACTATTGGGTGTAAATGGGTCCTACGAAAAAAGCTTAAACCGGATGGTTCTATTGATAAATATAAAGCAAGACTTGTTGCAAAAGATTTTAAGCAACAAGCTGATCTTGACTTTTTTGATACATTTTCTCCGGTTACTAGAGTAGCATCCATTAGATTGTTAATTGCAGTTGCTGCAATTCATGATTTAAAAATTCATCAAATGGATGTAAAAACAGATTTTTTAAATGGGGACCTACATGAGGAAATTTACATGGATCAACTCGAGGGCTTTGTACAGCCCGACCAAGAAAGCAAAGTGTGTAAGTTGATTAAATCCCTATATGGCTTAAAGCAGGCGCCTAAACAGTGGCATGAGAAAATTGATTCCTGCATGATTGAAAATGGTTATAAGATAAATGAGTGTGATAAGTGCATCTATTATAAATCTTGTGAAAATTCACATGTTATTATTAGCCTATATATGGATGATTTACTGATCTTTGGCTCTAATGTGCATATTATTAATGAGACTAAAAATATGCTTAGTAGCCATTTTGATATGAAAGATCTTGGTGAGGCTAACGTAATTTTGGGGATGAAAATTACAAAAACATGTGATGGTATTTTTCTCGATCAGTCGCATTATATTGAGAAAATTTTGAAAAAATACCATTTTGATAACTGCAAGCATGTTTTTACTCCTTTTGATCCTTATGTGCATTTATTTCTGGTTAAAAATGACAAGGATATTGTTGATCAAAAAGGATATGCTAGCATAATAGGGAGTTTACGTTATGCTACTGACTGTACTCGACCTGACATTGCTTATGCAGTAGGAGTACTGAGCAGGTTTACTAGCAAGCCTAGTAGAGAACACTGGCTAGCCATTGAGCGAATAATTAGATATTTTTCTGGTACCAAAAATTATGGCTTGTTTTACAAAAAGTATCCTGCAGTACTTGAATCTTATAGTGATGCCAATTGGAATACTTTGTCAGGTGATTCACTCTCTACCACATGATATATTTTTAATTTGGGTGGTGGTGCTATATGCTGGAAATCGAAAAAGTAATCTATTATTGCTAATTCTACTATGGAGGCTGAGCTAATAGCATTAGCATCAGCAAGCGAGGAGGCTAATTGGTTGAGAGATTTATTAAATGAAATCCCGTTTTGGGAAAAACCAATTCCTCCCATGTTAATTCATTGTGACAGCACCGCTGCGATTGGTAGAGTACAAAACCGTTATTACAATGGTAAATCCAGACCTATCAGAAGAAAACACAGTACTGTGAGATCTTATTTGAGTAATGGCATCATAAATGTGACTTATGTGAGATCATGTGATAATCTTGCAGATCCATTAACCAAGGCCTTGGCAAGAGAAAGAGTCTGGAATACATTGAGGGGGGTGGGGCTAAAGCCATTAAATTCATGAGCCACGTATGAGGATACCCAACCCAGGGACCAGAGATCCTGTAACTGGGTTCAATGGGAAGAACGAATCATATGGTGGTCGTTTGGAAATTCACTGAAATTTTTTTGATTAAGTCCATCCCTATGGTGTGAGTGCATGTAGAGACCCGAATAATTTTAATGTTTGAAATATCGATTAAATGCCTAATTGAGAAAATATGATTTTATTGGTGAATAATTGATTTGAGGACTTAAGTGATAAAATAGAAGTTTGAGGGGTGAATGTGTAGTTTGATGTTTTGGGAGTATAAAAAGGTGTGTGTGTGTGGTGTAGAGGAGTATTGTATCTCTCTCTCCCTCACCGTTCCCCCATCTCTCTCTCCGCCGGCTCTCTCTCTCTCCTCTCCTCTCACACAAAACTCCACCTCACACCCCAAAATCTTCAAGAAACAACCTCTCTTCGACCTTGCAATCGCGTTTCTAAGCTTGGAAATCCTTGGGTGGAGTTCGAAACAGAGTTTTGGAGTTCGAAAGTCTAGGGCTTGTCCAATAACCCGAGAATCTCGTCCATTGTTTCGAGGTAGGAAGTTCTTGACTTCTTTTATATGTTTGCTTGTTGTTTTGGTGTAGAATTGAGCTATTGGTTGTTGGATTTTGGTTGAGCATTGAGTTCTGAAAATCTGCAGAAATCGCCCTTCGAAATCCCGTGGTATCGATACAGATTAAGCGCTGTATCGATACCATAAGCTTATCTTTTGGACAGCCTGTTCCGTATCGATACGGATTTTTCCCATATCGATACGGGGAGCCTATCTCTAGATTTTGTTCCTGTTGACCATTTATTGATTGTTTGGCTCCCGACTACTTCTAAACCCCTTAAAACACCTCCTAATTGATCTCAAGCTCGTTTCTTTTGGCTTCTTGCGACTTTTCAATGCTTTCCTTGCCCGTTGGTCTTCCGTTGACACAAATTGAACATGGAACTACATGGTTAAACGTTGTTAAATTGCTTATTGGTTGATAATTGGCATATGCGATCGTTAGTGATGCACTTGTGATAGTATTGGCATGTTATATGACGTTATTTTTAAGAATGGGATCTTGGGAAGTCTTAGCTCGCGTGTTGGTTGACATTTGGGTCGTTTGGGGTCGGATGGTGGTTTAGGGAGTCCCGTGCGCAAGGGGTGGTAACACGGTGACACACAAGGGTTTCGTACTCAAGGGGTGGTAATACGGTAACCCTGGATTTGTGGGGATCACTATGACACAAGGGGTGGTAACACAGTAACCCACGTGGTGTGTATGGTAACGCAAGGGGTGGAAATACCAAATGGTGGAAGTTAGTGGTGTTGAGTTGAGTTGGGGTTATCGAGTAGATGAGTCGTATGACACCCTTACTAAATCAAGGCTAGGGGTTCACTTACAAGTTGATTGATCATCTAGTGTTGGGTGTTGATTTCCTCATCTTTCTTCCTATTGCACTAATCAACATGTTTGCATATAATATTGGTTAAGACTTTCCTACTGGGCTTTGTAGCTCAACAAAATCTTTCTTTTCAGGTTCGAACGCCGGTCAGTAGCACCATGTGTTGCATGCTTGGATTGTGGACAGATTTTGGAAGCTTATCTCACTTAGTTACTTTTTCATCTTGTGATAGTTTAGCTTTTGGTCAAGATGACTTTGTAACTGATAACTCTTGAATTATCTTTTGACTAAGTTTGTTAATCTTACTTAAACTAATTTGGGCCGTGGTGCCAAAGTTGTTTAATCTTTCAATGTGGCGACTTGTCTGTAATTTAAACAGGGGAGACATCATTTTGGGAATACAATGGCAAGCGAAGCTCTTTTATTTAAAATGTATTGTTTCATTTATGTTGAAAATCCGGGTCGTGACAGTGCATTTATCCTGTAATGTTGTGGAGGTTGAGCTTTTTAAGAAACTCTTAATGAAATTCTGTAGCTCTTATGAGTGGGGTGTTAGAATTACAGGAGCACCTTTGACAGATTTCACCTATGTGAGCGTGGAGGTGGGGCCGCTTCCTATAAGAATTAGGCTTTGTTCTCAAAGACGCTCATGAAAACTGGGATTAGCACAAGGCCGTAATGTGCTGGCTATTAAAGCTCATGTCAATACCTGGACTATTATGTGCTGACATACCTGGACTATTATGTGTGGGCAGTATTTTTTATTTCCCCTAAGCAGTCATAGTTCAAGTCGGAGACCACTATTGACTCTGGAGTAGAGATTACTGTTTTCACTAAGTGAAGGTTCAATGCAGAGCACACCTTCATGATGCATAATATCCCTCTTTGCCCAGGAGTCTCATTTAATATTAAAATAGGTGGGGGAATGTTGGAAATTTATTATTTTAATATTAAATTTGTGTACATCTTTTTGTGCTAGACTTTTACAAGTTACGTGTATATCTGTGTGGGAGGCTATTATCTTAGCATTTAGTTGGATATCTATCTAGCAAATATTGAAAGAATCAGGAGCATATCTTTCATATCTATCTAGCAAATCTTGAAAGAATCGGGAGCATATCTCTCACAGATATCCTATGGGATTTAGTCATTAATGAAAAGATATCCTATGGGACTTAGTTATTAATGAAAAGATATAGTTTAGATTCTTTCTTGCCTATATAAGGCTTGCTTGAGTGACATTGTATACAAGAAGCAATCCTAGCCATAGAGCCGCAAGCCAACTTCTCCTAAACACTTAATATTTTCCTCCAGCTTTGTCCATCTTTATTCTCTAAAAAAATAGCCTGTAGTTTTTAATATGTACGTGAGAGTCTTGGGCAAAGTGTAAGGGTGTTCTTTTGTGGAGTTTTGGGTTCTCCTACTTGTGCAGAGTAGGTCCGAACCATACGATAAATTATCGGGCTGTTTATATCTTGGAGGGGACAAGTCAGAGATTTTCTACTGCACCGGTTTGTTATCGTCGAGGGCTTGAATCTCCTTAAAGAGAGCGAGATTTCCGCGACTCAGCCTGTTAATTTATCCATTGTAATATTTATTCTTGGTGTAAACTTTTATAATATCACCAACACTTGACAGCCTGACAAATCATTCAAATTCCCACAGATCATTTATTCTCCTGGAGTTGCTAAGATCGAGTGATTTATTCAGTGTCCTACTACCGAGAAATTCTTGGGTACAAATAGGGTACGGCTGACGTAATACGCGATGTGCACATTTGAACTGTTCAAAAATGCAACCACCGATTCGGATTGAAACACACTTTTTCTTCTTCTTTTTTTAAAATCTGTTCGATACCTTCTAATCCGAATCATCGGTTGCATTATTGGATGACCCGGATGTGCGCATCGGGTACCACGTGGTACCCGATTTGCAACCAAAAATTTCTACTAGCATTGACATTTGACAAGTAGTGTCTACCTATGCATTTACGTGGGCTTACGGTAGTTTTAATAAAAAGGTAACAATTTTTGCACTCCAATTTATTTATTATAAGTACATTCCAAAATTTCTCTTTTTATACACAGAAAATAATGACTAAATGACAAATTTTAGGGCTCATTTATAAGAAACAAGGGAGCGGAAAAATCAATTTTCTTACATATGCAGTTGAAAAAAGAGTTGTGGCGCCACATGACAATATCCTTTTTTGGATATTGGAATATGGGCTTGGGGATCAGTTTTTCAATTTCTTTTCGAATAATTGTACACAAAGTGCATTAGTAGGCCAGCGCCTCTCATCTCCCTCATTGTCATAAACGATTTAGATTGATCCGGTTTAGGCATTTTTCTAAATCAAATCAGACATTTTAGTTTGAATATTTTACAAACCAAATCAAACCAAACCAAATAATAATGGTTCGATTTGACCGGCCTATTTCGGTTTTTGATTTGTTACTCATGTCACATTTTATAATAACAAGAAAGAAAAACGACTAGAATTCCCTACTTAAATCTATCCACTCCACTGCCTACAAAACGCCTTACAGGTCAATGGCAAGTGATCATTTCTTCCATAAAATCACGTAAAAAAACTTAAGTGGGAACTTAAAATTTTTAACCTTCTTTTAACTTGATCAAACGTTAAAACTAGACGCGGATCAAAAAAAAAAAAAAACGTTAAAACTAGACGGAGGTTTTCTCGAAAATTTAGTATCCTAGGTTTATTTAACTTTTTATTCTTTTACTGTTATGTATATTCACATAATTCTCTGGAAAAAAAATAAAAATATGTCTATCTATAATTTATAATACAATTCACGATGGTGTGGAGACCACGAAAAGATATTTTTAGTGGATGGCTATTACAATTCGCGACGGTGTGGGGAAACATTTTTAGTGGATGGCTAAGAGTGATTCGATCCGAGGGCCAAAAATAAGTGAGTAAAATCAAGCATACAACCTTTGGTCAAAGCTCAAAAAGATAAAACTTCTGTATGTGATTTTCAGAGTCGGCCCCGAGGTAAGCCCGGCAAGATCTCGAGCTTGGGCAAACCCACACCATGGGGCAACGGAAATAAAATGTAAACCCAATGTAATCTTGATTTAATTTGTTTTTACTTGTATGTCTTTTTATTTTCTATTGACTTAATAGTAAGTGAGCAACCAA
The DNA here is from genome assembly GCA_020567845.1 of Rhododendron henanense subsp. lingbaoense. Classification (NCBI taxonomy): domain Eukaryota; kingdom Viridiplantae; phylum Streptophyta; class Magnoliopsida; order Ericales; family Ericaceae; genus Rhododendron; species Rhododendron henanense. Next base: position 14,797,655 of record CM036318.1, read on the forward strand.
GAGAGAAATCGGACTTAGACAACTGTTTACACCCGTTTTTGGCACCCAGTCCAAGGCTAGCATTGGATGGCCATTTGGTTATAATTTAATCGAATTGGGCCATGAATTGAAGAGTTATTGGATCAAAATTAATGGGCCAAGGCAAGGGTATGTGGGCCCAATTAATTTCAGTTGGATTTGGGCTTGAGTTCGTGAGTCTGGGCCTATTTACAAAAGTATTCGGATGGCCCATGATTTGGTTGAGTTTGTTAAATGTGGATTTGGGCTAAATAAGTTAAAAGGCCATTTAAATTATTAAATGGCCCATTATCTAAGCAACCCACGAAAAGTAGAGGGAAGTTGAATATTTGTTGCCTGGCAAGAGCCATTTGACCGAGTCAAATGGCTGGAAGTTCCAAGTGGCCCACGGAAAAAGGGGTGAGGTGGCCATTATCTGGGCCAACTGCCCATGATGGGGGAATTAACTCATGGGTAATTAGAATTCACCTCTGGTAACTTCCCACGTTAGAAGAATTAGCACACGGGTAATTGTTGTTTACTTCTAATAACTACCCATGATCCCACTAAGTATGTTGGTGGGTAGTTATTTGGGACACTTGGCAAGATCTGAAGGCTACTCGGGACACATGGCAACTTGTGGTGAAGGCGGGAAAACCAGTTCAGATTTGAACCGGTGAAGCATTAGTCTATAAATACTAGAAGACAAGAAGGAAAACGGGTTCCCACACCAATCAAGCTCAACACTTAAAAACCAAAGCCTTCCCAGCGAAGCAATTATCTCTTTTTTCTCACCTTCACTCAATTACTTCACCAAGTAATTCGAGTTTCGTCTCTCTTGTATCCCAACTTTGTTATTACGAAACATAATAAAGTTATTCCTATCTCTCTCCATCCCCTACTTTATTATTACGATATAGTAAAGTAATTCTACGTTGTTACTTTCTTTCCTACACGGTTAGGAAATTATTAAGTCCTCACACGAAGAGGTAAAACCACGGACCTTCACTGCAATCCAGCCCTTAGGTTGCAGCACTATCGCCCTCTCAGATCTAGAAGTCAGAACAGGGACGCTCAATCCTTCACGTTGGACGCGACAAGTCCTGACACGCCCGCTCAGTCCTTTGAGCCATTTCGGAGCTAAACATCTTTTGGCACGCCCGGTAGGACCCTAATCGTCTAAGGGTTTTATTATGGCAAGGAAGCAACAACAACAACAGTCGGATCCACCCATCCCGGATCCACCACAGAGTCCTGAGGGAGTGGCAGTCGACGTGCCAGTACTCCAAGAAGCTAGCCCCGCGGTCAGCACTAAAGATCTTGACGACGCTACTGACAGCGTCAAAAATTATATGTTCATGGCAGGACGTGAGATCTCCCACGACATCACACAGTCAATCTCTCAATCATTCACTCAGTCCTTGGAACCTCTGGCCATAGCAATCTACAAAATGACTGCTACTCCCTGGACCAATGACTTCTCATACCACTGGTCCCTGTCGCCGATCACCGTCTTGTACGGCGACTGTCCTTATTGTAATTATATCATGGTCCTACGTACCACGTGTTCGGGCCCTTTTTGTGCCTGTTCGGGATTTACTCCCTACAACAGCTACAAAAATCAAATGCCCAAGATCCAAGATCAGATATTTGCTGCTGGGTGGACTGCTGGCCTCAGGAAGTCTGGTACAGCTGTGTCTTCTCCTCTGTGGACGGAAATTGATCTTCCGAGCAACATAGTGGTCCAAGATGAAGATGAGATCGAGGAAGAAGTGGACAATTTGAATGAGGAGCTCAACGTGGATGTTTCCGAGCAGCCCGGTGCTGGTGCCGTTGGCAACGATGAAGTGACCAACCCTGGCCAAAAGGAAGCCAGTGGTGGTCCAACTGATGGGAGCACCGCTGTAGAAGACACCCCCGCAGAAACCCCAACTCCCGTTACTCAAGATTCTATTGCGGAGCAATAGGTATGCATTCTAACTCCAAGAACAATACAATATTCGAAATACCGTGGTGGCCCTGCGTGGCTATAAGCTTGCCCTGCGTGGCACAGATACATTTCAGCTCTTTAACTTAAGTTTTTGGCCCTCTCGTGGCGTTTAACTTTGTTTTGCTCAGCCCTTCGTGGCTTCTTAACATCGCTAGTGGCCCTTTTCATGGCCAACTGTTTAATTTCCATTGTCCAAGTATCTCGTACTTAGGTATTTTGAGCGTTTTCGTATGCTGCCCAAGTTTTCCTCGTACTCGGAGATAATTCTAAGTGTGCTCGTACTTAGATAAGTTTGCATATATTCGTCTGTTCCCCATTTTTCATTGGTTCGGACTAAAGAACTATCTAAGTTTATTCGTGCTTAGATTCCCAAATGTTTTTGTATTTGGGGAAGTTATGTATATTTTCGTATGCACGCCAAACGTTTGTTCGTAAGTCTAAGTGTATTCATACTTAGTCTATCCAAATGTTTTCATATTTGGGAAAAGTGTGTACATTCACGTATGCACGCCAGGTTTGTTCATACCTGGGTTCGTAATCGAGTATATTCGTACTTGCAAAATTTTGTGAATCCGCTCAAATATATTCGTATTTGGCATAAACCTATCCCTTTGCTCCCCAATACGAAGTGAGGAGCAAGGACCAAGCCTAACTTCGTATTCTAATCATAACGAAGATAAAAAAAAAAACAATGTCTTATATCAAAATCAGAATTTTATTCATAATTCAAAAACTCAAGGGGGCGTTATGCGTACCCCTTGCAACTAACAAAAATAAAAACAAAGGAATTTTATTCGTAATTCCCACACAATCACGATGTGCATCCTAAAACAGAATAAAAAATAAACTGAAGTTTTTTCAAACAAAAAACTTCCTCAAGTTGTAGACATTCCATGGCCTCGGCACCGGGTTCCCGTCCAGGTCCGCCAAACGGTAAGCCCCAATGCCCGCAATCTCTGTAACTCTATATGGGCCTTCCCAGTTTGCTCCCAACTTGCCCTCGTTGGCCACCTTGTTATTGCCGAGCACCTTACGAATCACAAGGTTTCCAATACCAAATTCTTGGGGGTGGACATTTTTGTTGTAGCTTTTCATCAGCTGCTCCTGATATGAGGCCAAATGCACCAGAGCCCTTTCTCTACGTTCCTCGGCAAGGTCCAGTTCTATTTCCAGGGCTCTGTCATTGCCTCCACTTTCAACCAAAGCGGTCCTGTTGGTCGGCAGACCAACCTCCAACGGAATTACAGCCTCTGTTCCATATGCTAATGAGTAGGGGGTCTCTCCCGTAGACCTCCTAGGCATTGTTCGGTGCGCCCATAAAACCAGAGGCAATTCATCGGGCCACTTGCCCTTTGCTTTGTCCAACCTCTTCTTGATCCCATCAAGTATAGTTTTGTTGGACGCTTCCGCCTGCCCATTACTCTGTGGGTAGGCTGGGGTAGAGTAATAATTCCTTATCCCATACTGGGCACAAAAAGCCTTAAACTTTTTCTGAAATTGGGACCCATTATCCGTAATCAGGGAATAAGGGACCCCAAACCGGGTGATTATGCTTTTCCACACGAACCTTTCTATCATAGGCTCAGTGATCTTAGCCAGTGGTTCAGCTTCAATCCATTTGGTGAAATAGTCTGTTGCTACCAACAGAAATTTCCTATTTCCAGTTGCCTTGTGAAGTGGACCCACGATGTCCATCCCCCATTGTGCGAAGGGCCAAGGACTTGTCAAGGGCACCAGATCTTCGGCTGGTGTCCGGATCATTGGTGAGAATTTTTGGCACTTCTCACAGATCTTTACATACACCTTTGCATCTTCATACATGTGAGGCCACCAGTACCCTTGGGTTATTGCTCGATGAGCAATGGACCTCCCCCCAGCATGACTTCCACACGTTCCCTCGTGGATCTCGTGGAGAAATTTCTGCACCATCTTGGGGTGCACACAAAGTAAGTATGGACCAGTGAAGGATTTTCTGTACAACTTCCCTTCTGGTGACAGCCAAAACCGTGCAGATTTTGTCTTTATCTTGTGAGCCTCCTTTTTATCTGTGGGGAGTGCCCCTTCTCGTAGGAACTCCACTACTGGATCCATCCAACTCGGTCCTTGGTTCACGTCCAAGACTAATTCCACATTTCTTCCAATGCTCGGCTCAGCAAGATAGTCTACTGCCACCCGTCTTTTGAATTCCATCGGTACGGCTGCAGCCAACCAGGCAAGTGAATCGGCATGGGCATTCTGCCCAGAACTTATTTGCTCAATATACACCTTTTCGAAAGTGTCGAGCAGATCTCTGGCGGCCATCACATAGGCAGCCATTTTCTCGTTCCGGGCCTCATATTCCCCGGACAACTGGTTCACCACGAGCTGTGAATCACAATGCACTCGTATCTTTTTCACCTTCAGGGTCCTTGCACTTCTTAACCCTGCCAAGAGTGCCTCATACTCTGCAACGTTATTTGAAGCACTAAACCCCAATCGAAGGGATAGTTCCATCATTGCTCCTTCGGGAGGAAAAAGTACCACACCAATTCCTAAACCCGTGTTACATGCAGAGCCATCAACAAATAATTTCCACTCCGTGGGATCCTGTTCGGCCGGAGCTTTCTTTGTTCTCGTTGATTGCTCCTTCTCCTGCTCCTTTCTCGGCTCCTGTCTCATAGGAGGTTGGGGAGCCACCGTAGGTGAAAACTCAGCTACGAAATCTGCCAGCACCTGCCCCTTTATTGCAGTGCGCGGCTGGTAGTCTATGTCGTACTGACTTAATTCGACCGACCAAGTCGAGATATGCCCCGAGAAGTCCGCTTTTCGTAGCAAAGATTTCAATGGGAATTCAGTGTAGACCACAACCCTGTGACTCTGGAAATAATGGGGCAATTTTCTCGCCGCTGTCCTTAACGCCAGGACCAACTTTTCGAGGGGCAGATATCTCGTTTCTGCGTCCAGCAATGTCTTGCTCACATAATAGACGGGGACTTGCTCGGATCCCTTATCCCTCAATAACACTGCACTCACAGCATGTTCAGAAACTGCTAGATACAAAGTTAAAGACTCACCTTCTTTGGGTGTGGATAATAGGGGAGCTGCTGCCAAGTACTTCTTCAGGTCTTGGAACGCTTGCTCACACTCTGCTCCCCATTCATATCATTCCCTCTCTTTCAGCAATTGGAAGAAAGGTCTACATTTGTCACTGGACCTGCTGATGAATCTATTTAGAGCCGCTGCCATTCCTGTTAACCTTTGAACCTCCTTCGTGGTCCTCGGACTTTAGAGCTTTTGCAACGCAGTGATTTGATCGGGATTTGCCTTTATCCATCGTATGGTCACCAAATGCCCTAGGAATTTTCCTGAGTTTACCCCAAACGCACACTTCGAGGCGTTGAGTTTCAGCCTATATTCCCTTAGTATCTCAAAGACTTCCTTCAAATCAACAATGTGATTCTCATTTTCCTTGCTTTTGACTACCATGTAGTCTATGTAAACCTCCATGGTCTTGCCGAGCAACTTCTTTAGCATAATCGTTGCTAACCTCTGGTATGTTGCACCTGCATTCCTCAAACCAAAGGGCATGACGCTATAACAGTACAGCCCCCTTGGTGTGATAAAAGAAGTCTTTTCTTGATCGGGACCATACATGGTTATCTGGTGATACCCTCGATAAGCAATCAAGGAAACTCATCCGCCCATACCCAACTGTTGCATCAACAAGTTGGTCTATCCTGAGAAGGGGGAAGCTATCCTTGGGACAAGCTTTGTTCAAGTCGGTGAAATCGACACAGACTCGCCACTTCCCATTTTTCTTCTTCACCACCACAGTGTTGGACAACCATTCTGGGTAGTATACCTCCCGTATAGCTTTTGCTTCGAGCAACCGGTCCACCTCCTCGATGACAGCGTCCATGTGCTGTACAGCAGACCGTCTCTTTTTCTGCATCACAGGCTTATGTTGTGGATCCACATTCAAGTGGTGACAAATCACGTTTGCATCCACTCCAAGCATCTCCTCGGGTACCCAAGCAAACACATCGACGTGCTCCTTGAGGAACCCCACTAATTCTCTCTCTTCGGTTTCATTCAAATTCTCCCCAATCAGGAAATACCTTTCTGGATCATTCTCGTTGATCGGGATCTTTTTCAAGCCTTCCACCACCTTCTCGGCTGGGTCCCCTCCGACATCCTCAATGGTCGGCTGATCCGGGACTTCGACTGCTTGGACTAGCTTTGCTTTAGGTGCCTTCTTGATTATAGAAATCAAGCACTGCTGGGCCACCTTCTGATTCCCCTTTATCCTTTCTATACCATTCGATCCTGGGAATTTCACCATCTGATGGTAAGTGGAAGAGACCGCCTTCATCTTGTGTAGCCACGTCCTTCCAATAATCGCGTTATAAGAAGATGGTACATCTACCACTAGGAAATCGGTCCTCAACACGACCGTTCCTGCCCGAACAGGAAGAGTTATTTTGCCCAAGGGCCAGACTGCTCCTGCACTGAATCCGACCAAGGGGGTTATCGACTGCACCAAATCCTCTTGTGTCAGCCCCAACTTCTTGAACGCGTCATAATACAGTATCTCTGTGCAGCTTCCTGAATCCACCAAGATTCTCTCTATGTCGTACTCCCCAATTCGTAGGGTTATGACCAAGGCATCATTATGTGGCACCTGGATTCCACCCAGGTCCTCATCTGTGAAGACTATGCCTCCATTGCATTCTTCTCCCTCACGTCCTCGTTTCTTTCCCAACTGCATCACATGCTGGTCGTGTTTTACTTGTCTCTGGAGCAGCCTCACCTCATTTCTCGTATAAGGCGCGGCCAACCCATGTATCATATGGATTACGCCCCTTGGATTTTGCTCGTAATCCAACTCCAATGCTTTCTCTGCACCTTTGTGCTCTTCCTGAATAAACTATTTCAGGTAACCACGTGAAACCAGATCATCGAGATGTTGTTTGAACATTTCACAATCTTCCATCATGTGCCCCCAGTCTTTGTGATAACTGCAATGCTGACTCGTAGCCCTTTTTGCGTCTTTATCTCCCTCCATCCTTGGGGGCCACTTAAAATACGGACGATTCTTTATTTTATAAAGAATCCGATAGATTGGTTCCTTCCAAACCGTTGTCACCGAAAAGAAAGACTTAGGGTCTGGAGCATGTTTCTCTTTGAACGGCTCTTTCTTGACCTGCCCGTATTCCTTCCTCTCTTTGTAGGTTTTGGGCTCCGGTTTGTCTTTCTTCTTCGGCAAACCATTTGCCTGTTCGACAACCATTCTGTTGTCCTCTCGTAATATGTCATCCTCATTTCTGACATGCTGTTCGATTCGTTCCATCAGTCTTGCCAATGTACCTACCGGGGTCATATTCAGGGATTTACGGAGTTCTCCTCGAACAGGTAACCCTGTCTTGAAGGTGGCTATCGCATACTCCTCACTGCAACCTTCAATCTCGTTGAAAGTCTCCCAGTATTTCTTGGCGTAGTCCCTAATTGGCTCGTTCTCACCTTGTTTCATGACAGAAAGGCTCTCAAAGGTTTTTGGTGCTTTCCTGCTCGTCAGAAACCGAGCAGTAAATTCTTCGGCTAGCTGTCTCCATCCTCGTATGGTGTTCGGCCCTAGTTTGTGGAACCAAGACAAAGCTACCTTTCCCAGACTTGATGGGAACATCTTGCACATGATCGCATCATCTCCGTCGTGCATGAACATTGCATGCCGGTAATGCTGTACGTGGGCCACGGGATCAGTGTTTGTTTCGTAAAGAACGAATGCCCCGTGCTTCACCCTGCTCAGAAGCTTTGCCTCTTGCAATCTCCTTGCAAAAGGGGATGAAGCTATGTTGCTGAGGGCCTTCCGTGCTGCTTCTCGTGCAGACATGGTTCCCTCCTCTTGTTCCTTTGCCTTCTTGGGAGTACTCTTTTCCCAATCGGAATCAGGCCTCTCGTACCTGTCCCTGTGATGTCTTCTAATCTCTCCCTCTTCGGGGGTAAGACTTCTGCTCCTTCTTTTTCGTGAAGAAGCCCTTTTCTTTCTCGGGGTCGGGCTTCTGGACCTGCTCCTCCTTCCTCGTGAAGGAGCCTTCTTATGTTCCACTATTGCCAGCCTGTCTCCTCTGGAATTTCTTCGTGACAGTCCAGAATCATCCGGATGTTCTCGTATCCGTTGCAATTCCTGGATCTCATACTCTCGTTTTTTAATCAGACGAGCGTACTCTTCGATTTCTTGTCTCTTTTTATCCAAGACATCGTCACGGTTGTGTGCACTCCTTGAATGCGCCACTGATTCTCCCTCACGATGGGACTTACTCCTTCTCGTGGATCCTGTGGCCGTCCTTCCCTCCTTGTTCTTGGAATCGTCATGGATGGTCAGGGGATTACCCTTGCTTGTGGGCTTCTTGGCTTGCCCACCATCGGGCTTTCTCGGAGGATCCGGTGGGGACTGGTCGCCTCCTCCTCCCAACTAGTGTTTTGTGTCATGTGGTGTTTTTGGGTCTTCTTCCATCATGGTCGCTTTTCAGAGGGATCTCTTTCGTTTCCCACAGACGGTGCCAATTGTAAGTGCAGAAAAACTAAGAGTAGTTTTAGCGGCACAAGAACGTAACGGCTACTTCGAGGTCCTTGCCGGAACCCTAATACGACGCCGGAATCCTTATCTACAAAACAGACAAGGGGTGAGTGCACATTTGCCTCTCGTGGCAAAAGCCCTCCGATGCCTAAGTTAGTATCACGTACTAGAGGAAAACCCTAATTAAGCATAAGAGAATACGTATAATTGTAATGTATTGTGTACCTTTTTCCTCTCGGTTGGCTTTGTACTTATAGGTTTATGGATGCTTGCTGCCCAAGTATCCATGTTGCCCTAGGTTTCCTACCTCGTATAGGAAACCCAGAGTATCTCGGATTCTCGTTCCCTTATCAGTTCATTACCTTAGTCCGTTTAGGACTCCTTTCCATAGCTGGCCGAACTTCCCATTCCCGTTGGGTATCTCTCCAAGATCCTATTTTATTGGGATCTCATTCCTTCACAGAATATTCCTATTCTGGAACCTTCTGGAATGTTTCCTGCACCTGGGACTGCTATACGTACAAATCCCCTCTTGTTCGACACTTTCGTTGCCGAACAAACTGATTGGTCCAATGACTTCACATGTCATTGCTCTTTTGTCATTCTCTTGGTCCAATACTCCTCTTGTGTTATTGGACCTTGACTTAGCACAGGCTCCCTGGACCAATGACTTCTCATACCACTGGTCCCTGTCGCCGATCACCGTCTTGTACGGCGACTGTCCTTATTGTAATTATATCATGGTCCTACGTACCACGTGTTCGGGCCCTTTTTGTGCCTGTTCGGGATTTACTCCCTACACCTGCCTACGTGCGAGCATCTTTGTCCTTTTGGGTTTTTGCATTGTAGTTTCAGTGGGGAGGTCCTCGGGGATGCTCTCTGGCCCTGGAAACAAGAAAACAATCAGTCCAAACCTCGACAAGTTCAAGCACAATTGATGCATTTAAACAGTAAAGATCTGGGACTTACCTTTTCTTTTGGAAGTCAAGGAGGGAGAAGGACTGATCTGTTGCAGAGGTATAGTGATGCCTGGCTCAGGAACACCAGTGGATTGAGGGAAGAGTTTGGTTAAAACATCCAGATAGGGAGCATGGAAATGCATTCTTGTATAGCCTCCCCACCAGCTATCAAATTTGGCTCCCTTATCGGTACGTTCCACGAAGGTGTGAAGGGCAAAGCTCTTCCTCAGATCAGGGAGAAAGTTTCTAACCCTTTCCAGTTCTCTCGGTTGTATCACAGGCCTATCACTAAAATCCTCATTCAGAGATTGATATGGAGGCAAAGGGGTAAGTTGATAGAGCCCAAACTGCCGAGCGAATTGGGCTACATTGTAGTATTCAACCCCGCACTTGTAATTGGTTGGGGTGAAGGCCATTCCATACATCAAATCTCGTGAAATCAAAAAGCTGCTCCAGATCTCAAAGTGATCATCAAAGTCATCCCCTGGGTCTGAAGCCCCTCTTTTTAACCACCAAGGTACGGTGTCTCTTTCAAATGGCAACCAGTTCTTACCCATAGTTATGAGTTCATGGTAGAAGAATTTGAAGTAAGTCCCAAAGGCATATCGAGGTCCACGGGCCTCAGCATAGTGGAGACCGTAACAGGTGTTGTCTAATTTCTTATTCATTGGGGGAGCGTACTTAGGAAAGTAAGACCACAGCCAAAGGGTTATGATCCATAGGGGGCCAGGGGCAAAGATGAACTTGTTGTTGATTAATTCTTTCATGCCTCGGTAGAGGTGGGCCAAAACCAAGGGGCCTAGTGCCAGCTTCTGCCCTGAAGCTAGGGCACAGGCCAGGTCAATAAAGTCCTTGGTAACTCTGTTCGCGGATACAAAGAAAACGAATTTGTTCAACCAGTATAGGAGGAAGGCCACGTGTTCATCATCCTCAATAGGGCCTTTCTTGGCGTAATGGTTTATGAAAGGGGCGTATGACAAGGGGTCCTTATATTCGAAATAGGGGGTTTTCTGTGACAGGAAATAGTTGGCCTCTGTCCCATGTGGACGGAGGCCTGTCAGAAAAGCCAGATCTTGGAGAGTGGGACTCATGAGGCCTACCTTAAAGTGAAAGGAGTTGGTGGTGACTGACCAGAACTGTGAGGCAGCAAGAAAGAGGTTCTTGTCCATGTCAATGATGGATCGACTGAGGAGTATGGCGTCTCTGATCCCGATCTGCTTCCATAAATCTCCTTTGGCTTCCATCATTCGATCAAGCCATTCAACGTATTTGGCGTCAGGTCTGTGCCAGAGTCTGTTGGGGATATCTGTAGTAAAGCGGTTCCAGTTAAGGCATGGGGATTCAAAGGGGAGAACCTCCCCTGCTAATGGATACATGGGTGCAAGCTGAGAGGGGAACCCCAATTGGAAGGCAGGGCCAAGCCCAACTCTGTCAGCGTTTGCGATCACTAGAACATCATTAGTGATCGCAATGTGTTCATCGACCATGATTTTGCGAATTTGCACCGAACGGCTGTTAGGGTTTGGTGGAGGAGCGTTGGCCTTATGTGTCGCCATTTTTGGGTTGCAGATCAGAGTACTCAGAAGAAAGAAGCAGGTGCTAGGGTTTTTTCTGGTTTTCGTTGGAGCAGGGAAGGATGATCAGAGAAGTAGAGAGAGAGAATGAAGGCCCAAGAATGGATTTTTATGGGTGATGGCGCAAGAATCAAGGAGCGCCGTTGCGCTTTTCTCTCTCTCTCTCTCTTGATATTTGAGTGGGTTGGACCTTTGATTGACGCAAGGAGTCCTGACGGCTTGGAAAGCTACATGGCAGCCAATGCAAAGGCCTGGGGAGATGACACGTGTTCCCTAGGCCTTAGGAGGTGATAATTATGACTGCCATTAGGACTCTTCGGTGGGATCTTTATCTTGGAAACTGTTGGGATTTGGTTCAAATCAGAACGGAGGAGTCCAAACTCAACTAAAAGACATACGTTGGGAATTAAAAAGTGGTTAGGCCTAATTATGGCCTGATTATCTTTTTTAATTTATACGTTTAAAAGCTTGAAAGGGTTTTTAGGCTAAGCAAGCCTAATTATCCTTTATCTTTTCAAACCTAGTGGTAAGGACTCGTTTGGCTTGCCAAAAACTGTGTTCTGTCCTAACTTTCAAGCCTAGATCTTGAACAAGATCAAGGCATGAGGGGGCATTGTTTACACCCGTTTTTGGCACCCAGTCCAAGGCTAGCATTGGATGGCCATTTGGTTAGAATTTAATCGAATTGGGCCATGAATTGAAGAGTTATTGGATCAAAATTAATGGGCCAAGGCAAGGGTATGTGGGCCCAATTAATTTCAGTTGGATTTGGGCTTGAGTTCGTGAGTTTGGGCCTATTTACAAAAGTATTCGGATGGCCCATGATTTGGTTGGGTTTGTTAAATGTGGATTTGGGCTAAATAAGTTAAAAGGCTATTTAAATTATTAAATGGCCAATTATCTAAGCAACCCACGAAAAGTAGAGGGAAGTTGAATATTTGTTGCCTGGCAAGAGCCATTTGACCGAGTCAAATGGCTGGAAGTTCTAAGTGGCCCACGGAAAAAGGGGTGAGGTGGCCATTATCTGGGCCAACTGCCCATGATGGGGGAATTAACTCATGGGTAATTAGAATTCACCTCTGGTAACTTCCCACATTAGAAGAATTAGCACACGGGTAATTGTTGTTTACTTCTAATAACTACCCATGATCCCACTAAGTATGTTGGTGGGTAGTTATTCGGGACACTTGGCAAGATCTGAAGGCTACTCGGGACACATGGCAGCTTGTGGTGAAGGCGGGAAAACCAGTTCAGATCTGAACCAGTGAAGCATTGGTCTATAAATACTAGAAGACAAGAAGGAAAACGGGTTCCCACACCAATCAAGCTCAACGCTTAAAAACCAAAGCCTTCCCAGCGAAGCAATTATCTCTTTTTTCTCACCTTCACTCAATTACTTCACCAAGTAATTCGAGTTTCGTCTCTCTTGTATCCCAACTTTGTTATTACGAAACATAATAAAGTTATTCCTATCTCTCTCCATCCCCTACTTTATTATTACGATATAGTAAAGTAATTCTACGTTGTTACTTTCTTTCCTACACGGTTAGGAAATTATTAAGTCCTCGCACAAAGAGGCAAAACCACGGACCTTCACTGCAATCCAGCCCTTAGGTTGCAGCACTATCGCCCTCTCAGATCTAGAAGTCAGAACAGGGACGCTCAGTCCTTCACGTTGGACGCGACAAGTCCTGGCACGCCCGCTCAGTCCTTTGAGCCATTTCGGAGCTAAACAACAACCCAAACATCGAGACCGGCACTGGTGATTTTCAAAGGCTGAAGCTCAAAATGGTAATAAAACCTTTTCCTATTTCCAAAGTCAAAGCTGCATCCCATAAAATTTGGCTGTGTTAACTTTAAGTGGTGGCATTCCTATAAAATCTTTCAAAGGCTGAAACTCAACATACCTTCTTTTCTTTTTTGGTGTTCCATTATTTGTTTCATTCTTTTCTATTAGTTGTTCCATTATTATTATTATTATTATTATTATTATTATTATTATTATTATTTGTATTTAGACATTGCCTTTTAATTTACAGTTCAGTAAATAGGATTTGTTGCCCATTTTCTTTTCTTTTGGGGGGAGATTAAGGCGTATTTTAAAATTTGACTCTTTGTGTGTGTTAGCAGAGTGGAATTGAATCTCTTTTTTACTGGTTTTAACATCCGATGGGATATTGGAATTTCTTAGTTAAGAGAGTGAAATATTGGAATTTCAAAGCGTGGCTTCTATAAATTCATGTAAATGATTTTTACTGGTTGATTAGTGGTTATCATTTAACCAAAAAAAAAAAGGAATTGAGTATGATGTCTTATTTCATTTAGATCTTGAAGTCTTATATATATATTTCTATTCCTTGGCAGCCTTAATGGATAATATATTTTGGTGTTGATCCGTTTTAGATAACTTATTAAGACTTTTAATCACGAACAGTTAAAGAGTGATAAGAACAAACTTTTGGAACTATGATCTTTTTGCTGAATACGATCTATGTGAAACACCCTTTGTATTACATTTGTGTATGAAAATGACTCTTATATTTCGTATTTTTTCAAGTTTCAATTCATTACATGCATGTTATTGGTCTGTGGTATTTTTCCATGTTTCAACATGTGTTTTTGGATTTTAATTGTAAGATCTAGGTATATAGGCCAACATGTGTAATGGACTATATGGCCCAGTAGGTGTGATTGGGTTTTTGTCCCATCTGGATGTACTTTTCAACCAAGGTTGGAATCCCCTTTCCCTCAATAAGATGTTACTTTTGCCAATAAAAAAAAAATCATGGTATTGGTTTGAATTATATAGTATCCTAAGAATTTACATGTACAAATTGGAAATAGTTGTAAGGGCTAGTAGGACTTTTATCTTATCAATGCAACTTGGTATTCATAGACAGGGACGGATCTAGAACTTTATGCCATTGGGGTCAATTCTTATATCAGAATTGCTATGGACACCAATGATGAACATACTGGCACGCGAGTCTCACTGCGGATTCCGTACAAATAATCCAAGCCGAATATGAATGAAAAATTAGATGATTGAATTGAGCACCTACATATATTCAACTAAGCTAATTTTTCAAGGGCCCACTCCCATTTTTTTTAAAATTATTGAATGGCTCGGATTATCTATGCGGGACCTGAAGTGGGACCTGCATGCCGCTGTGCACTATCGGTGTCTTTAGATTTTGGTCTTATATGTAGGAATTTGTTTCATGAGCTCTAATGGCATGACTATTAATTTCGTTTACTGAGTCTCAATGCAGGTTCCATACGAATAATCCGAGCCGAATATGAATGAAAAATTAAAAGATTGAATTGAGCACCTACATATATTCAACTAAGCTAATTTTTCGAGGGCCCACTCCATTTTTTGTGAAATTATTGAACGGCTCCGATTATCTATGCGGGACCCGAAGTGGGACATGCATGCCACTGTGCACTATCGGTGTCTTTAGATTTCGGTATTATATGTAGGAATTTGTTTTATGATGTCAAATGGCATGACTATTAATTTCGTTTACTTATAGTTTAAAATAGGATGGTGATGGTGGTGATAATGCCAAAACTGTTTTTGTTTATATCAAAACTCAAGTGCATAAAAGTTTTGTACACTACACATGGTACAAGCTTTTTGTGCACTAGAGTTTTGGCACCAACAAAAACAGTTTTGACATTATCATTTCTCTTAAAATACTTGCAATATGGAGTAATTTCTATGTTTATTTTATCGTTCTAAATTATTTATTGTGAAATTTGTTAAGGGTGTCATTCAAAAAAATTCACTCCGGGCTCTTGAAAAGCTTGTGAAACTTGGAGAAAAACATATCTCTATGTACTATCATGTTTCTTCTTGTTTTTGCTTTGCGTTCTAAAAATATGAGAGAGAGAGAGAGAGAGAGAGATAAAATGGGGGGTGGGTATACGTACAGTACTTGAATGTGGAAAATGGGGGGTTGGTATATGTACTTGAATGTGAAAAATGGGGGGTGGGTATATGTACTTGAATGTGGATCCAATCAAATCACAAGTTTTGAGAGACAGAGAGACAGAGACTGGTCAGATGTAAGGATTTTTTGAGGGCAAGGATTGTAATATTGTTGAGATACTTGGGCAAAGTATAACATTTCTTGGGACAAATTTACCAATATAACCCAAAACTGTATAGCTTTCCTAGGGTAATTTCCAACTCAGTGGGGTCACCTGACCGTGACCCCACTTGCCATTACTTGCCTCCACCCCTGTTCATAGATAACTCATGCTACGACACTATCTAAAAATTTACATGTACAAATTGGAAATAGTTGTAAGGACTCAAAAAATAAATTTTTTTGTTGCGAAGTGCCACAAGCATAGAATAATTAGCTAGACAAACCATTTTGCATCGAAACATAAGTTGGCATCAAGACTAACATATTATTCAAATAATTTTTTGCATCGAAACAAGTGAATCCATAGTGTAGCATATGGATTAAGCGTGACCAGAGTGCCACAAGCTGGTTCAATGCTCTAAGGCTGTGTTCCAGAAACGATTTAAGAACTTATTTTTTGTTGAATAAGGAGGCTTGTTCCGGAAAATAAGAAGGCAGCCATTTATTTCGGAAAAATTTGTATAGGTACCGACCGGCCGGGGAGAGAAATCGTACCGGCAGCCGCGCCGGGCCGTCTCCAGCCACCGGACGGCCGATCCGAGCCGTCCAAAAATTCTAAAAAAAAAAAACCAAGGGGGCCAACGCGGGAATCAACGTCATCCGAGGTGTGTAGGGTGTTTGATCCAAGCACCCCTTTTCTGTGTATATATGAAATAATCGGCCGTCCGGTGGCCGGAGACGGCCCAGCACAATAGCAACAGTCTTATTTTTTTGTATACGGCAACTTCCAGCTCAAAAATCATGTGTTTACGCAAATAATTTTCCTATCATTATTGATCTTGATTGATATATCTCATTGAGATCTTTAATACGGTGCCCAAAAAAAAAAAAAATTTCCATTTACATTTTTTGAGTTTGAAAATGTGAAGTAAACTTTTTGTTTGAATTTTGTGGAATGACACTTCTTATTTTTGAAATTGAAGTTGCAAAATAAGTACTTATTTTTTAAGAAGGTTTCCGGAACGGGGCCTAATTTAGATTTTTGTGGAAAGAATTTGTCACAGTCTAAAAAATTGTACCACTAATTTTGTAGGTAGTGCCGTTGGCACGGGTCATCACAAATACACAAACATATGTATACATCTATGTATACCTGGTTCGGTTTACTTCAGATTGGAAGGTAACCAGAGGTGGAGTCATGTTAGGGCCCGAGGGGCCCCCGGCTCTCCGAGCGTCCGAGTTTTAAAATTTTTATTTTATATATACTTGATTTTTAATATTATTGATAATTATTCGTGTATAGCTATTTAAAATATTAATAATTTTGGTTCAATTTAATAAAAAACTGATTATTTTACATTCTCATTTCTCATTTTATTTCATAAAAATAAAAAATAACCAGTGATACTTGATGCAGCCTTAAGAATTATTTCAATAAACAAATGTAATGAATTGGAAAGCAAAATCTTATGTTATACTTAAGTATAGGTTCCGATAAAAAATATATGTTTACCAAGCCTGCTCCCTGGGATTAAAATTCTGACTCCGCCACTGAAGGTAACAAATCGAACTGAACGAAACCTATTATCAGACCACAACCAAACTAAATTTGGGCACAAATGCAAACCAACCAAGACCTAGGGCTGATAAATGAATCAAATTGTTCGGGTTCGGGTTCGAGTTCGTGTTTCTATTCCAAAACCTTGTTCGAAATCATTTTTTATTACGTAAACAAATCAATCCTGAATATATTTTCGAAGGTTTTTAATCTTTGAAACCAAACTCAAACAAGTTACCACTCGACTTGTTCGGCACATAGCTTTTCAACATTCAAACCATTCGAGATTGGCTCGAATAAAGCTCGTTTAAGATTGCCTTGCTTCATAAATAAACCAAGGGAAATGATTTTGCCACTCCTTTTTTTGTTAACGCCACTCCCCTGCAAGTGTATTTTTGGTGCAAAAATACACTTACAGAGGAGTGGCGTTAACAAAAAAGGGAGTGGCAAAATCACCAGCCTAAACCAAACTTGAACAACTTTTTTAAACGAGTTTAAGGAGCCACGTGAATATACTTGGGAAAATCTGGAAAAATCTCAAACGAACAATGAGCCCGTTGGAATAACCGTTAATCCAATTAATTACTCCACATTGACTATTTGACTACTCCACAACACCTCTCTCTCTCTCTCGCTCGCTCTCTCTGTCTTCCCGGCTACTCCGTGTCTCCGTCTGTTGCTTGTCTCCCTCCCCAAAATATTTCCTATTCCTCTCTCTCTCTCTCTCTCTCTCTCTCTCTCAGTTCAATCTAAGCCCTTCGCGTACGAACCAGTAAGAGTTCAGGTGTGTTGCATTGGCGACGAGGGGAAACCATCGACAAATAATCACAGTCGCCGGATAAAATCAAACGCGGAGGCGGACGACAAGTTTCGCCGTTTTCAAGCGTACCCAAACTGCTAAAACCGTCCGCGTTCGACCGATCAAACCCAGACCCGACACAGATGTACGTCGGATCTAACCACGGTGATTTGCATGGGTAATCAAAATATTGTTTCCTTCAGGTTTTGTTTTTTAAATGTATTTAGACTAAATTCCGCTAAGGACTTTTTGGGTTTTTAGGGCTTTTTCATGTTTTGTTCTCATTCAAATTTTTTTAGCGTACCCTTTTTTGGTTTTATCTTGATAAAAATCATTATTTTTAATTTTTTCAATTCGTGTTTTGAGAGACGAATAAATAATCTACAAAAATTTAGGTACAAGATTAACAAATGCAAATTTTTTTTGAATTAGGACAAAACAAAACAAGAAAAAAATCCAAAAATCTTAGCAGAACCCACCCTATTAATGGGGTTCATCTCTTTTATTTTCACACACTACGTCCCAGGTCAATCGTTTTCATTGGTTATTTGTTGTCTTTAGTACCTAACTATGAAAAAATTTATGAATATTTCGTAAGTAGTGACTGCATGGATGCTTTGTCTGCTTGTGAGATGGTTTACAACTCGTTTGGCTGTCAAAACAAAATAAAAATAAAAATGTACAAGTTTGTATTTGCCTAGTTTTCTATTTGTTTCCCTTAGAATGTTGTGGGGAAAATTTTGGTTTGTTCTAGTGGTCATGGATAAGGACACTCTGCTTTCTGGGTACATTATTTTGTATGTCCAGTCCAATAGCTCCTTTTTGCCTTGAGGTCAATACAGTTCACAGAATCACAGGTTATGGGTGAATTTTGACGATGATGTCGCATGAGTAACAGATGATATAACTCGGAATATAATTTTTTTGACATCAATGGCCGATTTTTTTTTCCTTAATAGTGTGGCCGTGCAGCAAAATTGAAGAGCAACAAGTTCTTGAGCAGTTTTTGTTTCTATTCATTCTAAAGAAAAGATAGTGATCCACCTAGATAGTGTATTGCCTTAGTTTGGCATTATAAGCCAAATGGCTTTTTTTTTTGTCCTTATTCAAATTGTTTTTGCATTTGTTAGTTTTTCGTTGATTTTTGAAGTATTATTGCTTTGTCATGACGAGAGGAATTTAAAAAGTAAAAAATTACGATCGAAATCCAATTTTTTTGAATAAAGACGAAAATAAGCCAATAAGCCAATTTTTTCGTCTTTATTAAAAAAATTTAGATTTCGATCGTAATTTATTACTTTTTAGATTCGTCTCCTCACGACGAAGCAAAAATCCTCAAAAAATTGATGAAAGACTTAACAAATGTGAAAAAAATTTAAATATGGACAAAAAAAAGGAGCCATTTGGCTTATAATGCCAAACTAGGAAAGTTTATAGTTTTCATCCCTTCCCATGTGAAAATGCAGACAAAGTGCGTTTTCTAAAAAAAAAAGAAGCCGAAGTGTGTAATTTGAATTTGGTCTCTCTTATGGAGGTTTTACTGTTGAATGTTGATGTAAATGGAAAAGCGAGTTTGGTGCCAAAAGATCTGATCTTGCTTAGCCCGTGCAGCTTGCTACTTTAGCAGGTTGGATATGTTGTGGGAGCATGTGGAGTCCATATTGTACAAGCTCCTTATGGTAAAGATCTATGTCTATGGCCCTTCAACCCCCCCTCCCCCACAAGATTCTGATAACACAATGTACTAATGGCATGGATTTCGCCTTGATACTGTTGCGAGTTCAGCAATTCTGTACAATGTTTATAGCATCTATGAATTCTGCCTTGTGTACTGAGTAGCATTTCTGCTGTTAGAATAAAAGATCTACATATTTTTTGCTTCAAGCGATGAGAATCTAGCTTACGTCGATGTGAGTGACTCCTTCCGATGCTCATAGTCAAAAGTGCATGAATGAATCTTGACTGTAATGAAGTAGGATGCTATTTGATGACTGGGCAGCTAGGCATTTTCTAAATTCATTGTAGTCGGTAGATGATGGTTGGCGGACTTTTGGAGCATTTAGTTGCTATAGCCGATAAAGATATTTTATATCTATTTCGTGTAAAAGAGAGATCCTCTTAACCCATACTAGTCTTTTGTAGATGGAGACATGTTACTTTAGTTTAGTAAACAAAATGGCAGGTTTACTTGAATGAATTTCTACCTCAGTTATTTCTGGTTCAAGAAAAAATGAATCAGTCCACATTTTGGTTCTTGATCACTTTTCATCCTTGACGTCCAAATCTTTACTCCTATACTGGTTCAAGAAAAAATGAATCAGTCCACATTTTGGTTCTTGATCACTTTTCATCCTTGACGTCGAAATCTTTGCTCCTATAACTCCGTATACAACATCCTGTCACGTTGTTGTATTGTTTATGTGTAGCCTCTATTGTTTTTCTCTTATTTGCTTGTTAGTCACTTTAGGTTCGTGTAATGAACCCTTTCTAGTGCTGTCTTTGCATTCTTCTAAAAAACCATCGCATGAAAAACAGAAAAAAGTGTCTCTCTTAGTACTTGTATTTTCTTTGACAATCCTTATCATACTAATTGCATGTTCAAAATTGGTCATGAACTGAGGTGAGTTTCACACTCGTCTCCTGCCCTGTCACCTTTTAAATTTCATCTTCCACATTTCCTTTCAACAGAGCTTTTGCAGAATTTTCTTCTTACTTCATGTCATGGCATTTTTACTCGGGTTGCTGACTACAATAAGGCAGCTGCCCAGCAAGGCATCATCAGTGGCTGGAGGTACGTTGGGGCCAGGCAGGCCCCCCCCCCCCCCCAAGTTTTAAAAATTCTCTAAATATAATATATGATTTTGAGTATTTCAGATATTATTAGTATAATGTTTACTTAAAAAGTTAATAATTTTTGGTTTGATTTAATAAAAAATGGGTTATATTACATTCTCGTTACTCAATTTCTTTCATAAATAAAAAAATAAGCATATGACTCTTGTTGTAGTCTAAAGAATACCAACTAGGGCTAGCTCGCTCACTTGACCAAGACTATTGCATTGCACTAGGAGGTTAGGAGTTCGAATCTCCCCACCTGTGTGTGGATGTTCTCCCCTTAGGCAGGCTTTTCCTTTTTATTTTTTTTCCCCTTTATTTCTTCCCTATGATGAACTTATTTTTGGTATTGGTTGAGTTGTTGGGTTTGGTTATTTCGTGGATTCTCACAACTGATATAGTGTCAAAGGCTTGTATTTTGTACATCATGATGTAAATGATCTCTTCTATCGATCAACTGAAAAAGGCCTAAAATAACAAAATGATTCATGTACTTTTACAAGCAAAAAAAGCTCTATGATATAACTAGTATATGTTCTGATACAAATATGCCTACTAAACTGGACCCCCTCGGGCCAAAATCCTAGCTCCGCCACTGGGCATCGTGTATATTGATGAAGTTGACAAGATCACAAAAAAGGTTTCTCTAAAACTACTTCACGGTTGAGAGTTATCTATTGCTTATTCACCAAAACTGACATAGCTTTTTTTTTTCGTATTAATTTTTTTTTTTATATTTTCACTTTCACAATGCGGGCTGAGAGCCTTAATATAATATAAGCTGAGATGTATATGGTGAGGGTGTCCAGCAGGCATTACTAAAAGTGCTGGAACGAACGGTAAATGCATCTTCTATTTGGTTCGGTCTGAGTTTAGTTAAATGAGGGCTTGTCAGCAGATCTTGGGGAAATTGATCTTGGGGCAGCCTTATGATCAATCTGTTGGAACTTGTGCCATTTTAGTTTATATAGATGGACTGGATTTTTCATATCGGCAGTGATTGCTGAATGAAGTATAGCAGTGACCCTTAATCCCATGTTTGTAACAACAGCGAGAAGATTGTCACCTCGAGAGATAAATAAGTGGAAAAAACTAAAAACCAAAATAAAAGTATATTAGATGATATTTTACTTGGATTTATTGTCCTATCTTAACTTCTGAGTAGAGCTCACTTGCTAGTGAATCACCATCTTCTACAATGTTTGTTGGTCTTATTCTGCAATCATAAAACCAAGACTAAAGACGGAAACAAAAATCTGCTTAAAATTCTGAGTTTTGCCCCTGTATAACTAGAATTTTCACACTTCTTTTAGCTATTGCATTGGCATTGGAGACTCTCTTGACTCAGCTTTTTTTTGAGTTTGAAATTGGTGGGAACTGGATAGGAACCTTGTTTTGCACTTAAGAGTTGCTATAATGATGAGGGTAGTTAATTTGTTTGTGTTCTGATTTGTGGAGCTCTCTATCCAGGTAGTCAATGTCCCGGAGATGGGAGCTCGAAAGAATGCTAGAGGCGACAATATTCAGGTACACTCATACTAGTTTAGGTAAATATGGAAAAGGATGATGATCTGAAGATCGTGCTTGCAGAGTAGCAGTGTTGGAATTAGAACCCATCTAAACCTGAAAACTGTTGGAGAAACTCTAAAATTTGAAAAGCAGCAATGAATTACATCTGTCCAAAAAACAGTAAAGAAATCTTCTTTAGCCGTATCATTCACAGGCTTTTTAGCTCAATGATCTGAGACAGCCACAAATCTATAACAGGATATGGGGATCTACTTCGGAGAATTTACAACTTTCCAATGAGAGTTCCTTAGAACTAACAATGCAGTTTGTTACTTCGTTGCTTGTTGATTTTGTGTGTTGTTTCATGTTGAATTCTCTCAGGAGACACTTAGAATTAGGAATGCTACCTTCTTTTCAGTTTTTAGTTTTGTATCAGTTGTTTTGTTTGAGTATGCCATCTTTCTTGATTTATGATGCCCTCTCATTCCATCTTTCTTGAACATACGGGCAGCAATGTTCTCTGTTGGTAATTCCATTTTGCTAATAGAAGTTGCTTTAGTTCTCATCTTCAGCAATACATCTATAATTCATCTCTTTGAAACCTGATTAAGGGTACATCACGTTATAAGAATAAGTTCTAATTTGTTTGCTTTGCTTTGATGGATACTCTCACTCTTCGTGTTCAAGCTCCTAAATCAGTTTAGATGTTGATGCTGTGTATGTTTTTTCATAGATCGATACTAAAGGTAATCTCTTCATATGTGGAGGTGCTTTTATCGACTTGGAGAAAACTATATCAGAAAGATAATTCCCATAAGAAAAATAGCTACGTTTTCTCCTCTTGGCAGAAGCAAAATGTCATTGTCTTCTTAGGTCTATATATCTCTTGGCCAACATTGGACCATGGAAAACATTGAAGGGTTTTGTAGATAAATGAATGTGAGCCTCCTTGTCTCTGTTCATTTGAACTTCTCCTGACCTTTTTTTTGTTCTGTTTATTTTTGCCAAATTAGTGGGTTGTAATTTTTTTTTTTGACGGTATCGAGAATTGTTAAAACTTCATTTGGCGTGGTATGGTTGAGAGGTGGCTTGAAGAGTTTTGGACGTGGATGCTTAAGTTTTTTTTTTTTTTTGACACGGGAAATGGATGCTTAAGTTCTTTTTGAAAGGGGATGCTTAAGTTCCAGTTTTTGGCATTTTGTGGGAGGTAAATATGACTTTGCTCGTCTCTCTATAGGTTCAATGGCTGCCTAGAGAGTTGAGCTTCTGAATATCTATACCTTAGTAGCAGGATCCTTCTAAAATGGGTGCGCTCCCAAGACGGGAGCTCGAATTGGCGCTCCCAAGATGGGAGCTTGACGGGAGCTCGCTCCCCTCGAGATGGGAGCTCGCTCCCAACTAAGATGGGAGCTTATTGGGCGGTTAAGACAACTATTTTCATACTCTTGAGGGAGTTATGCCATTGTGAAAATAAAAATATGAAAATATTATCACTCAAGAAGTTTTGCAAATTGAAAATATCTAACTTCCTTTAAGTACCCTTTAAGATCATGAAAATTCTCATAAGTAATCACTTTTCCTTCAATGGTTAAGTATTTAAAGATACTTTATACACGTATTTATATGAAATCTATATACGCTCCTTAGGAGCTCCCAACCTTAGGAGCTTCTAGGTGCCTCCACTCCCCCGCTCCCGCCTCCGCTCCCGCTTCGTGCTACTAAGATCTATACTATCATATATATGTTGAAACGGCCTCAAATTCTCATGGTGCATATTTGCCCCACAAGTACTTTGACGAAGTTCTGGAGGGACTAAATGCCTGAACTTTCTAGGTAGGGTGGGAGGGATGAAGAACGATGTGAGAGTGGATCAATGATCCATTATCTATCCTTTGGCATAGGGAGGCATTTTAGAAGGATATCTGCTAAAAATATGAGAAGCTTGCACATGACAAACATGTGCGAGGTCACTGTCTGTGGTTTGTTTGTTTAAATTTTATTGCTTTGACTATGGGAAGCAGTTGTTCCATGGTCTAGATTACTATGGAAATGTTTTGATGGCTGGGAGGAGTGGAAACTGATTTCAGGGCTGAGATCATTTTAGTTCTGCTGTTGTATAGTATGGATTGGGGTCTGAGAAATCAAAATTTGAATCCTTTGAGAAAGGCAGTAAACCCACACTGAGCGAAGAAGATAATTAACCCACCGCCATGGACACGTTCAGGACTTCATGACTCAAGACAATTGGGATTTTGGACGCCATACACAATTAGGTCTATCTGGTTTATTTCCTTATCTTCGTTTCATTTGTGCCATGAACTCTATTCAACTGGTGTAGAGTTGTGGATTTTGAGAGGCAACGGATCTTCGGGCTCGTCAATCATCTTGAAATACAGAGATCTCTTATTCTCCTCCTTTATTTGCTTTAAGCATCTTGAGATCTCATTTTCCCCCACATTTGCTTCAAGCATCTTGAAATCGATCACATCTGTTATTTATGTGATTTTATTAGGGCTTTGGTGCCTACAGGTCGTCTCAAGAAGGGCTCTACGATCTAAAGGTAATTGATTTGACTTATTTAGTTTCATTCATTTTAGTTCAGTTGTTTGAGAGGTTTTTTTTTTTATAATTAAATTCTAAAACTCTGTATCGACATTGTTTGCAATTTTTTTTGTTCTTTCCCCGATGCTAGGATAGGAAGACGTTTTGAGAGGTTTTGGCCAATGCCACCACTATGATATGTTTGCTGATATCTCACAAGTCACATTGGGAGTTGGTATGATCTCATCTTCTTAGTTTTGTTATTTTCTTTAATTTGAGGAGTTAAGCATTTCTTATGACCCAGAAATTTTTGAAACGAAAAAAAAAACTGTACACAGGCATACAATTCTATTTGCATCTTTGATTTGTTTGTGTAACATTAACACCCCACATAGCGGTTCACCAATTTACATAAGTACATTGACTAACGCTAACATTTAAATTGACTACATATCAAAAACCAAGCATGACTAATAGCCTATGAAACCGAGCTTGGGGACTCAGATATTTTTCCCAAGTGTTGGGTTTAATAGATTGGAGGTGCTTTGCGCATAACAAAGTATTATCATGAGCATTAAAGTCATTATAAGTAGGGGATGGGATCGGATCGGGTATTCCTGGTTGGAATGGGTTATGTGGGTACCCAAATCCCCCTAATGAACAGATGATCATCTCATGGGGTAAATAATCCCACCCAAATTTCGGAAAACAAAAATAGGCTTGGGGCCCATGGGATAATCAAACAGAAATCCAGGGGTTCTGCGAGTCAACAAACAGGGCCTAAGAGTTATGACTTTACTATACTGATATTCTGTAGCTTTCCTTTATTTCTTTTCCCCTAATAGGCTACTATTAACAGGAAGAAGGTTTGAGTTCTTTACGTGAGAGCACCAACAACCACCATGCAGTTTTGTTGTAATCAGAAATTGGGGATTGATCACAGATCCTTTTGAAGCTTGATTGTCCATTTGAACCAAAATTCCTTGAACACGAAAAAAAATACTACAGTCTACTAATTTCGTGTGTGTGTTCTCTTTCCAAGATGACACGGTGATTGTATGGAGGTCTGGTAGAAATCCCTTTGATGCCATGATTCCATTTCCTTCGGTGTTTCTTCTTCTTCATCTTCTTCTTTTTCCCTCCTTGAGGATTTACATGCATTTTATCATTTGATTGAGCTGCAATGTTTAGAAGCAAACGAAACGATTAGCTAGCTATAACAATCGCGGTACCCATACTATGTACATGAGAATGAAATTTTTTTTGTGACATTTAATGATAATTATCCCTTAATTATTCATAATTTCACATTAAGTTTGAGAATTGTATTAAATAGTTTGGAAGGTTTTTTTTTTTTATAAATGGAATGTCTACCAGAGGCATCACAATTGAATGTCCTAGGATGTGTCTTTTCTTTAAGAGTATGTTTTAAATATATTCTTCCTTAATTTCTCTTAGCTCCAAATTTGGGATATCATTAGTCTGGAATGGGTACTAACACAGTGAGTGACTTTGCTCTGCATTGCATCGACTATGGTGGTTGTTTAGTACTTCTTGTCACAAGTGTAGGATTGGGAAATGTGAGAGATGCTAAGATCCCAAACCTCTTTGCCCCATTAACTCTGGGTGTATCTCTTGCTTCTGCCCAATTAACATGACAGTTGAATATGTCTTTGTATTGCATCAACTATGTTTCTCCACCGGCAATGTGGTTGGGTTTTATACTAAAGGTATGTTCTGTTTTCAATGAGAATGTTCTAAGCATATGAGGTGGTCCATAAGGAGGATTGTTATTATTGACAAGTAGCGTTACATTTTTGGATTTGGTTGACTGCTTCATTTATTAACTTAGGTGGTTTGATTGCCCTCCTAATTAGGTGCTTTGGTTTTAGATCAATTGAATGTTATAGTATGCTTAGTTCTATCACCTCTCCCTTTATTTTAGGAAACACATGTTTGAACTGTGATCCATGTAGCTTTAGTTTTGAATCTCAACAAGTGGTCTAATTGACAGGAGTCACAGGACCACTGTGCTAATTCATAAGCAGCTTCTTTGTTCCTATTTTTTAACAGCAATGAGAGAGCATAAATTGTGCGGCAATGTTGATGGTTTCACTAGGGAATGACAAGGATTTGTAACACCTTATAACCGGCTGAACAGGTAACAAAAAGGATGACCGAGTTTATCCCCACCAATTTGATCTTTTGTCTTTCTTGGTTAAATATTGATAGGATTTTCTGCAGCTATCTAGCACTGATGTATGATATGACTCTGATTTGTCTGTAACTGATTCATGTGGTAAATATGATTGCTCTTTGTTTGTGGTATCTGAAAGTGCCAATTAGAACCTTAAACAAGGTAGTCGAATATTTACAGTGCGATTGAATGTTAGATAAAGGCATTAGTTAACTATGGGTAAGCGAGAAACCCTTCCTAGTGAAGTTGGTTGTCTCACCCTCCCTCCACAGTGGAGGCAGAGGTTCGAGCCCCATGGGAGGTGAATTTGGGATTCAGGGCTATGGATAGCCTCTGACTCCTGTTGACTAACATACTAACACCCGGTAAACCCCCGCTGATGTATACAATATTGGCCCCAAAAAAAAAAAAACTATGGGTAAGCTGTTAGGTGACGTAACTGGAACCAAAACGGATACGGGACATGATACTGACTGCCGACATGACATCAATACTCCCAAGGGTAACTATGACAATATATATGCGTTGAAGCATATTTGATTGTTTTTCCAGATCTGCCGATACACGTGAATTTGAGTTTCTATCTACAAGGAGAAATTAACGTATTTCTTTCTTCGCAGTTTAGGAATTTTTTCTTTTTGCATTGTAGTGTAAGAGAATTTATTAGGTCAATACTTGCACAGAAAACCTCCGTTGATACTTGATCTAGAACTAGAGAAGGAGCAATATATTGTGTTAATTTTTATCCTAGTAAAAACCTACAAGAATGCTCATGAATGCTAATTTTTCGATTTAATGCTTCTGTAAGTCAATTTTTTTTTTTTTTGCTTGGCAGCCTCAATCTCAGATGCACATTGCAGCCTCTATTATTCTTGCAAAGCAAATGCTCTCAGATGTTATTGGTGAAAGCTATCAAACCTTTATCGTTGTGCTGGAATTTAGGTACCTTTTTTGTTCTTCTGCATTTTTTCCGTTGATGCTTGATCTAGAACTAGAGGAGCAATATATGGTGCTATTTTTCTCCTTTTTTTTTGGTGATGATTTAAGATTTCTTTAACCAAATAGAGTAGCCGCCCCTGAACAAGGCACCCAAACAAAGAAATCAGAAGGATGGGAATAGGCTCCCAATCCTAAGCACAACAAAAGGAAAGGCTCTAAACTAGGAGAGCAGCCCCAAGACATGAGCAAAACTAAAAAAATTGAGCAGATAAAAAAAGAAATCTACCAATTAAGACCCCTCAAAAATTTTAGTCGAGATATTCCAAGCCAAGCTGATTTGGGAGTTAATGTTAGATCTTCTGATACCTCTCCATGAGCTAATACAAGCTTTGAATGTCAGAAACAATCCTTTGAACCCCTTCATCCACATTTCCCACTCTTCGTTTGAAAATTCTAACATTTCTTTCTCACCAAATATGGTAAATAGAGGCAGCTAGGGATAGCTTGCACACAGACTGAATCATGCCTTTCCCTTTTCTATGAGAAGCAATCCAATGAAGCTCCTGTACCAGATTCTCAGGTTGCTTAGCAATGCCATTTCTGTGCAACAAAGACCACACTTGAGAAGCAAAAGGGCAAGCAAAGAAAAGGTGAACATGGCTTTCCTCATGCCCAGAACATAAGACACACTCAGAATTCTCCATGATACCCCAACTCAGCATTTTGTCCTTGGTAGCAAGGCGACTCAAAATGACTAACCACTGTGTAATAGACATTAGACCATATAGGGACAACCTGTTGGAACCACACCACACTATGCCAAAATATGAAAATACCTCAGGAGAAGGATTTCTAACTATTTTTCTCCTTGTGTAAACCAACTCCTGAATGCTAATTTTTTGATGTAATGCCTCCGTAAGTCATTTTATTTACATCTAGCAATCTAAGTGCTTGGTAGCCTCAATCTCAGATGCACATGGCAACCTCTATTATTCTTGCAAAGCAAGGTGCTCTCAGATGTCGTTATTGTTGTGCTTGGATTAGGTACCTTTTTTGTTCTTTTGCCTTTTTTCCGTTGATGCTTGATCTAGAACTAGAGAAGGAGCAATTTATTGTGCTATTTTTCTCCTTGTAAAAATCAACAAGAATGCTCCTGAATGCTAATTTTTTGATCTAATATCTTCGTAAGTCATTTTTTTTTTCATTTAGCAATCTAAGTGGATTATTTGGCAGCCTCAAACTCAGATGCACATTGCAGCCTCTATTATTTTTGCAAAGCAATGTGTTCTAGGATGTTATTGGTGAAAGCTATATCAAGCCTTAATCATTGTGCTTGAATTTAGGTACTTTTTTGTTCTTTTGCATTTTTTCCACCAATATTTGCTCTGAAGATGTCATATAGTAGCCGTTTCATTCAATTTTGATGGTTTTCAACTATGTAGCACAGATACGGACACGGGACACGGAAGTTCTTAAAAAATGGAGATACGGACACGGCGGAGAACACGCCACGTGTATAAATAAATAAATAAATTTTATGAACCATTGTATATGAACAAATGAGCTTTCAGTGTATACGAATCATTTTCTATTTTTTCTTGTATACATATATACGGACACGCAAAGAGAGAGATGAGACACAGAGAGGAGGGACGAGAGATGAGACATAGACGAAAGAGGGAGGGGGGGGGGGCAGACGAGAGAGCTCTTGGTCGACCTAGGGCTTTGGAACGAGGAGTCGACTGGATGGATTGATGAAGAAATTTAAGTTACAAAGGCATAATTACAGTTTAACCCAAATGTTTTGAATAATTTCATATTAACCCCCAAAATTAAAATTTTTACATTTTGACCCCAGCTGTGTCCAATACGTGTCCCCGTGTCCAATATGTGGATACGGTGCCCTTTTGGAGTGTCGGTGCTTTATCGGTTTTCAACCCCCTTTTTTTGTTTTGCAGTATTTTTTCATTTTTATCTCATTGGCTATTGTTTTGTTTGAATTACGCATATCCGTAGTTCAGGATGTATTCTTCTAGCCTCCTCGCTTCTAAGTTTAGTGGAATTTGTTCTTTTTTATTGGTTTGTTTGTGTTCAATTTTCAGATTGGTCTTTAATGGTGGTTTACTACTGGTTGTCTGGTAAGGTTGGTATTGTGGTAACGAAGAGGGAAAAAATGGGTATATGTGGCTAAAAAGGCAAAGGTCTAATTGTCATTAAATTTTGGTTACTAACATAGATTACCTTCGTTTCTAAATTCTCTAATTGCAGGGGGTAAATCTTGATCTCTACGAAAATTCCTGAATGGCCTACTTACGATATTTTGGACAAGGATTATAAAGGGGAAGTCTATTCATGAAAATCATGTATAGCATTTTTTATAATTTAACTTTTAAAGCTGTTAAGCTGTGAATCATACGAGATTAAATTTAAAACTATTAGAACTTTTGGTGGGGTCTTGGTTTAGTTATTGAGTGAAATTGTTTCAAAGTCTTTAGTTATTCTCTGTAATATTGAAACTTGTAGGTGTTCATGATAGTCATTTATCTTTCTTCAATTGTGAAATTTGAAATTATCTGAAGTGCGATGTGTCAATCATGGTAATTGTGGCAACTTCAATCCTTATATACCCTTTACTACTACACTACTCATGAATGTATTGTTTCTGGAGTTAAATATTACTTGGATTTTTCCACACGCACAATTACATATACAAGAATTGCTTTCCGGAAACAGATGTGGCATCGTGCCTTTAAACACGAGCAGTTTCTAGTCATATTTATGCCATATATCAGTTCAATAAATAATTAGTTGGTGAAATGTGATTGTACTTTATGCATGCAATATTAATTTCTTCCTCACTTGTGAAAGTGGTAGCATTGTGGTTGAAGAAAGAAGTCTGATATTTATAATTCAAATAACTTGATCTTGACATTGGATTACACACCTAACATAAACTTTTATTGGACTTGATGTTTTAGGCTAGTTCTACTGGAATGAAGCTGTTGGCTTTGAAATTTCTGTACAACCTGTTACAGATGGTATTGCAATTAATCATTGAATGACCTAGTAGTTTTGAGTGCAGATTATACAGACCTTGTGTTTTTGTTGCATTTAGCCTGTTTGCCCAATTCTTTCTACTAGTTAGCTTTGATTGTTGAGAAGGCAATTTTTTCAATGTTGTTTTTTTATTAATTGTACATATAACACAAAGTGAACAGACTTTTAATATTTCATGGCTGATTGATGGTCACCCTGTTCTTGATCCAGTGCCACTGATTTCAGAAGCAAATAGATCTCTTGGCATTCTACTGGTGACAATATCTGTTGTTAACTGGTGAGTTGTTTCTGTTATTTTATTTTATTTCGGCAATGCTTAATTTTCAAGTATTATCTCAAATATAGGAGGTCTATCTTGTGTGACTTATTTTCTTATTTTCCTTCAAATTTAGTGGGTCTATGTCGTGTGATAAACTATATTTTCTTTCCATTTTGAAGTGTGAATATATTAATGGGCACCAAAAGGGGCTTGGTGAAAGAAGAGGAAGCTTTGGCTGTAACTTTGATTCGTACATATTCTGCAAAGAGAACAATTTCAATTGGCAAGGCACTGGATTTTCATGCAAATTGACGTAGTGTTGCAGAAAAAGAAAAATTCAGAAACTAGGTGGAATATGATTGTAGTCAAAGGTGCCAACCGGATACAAGATACGTGAGGAACTGATAAAAAATGTGGTTGCCTTGAATTCTGACGAAGGAAATGCCTTTGCATAGAGGAGACCGGAGAAGATGGATTCATAATGTAGCAGGCTCTGAGCAGTTGGGATACAGCCTTTTAAGTTGAGAGAGAGGGTGGAATTCTTTTCTGATGGAGCGAAGGATATCCTGTGTCTCTGCGAAGCATATGTGGAACAGGAACGTAATAGTCTTCAGATAAAAATATTTACTAATAAAAAAAATAATCTCGAGATAAAAATATGCAGTGCTATCAGAGCCCAATGCAATTGTTTGCCAGCAATTTGAACTACAGTTAAAGCCGTGCTATCAGAGCCCAATGCAATTGTTTGCCAGCAATTTGAACTACAGTTAGTGGCTTTAATTTGGTGCTAGGTGGTCTTTTATTTATATTTTACAAAGTGGCTGGTTATTTATGTCTTATGTACAACCAAGAGTCAAGATAGCTGTCCCTCAGTTTTAAGCACCTTCATGAGGTAGGGTAGCTGCCAAATTCATTATTTGATATTTTACCCTTAATGTTTGGGGACCCTTGCAGGATTTCAACCTTCGATTGGGCTTGGGATGAAGGGAGAGGGCAACAAGATGGACGATGTGTGAAACTGGCGCTCCCATGTAAAAGCGGTACCTCATATTTCGTTATATTCTTCTTGTCTTCTAGGTTGGACAAGTGACGAGGGTGCTCTACATCCAAAACTGCAAAGTACTTGAAACACAATACAAAATGTTCAAAGCTTTTCACAAAAGATGACCACAAAATTGTCAAGATAAATACTTGCCTACTGAGACGAATAATAGACTCCCAAATAGAAGAATATAGAAGAACTTACACATATGTTATCTTTGTTCGCTAGTTCTTCATAATACCCCTAGCGATCTAGTTTGTAAACATTCATCGAACACTTTTCGATTGTGCTGGGACCACCTTATCCTCTAAATCAACTCCTTTCGACCTAAAATTGGGGAATATCAATTGTCCTGAATCATTGTAAAATCCCCATTAAGAAACCTAGTTCTGTATAAAATTGGTTAACTATAGTAAAGTTCAAATCAAATTTTACCTTCTGCTAGAGTGTATCCTTTTAGCTCCATGTTTGATGGCACAAAGGGCATTGCCTACAAATGGGAGCAATTCTTTAACCTTCATTTCTTGCTCGAAAGAGAAGGATGTAAAATAAGAACTAATCTGAGGTGGAGTTGCAACACAACTAATCTGAGGTGGAGTTTCACTAAGGGTTTTAAAAAAATAAGAACTTATTTCCAACTTAGGAAAGGGAAATAAGAACCCTTGACTAAGGCAAAATAAGTACTTACTCTCTTCGTCCCATTTTCATTGTCCATTTTTGAATTGCGTGTCATTTTTGAATTGTTTATATCTTTCAATCGATAATATTTTTCATAATTTTGAAAACTTTGTATTATAAAACTAATTGAGATCTATAAAAAAAGATCCATATTGAATATTCTTCAAGATCCACACTAAAAGATATAGGCAAAAGACATAAAAGAGACGAACAGAATAATGAACAATAAAAATAGGACGGAGGAAGTATTTTATTTGAGCTAATGACCAAAATGCCCTTTACCCTAGGTCCCCAACTTTCAGTAAGGAAATAAGCACCCTTGTTCCACTAAGGCAAAATAAGTGCTTATTTTGGGTTTGGGTTATTTGACGACCAAAATGCCCTTTGTTCACCCTCCACTTAAGAGGGTGAACATTACCCTCCTTTCTATTGGTTGAAATGGTGTGGATCCCACTACAAAGTGATGTCATGCTTACCAAAAAAGTGTATTGCATGGTAAGCATGACATCACTTTGTTGTGGGGTCTACACCATTTCAACCAATAAAAGAAAGGGTAATGTTCACCCTCTTTTAAGGAGGGTGAACAAAATTGCACTCTATCTACTGCTCCCACACACATCCCAATGACCACAATATTTGTGAAAAGTTTAATAACACATGTATTTCTTGGATAAAAAAAAACTTCGCTGAGCGTTCCCAATTCCCCAATTTTTTTTTATTGTTTTGCCAACACTAGCCTTTTTTTTTTTTTTTTTGACAACACCAACAATTTTTTTTCTCTTGTGGCCAACAGTAGCAAAAAAAAAAAAAAAACCACACACACACACATGAGAAACACTAGCTCCAACAAACTACAATCACTACCTTTTTCCTACATCTAAAATTCGTCTAAACTTTCACCACTAGTTTTACTGATGCAAATTGCCTAACATTCTACATTTTTCTCTTGTTCTTTTTTAATTTTTTGTGCAGGTCTCTCATACTTCGTAGATAGAAGTTCTATGTAGATATACACTTCCATCCTCTTAAAAAACTACATTAATCTGTTTACGTGAAGAATAATATGCATGTATCATTGACATTACAATGCCATTAAACTTTGATCGGAAAACAAAACCCTAAGGAAAATAAAAGACTAAAGGCTTAGTTTTGTTGGGCTGGATAGCTTTCCAAATACCTATTTCACACTTTGTCACCCGAAAGAACAAAAAAAAAGTGTACCCAAATTGTTGCAATAAACATAAGAATAGCAACACATTTGCAAATATCAATTCACTTTTCTCGGGCATCGATGTGTCTTTTACACATTTTTCATCGCCTAGTGGATAGCTATTTACACTTTCTTTTGATACATTACGTACTTGACAAATTGTGAAGGCCAACTTTGTTGACCATTCCCACCTTAAATTCTTCATCACCGTTGTGGTGGTTGTTCATCATGTCCTTCTCGGTCCATTTTGATCTTCATCATTATTCTATCTCACAAATTTCCCATCTGCTCATCATTTTGCCTTCGCGGAAATAGTGCACCTTCATCGTTCTCCTTCTCAGCGAATTGGTGATGAATGTCTGGCAAATCCTCGTGATCGTACCCTTCATCCTTCTCAGTTGCTTTTGCAAATTCTTCATTGTGTATGGTCATGAAAGCCATAACAAACCACCTCCTTTGATCCCGCAACTTATAATTTGATGAAATCTTCATCATCCGCCACCAATTTTTCTATACCCCAAACGTTCGCTCAATGACAGAACAAAGCGACGAGTGCCACCTATTAAAGTGTTCATAGTTGTCCAATTGTTTTCTTCTTTCGCACCTGAAGTGCTCTTTGTTGTACTTGTACCATTTGTAAGGTGCCATTATAGACACCCCAATCCGGACCTCGAAGGTTCTTTAAATTCCCCGATGATGAAATAAAGGAAACAATACTTTCGAGAGCTTGAATGTGGACTCTCATAATCCGAAAAGCCAGAAAAGCCCAAAAAGCCAGAAAAGGCCAAAAGCCAGCCAAAGCCCAGAACTAGACCTAGAACACTGCACGGGAGACTTACTAAACCGTACAGTGTAGTAAGTTTAACTACACCGCGCATGGTTCTGAGGTATACCGGACGGCGTTTCTAGGAAAAGTTCTGACTGGCTCAAAAAGTTGTCGGCCACGTTTGTTGGAGCCATAACTGAAAAACAGCTTAACAAGGAATATAACTTCTAGTCGGCCTAGAAGCCACCTCCCCCATTTGCATTGATATTCCTTGGCTTTTACCTATAAATACACCCTCATTTTAGATGAAAGGAACATCTCCAAGTCTTGAGAAAGTTACTCTGACATTCTCTCTCTCTCTCTACAAAAATTTCATTCTTCTTCTCCTCCAAAGCTTAGTACACTACTAGCTTTGGAACTCCACCACTCTAAAGCTCCAAACCCATACTTATCCATCTTCATCCAAGCTCAAAGCCGAAGGTATAAAAGCAAGTTTCCATGGGTTAAGCCTAGTCTTAGCCCTGAGGGGAGTTTTCTGCAGTCACACTTAACTTGTTTGTATTAAGTGTTGACCTAAAAAATATTTTCAAAAGCAAACAAAAACCAGTGACTGCACTGGAAACACTACACCGTGCGGTGTTGTAGTACACCGCACAATGTAGTGGGCTCCAACGTGCGGTGTTACGTTATTCTTTGTTCATTTGTTTCATTTAATCGCCTTGATCATATTCATCCACTGTTAGTTCTGCTAATATTACTGAGAAATCGTATAGGTGCATTTCAGAATGGAGCTTTGTCTAAAATCATGTCTTTTGCCTTCTAAACACCTCAAAAGAAGTTTAATTTCAAGATCATTCCTAATCATCAAGAGAATCAAAAGGGATCTTGCAATCTGTTTTTATGAAAAATCAATAGAGATCAAAGTGATAAAAGTTGTTTTGAATCCATGGTCTATTTTATCTTGAAATACAAAGCTGTTCTGAAAGAGGTGAGAAACTACACCGTACGAGATTCTGAGTGATAATAGTGGGCTATCAGCGAGAAGGTATACCGCGCGGTGTACCAAAAAACCATACGAGGTATCTTGGTACACCGTGCAGTGTTGTTTGTGATTGAGGCAGTCTGTTGTTAAACTGTCATTTCATTTCTGCACATCATTCATTTGCCATCTATTGTACAGTAAGCACCACGGGCACTCCAATGTGATATATTCAATTCCATGTCCATTTCCCTTATTTGTTTTCTAAGAGATTAGTCTTCCAAATGATATTCAAAGTTTTTCCCCTTTGAAAATGTTGAGTAAAGATCGGTTTTTACCGGGCGAATGGGGTGCTTTTTCAACAAAACTTTTTCCATTCTTAACGTGGCCCCCGAACCCAAAGTCTCAACGTTTTTGCTAGGCCAAAAGCCTTCTTTTTCAAAACAAACCCTTGGTTTCTCGGATCATCTATCTCAGAAATTCGGATGGCGACTCTTGAGCGCACCGGTTGAGGAGCCTACAGTGGCGACTCCGCTGGGGATTTTTATAGTTATTTAAAACTTTGAAATTTACTTTTATCTTTCAAAGAATTGAATAATTAAGAGGGCCAAGCTTGAAATGCATTTTCAAAGGGGAATTTCAATATCTTTTGGAAAATTAATCTCTTGTCGTCTTGTACACTTTGCACTGCACAGCCTCACTAGTTTGTTCTGGCAATCTTGCCTGGCTCGCCGGTGACAAGAACTCCCAGGATGCCTAGCAACCCTCAACCGTGATGAGTCATCGTACCATTTGACCATTGTCTCGCCATACACTTGACAATGGGGAGGTACACCTTGACTCTAGTCTAGGGAACCCTGCTAAACCAAAATCAGCCTTCTGCACTTGTATATAACCGTAGAACCTTCCAAATTAGGATAGGAGCCTATGGTCAGGATTTATGTGGATAGGAGCCTGCTGCTAGTTCTGAAACATTGGTCGACCGCGAGAAGAGGCTGTACCCAATTGGTTCTGCCCGCTTCGAAGACTAGTTCACACAGACACCGTGGAAGAAACCCAGTTGTTTGAGGTTGAGGTGTTGCAGGAAGGACAGTTGTCAGTGGAAGTATTGCAAGAACCATCAGTAGCAAGAACAGAAATACTGCCCGAAGATCCTTTTACCAATGGCCGGTCAAGGGAATGGGATGGATGAAATCAGGCAAAACATGGCAAATTTGGACACCCAGCTCAAGCAGTCCATTGCCAATGTCAATGCTCAGCTCAAGGCTTCTAGAAGGGGGTGTCCCTCAGGACAATGCCAAATCTATGACAGCGGATGATAGAAGGGGGTGTCTCTCAGGACAATGCCAAATCTATGACAGCGGATAGCGATTAGAAGATGTCCCTCAAGACGGTGCCAAATCTATGACGAAAAGCGGTTAGATGATGTCTCTCAAGACGGTGCCAAATCTATGACGAAAAGTGGTTAGAAGATGTCCCTCAGGACGGTGCCAAATCTACCGTTTGTACCATTATTGGGGCAACTGTAAACACGTGTAATGCATGCACAAGAAAAGCATCGACAAGACATTGATGAGAAAAGTGCATGAGGAATCCCCCTGTTGCTCTGTTTGGCGGACACTACAAGGCTTCTGGGCAAATCCACCTGTTGCTCTGTTTGGCGGACACCACAAGGCTTCCGGGACAAATCCAAATACTCGTATGAAGAATCCACATGTTGCTCTGTTTGGCGGACACTACAAGGCTTCTGGGCAAATCCACCTGTTGCTCTGTTTGGCGGACAATACAAGGGTAAAACCTTCTGCGAATGAAATGATTAGACGATTTCGACATAAAGTATCAATTTTCAAGCGTGAACCAATTGTGGATTACCGAAAGAAGTTCGTGATCAATTGCTCTGTATGATACGAACAAAAATCAAGATTGAGATTGATTTTGTAAAGAGCCTCGACATTGTAATAATTGTCAGAAAGTGAAATAAACGGGGGACCGAAGATTTCGGCACAGCGACCTAAAACAGAGTGGAGCGCTTGGGACCACTCCCGAGCGCTCTGGAGTGGTGTCGAGCGCTCGGGACCGCGACTGGGGCCCGCCACTCCTTCGTCTTCCTTTTCTAGGTCTGGGGTACTTATACCCATTCTCGAGCGCTCGAGAACCAGACAGTCAACAGTTATGAACTCTCTCATCAACTCTCGACGAACTCTCTCTCACTCGCTTCCCAGAATCTCTCTCACGAACTCTCTCTCTCGAAAACCACGGATCGATTCCGAGACCTCGAGATCTCTTCGATCTTCCAGTGGGCAATCGTGTGCCAGGAGGTTCGAATTTGGGGGAAGAAGAAGTCTAGGGAGAAAGAAGGAGGAGTAATGGCCAGTGGGGAGGACGGGGCAACGATCGGCGAGACCCGCGGCGACGCTACTACGCCTGGCGACAGCGTGATGGCAACCGCAGCCGCGGCGGCGACGAGGGATGAAACAGGTGGTGGAGGAAGCGTTGCCAGGGACGAGGGGGTTACCAGTGAGAGCCCGGTGGCAATGGGTGGCAGTGGGAGTGACCCTACAGTGGTAATGGAGGCTGAGACTGAGGATGGAACTGCTGCTCTTGGCGACGGAAAAGTCGCCGGCGAGAGTCCAGCGGCAGTGGGTGGAGGTGAGGGAGACTCGGTGGTGGTAATGGAAGTTAGCAGAGGTTCGGCGGCCGCAGGGGGTGATGGCAGCCGGGTGACGAGTGGCGGGGAGGGGGTGCGCTGTGCACTCTCTACTGCTTTCTAGGAGCTGCCTCACGCGGAGTGGGCAACACAGTTGGCGGCTACTGGTGGATCGTCGAGGTATGGTTTAAATTACTGCTCTAATATTACTATCGACTGCTTGTTGATTAAATTACTGCTGGCGACTCTCCCGAGCGCTTGGGAGTGCTGACACTCTCAACCTGCAAAACTTGTTAGTACTGACAAGATATAATGCATTGACTTGTAAACTAAAATGAGTTTAAACAAGCTAGAGGCTCAGCAAAGGACCTGACAGACTGAGATAAGCCCTCAATCTCTCAGATCATGCATCCTTGCCTTGACAAGATTAGACCTACAACTTTAAAGAGCAACAAGCTACACTTATGCATGCAGAAATCGGAGAACACAACAGACTGGGAAAATGGAATGCAATAGCATGCATGCACTCCCGAGCGCTCGGGAATGGTTCGGAGCGCTCGGGAGTGAGCTGCATGTCAGCTTGCTCTCAAATGGAAAATGAAATCGTTTTATCATGCAGTCACACTTGTCTAGGTATTTAACAAGAGAAAATCTCATTTTTGACTTTGGAAAACCTTGTTCTTACATGAAATTTGTAAGATACGCTTCTGTTTTATGGAAAATGATTTCCTGTGCATGCATGCCAAAATAAAACCATTTCACTTAAGAGTGCACCTCATTCCCAGCCTACCGTATGACAAAGAACCATGCATGAAACTGGGAACAGTCCCAAGCGCTCGGGAGAACTCTCGAGCGCTCGAGAGTGTTTCCAGTAAGGGTTTTGTGAAAACATCTTTTTGTACCCCATTGCTCTTGCTTTTACACTGAGGTCCCCCAACCTTGCACCCAATATTGAAGACTGGGTCAGGCTGAGAGACCCCCCTCAGAAGGGAAGAACAGCCTCTTTGTTTGTGATCAAAGGTAAAGATTTCTACCTTTTTGTGGGAGCTTTGCTTCTTGACTGGCTTTGAAAAGTGGATGAAGAAAGAAGAATACAAGAAATCAGAAGCTAGAGGTATTCTGGATTTCCTGCATTTTCCTTGATGACTTTCCAAAACCTTTTGAAGTTTGAAAAGAGAGTATCTCAACCCGGGGCTGTGGTAGCCCACAGTGGCGACTCTGCTGGGGACGTTTAATTGATACTTGAGAAAAAGTTGGTATGTTGATAAAACGGCCCGCTTTCCTTAAATATCAATTAAACTTGTGAGCCAAGCTTGAAAAACGTTTGTGGAATTTTCAAAATGGATTTTGTTTCATTGTCTATTTCTTGTATATATCTTGTTCAGCCTCGCTGTTGTGTTTCGGCAATCCTACCCGGCTTGCCGATGATAGGGAATCCCGGAATGCTCAGCAATCCTCGACCGTGATGAGTCATCCCTACCGTTTGTACCATTATTGGGTGTACGCTCAATAGTGGGAGGTATATTTTGACTCTAGTCCGGGGAACCCTCTTCAAGCCAAAACCGGCCTTTGTACATGTTTAGCGAGCCATAGAACCTTCCAAATTAGGGCAGGAGCCTACAGGGTAGGGTTATGTGCTATATCCTGTTTACATGCTGCATTGCATCTTGCACCCTCATATTGTCAGCCACGGTTCTCGAGACTCGCTCGCGCGGTCTTTGCGAGGTTGCCAAGACCCGATGAAGAGTCACGCATTCTAAGTGCGTGTTGTTTAAGCACGTGAGTCCTCGAACTAAAACCCGAGGGAAACTAGAATTTTGCTGAGTCCTTGACCCATGTTCAATTGGGGAATTAACCGAAGGAAGGAATGATGAGGAAATGAAACGCCGTGATACCAACACCATCCAGGCTAAAAGCAAATGCATCGCCTACGCCGTCTTGGTTATCGTATCACGTTGTTCACCCTAAGTCATTCCAAACCAACGGTCGATCCACCGATAGAATACCAGTCGAATACTTAGCTTATTTTAAGCATCCTTTGGGAAGCATTGGTTCTTTAACAAGGATACACCCTAAAAATCCGAGGATCAAGACAACCTCGCGTGAAGGATACTTGATCATTCTTGGGAAAATCAGAGTCGATGGCGGTGACGATGATGCACTCATTTTCTATAAAAAAAAAAATGTACATATTTCATGAAAATATAAACAGGAATCGCGTCTGAGCACGGTTTTTGCTTTGCTGTCAGTACTGAGCAATTGGGCCGAAGAAGAAGAACACCATACCCTCCTGGACTAGACCCTTGGGACAGAGATTGGAACGGCTTCAACTTCAAGCAGATTCTGTCAGTGCATCAGATTTGAGGATGGAAATGGATCTACTGATCGGGAATCTAAACCCAAACCTCAATCCAAACCCAAACCCTAACGGAGGCAATCCAAACGCCAACCCAAACGTCAACCCAAACGAAGGCAACCCGAATCCCAACCTAAACGGAGGCGAGCCAAATCCGAATCCTAACCCCATTCCTAATCCAAACCCTAACCCAAATCTGGAAAACTTGTACGGAGAAATGGGACAGATAAGGGAAGGTATCCAACGTCTGGGCGAGCGCACTGATAACCAAATCGCCCAACTTATGATGATGATTACTGGGGTTGCACGACGTCTTCCACCACCAAACCTGAATCCAAATCCTAACCCAAACCCGAATCCGATTCCGATCCCAAATCCCAATCCGATTCCAAATCCAAATCCTAACCTCAACCTAAACCTCAATCCAAACCCTAATCCGAATCCGAACCCGGAGCAGCTGATCTTTGAATTGGAAACCCCGCAAAACCCCGATATGGCTGCAGTACTGGCGAAGATCACCCTGTTAGAGGAGTCCGTGGCAAGAAATGAGAAGATAGCATCAACTTGTTTTGACATCAACAAGCTTTGCTTATTTCCCAATGCAAAGCTTCTGAAAAAGTTTAGGCCGATCGACTTTGCTAAGTTTGACGGGACAGGAAACCCAAAGGCACACTTGACCGGATACATCGGAGCACTTTCCATGTGGGGAGTGGAGAAGGATGCTATGGCACAGATGTTCTCACAGACTCTGGTGGGACATGCTTTGCACTGGTTTACTACCCTGGATGAAATGAAGAAGCGCTCATGGGAGGACATATGCGCGGCTTTTGTGGCACAATATGATTACAACATTCAGTTGGAGGTGACCACTCGTGAATTAGAATCAACAAAGATGAAAGCAAAGGAGGCCTTCGCCGAGTTCGTGAAAAGGTGGAGGGCTAAGGCCGCACAGATGAAAGACAGACCAAGCGACAGGGACCAGATCCGGATGATTGTCCGGAACCTTCAACCAACTCTCGCACGGCACATGGTTATGGCTCAAGCGTGCTCAGACTTTAAAACATTCTTCGACACAGGCTTAGCCGTCGAAGAAGCAGTTCAATTGGGGATCCTTGACAAACCCGAGCCTGCTCTCAAGCCCAAGAAGGTTTACTCCGGAAACAACAACGCCCTGTTTGGCAACTCAAACTACACCAACCTCCCAAACACTTCCTCAAACACAACTCAAGCCGAACCCGTCAATCAAATTGTGACCCAAGCTAGCCAACCGCGTACTCAACCCCGCACTTTCGCTCAGTTCTCAGCGCCGCTCTCTGCTGTGCTCGAGAAGTGGTCGAAAGTGGCATGCTCAAACCACTTACACCTACTCCCCTACCTAAAAAACTCCCTGCATCCCACAACCCTAATGCATACTGTGCCTTCCACCAGGGCCCGGGCCATTTAACCGACAACTGCCTCCATCTCCGCCACGTTATCCAGAATCTCATAGACAACAAAACTCTCCCCATGCCACCACAAAAGCCAAACACCGTCTCAAACCCGCTCCCGAAGCACTCTAACGCCCGCACCAACCATATCTCCATAGACCATCCCTTTAACCCGAGCATCTACATCCTCCCTACCACTCAACCCAAACCAATTGTCGAGTTGCCGACCGAGGATATCGTCTGTGCCCTTGAATTTGCAGATTGGGATTTCCAAATAAGGTGGGAAGAGTTGGCGAGTGATTTCCTTGTAGTGGAAAACCGGGCTATCATAACTGGAGTATGGCCCGTGGCACTCGATGCTCACCAAATTGAAGAATTGGAACATGACAATTGGAGGCAAGAATTCGAAGAAGTGATGACCGACCCGTTGGACGGGTACTCCCTGTTTGCTCTGTTCCTGGAGTCGGAACCGATTGAAGAAGAGGATGAATGGACATGGGAGCCCGAGCCTAACAGGTGGGACTGGATTGATGATTCCGACCCTTTAGATGAGACGTCATTGGCATACCTCTTCCTAGAGGAGAAAGTTCGTGAAGAAATGGACCTCATGAACCCCCGCATGTTTTCGGGGCTCACTGTCAGCGCCATTATCAATATCACTAGAGGATCCGACGCTCTGGACCATATCATGGATCGGGCCTTCATTCCGCAGGACTACATTATTGGGGAGCACCTTCCACAGCCCATAGTCGAAATCCCCGATGAGCCCGCTATCTGTGTACTGGATCCTGAAGATCTGTGGGGAAAATCTGAATTGGTGAATGTGTGGATTGATGGCGAGGAACTGACCATCAATAAGGCCATGTTAGATGAAGGCTCTCTGCAGGTTAGCAACAGCGGCAACAACAGCAACAGCAACGTCAACTTCTGGAGTTCCCTAGAGGAAGAAAATATGTGGCACGCTCTGGAGATGGAAACCCTCAACGAAACCTTGGAGAAAACGGCACTTGACAAAGGAAAACGTAAGGCTGACTCTTGCGACACTAACTTCTCCAACTTTTGGGAGGATACTTGGCGGGAGCCCATTCCCAAAACAGTTAGCAATCTCACCCGAAGTGGAAGAATGTACCAACCAACCAACCTTCAGCAAGGGAGCTCATCCCGAGCCCCTCCGCCACCACAGAACAATCCTGTCAACCCTACAAGCCCCCCTATCCCACCTATTCCACAAAACAACCCTCCTAGCTCCACAAACCCTCCACGTCAACCTAATCCACCTATCCATCTTAACCCGTTCGCTGGCTCTAACCCCAACTCCTCCCAGCAGCAAAATCTGGATCCCATCACTGACCCTATTATCCGACAACTCCAAGAAACCCCTGCTCGTATGTCTATGTGGGGAGTGTTAGCTGCCTCCCGCGAGCACCGCCGCAGGCTTGTAAACACCCTCTCCAGACTCGAGGTTCCCTCTGATATAGCACCAGAAGCTCTCAGTGCCCTTATAACTCTGATGAACCTCACCCAGCACACCCTGTCGTTCACAGAAAAGGACCTCCCGCCGGAGAGAGCTGACCATAACAAGCCACTACACGTGACGATGAAGTGTCTCGGAAAATGGGTCCCTGCAATTCTCATCGACAATGGTTCAGCCATCAACGTGTGCCCACTTCGCACCGCTTATTGCCTGGGCCTCAAGAACAAGGACTTTGTACCGTCGAATCTTGGTGTCCGCGCCTATGATAATACGTGCCGCGATGTTTTGGGGACCGTCAACTTGGAACTTGCAACTGGGAAGTTCAAGACCACCGTCGGATTCTGCATACTCGACATACCTGCTTCGTTCAACCTCTTGCTGGGGAGGCCATGGCTGCACAGGTCGGACGTCATGGGTGTGCCCTCAACGTTGCATCAGAAACTCATCCTGGGTTTAGATTCTGGAACCCTCATCATCCTTGGAGACTCAGGCATCCGTCCACACTCTGAGGACAACTCCCCACTGCTAGAGATTATGCATGGAGAGGAGGATATTGCCATGGGGGGCTTTGCAGTTATGACCTCGAAAGTGTGCACCATCCGGGCCGAGGACGGTTTCTTGGTGAGCTCCGCAGCACTGGAGATTATGAAGAAAATGAACTATCTGCCGGGCATGGGCTTGGGACTTCATGGGCAAGGAGTCTCCGAGTTCCCTGATTTCCCCGGAAACAACGAACGCTTTGGCCTTGGATACGAGCTTAGGAAGGGTGACTCAACAAAAAGGTGGCGCAACCGCGCCCGGGCTCATGCAGCCGGAGTTAAGCTGAAAGTGAAAGAGGTGCTGTACCAAGGAGAACCCGAGCCCTTTGTGGATCTTGAAACGAAAATGAAGTATCCGGGGTTTGAAATCTTTGCCAACGACACTTGGGAAGAGGATGAAGTAGTGACCAAGGTCGAAAAG
The DNA here is from genome assembly GCA_020567845.1 of Rhododendron henanense subsp. lingbaoense. Lineage (NCBI taxonomy): Eukaryota > Viridiplantae > Streptophyta > Magnoliopsida > Ericales > Ericaceae > Rhododendron > Rhododendron henanense. Next base: position 14,842,061 of record CM036318.1, read on the forward strand.
GTATCTGAGGCACTCGACTGGCTGGAGGCTTTTGGTTTGGGCAATCTCCAACTCCTGTTTGAGGGTGAGGATCCGGAGGGTATGGTCGAAGACGCTGCTGTGCTTGTGCTTGGAGAGGAAGAGGAAGTGGAAGACCCTTCCAAACTCATCGTGGAGGCTGTAGGCGTTTATGATAATTGCACTTTCATACCACATGTAACGCGCACTCACAGCACCTACACTGAGTCTGAGTCCGGGTCCGACACTAGCTCGTCGTCTAGCACAGAGTCGGAGTTTGTGCTTATTGGCCCTCCACAGCGTAGCTTTTACTTTGAGTTTGAGTCAACCGCTGTATTTCCCCCTTCTGAGGAGGCTGCTAATGAAATGAATGACGCTTTCGCTTACTTGCCGATTTTTGAAATAAATTGTTTAGATCCCGACGATGAAGGAATAGATCTCGATGGGGACGTCCCCAAGGAGATCCGCTCCCTCATCGATCGCGAAAATGAAAGGCATGCTCAGCCTTTAAAAGAAGAAATAATCTCTATAAATTTGGGTGATGAGGAGAACCCTCGATTGGTTCAGGTTGGTTCTGGGCTGTCCCCCAATGAGCTTCAAGAGCTCACAGATTTACTAAAAGAATTCAAAGAAGTTTTCGCTTGGTCTCATGCGGACATGCCCAGAATCGACCCGGAGATCGTCGAACACAGGATTCCTCTCTACCCCGATGTAAAACCCGTTAAGTAGAAATTGAGAAGAATGCGGCCCGATTGGGTGCTTAAGATAAAAGAAGAACTCACAAAGCAAATCGACGCCGATTTTCTAATCGTAACGGAGTACCCCACTTGGGTAGCCAACATCGTTCCTGTCCCCAAAAAGGATGGGAAAATCAGGGTGTGTGTCGATTTCAGAGATCTGAACAAAGCGAGCCCTAAGGACGATTTCCCATTGCCGCATATAGACATACTTGTTGATAACACTGCAGGGCACGCTTTACTGTCTTTCATGGATGGCTTCTCTGGGTACAGTCAGATTCTCTTGGCTCCGGAAGACAGGGAAAAGACCACATTCATCACCGAGTGGGGGACATACTGTTATCGGGTTATGCCATTTGGGTTGAAAAACACCGGTCCTACATATCAAAGGGGTGCCATGACACTGCTCCACGACATGATTCATAAGGAGGTCGAAGTATATGTCGATGACATGATAGTGAAAAGAAAAGAGCGGAAAGACCATCTCCCAGCATTGAGGAAGTTCTTGGAAAGGATTCAGAAATACAGGATGCGTCTCAACCCGCAGAAGTGCACGTTCGGAGTCACAGCCGGAAAGATGCTTGGATTCATGATCACAACCAGGGGGATTGAGGTGGATCCTTCTAAGATCAAAGCTATTCTTGAGATGGAGCCACCTCGATCCGAGAAAGAAGTCTGGTGCTTCTTGGGGAAAATTCAGTTCATCAGTCGGTTCATCGCCAAGTTGACCTTGACCTGTGAACCACTCTTTCGACTACTCAAGAAAGACATGAAATTCGAATGGAATGACAAATGTCAGAAAGCTTTCGAAGCAGTGCGGACTTATCTCCAGAATCCTCCAATCTTGATGCCGTCCATCCCGGGAAAACCTTTGATCCTATACTTGTCCGTCACGCCCTCGTCAATGGGGTGCATGTTGGCACAAGAAGGAGAAGATGGGGTTGAAAGGGCAATTTACTACTTGAGCAAGAAGATAAACTCAGCCAATAAGAGCAACCAACATCTTCTTGCTCAAGTAGTAAATTGCCCTTTCAACCCCATCTTCTCCTTCTTGTGCCAACATGCACCCCATTGACGAGGGCGTGACGGACAAGTATAGGATCAAAGGTTTTCCCGGGATGGGCGGCATCAAGATTGGAGGATTCTGGAGATAAGTCCGCACTGCTTCGAAAGCTTTCTGACACTTGTCATTCCATTCGAATTTCACGTCTTTCTTGAGTAGTCGAAAGAGTGGTTCACAGGTCAAGGTCAACTTGGCGATGAACCGACTGATGAACTGAATTTTCCCCAAGAAGCACCGGACTTCTTTCTCGGATCGAGGTGGCTCCATCTCAAGAATGGCTTTACTCTTAGAAGGATCCACCTCAATCCCCCTGGTTGTGATCATGAATCCAAGCATCTTTCCGGCTGTGACTCCGAACGTGCACTTCTGCGGGTTGAGACGCATCCTGTATTTCTGAATCCTTTCCAAGAACTTCCTCAATGCTGGGAGATGGTCTTTCCGCTCTTTTCCTTTCACTATCATGTCATCGACATATACTTCGACCTCCTTATGAATCATGTCGTGGAGCAGTGTCATGGTACCCCTTTGATATGTAGGACCGGCGTTTTTCAACCCAAATGGCATAACCCGATAACAGTATGTCCCCCGGCATAACCCGATAACAGTATGTCCCCCACTCGGTGATGAATGTGGTCTTTTCCCTGTCTTCCGGAGCCAAGAGAATCTGATTGTAACCAGAGAAGCCATCCATGAAAGACAGTAAAGCGTGCCCTGCAGTGTTATCAACAAGTATGTCTATATGCGGCAATGGGAAATCGTCCTTAGGGCTCGCTTTGTTCAGATCTCTGAAATCGACACACACCCTGATTTTCCCATCCTTTTTGGGGACAGGAACGATGTTGGCTACCCAAGTGGGGTACTCCGTTACGATTAGAAAACTGGCGTCGATTTGCTTTGTGAGTTCTTCTTTTATCTTAAGCACCCAATCGGGCCGCATTCTTCTCAGTTTCTGCTTAACGGGTTTTACATCGGGGTAGAGAGGAATCCTGTGTTCGACGATCTCCGGGTCGATTCTGGGCATGTCCGCATGAGACCAAGCGAAAACTTCTTTGAATTCTTTTAGTAAATCTGTGAGCTCTTGAAGCTCATTGGGGGACAGCCCGGAACCAACCTGAACCAATCGAGGGTTCTCCTCATCACCCAAATTTATAGAGATTATTTCTTCTTTTAAAGGCTGAGCATGCCTTTCATTTTCGCGATCGATGAGGGAACGGATCTCCTTGGGGACGTCCCCATCGAGATCTATTCCTTCATCGTCGGGATCTAAACAATTTATTTCAAAAATCGGCAAGTAAGCGAAAGCGTCATTCATTTCATTAGCAGCCTCCTCAGAAGGGAGAAATACAGCGGTTGACTCAAACTCAAAGTAAAAGCTACGCTGTGGAGGGCCAATAGGCACAAACTCCGACTCTGTGCTAGACGACGAGCTAGTGTCGGACCCGGACTCAGACTCAGTGTAGGTGCTGTGAGTGCGCGTTACATGTGGTATGAAAGTGCAATTATCATAAACGCCTACAGCCTCCACGATGAGTTTGGAAGGGTCTTCCACTTCCTCTTCCTCTCCAAGCACAGCAGCGTCTTCGACCATACCCTCCGGATCCTCACCCTCAAACAGGAGTTGGAGACTGCCCAAACCAAAAGCCTCCAGCCAGTCGAGTGCCTCAGATACCTTTTCGACCTTGGTCACTACTTCATCCTCTTCCCAAGTGTCGTTGGCAAAGATTTCAAACCCCGGATACTTCATTTTCGTTTCAAGATCCACAAAGGGCTCGGGTTCTCCTTGGTACAGCACCTCTTTCACTTTCAGCTTAACCCCGGCTGCATGAGCCCGGGCGCGGTTGCGCCACCTTTTTGTTGGGTCACCCTTCCTAAGCTCGTATCCAAGGCCAAAGCGTTCGTTGTTTCCGGGGAAATCAGGGAACTCGGAGACTCCTTGCCCATGAAGTCCCAAGCCCATGCCCGGCAGATAGTTCATTTTCTTCATAATCTCCAGTGCTGCGGAGCTCACCAAGAAACCATCCTCGGCCCGGATGGTGCACACTTTCGAGGTCATAACTGCAAAGCCCCCCATGGCAATATCCTCCTCTCCATGCATAATCTCTAGCAGTGGGGAGTTGTCCTCAGAGTGTGGACGGATGCCTGAGTCTCCATGGATGATGAGGGTTCCAGAATCTAAACCCAGGATGAGTTTCTGATGCAACGTTGAGGGCACACCCATGACGTCCGACCTGTGCAGCCATGGCCTCCCCAACAGGAGGTTGAACGAAGCAGGTATGTCGAGTATGCAGAATCCGACGGTGGTCTTGAACTTCCCAGTTGCAAGTTCCAAGTTGACGGTCCCCAAAACATCGCGGCGCGTATTATCATAGGCGCGGACACCAAGATTCGACGGTACAAAGTCCTTGTTCTTGAGGCCCAGGCAATAAGCGGTGCGAAGTGGGCACACGTTGATGGCTGAACCATTGTTGATGAGAATTGCAGGGACCCATTTTCCGAGACACTTCATCGTCACGTGTAGTGGCTTGTTATGGTCAGCGCCCTCCGGCAGGAGGTCCTTTTCTGTGAACGACAGGGTGTGCTGGGTGAGGTTCATCGGAGTTATAAGGGCAATGAGAGCTTCTGGTGCTATATCAGAGGGAACCTCGAGTCTGGAGAGGGTGTTTACAAGCCTGCGGCGGTGCTCGCAGGAGGCAGCTAACACTCCCCACATAGACATACGAGCAGGGGTTTCTTGGAGTTGTCGGATAATAGGGTCAGTGATGGGATCCAGATTTTGCTGCTGGGAGGAGTTGGGGTTAGAGCCAGCGAACGGGTTAAGATGGATAGGTGGATTAGGTTGACGTGGAGGGTTTGTGGAGCTAGGAGGGTTGTTTTGTGGAATAGGTGGGATAGGGGGCTTGTAGGGTTGACAGGATTGTTCTGTGGTGGCGGAGGGGCTCGGGATGAGCTCCCTTGCTGAAGGTTGGTTGGTTGGTACATTCTTCCACTTCGGGTGAGATTGCTAACTGTTTTGGGAATGGGCTCCCGCCAAGTATCCTCCCAAAAGTTGGAGAAGTTAGTGTCGCAAGAGTCAGCCTTACGTTTTCCTTTGTCAAGTGCCATTTTCTCCAAGGTTTCGTTGAGGGTTTCCATCTCCAGAGCGTGCCACATATTTTCTTCCTCTAGGGAACTCCAGAAGTTGACGTTGCTGTTGCTGTTGTTGCCGCTGTTGCTAACCTGCAGAGAGCCTTCATCTAACATGGCCTTATTGATGGTCAGTTCCTCGCCATCAATCCACACATTTACCAATTCAGATTTTCCCCACAGATCTTCAGGATCCAGTACACAGATAGCGGGCTCATCGGGGATTTCGACTATGGGCTGTGGAAGGTGCTCCCCAATAATGTAGTCCTGCGGAATGAAGGCCCGATCCATGATATGGTCCAGAGCGTCGGATCCTCTAGTGATATTGATAATGGCGCTGACAGTGAGCCCCGAAAACATGCGGGGGTTCATGAGGTCCATTTCTTCACGAACTTCCTCCTCTAGGAAGAGGTATGCCAATGACGTCTCATCTAAAGGGTCGGAATCATCAATCCAGTCCCACCCGTTAGGCTCGGGATCCCATGCCCATTCATCCTCTTCTTCAATCGGTTTCGGCTCCAGGAACAGAGCAAACAGGGAGTACCCGTCCAACGGGTCGGTCATCACTTCTTCGAATTCTTGCCTCCAATTGCCATGTTCCAATTCTTCAATTTGGTGAGCATCGAGTGCCACGAGCCATACTCCAGTTATGATAGCCCGGTTTTCCACTACAAGGAAATCACTCGCCAACTCTTCCCACCTTATTTGGAAATCCCAATCTGCAAATTCAAGGGCACAGACGATATCCTCGGTCGGCAACTCGACAATTGGTTTGGGTTGAGTGGTAGGGAGGATGTAGAGGCTCGGGTTAAAGGGATGGTCTATGGAGATATGGTTGGTGCGGGCGTTAGAGTGCTTCGGGAGCGGGTTTGAGACGGTGTTTGGCTTTTGTGGTGGCATGGGGAGAGTTTTGTTGTCTATGAGATTCTGGATAACGTGGCGGAGACGGAGGCAGTTGTCGGTTAAATGGCCCGGGCCCTGGTGGAAGGCACAGTATGCATTAGGATTGTGGGATGCAGGGAGTTTTTTAGGTAGGGGAGTAGGTGTAAGTGGTTTGAGCATGCCACTTTCGACCAACTTCTTGAGCACAGCAGAGAGCGGCGCTGAGAACTGAGCGAAAGTGCGGGGTTGAGTACGCGGTTGGCTAGCTTGGGTCACAATTTGATTGACGGGTTCGGCTTGAGTTGTGTTTGAGGAAGTGTTTGGGAGGTTGGTGTAGTTTGAGTTGCCAAACAGGGCGTTACTGTTTCTGGAGTAAACCTTCTTGGGCTTGGGAGCACGCTCGGGTTTGTCAAGGATCCCCAATTGAACTGCTTCTTCGACGGCTAAGCCTGTGTCGAAGAATGTTTTAAAGTCTGAGCACGCTTGAGCCATAACCATGTGCCGTGCGAGAGTTGGTTGAAGGTTCCGGACAATCATCCGGATCTGGTCCATGTCGCTTGGTCTGTCTTTCATCTGTGCGGCCTTAGCCCTCCACCTTTTCACGAACTCGGCGAAGGCCTCCTTTGCTTTCATCTTTGTTGATTCTAATTCACAAGTGGTCACCTCCAACTGAATGTTGTAATCATATTGTGCCACAAAAGCCGCGCATATGTCCTCCGATGAGCGCTTCTTCCTTTCATCCAGGGTAGTAAACCAGTGCAAAGCATGTCCCACCAAAGTCTGTGAGAACATCTGTGCCATAGCATCCTTCTCCACTCCCCACATGGAAAGTGCTCCGATGTATCCGGTCAAGTGTGCCTTTGGGTTTCCTGTCCCGTCAAACTTACCAAAGTCGATCGGCCTAAACTTTTCCAGAAGCTTTGCATTGGGAAATAAGCAAAGCTTGTTGATGTCAAAACCAGTTGATGCTATCTTCTCATTTCTTGCCACGGACTCCTCTAACAGGGTGATCTTCGCCAGTACTGCAGCCATATCGGGGTTTTGCGGGGTTTCCAATTCAAAGATCAGCTGCTCCGAGTTCGGATTCGGATTAGGGTTTGGATTGAGGTTTAGGTTGAGATTAGGATTGAGGTTTAGGTTGAGGTTAGGATTTGGATTTGGAATCGGATTGGGATTTGGGATCGGATTCGGGTTTGGGTTAGGATTTGGATTCAGGTTTGGTGGTGGAAGACGTCGTGCAACCCCAGTAATCATCATCATAAGTTGGGCGATTTGGTTATCAGTGCGCTCGCCCAGACGTTGGATACCTTCCCTTATCTGTCCCATTTCTCCGTACAAGTTTTCCAGATTTGGGTTAGGGTTTGGATTAGGAATGGGGTTAGGATTCGGATTTGGCTCGCCTCCGTTTAGGTTGGGATTCGGGTTGCCTCCGTTTGGGTTGGCGTTTGGATTGCCTCCATTAGGGTTTGGGTTTGGATTGAGGTTTGGGTTTAGGTTCCCGATCAGTAGATCCATTTCCATCCTCAAATCTGATGCACTAGCAAAATCTGCTTGAAGTTGAAGCCGTTCCAATCTCTGTCCCAAGGGTCTGGTCCAGGAGGGTATGGTGTTCTTCTTCTTCGGCCCAATTGCTCAGTACTGACAGCAAAGCAAAAATCGTGCTCAGACGCGATTCCTGTTTATATTTTCATGAAATATGTACATTTTTTTTTATTTAGAAAATGAGTGCATCATCGTCACCGCCATCGACTCTGATTTTCCCAAGAATGATCGAGTATCCTTCACGCGAGGTTGCCTTGATCCTCGGATTTTTAGGGTGTATCCTTGTTAAAGAACCAATGCTTCCCAAAGGATGCTTAAAATAAGCTAAGTATTCGACTGATATTCTATCGGTGGATCGACCGTTGGTTTGGAATGACTTAGGGTGAACAACGTGATACGATAACCAAGACGGCGTAGGCGATGCATTTGCTTTTAGCCTGGATGGTGTTGGTATCACGGCGTTTCATTTCCTCATCATTCCTTCCTTCGGTTAATTCCCCAATTGAACATGGGTCAAGGACTCAGCAAAATTCTAGTTTCCCTCGGGTTTTAGTTCGAGGACTCACGTGCTTAAACAACACGCACTTAGAATGCGTGACTCTTCATCGGGTCTTGGCAACCTCGCAAAGACCGTGCGAGCGAGTCTCGAGAACCGTGGCTGACAGTATAAGGGTGCAAGATGCAATGCAGCATGTAAACAGGATATAGCACATAACCCTACCCTGTAGGCTCCTGCCCTAATTTGGAAGGTTCTATGGCTCGCTAAACATGTACAAAGGCCGGTTTTGGCTTGAAGAGGGTTCCCCGGACTAGAGTCAAAGTATACCTCCCACTATTGAGCGTACACCCAATAATGGTACAAACGGTAGGGATGACTCATCACGGTCGAGGGTTGCTGAGCATTCCGGGATGGGATTCCCTATCATCGGCAAGCCGGGTAGGATTTTGCCGAAACACAACAGCGAGGCTGCACAAGATATATACAAGAAATAGACAATGAAACAAAATCCATTTTGAAAATTCCACAAACGTTTTTCAAGCTTGGCTCACAAGTTTAATTGATATTTAAGGAAAGCGGGCCGTTTTATCAACATACCAACTTTTTCTCAAGTATCAATTAAACGTCCCCAGCAGAGTCGCCACTGTGGGCTACCACAGCCCCGGGTTGAGATCGGGGCGGCCCAATTTGGAAAATCGCGCGCCTCGTGCCTTTTGAAAATCGATTCGAAAAATATGGTTTGATTTGAAAGATTGAAGAGTCGCCATCCGGATTTGTGGTATATCACCCGAGAAACCGTTTTGTTTGAAAACCATTGATTTGAATTGAAAACCAGAGATCGTTTGAGGGTCCGGAAGCCACGTTACGAGGGGGAAGGGTTTTAAGGCACCCCCCTCGCCCGATTCGAAATCGGTCTCTACTAAACGTTTGTGGGATTTTTAAAAGGGATTTTGTTTCATTAAAACAACTAGCAATTATCCATAGTTATAACACATAAGAAGTGTATACTGGTGCATGTGTACAGTAGAGGGTGAAATGGCCATGCAAAATATGCAAGATAACTGAAGACAAAATCCTGTCACTGCATTCACTCTTGAGCGCTCGGGAGTGGTCCCGAGCGCTTGGGAGTGCTGACACTCTCAACCTGCAAAACTTGTTAGTACTGACAAGATATAATGCATTGACTTGTAAACTGAAATGAGTTTAAACAAGCTAGAGGCTCAGCAGAGGACCTGACAGACTGAGATAAGCCCTCAATCTCTCAGATCATGCATCCTTGCCTTGACAAGATTAGATCTACAACTGTAAAGAGCAACAGGCTACACTTATGCATGCAGAAATCGGAGAACACAACAGACTGGGAAAATGGAATGCAATAGCATGCATGCACTCCCGAGCGCTCGGGAATGGTTCGGAGCGCTTGGGAGTGAGCTGCATGTCAGCTTGCTCTCAAATGGAAAATGAAATCATTTTATCATGCAGTCACACTTGTCTAGGTATTTAACAAGAGAAAATCTTATTTTTGACTTTGAAAAACCTTGTTCTTACATGAAATTTGTAAGATACGCTTCTGTTTTATGGAAAATGATTTCATGTGCATGCATGCCAAAATAAAACCATTTCACTTAAGAATGCACCTCATTTCCAGCCTACCGTATGACAAAGAACCATGCATGAAACTGGGAACAGTCCCGAGCGCTCGAGAGTGCATGCATGCTATTGCATTCCATTTTCCCAGTCTGTTGTGTTCTCCGATTTCTGCATGCATAAGTGTAGCCTGTTGCTCTTTAAAGTTGTAGATCTAATCTTGTCAAGGCAAGGATGCATGATCTGAGAGATTGAGGGCTTATCTCAGTCTGTCAGGTCCTCTGCTGAGCCTCTAGCTTGTTTAAACTCATTTCAGTTTACAAGTCAATGCATTATATCTTGTCAGTACTAACAAGTTTTGCAGGTTGAGAGTGTCAGCACTCCCAAGCGCTCGGGACCACTCCCGAGCGCTCAAGAGTGAATGCAGTGACAGGATTTTGTCTTCAGTTATCTTGCATATTTTGCATGGCCATTTCACCCTCTACTGTACACATGCACCAGTATACACTTCTTATGTGTTATAACTATGGATAATTGCTAGTTGTTTTAATGAAACAAAATCCCTTTTAAAAATCCCACAAACGTTTAGTTGAGACCGATTTTGAATCGGGCGAGGGGGGTGCCGTAAAACCCTTCCCCCCTCGTAACGTGGCTTCCGGACCCTCAAACGATCTCTGGTTTTCAATTCAAATCAATGGTTTTCAAACAAAACGGTTTCTCGGGTGATATACCACAAATCCGGGTGGCGACTCTTCAATCTTTCAAATCAAACCATATTTTTCGAATCGATTTTCAAAAGGCACGAGGCGCGCGATTTTCCAAATTGGGCCGCCCCGATCTCAACCCGAGGCTGTGGTAGCCCACAGTGGCGACTCTGCTGGGGAGGAGACAGCGGGATCAGGGCCTCACGCCACATTCATCGCAATATAGAAGGACATGCTCATGATGATGGAGAGCATACAGGAAATCAGTGATCAACTGCAAGCTAAGCCTCCTCCAGAGTCTGAACACCCTCAAGGAGAAACGCCAGTCACGGATCCTAATTTGGCTGCCCTCATCGCCAAAATCAGTAAGCTTGAGGAGTCCGTCCAGAAAACCGAAAGGCTTGGGAAGGGAGAGAATAGACATAAACAAGTTATGCTTGTTCCCAAATGCCAAGCTGCCCGAAAAGTTTAAAGGTATGGATTTTGCAATTGAACCGGGAGCTACCCTATATGTTTGAAAAGGGGTTTTCATGAGGTTAGTGAAGGAGTAGCGAAGGAATAGCGATCCAAGCCTTGAAGGTATGTTTTTCCTTATTTCATCATCAGGGAACTTAAAGATTATTCGGAGGCCCAGATTGGAGTGTCTACACGCGCCGGTCGGGAGCCCACACCGTAGTAAACAAATAAAGGAATTCCATATCTATCAGGTCATTTTCCTTGTCCACTAGAAAATGGCCACATAAATCCATCAGATGTAAAGTTAGAACGCGTTTTAGAAAATAAAAAAAGGTTTCCAACAGCAAAAATTAAGCTCTAACGTACACATATGCAAATCCATACTTCTCTTAAGCGCGTTTGTGTGCCCAAAAAAAATAATACTAATAAACAACCATCAAGTATGTAATAAATATTTAAGTTAGCGACTTAGCGTTTATAAACATAGTTAGATTCTTTCGTCCAGTGGAAAGGTTGATCCATTCCATAGAACCCGTGAGGGTTTAACGTCGCAGCGGAAATGTGGTATTTTTTTTCCCATATCATTTTTTATCTGAGCAAGCCCAAGGGGGATCCCCCCATTCCTCTTCGTAGAACATTTGTTAAACATTTTCTTCATAGAACATTTTTTTAAACTTTATTTGCTTAAGCTCCTACAATTACTTCTTTTCATTTTATTTTTTCATGTGACCTCTACTATTAAAATTTTTATTTGGTAAATAAACTTTGTTGTAATATACTCATCATTTTTGTGTTGGTCAAACCATTTTACTTTCATGTTATAGACATTAAAAAGTCTATATTAAATGTCAGTACTCGCTTAATCTTAACTTATATAGTACTCCTTCCGTCCCTTTTTAACTGTCCTACTTCGTAACTCCAACTTATTAAAAAGACATCATCATTATACCCTTCACATCAACTTTTTCCTCCACTTTCCATACTTACCCATCATCATTACATTTTTACACACTAACTTTTCAAAATGGAATATACTTTTAGGGACAAAATAGACAATGTACCAACTTTTACCCACTAACTTTACAAAATGAACACTTATTAAGGGACAGCCCAAAATGGAATACTGGACTGTAAAAAATGGACGGAAGGAGTAGGCTTTTTTCCTAAAAAGGATTTGTAAAAATAGTTGCTTCGGTGAAGATTAGTTTTTCTTAGTTGAAGTCGCATAAAAATTTATCTTTGGATTATGATCTTAATTGAAAATGAGTACATGGATAAGCTAAAGTACAATAAATTAATTGGAGATTCTACTTCAAGAAATGCGAAGAGAAATTGTTTTTTTGAATCAGATCGTGGTAACCATAAAGCAATATAACCAGAGTTATATTTTGTTTTTTTGATGTAATTCAAGCTAAAAGCACAATGTAAAATATACAATCTAGCTCCGCGTTGGTATGTATTGGTACCGGTGTACATCTTAGAACCATTCTGGATTGACTGTAACATATACTATTTATATAGTTGTAATATATGAACAAAAAACCAAAAATAAACTCGAAGTAGAGGTATAAAAATAAATTCTAACACTTTGATATACCTTAAAATTAGTCCTAATAACAAATTAAGATGATTAACATATTATTGACTCCATATTTTGTTGAATTATCTTAAAATTCAAGTAAAAAAATAAACAATTTTTTTTCGTGTTGGCTGAGATTCCGGTACAAGCCCGGTATCGTCCGAATAGGTTGGTACGCCTGGTACAGACTAGTATTTGGGACGGTATGGAATACCTACTTATGAACTTATTTGTACCGTTTTATGTTCGGTACGGAACGGAATGGACAACATTGGGCATAAGAGTGTTCTTATCTGTTTTTTGGTTTTGTTTTCCTGAAAAATCAGCACTTGCATATGGATAAACTTGGCATATGGACAATACCCACTTCTGCTTTGATACAAAAAGTATCAAGGGAAACAAACGAATCGCAATTTGGCCTAATTATTGGTTGGTGGAGGCATAAGAGTGTTCTTATCGATTTTGTGGTTTTGTTTTTTTGAATAATAACCACTTGCATATGAATAAACACTTTGCACATGGACAATACCCACTTCTGCTTTAATACACAAAATATCAAGGGATAATTTTAAACCTTTTGTAAGTCATTCGAAATATGCTAGAATTTATTGTGTTCCCAAACAACGCAAGGCAATTTTAAAAAAGGAAACTCTGGACAAATAGTTGAACTTTGTCCCACATTGGTAAATTATGAGACGATAAGTATGTTTATAATCATAATGCCGAGCTTAGTAATGTAGGCTTATAACCAAATGGGGCATTAGAGTAGTTGAATATTTATGTAATTCCTCAGTATTGTCGGGATTTGTTCTAATTGGTGTGGTCCTCAACCCAACATGGGTTGGTAGCAAATCCATTGTCAAAGATAAAGCAATGGGATTCGCACTTAGGCAACCTTGCGCATACTAGAAATTGTCATCAAGAAACAATTACTTTTTAATTGCATATAATGTTCATCTTAATGTTCATCAAGAAATATGAGATGAAATCTTAAAAGCAACCGTTTCGTTAAATGTCTTGGCATCATATTTTTTTCAATGGCTTTATCGTAATTTTACCATCTTTTTATCTTCTTTTTCACGCGATTAAAAAAAAAAAGAGGCCATTCATTCATATTTTGTAATCCTATTAATCTTTTTTGTTTAAGAAGTGGAGCACTCTTGAATATTGGAAGTCTTTTTTCTTTTCCCTATTCCATGTATCAATATCATGGTTTAGGTTTCTCTTCTTCCTTGATGTACCCATATCAAGTTTCTTATACTATACTCCAATCTTTTCACCAATCAAAAAAAAAAACATGGGGATGATGATGTGAGCAAACACACAACAATGATGCTACAAGTTAAGATTGGCCTAATTTGAGGTTCATTTTGCAAATCCGAACTGTATTTATTTTGGAGCTCGCTAATTTGAGGTATATGATCGGTTTAGGGCTGATAATAATAGCTACGTAACCGGACTATGTTAAAAATTTCAGAGCAATTTCTCACACTATTACAAAGCATCATAGATTAGAAGCAATCTCTTTTGAATAGTAGCAAATTAACACATTAGCAACTTCGAAAAAAAAAGACAAATGTTTCAATTATCACATCATGATATTAAGAACCCCAGATCTGGTTACAACATCATCCCCAAGATTCAGCGGCGGCTACATTAAGAGGATTCAAGTGAACACTTTGCGTTCAAAAAATGCATTGAAAATCTTTAACTTTTCTTGTGTGTAACTTAAATTTCCTTAGTATTATTGTTGGTGCTGATTTACTCGTGCAATGTTAAAATATGAAAGTCCAACTAAATTTGGACACAAAATATTGTATAACCCAGCAAAATAAAATAAGTCCAACCCCAATAAGTTTGGCTCTTTGAGAACCTAAAAGTTAAAGCGGTGCGAGAAAGAAAAAAAAAACAACAACAACTAACAGGTGGTGTACCATTCTTCTTTCATGTGAGTTTCAAATCCCATCATATTTTGACGAATACATCTAAATCTTTGATCCAACCATAAAACGTGAGTATGGGCGGCTTTACTAGTGTTTGAGATGGTTCAAGCGATCCCATTGGGTTAAATAAATACACTAAATTTTTAAAAAAAATTTAATTTAATTTTCTTTGTTATTATTACACTGAGTCATTCATGCATATCCAATGTAAGTGAAAATCTACTTAAATCTGTGAGTAAATAGGTAGTATATGACAACAACAAATTAATTAGGCTCAATTTATTTTTAATCAAATAAAAATACGTATTAAAGATAGAGTGTTGCATTGTAAAAAAATTTTGCACGATTTTGTAAACTGCTGAATCGAAATCTTGGTAGCGTAGGCTTTGTAACCATGCACGATTTTGTATTAATCACGCCGAGCTTGGTAGCGCACTTGTAACCAAATGGGGCAATAGAGTAGTTGAATATTTATGCAATTTCTAATTAGTATTGTTGGGGTTTGTTCTAATTGATGTGGCCCTTAAGGGGGCCTTAATCCACTATGGGTTGGTAGCAAATCCATTGTAAAAGGAAAAGCAATGGAATTCACACTGAGACAACCTCGCGAATGCTAGAATTAATTATCATCGAGAAACAATTACTTTTTAATCGCTTAAAATTTTCATCTTAATGCTTATTACAAACATGTGATGAAATTCAAAAAGCAACCCTTTTGTTAAATGCCTTGGTATCATATTTTTTTTCAATGGCTTTATCATGATTTTTACCATCTTGTTATCTTCTTTTTCCCATGATTAAAAAGAAAAAAGTCTTTCATTAATAATTCATAATTCTATTACCATACTGCAATAAGAAAAGGAGTGATGACCGAGCAATAAGGTTACCAATCGGGATGAGGATCTCTCGAAGGCTTATAAACACTAATAGGGTATTAGGCTTTTGGTGTGAGAGATATACATAATTGGAGAGAGCAAGAGAGAAAAATATATTGTGAGAGTTAGGGAGAGATTAAAAAAAAAAAAAAAAATACTAGTGAGTGTGGGCTTGGGGATTCATATTTTTCTATCTCATTATATTTAATCAATATTATTCGTACGCAATTTAGCCTGATCACTAGTTAGTGGAGGCATAAGAGTGTTCTTATCGATTTTTTGGTTTTGTTTTTTTGAAAAATCAGCACTTGCATATGGACAATACCCACTTCTGCTTTGATACACAAAATATCAAGGGAAACAAACGAATCGCAATAAGATGATAATAAGAAACCAATTTTTGGCTAATTTTAAGCCCTTTGCTAGTCATTCGAAATATGCTAGTAGAATTTATTGCGTTCCCAAAAAACTCATGGCAATTTAAAAAACGAAACTCTGGACGAGTAGTTGAATTCTATCCAACATTGGTAAATTATGAGACGATAAGTATGTTTATTATAGTTTGTAGTTTGTAGTCATAATGCCGAGCTTAGTAATGTAGGCTTGTAACCAAATGGGGCATTAGAGTAGTTGAATATTTATGTGATTCCTCAGTACTGCCGGGGTTTGTTCTAATTGTTGTGGCCCTCAACCCAATACGGGTTGGTAGCAACTCCATAGCCAAAGATGAAGCAATGGGATTCACACTGAGACAACCTTGCACATACTAGAAATTGTCATCAAGAGACAATTACTTTTTAATCGCATACAATGTTCATCAAGAAATATGTGCTGAAATTTTAAAAGCAACCGTCTCGTTAAATATCTGGGTATCATATTTTTTTCCCGTGGCTTTATCGAGATTTTTATCATCTTTTTCACGCGATTAAAAAGAAAAAAGTCATTCATTCAGATTTTGTAATCTTACTAATCTTTTTTGTTTATGAGTGTAGCACTCTTGAATATTAAGTACGATCAAGTGCATTAAAACATGCGGATGATGTTATAAGCAAATTAACACACAACAATGATGCTACAGGTTAAGATTGGCCTAATTTGAGGTTCATTTTGCAAATCTGAACTGTATTTATTTTGGAGCTCACTAATTTGAGGTATATGATCGGTTTAGGGCTGATAATAATAGCTACATAACCGGACTAGGTTAAAAATTTCAGAGCAAGTTCTCACACTGTTACAAAGCATCATAAAATAGAAGCAATCTCGATCTGTTGAATAGTAGCAAATTAACACATTAGCAACCTCGAAAAAAGAAAAGAAACGGTTTCAAGCATATTATGATATTAACAACCCCAGATCCGGTGACAACATCCTCCCGAGAGAGAGTCGGCCGCTTACTTTTCAAAAGCTTAAAGCAAAAATAAAAGATGAGGCACTTTTGTTGGACTATTATTAAGGGGTAAAAAAGTATGAGGGGCCCTTGAAATTCAAAATTTTTTGGAGGCCTAAAGCTGCTGCAACACAAGTTTTAGCTGAGGGCCGGCTCTGCCCGAGATTCAGGAGTGGCTACACTACTGTTCCAGAGGGTTCAAGCGAACACTCTGAGTTCAAAAATGCACTGAAAATCTTTAATTTTTGTTGTGTATAACATAAATTTCCATAGTATTATTGTCGGCGCTGAGTTACTCATGCAATGTTAAAATATGTAAGTCCAACAAAATTTGGACACAATATTATAACCCTGCAAAATAAAATAAGTCCAGCCTTAATAAATTTGACTGTTTGAGAACCTAAAAGTTAAAGCGGTGCACAAAAAGAAACTAACAGGTGGTGTACTATTCTTTTTTCATGTGAGTATATATCAAATCCCTTAATATTATGACGAATATACCTTTGATCCGACTATATAAAGTGAACATGGGTGGCTTTACTAGTGTTTGAGAGGGTTCAAGTGAACCCATTGGATTAAATAAATACACTAAAATTTTGTTTTTTAATATAATTAAAAAAAAATCTTTATTATTGTTACACTGGGTCATTCGTGCATTGCCAATGTAAGTGAAAATCTACTTAAATCTGTGAGTAAATATTTAGTTTATGACAACAACAACAACAAAAAAATTAATCAGGCTCAATTTATTTTTAATCAAATAAAAATATGTATTAAAGATAGAGTGCTGCATTGCAAAAAATTTCTGCACGATTCTGTAAACCGCTGAATGGAAATCTTGGATCCGTCCCTGCCAAAATTAACTAAATGATTTAACTCTGACCGGCCCGTGGGCCCATTCTAGTAAGCACACTCACAGCTTAGTTCGATTATTGTTGCGTTCCCAAACTATTAATAGCAATTTAAAAAACGAAACTCTGGACGAATAGTTGAATTCTGTACCACAATGATAAAGTATGACAAGAAAAGCATGTTTATTACAGTTTGTAGTTTGTATTAATCACGCCAAGCTTAGTAGCGTAGGCTTGTAACTAAATGGGGCAATAGAGTAGTTGAATATTTATGCAATTCCTAATTAGTATTGTTGGAGTTTGTTCTAATTGGTGTGGCCACTAGCTATGAGTTGGTAGCAAATCGTTGTAAAAGAAAAAGCAATAGGATTCACTGAGACAACCTTGCACATGCTAGAAATTGTCATCAAGAAACAATTACTTTTAATTGCATAAAATTTTCATCTTAATGTTTATTACAAACATGTGATCGATGAAATTCGAAAAGCGACCCTTTTGTTAAATGCTTTGGTATCATATATTTTTTTTCAATGGCTTTATCATGATTTTAACCATCTTGTTATCTTCTTTTTCATGTGATTAAAAAGAAAAAAGGCGTTCATTAATAGTTCGTAATTCTGTTACCATACTAGAATAAGGAAACGAGTGGTGACCAAGCAATGAGGTTTCCAATCGGGATGAGGATCTCTCGAGGCTTATAAACACTCATAGGGCCGGTATTAGGCTTTTTGGGTGAGATATACAGAATTGGTGAGAGCAAGAGAGAAAAATATATTGTGAGAGTTATAAAAAAATAAATACTAATGAGTGTGTGCTTGGGGATTAATATTTTTATATCTCATTATATTTAATCAATATTATTCATATGCAATTTAGCCTGATCATTGGTTGGTGGAGACATAAGAGTGTTCTTATCAGTTTTTTGGTTTTGTTTTTTTGAAAAATCAGCACTTGCATATGAATAACCTTTGCATATGGACAATACCCACTTCTGCTTTAATACACAAGATATCAAGGGAAAGAAACGTTTCGCAATAAGATAATATAAGAAACCTATTTTTGGCTAATTTTAAACATATTGCTAGTCATTCGAAATTTCCTAGAATTCATTGTGTTCCCAAACAGCTAATGGTGGCAATTTAAAAAATGAAACTAAGGACAAATAGTTGAATTCTATCCCACATTGGTAAATTATGAGACGATAGATATGTTTATTATAGTTTGTAGTTTGTAGTCATATTGCCGAGCTTCGTAATGTAGGCTTGTAACCAAATGGGGCATTAGAGTAGTTGAATATTTATGCAATTCCTCAGTGTTGCCAAGGTTTGTTCTAATTGGTGTGGCCCTCAACCCGATATGGGTTGGTAGCAAATTCATTGTAAAGATAAGCAATGGGATTCACACCGAGACAACCTTGCGCATATTAGAAATTGTCATCTAGAAACAATTACTTTTTAATCACAAAATTTTATTTTATTTTTGGATTGGCAAAGAATTTTTTTTATTAACTAGACTAGATAAGAAGGGTACATCGAGAGATCAAATCCTTAAATCCTCCACCGTGTAACCAGGAACCTTAAATTTGACTTTGATCCAAAGAGCTATTCTTGTTTCCGCAATAATCTCATAAAATTTTCATGTTAATGCGTATTACAAACGTGTGATGAAATTCGAAAAGCAACTCTTTTGGTAAATCCCTTGGGTGAAAATCTACAATACACACCCCTTAAAAGGGTGTACCATATGCACCTATTTTATGATTCATTCATAACATTTTATCGTGTTTCGTAATTTTTGTTCTAGTATTCATAACTTTTTAGCAGTACTATTCGTAACATTTTCATTATGATTCATAATATTTTGATGTATCTCGTAACCTTTATACGATTCGTAACTTTTTAGAAATACGATTCGTAAGATTTTCTCTATAATTCATAACATTTTGGGGGTGCATATGATACACACCCAAATAAGGGGTGTGTATTGTAGTCTTTCCCCCGTCTTGGTATCATATTTTATTTTCAATGACTTTATCATGATTTTTACCATCTTTTTATCTTCTTTTTTACGCGATTAAAAAAAAGACGTTCATTAATATTTAGTAATCTCGTAATTTTTTGATTAAGAAGTGAAGCACTCTTGAATATTAAGTGATCGAGTGCATCAAAACATAGGGATGGTGTTGTGAGCAAACAAAAAACAACGATGCTGCAAGCTAAGATTGGAGCCTAATCTGATGTTCTCATTTTGATTATCTAAACTGTATTTATTTTTGAGCTCACTAATTAGATCAGTCATGTAAAAAATACATGTTGATCAAACATTGCTAGCTCCATGATTCGTTTTGGGCTAATTATAATAGCTACATAATCAGGTATTTGGCTTTTTGCGTGAGAGATATACAGAATTGGTGAGAGCAGAGAGAAAAATATAGAGGTCGGGAGAGGAAAAAAAATACTCCGTATTATTGATTTACCCCCAAAAAAAAAATAGTGATCGTGGGATTGGAGATTAATATTTTTCTATCTTATTGTACTCAATCAGTGTAGTACTGGAGTTCTCTTTTGCTTATGAAGTAGGTATTGAGACCGAACCATGTTAAATTTTGTACTATTCTTTATCTTTTCTTTGTGCTTGTTAAATTTTGTGGCGTGGTTCCGTTATGGCGGGGGATTGAAAATTCCAACAAGCTTGTGGTTGGTGCATGGAATCCCCAATTTTACTCAACATATATAGAACGTGAAAAGAAAATTGGAAAAATAGTAGTAGCGTGTTCCCAAAAAAAGAAAAGAAGACGCACTTACGCAGACGACAAAAGATGAGTATGAGATCCAAATAATATAAAATCGAGAAATCCTAGAGCATCGCCAACGCATGGCTTCAAATTGGAGATATTAAAATTTTTTAAAGGCTTACGTGACATTTTAATATCTCCAATTTGATATCAAACTCTCTATCTCCAACCCTTACGTCAAACGGTTCTTTTTTAAAAACCAACGATAACTTCTTCTTTTTTTTAAAATGTAATTTGGCATGAGGTGATGGTGGCATCAAATTCGGCAACCATGAGGCTCCTTTCAAATCTACGCTTAATTGGCATAAGAAAAGGCGGCTTGATTGAATGAGTTCTGGCTGTCAAAAGTTGCCGTGGTTTTCAAAGCTCACTTTCTGATAACGTAAGATTATACCGTTCCAGAATACATTCTTAAAAAATACTCCGGGAGTAAGTATTTATTTCACATTTTCAAACTCAAAAATAATGTAAATGAAAAATAAATTTTCAATTTTTTTTGCACCGTATTAAAGATCTCAATGAGATCTTTCAAACCAGATCCATATTGCATATTTTTATATTTCAATAAGCCCATCATTTTTGAGCTTGAAATTGCCTTCTTAAAAAATAAGTACTTATTTCGGAACGCGTTCCGAAACGGGGCCTTGACTAATAGGCTTTAGTATTGTAGGCTTGTAGCTTAGCTACAAATATTACACAGATCCAACCTCACTAGAAAGATGCATCTGGGGACGGAATGAGAAGTCGAATATCGAAAATCTCAGACTTCTCGTTACGATTGCGTCTCGTTTCGTAATGAAAAGGACAACTATAAAACGTTAATTAGTTTTTTTTTTATGGAAATTAATTTTCGCGCTCCACTTTTGTACGCAGGCGCTCCACTTTTGCACTGTATGTTACTGGTATCATCCAGTGCGAGTGGAGCGCCTGCGTACATTTTTGGAGGGCCAAAATCAGTGTCCTTTTTTTATTTAAGGATTGTTCACTAATATTTGTGGGGTCAAATATATGAAATACCAATAAAGATACACGTATTCAGGCAAAAAAACTTCAACTCTACGGGTCAGGGCCGAATGAGTCTTGGCGACCGCCCTACCCACGCTTCAAACTTCTATTGTGCACTGTAGTAGGCTTTTTCTTGAAAACTTACTTTGCTCAGCCAACATCTTTTCGAACAATCTAACACCTGTCCAATCAAGAGTTTTTTTAAAAAATAATAATAATTTATTTTTAGTGACACTTTGTTTTTTGAAAATAAATTATCCTTTTTAAAGTGGTGATAGGGCTGCACAAGACTGTATTTAATTACTCCTATAATTATAGATGGTCGTCTATTAGTAATTGAATAGATTAATTTCATAAAATCTATTTTACCCTAATTTACAATGGTTTCAATCACTTTTTGATGCGTGTGCATGTGTGTTAATAAGGAACTTTCAGTTTCTTATGTAGCCACCAGAATTATTATTCTTTTTTTGGGGGGGGGTTAAAAGTAGCCACCAGAATATGATTGTTATGGGGTGCATGCAAAGCGGCCGTTCATTTCGGCACGGACAGTTAGGATCGAATTTGAGCACATACAAATCTGAACTGTTCATTACTCGGTTAAAATCCGCACTGTTGATTACTGAGATTAACGGCCGATCCCTGCACCGCTCTATAAGGAGATGTTTGGCAGCATCTCCTATTCTGAAAAGATAACGCGTGTTGCTTTTCCCCCGTTAAAAGTGATTCTATTATGACAATTGTAGGCATCTAATCCATCCATCTTGTTCATGGAATTGTACTTCCTTTTTCGTGTCACCAAGGAATTTTTTCATTGGTTTCACACACGACACAGCCTTTTCGTTTTAGGGGAGGGGAAAGATCAATTTATTGGTGAATGGTGGTTTTTCTACCGACAGCCTAATAGGCTGATTATAAGTGGACCCCAAGTCATTATTTGATTTTTTTCTCAAACCTGACAGCCTAATAGGCTGATTATAAGTGAACCCCTACTACTTTGGCTAAATGACAAAAATAACCCTTTCTCTTCTTTAAATAACAAAACTAGCATTTTGTGACTTTTTTGTTTCCCCACAAACTCGCGCACAGTTTACTCCAAAAATAATTTATTTTGTTTTGAAGATCTCAACTCAAGTTGCAAATTTTTGCACAGATAGTAGTAATATGGGTAGTAGGAAATTTATTTTGTTAAAAAAGGTAAACTAAGTTTATGCAGATTGATGGTCATTTTGGATACTCAATTGTAAGTTGAATTTGATTAATTTGCTAGCTTTTTATATTTTATGTGTTTTGCTGATGATGTTCGAAACAAGATATTTTTTATGGATTTAAAAGTTTAGTGTAAGATTGGGTGGTTCTTCCTATTTATGCATTTTGTGATTTGTTTTGAAAAAATCACAAAAGTAGGCACTCCTAAGGGCAAAAAGAAGCCAATTTTGAATTGAAAATATGAACCAAAAATGCATAAGTACCAAATTAAAATAAGGAAAGTGATTTACACGCTCTCTTTTTTTAAATTCACACTCTTCTTTTCTTTTTTTTTAAGGGTTGAAAGTGTGTATTTTTTTAGCTAAAAGACAAAAAAAAAAAAAAAAAAAAAAAGACTTTTTAAGATCATTCCTTTTGCTTTCAGTTAAGTTTTATTTTTTTATTTTCCAATTTACATACTTATCATCAACCCATAAATAAAAGTAAAATGCTAAAGAAAGAAATTGAAAATTGAAAAAGAAATTAAGGGTATAAGGGCAGACTTGGTATATGAGAGGAAGATGAATGGTAATGACTGTGCTGAAAGAAAATGTACTGTCCCAGCATATTTGAGAGAGAATTAAATAATTAAATAAGGGCAGACTTGGTATAAAAAGCCTATTAGGCTAACGGTAGAAGAACCGTAATTATATAACCACAAACACTCATACAAAAATTTTACACACACTCATATTTTTTTTGTGGGTCCCACACACACTAGAGGTGTAATGTGACACCCCAATGTGAATGAATTTGTGTAAATATTTGTGGCCGTAGAATGATTTGGGTTGTTGATAACATCAACATCAACTGCATCATCATGGAGATTTTCCAACTAATTTAATTAGAAATAACTATAAACAAAGTATTTTAATAAGGTATATACTTGCTAATCACCGTATGCTAGGTGGTGAATAATAATAAATGCGCATGCATATGTTGTCAATACACTTGATCTCAAATATCATGCGATACAATAACTTACAGACTAAGACTACACACACTACTCATGTCATGTCGACAAAGCTAGTTTTGATTCTTGTACAAGTAATATTCTCACTAGCACGTGGCCACAAGTTTACGCAAATAAACTTGTGTAATTTCAAGCTC
This sequence comes from Rhododendron henanense subsp. lingbaoense, assembly GCA_020567845.1. Classification (NCBI taxonomy): domain Eukaryota; kingdom Viridiplantae; phylum Streptophyta; class Magnoliopsida; order Ericales; family Ericaceae; genus Rhododendron; species Rhododendron henanense. The sequence goes on from CM036318.1 coordinate 14,865,443, forward strand.
AAAAATCATGTGTTTATGCAAATAATTTTCCTACCAATATGTATCTTGTTTGATAAATCTCATTGAGATCTTTTTAAATGGTGCAAAAAAATTAAAAAATTATTTTTCATTATCATTATATTTGAGGTTGAAATTACCCTCTTTTTAAAAATGAAGGTTTAAAAAAGAAAGCAGAACGGGCCTGAGTTGTTTCATACAAAGTTTATAAAAGATTATGCATTGTAAGATGGAAGCTGTTAATGCCACGGGGCATTTTGTTGCTGCCACGGCACATTAATTACATGTAATAGTCAAATGGCTCAAGTGCCCTTCCTAGCTATCAAAATTGTTTTGGACTTCTCCTTTTAACTCAAACCCATGGAGAATGAAAGACCACCAATTCAAAACCCAAGGTCTAAATATAAAAAATATTTTAAGCCAGTTGTCGCGAACAATTTGTTGACTTCTTGTGTGTAAATTCCGCGGTTTAAGATAAGCTTTATATATTCTGAAAATCTTCTTTTTTTTATACTTAATAATAATAAGCAGTATCACCGCCGTCCAGTCCACCTCATCAAGTATTCTGGAACTTTCTTGTGCTATATAAAGACCCTCTCCTCCTTTGTCCAAGAATTCTCAATCTCCAAATCAATAATTTCTCTTCTTGTTTCCCCCCTTCTTGCTCTTAAATCTGCACTCTGTTTTGCTCTTATATAAAGACACTCTGTCGCAGCGATGAGCGATCCCAAGTATGCTTATCCTTATCCTTCTCAAGGTTACCCTGCTCAAGGTAAACCTTCCAAATATCTCTCTCTCTCTCTCTCTCTCTCTCTCTCTCTCCTTCCTGCTATGAATAATTGGATTGTATGGGACAATTTTTTGGTTTGTTATCATGTGTAATGGTAGTAGCGTTAAAACTGAAACGGTACCCGGTATTTGACCTGTACGGATATGCATCGTACCAATAGAAAAATTGTACACTATTCAGAACCTTGCTCTCAATAGATATGAGATAAATTTTGCATTTCAAATAGTGGGTATTTTATTTGGATTTTGGAGGATTGGTGAAATAAAGTAATTCAGTTGTAGATATTGAGATTAAAAAAAAAAAAAAAGGTGAGCCATTTCTCACTTGATCTCATCTTTTTTTCTTTTTTTTTGTAAGATTTGGTGAAAAGGGGAAGAACTTATTTAAAAATTCAATTTCTGTACTTTATCCTTCATTTTTTTTAATCAAAATATTCAATCCAAATGAATGATTTAATTAGAAATCATAATCTTTTTTTTTTTTTCCTTTTCTTATGAAATCTCTATATCTAAGGGGCTTTTATACTCTATGCCCCCTATTATTTCCGATTGAAGTTTATTTATCCTCTGCTCAATCTAGGGTCAGGTCCTTCTAGTTTTTATGGTATTTGAATGTACTCTTAGACCCGTGTACTCCCTCATTCCAAATTGCTCGGTCCTGTTCCAGAACACCTTCTTAAAAAATAAGTATTTATTTCACATTTTTAAACTCAAAAATAATGTAAATGAAAAATAAATTTTCAATTTTTTTTGCACTGTATAAAAGATCTCAATGAGATTTATCAAACAATAATTTTTCAATTTGCAATTGTTAGTTTCAAGTCAAATTTTCTTTTAAGAATGGCAGAATCGGAAGCCAATTGACTTAGAGTGGACCCTGCAAGGCCATCGGTGCAGAATCGGTAGCCACCCAGTCGGTGGCTGTAGCAAAGTTGATGTTGAAAAGTCGAGTTTTATAGGGTGGGCGAACTTTTTTTAAGGAAAATGGAGCTGTTGGTAAGAATGGAAGATGACAAAAAAATGTTAAAAGTTAATAAAAAACCATTAATATTCTTGCCTTATCGACAACCCAATGTAACTTTCAAAAGCCTAGCCAAATTTTTAATGGGCATAAAGACCGATAACATTTAAAAATTCCACTCTTTTAAATTGCCGATTGCAATTTTTTGGTATTTAATTGCAAATTTTCATTCTGTGGGTAAATCATTGGAATAATTATAATTTTGGGTGCAGGTTATAATAATTATCAAGGGCCCCCAGTGATGGCACCACCCCAGTATGCGGCTCCGCCGAGAAAGGAAACTGGTTTCCTACAGGGATGGTATGTACATGTATCATTTTCGGATTCTACAAAAATTTTGTGCATAATTTTTAGAATTACTCTTATATCGATCGGAAAATTTATTAAATTTTAAATTGGTGGGAAAAACATTAAGATTTTGTGCATAATTTTTAGAATTATTTTCGGCTTCCGTAAAATTTTTCCCCAATTTCTAATTTGAATTGTTGTTTTGTGAATTGCAGCCTTGCAGCTATGTGTTGCTGTTGCCTTCTGGACGAGTGTTGCTGTGACCCCTCTGTTTTTTGTGTGTTCTAATTAATTAAGTACCTCCTTGTGATTAAAATAAATAAGTACCAGATTAGGTTTTTCCAGATTTTTTCCCTTCCTTTCTTTTGTCATTTTTTTTTCTAGTAATGATTACATATGTAGTTTTGAAATATTGTAATTTTAGTGAATGAAGTTTTATAATGAACAAGTTTCTAGCTATAAACACTTCGGCTTCATTCAGTTGCACGGAAATTATGAGAAAATATAGGAAAATCAACTTTCCTGCATGTAGGACCCATAATTTCAAGTTTTTCACTGGTAAACACTTTTCTAAAAAATAGGTCTTGTCAAAAAGAAGAAAGTCTTGTTTCCAGAAAAAGTTATAGGACCCACAACTTCAACTTTTCTACTAGTAAACACTTTCCTAAAAAATAGGTCTTGCCAAAAAGAAGGAAGTCTAATTTTCAGGAAAAGTTGTAGGACTCACAATTTCAATCTTTCCACTGGTAAACACTTTTCTAAAAAATAGATCTTGCCAAAAAGAAGAAAGTCTTATTTTCCTACAAGATTTTCTGTCAACAGAACACATACAGAAAAATCAATCTCATTTTTTTCCCTTTAAGTCACTTCACTTTTCCTGGGCATCCGCTTATAGAAAGAAAAAAAAAGTAACAACCTGATCTACGTACCACATTCACTTTTTGACAACTTTTCTCTATCGACTTTTTTAACAACTGTAGGAGAGATGGGTTCCGCTAGACGTTCTTACGTGTATAGATGTGAGCTGGAGATGTGCGATTGGCTGATGGTTAGTGGAAAGGAGAAAATGGGAGGAATCTTGTGGGGTGAGGGAAGGAACAAGGGGTACGAAAGAGACAAAGGCAGCGTGTCCCTTACGTTCTCCGCGGAGTGGCGTCTGACCTTCTCTGGATTCGAATGGGTGAGGTCACCTTCTCTCCGGGGAAGAATGTTTTCCTTCCTCAGAATCAATGCTCGCACCCTTTCTTTCCGGAAAAGTTAGCTCTGTCTAATCATTGGGAATGTTAGGGGTATTTATAGGGCACCTGGGCCTAGGTCAGGCCCAGAACGACGCTCCTATAAGACCCCAACATGTGTCCCCTCCGTACCTCCAGGTCTTGGATAAGCTCGTCCTCCCGCGGAGGCCTTTTCCGCGGGAGAACTCGAATTTCCGCGACGCTACCTCCATCCCAAGCCACCAAACCACAAGAAATTCCCCAATTCCCGCAAGAGCAAGATCGCGACCCGCGGCGATCGTGTTTTTTCCGCGGAGTCCTTTCCAGGCCCTGCCTCTAGGTCTAAATGGAACCCCAGAGACTTTCTCGAAATTTAGCAGTCCGCAGGCCTTCTCATAACCTTCTGCTATAAAGGCCAGCCCGAGATACGTTTGGTCCTTCCGCGGGGCCAGCGGAGGTCCCGCGGTAGCTTTCCTCCCGCGGATACTTCCGCGGGGGCCACCTTTCTATGTCTTTGCACGCGTTCTTTCCCCATTGGGCGGTCAATTATTTCTCTTTCAATGAAGCTTTGACCGGGGCTTCTTTTCCGCGCGGGTCCCATCGCCATGTGTCTACACGCAATTGCAGGGTCAAAAAGTCTTTTCTGCTGATGTGTCAATAATTTTGTTCGCGCCTACAATAACTAATTTCTTACACAACATTTCCAACAACTGAACAGAGTTTTCGAGATTTATCCAGTGCTGGTTTGTTGATTTTTCCAGTGCTGTAATTAGTGATTGGTAGTTTCTATTTTAACTAGTGATTGGTAGTTTCTATTTTAACGGTCTTGCAACTGGACAAGTTGAAATGAACTCGGGGGAAGTGCTAGCCCGAGCGTGCTAGCCTCCATGCTACGCTCCAAAACAACGCTGTTTTGGGGCAGTTTTGGATACACACTTATAGCCCCCAAGGGCCCTATTTGATGCACACACTTAATTCCCGTTTTAGGTTTTTGGGTTGATTTAGTAAAACTCCAATGAAAGAAGTCTACCGAAGGCCCTTGTTGTCTGATAAAAATCGAAAAATGGGGAAAGTGGGGTTCCGAATGGTTAATGGAAAAATGGAAATATGAGTAATGGAAAAATGGGTTCGGAATGGTTATCCTTCCACTGCGTAGAAAACATACTAAGCTAATTGATCACACACAAAAGAAGAAGAAGAAGAAGAATTAGCATCTGGCATATCCTTCCACTGCTCCCATGAATGGATAAAGTTAAAAACTATGGGTTTGGAATGATTTATCTAACTTAGGGATTTGGAATGATTTAATTACGTTTCAGTTAAGTGTGCACCAAATAAGGCCCTTGGGGGCTAAAAGGGTGTATCCAAAACTGTCCCAAAACGGTGTCATTTTGGGGCATAACACGGAGGCTAGCAAGCTCGGGCTAACACCTCCCCCGAGTCTAGTTGGAATATTCAACTTCAACCCCTCCGGAGGCCTTCAACTTGTACTTCTGGTGTGTTGTACTAAATGCATTCTTTTTTAAAATAGTACGTAAGAAAAAAAATTGTGATTAGTTATAAACATTTGAAATTACACATTCCTCTATTAGGAATGTGTATTTTTTCTTTGGAGTAAATTAGTAAATAACTCAACTTGGGTTTAGAGAGATTGTATTTAGTCTAATTAAAAAAACAAAAATCATTTTTTCGGAGTAAATTAACTCAACTTCGTGGAGAAGAAAATGAAATAAATTATTTTTTTAATTCTTTATATATTTACTTACTTTATTTATTTACTTAATTTCATATCTTTATTTATTTAAGCACCACTCTTTAATTTTAATTTGGTTAACTCAAATTCTATTTTCAATTAAAATTGACTTTATACTTAATAAATTTATATTATTTTAATTAGTTAATTAATTTGTCTTAACAATGAATAATAAAAATAACTTCTAATCAAAAATAATAAATTTAAACAAAATTGAGTACATATTGTCAAAACATGAAAATACATGAAAATACAAATTCTAATCAATATTTCCTCCAAATTCTGCTCCCGGCGCGCTTATACCCATTACTTCGTACCACAATTGCATACGTGTTCCATAACTAGCAGCCCGTCATGTAGTTTCGTTCAATGCATGCTCTTGCCACCATGTTGGGATGTGTGGTACATGGTAATGAGGTTCTAAGAAAATTTACACGAAGTGATGGTCAACACGGGCAATAGCAATTTCTTGGCGGTCTTCGATTGGAACTGGGGGGGACCTCAATGGCAAGTGAGTAAAACAACCGAAAACATTCTCCTCGAATATATACAGTACAAGGTTTTATCTTGTTACGATGACAACTCTCAAAGTCATAGCCTCCATCCAATGTGCCATTGGTGCCCTAGGCTCAAACCAATCCAGTAAGTATAGTAGATGGTTTGCCCAATCATATGCTGGATAAATCACACTGTATAGATCATAATTTTGTCGAATCTCTTCAATAAGCTCCTCTCGTACTCAATTCCAATCATTTTCATTATACCCGATTTGTGCAGCTATCGCCCTGAATCCACAATGACCATCACCTTCGACGTCAACAGTGTGGGAAATATAATGCTGACAAGCCTGAGGTAATCGCTGAATGTAGCGATTAGGGATGGGTGGAACTGTAAATTGAGTGTTGCGAACCCCTGACCCCCTCCCACGTCTCACTCTCCCTCTCACTCACGATGTTGCAGTCCTTGATCCTGAAGTGGATGCTTCTGAAAAAGAAGGTATGCGACGTGTACTTTGCTCATCTATACCTGCAGGTTGACCTCTATGTTCTGTGTTGTACGATGGCGGTCGAACTGTGCTACGAGATGGATCTGCCATATCAATAAACCTATCTATGATATGCTCTCACATACGTGGATCCATCCCATCTAATATCTCAACAACCTGAAATGTCCTGTCAGGTCGTATTCCCTCGTCATTAAACTCATTTGCGTGCATAGACAACCTAGTCCAATGAGCGTGGATACTGCATAGCGGAATTGGAGTGGAAATGGAACGAAAATATGCAAGATCATGCATGCATGGCAATCCGTGCGTGATTTTGATCATACAGTTGCAATAGCCGACTATGTGGGGGAATACTTCTAAAGCGCTTTCTAGCTGATCATGTATGATCTCTATTGCCTCTAATGAAATGCGACACCAAACTTGATCAAAAATGTCGTCACGTAATTGTTTGTGGCGTGGAATGTTAATAGATTTCTCGAACGACTTCTTAATTTCCCTGAACTGATTTTCCAACATCTTTTCTATTTTATCAAAAGATATTTGTAGCGATGACATAGTATCCCCCAAATATAACTTTAGTCTCGCATGTGCAAACTCTGCCATGTAATAGAATAATGCATTGTGTTTAAATAGGAAAGTATCAAAAAGTATTCCTTAGTGAAGTAGAGAAATGCACAAAATTTTAATAGTAAAGTTATAAAGTAATTATACCTTTGACTTGAATTGCTTCCGAGGTGCAAACATGTATCTGTCCATGCTGAAACAAACCGCTCTTTGTACGGCCTTAATCATGTTTACCACAGGTAAGTTATGACAGTTAGGAATTGGCGAAACTCGTTGATCCGCACCCAAGATTGTATAATCTTGGGGGCCTTTAGCTCGTTATTTGTAGCGGTTTATTCCCGTTTATACCTTTTTACCTCATTTTGCTCGTAAGGTTTCGTTTTGCTAGTTTCAGGTTGAACATGGAATTTACGTGTTTTTGAACGCTAAGGATTGCTCTCGGAAGCATCCAAGCATCCGTGGCCACGTGGCATTGCCCCGTCAAGTCCCGTCGGGTGATTAATGAAGAAGTGAGGAAGCGTCGGGCTGTCGTCGGGCCGTTCAGACCAAGCAAGGCTTGAACCAGAATTCTGCCAACCATGAACCGGTACTAGGGGGTTGCCCAGTACCGGTTCACCAAGTCCAGATTTTGAATTTTTGAAGATTTTTGAAGACCTTGTACCGGTACTGGGGGTTGCCCAGTACCGGTTCATGCTGTGTAATTTCTGCCCGAATCTGCTACTTTTCCACCTTTTTGCTTTTGGGATATTTTTGTGCCTAGCTACTTTTAGGATATTTTGTGAGAGAGTGCCACTTTGTATAAGTAGGGCCTTTCTCTCTCACCTTTACTCTCTCTTGTCTTTCTCACTTTAAGTCATTTTATTTTTTGGTTCTCCTCCATTAAAGCTCCAAGTTTCTAGTTTTAAACCTTGAAGTTCACTAGTAAGTTAATTTCGTTTGTCATTTTGTCGTTTATTAAAGTTGTTCGTACGGTTAAGATTGTTATTAATATCAAGTTTGTTTTCGAATCTATCGGTTAAAAGTTATGTCTCGTTTTTATGCCTTAGTCTATGCTTTAGCTATGTGTGAGTAGTCTTTTGGCTAAGTCTCGGGATAATCTTTCCCGAGGACTTAGGTTGTTACTTGGTTCTCAAGCCATCGAGCTTTAAAGCATGATTTTCGGAATAGAGCTTGGCTTGCAATTTTTGGTCTAAGCAAAGGGGTGTTAACCCCTCGGCATGGTATTTAGTCAAGCGGTCTTGGCAAGTAACATACCGAGGCCTCGTGGCCTCCTATGTGTTTGATAAATATTAAAAACAAGTTGGTTCGCCTTCGGAAAATCACACCTTTCGTTAAACGTAGTCTTTTAAGTGAAATCCTCCGGGCGTGAGCACGCGGTCGTGACTCTCGCCTGAGTCATAATCGAGAACCGGTAACGGCCTTTGTCAAGGGTTAGAAGATCCCGAGACTTGCCTCTTTTAGTTAATCAAGCGCAATCTAGTTTTTATTTTAGTCATTCCGTTTAAAGCAAAACCTAGTTGGCGGGCTTAAACGCCGAAATCCTACCATAAAACCTACAATCCATTTCAAGCTATATTCGATTCTCTTAGGGAATGATTCCGGACTTCTGGATATTATGCGCACAACGACCTAGCCCTACGCTTCGGGTTTCTATCAACCTTATATTTGAAGGCAAGGTTTCGACGTAAGCACTCGTCGCACATGACTTGCCACTTCTGTTCGAAAGACGACTATGTAGATGGCCATGTCAACCACAAATTATTTCTCTATTGGTTTTAGCCTTGACGGGTACTCGTGGCCCTCAATATGTTTTGCTATTTCATAGTTATGGAAACCACAAATAACCTTTAATCCCCACATGACACCGTATGGAGGTTCTGGTATATCTCGCAGTTGAAATGGGCAATCGCATTTTTAGTCCCAGTGTTTCTTTGCAAGGATTGCCCTTCAACCAGATACCATGGCGGTTCATACTTTCCTCCTCTTTCACAACCAAGAATGTACTTCGGCAGCTTGCCTCCATTTAACTTAGCAAAATTTAAAATAATCACCACAATACCATATTTTAGACCAACGCTCCGCACCCAAGCTAACATATCTTCTTTACTTTCAAAAATCTATATATAAAAAAAACGAATATGTATAAGTACAACATTAACCGGTCTTAACATATTTTCTCTACTATTAAAATAGGAAATTGATAATGCCAAAACAATTATAGACAAGCAAAACAAAGCATATTCTCCCAAACTAAGAAAGATAAGTCTAACAAACACGAAAGATTTGCAAACAAAGAGTTTTCGGAAAACAAAAGGAAAATAGTATACTAAGATTTGCCATCTATTATGAAAGTTGAAGAAAAATAATTTTACATTTATTCAACCTTTAAAGTTGCAATAAACAGTAGAAGAGCAATAATTTTACAACATGAAAAATGCATACAATAAAATAGAACAACATGAGATCACCCATAAGTTTTTGTTCAACATGGAGTGATTAAAAAATGGAGTAATCTGACGGGAGAATGAATGAGAAACCCAAGGCAGGAACAATTTAGGTTTTGGTAGGAACAATATGGGTTTCGGCATTATCAGTTCCCTTAAAATAAATAACGAATATGCAAAATAATAACTGTAATAACTAACCTGGTCAGTGGTAAATTCGGGTCTATAATCGCGACTATTGTGGGAGATGCTTGCTTACTTCCCGACCTTGCTTTCCAATAAGAGGTTGATAGAAACCCGAAGCGTAGGGCTAAGTCATCGGTAGCATAATAACCGGAAGTCCGGGATCGTTCCCACAGAGAATTCGATATAGCTTGATCCGGATTGTAGGTTTGTAAGTAACGGATTGTGGCCTTGAAGACGGCTAACTTGGTTTTGCTTTGAAAAGAGAATGACTTAAACGAAAACTAGATTAACGCTTGATTAACTTAAAGAGGCAAGTCTCGGGGTCTTCTAACCCTTGACCAAGGCCGTTACCGGTTCTCGATTATAACTCAGGCGAGAGTCACGACCGCGCGCTCACGCCCGGAAGATTTTACTTAAAAAGACTACGTTTAACGAAAGATGTGATTTCCCGGAGGCGAACTAACTTGTTTTTAATATTTATCGAACACAAAGGAGGCCACTAGGCCTCGGTGAGTCACTTGCCAAGACCGCTTGACTAAGCTTCTTACCAAGGGGTTAACACCCCTAGTTTAGACCGAAAATGCAAATAAAGCTCTATTCCGAAAAATCATGATTTAAAGCCCGATGGCTCGAGAACCAAATAACAACCTAAGTCCTCGGGAAAGATTATCCCGAGACTTAGCCAATAAACTACTCACACATAGCTAAAGCACAAGACAAAGCATAAAAACGAAACATAACTTTAAACCGATGGATTCGAAAATAAACTTAAGATTATGAAAGATCTAATCCACGACTACAACATTAATAAACGGAAAAGCAATAAATGACAAAGACTTACTTGAGTAATTGAAGGAATTAACTAAAAAGCTTGGAAGACATCCATGGAGTTCTTGAAGGAAAAAGACTAACCTAAACTAACTAACTACTAGAGAGAGAGACAAAGTGAGTTATGGAGGAGAGAGTGACACAAACAAGTCTTAATAGGTCCCCTTCTCTCTCCACAAATATCCTAAAAATATCCCAAAAGGTGAGACAAACAAAATATCCCAAAAGCAAAAAGCAGAATTCGGGTTCCAGGCATGAACCAGTTGATGAATTTCCCGTACCGGTTCATGGGTTCGACCAAAGCCCAAACTTCAATTTCTGCCGAGCATGAACCGGTTGATGATTTTCCCGTACCGGTTCATGCATGGCAGACTTGGTTTTTCCTGCTTTGCTTGGCAAAACGGCCCGACGACGACCCGATGCTTCAATTGCTCGGGCAAAACCACCCGACGGGGCTTGACTTGGCAATGCCACGTGGCCTTGATCGGTGGAATACTTCCTTGGTAAATTCTTGACGTTAAAAGCACAAATTTACCCTGTTTTACCTGAAAACAACAAAACGAAACCTCACGAGCAAAATGCGATAAAACGGGATAAATAAGGACGAAACGCTACAAATACTACGATAAAAGCCCCCAAGATTATACAATCTTGGGTGCGGATCAATGCTCTCCCCACTACGAACATCATTCTCAACTGACCAACTATCTGAAATTGAAAAGTTATTGTCATCCGTAATGTTCTTCTATGAATTACGAAAATATATGTTGAGGAAATACTGAGATTCTTGTATGAAGGAATTCAGAATGAGTGATAAGAAGAAAATGATGTTCTTCTATAAATAGTTACAATTCAAAATAAGAAGGTAAGAATAAAATCTGAAGAAGTGGTTATAATTGAAGATAAGAAAATTTGAGGGAGTGATTATAATTGAAGATAATTAAGAAGATGAGAAGAAAATATGAATGATTGGTTATAATTAAAGATAAGAAGGTAAGAAGAAAAAAATCTGAATGAGTGATTATAATTGAAGATAAGAAGGAAAAAATATTACATTAAACATAAAAGATAAAACAATTTAGAAATTAAATAAATAAAATATTAGTTTAAGGGGGCGGGGTTGCAAATTGCTTCCCCCCCCCCCCCCCTTAAAACCCGGTTCCCCCCCTCTCTCTCTCTCAAACCCGGGCCCCCTCTCCTCCTTAAAACCCAGTTCCCCCCCCCCCCCCCCCCCCCCCCCCCCTCTCTCTCTCCCCCCCCCCCTTAAAACCCGGTTCCCCCTCTCTATCTCTCTCTCTCTCAAACCCGAGCCCCCCATCCTCCTTAAAACGGAATATTTAAATATCCATCCCCTTTTTGCATGGTATGTAAGAATTCATCCCCCCCTTTTTTTATGCTTATGATTTCATCCTCTTAGTGTGTGAAATACCCTTGTTACCCCTTTGCTTGTTTGATTCCTAAATTAAAGGGATTTAAATGAATACCACAATCCTTGATAAACCTTCTTGACTCCTAAATTAAAGGGATTCGAGGAATTACATATTTTAGTTAAAATCATATTTTTCATTGATTACTTTTTATTTTATTTTATCATGGAATGTATTTGAGGAATCGATATTTTTAGGAATATAACATGATAAGTTGACCACATCTTTGCATTTTTTTTTCATTCTTCGAGTTGGCCAACCAGATAACAAAAAGTCATATTTTCCATTGATCTTATTATACGGAACATGGCTAAATTACCATAAAAAATATATAACATAACATCTCAAATCGTTACATGGTTAAATTACCATGACATTACATGGTTAAATTACCATGACGATTACAACGTGGACACGATAAATATCCCATGATTCACCACTTTCATGGGTTTTTCATGGTAAATGAAACAAATAATTTACCATGAAAACTAAAATTATTACAATTACAATGGTGGGAAAACCCCATCTACTAAGACGTGATACACCATGAATCGACCTTAATACACCATTTGCAATGGTGGAAACAAGAAAGAATTGATCTCAGTTAAGAACATGGTTACAAAAGTATTAAATTTAATAACATGGTAAACATGCAAAACAAAAGAATCACCGAATAATTTATTTTTTCCATGGACCTGCTAAATTCCAAGGAAGCACCGAATAATTTCTCTCAAGGAAGCATTGAACCATTCACTTTTCCATAGACCTCTTAGCATGACAGTCCGACGAACAGGGCATCGTGGGCAACGGTTGGAGTGGGTGACGGCGTTCATGGATATCGCGTGCAGAGATCTTTGCTAGTGATTGATCTACAGCCGTCACTCTTTGTCTTTTCCCTTCCCCTCACCATCAGCGATCCCCATCTATCGCCGCTCACCGTCTATCCGTCCGTTTGGGTTAGGAAAACTTGGGGATTTTCTTCGTCGATAACTTCAGAATCAGAAAACCCCCATTTGGATCCCCAGGATCATCTTCTGGACGGAGTAGTCCTTTCCCGGCAGTGCGTGTTGATTTTGGCAAAGGCGAAGTTGAACAATAATGGCGACGGAGCATCGTTCTTCTGCGACAACCGAGATTTGAGTGTTTTGGGCAAATCACGGTGATGGAGAGCCGTTCGATCGCCAACGAGACCTTCCTGGTGCTGAAACCGCATCCTCCGGCGTTCGATCTTGATGTTGATTGGTCTGACGGCCGTCGATGGAAGGAAGCCAGCAACGGCCAAGGCCAGGGTAAGCGCGGCAGGACGAGGACGGGACTGCAAATGACGAAGAGCGGGGTGGTGAGGGCGAGGCCGCCGAGGGTGCCGGCAAGGAGGCCAGAAAAGATGGTTTGATCGGGTCACCGGGATGCAGAGGACGTCGACGAGGATGCGCGGTGGGGATGGGGACGGATTTGTGGCAGTGATGGGCGATGAGGTGTCTGAACTCATGTCCATTTATGGATTCCAAAACCCATTTCAGAAATATTCAAATTTCTAATAGGGTTTCCATTTTGTGGGGATCAGATAAGGATGGGAGGAGTAATTCATGGGCCTAATTTATTGCTGGGATTTGAAATCTTATGATTTCATCCCACTTTCGGTTATATATTGGGAGGAGTAATTGGCGAAATCAGGGGGATCAATATATATATATATATAAGGGTACTTTTGGAATTAAAAAAGATAGAGGATGAAAACATAAGTCAGTTGGGTTTTGAGGATGAATATTTAAGTCTCCCCCTTAAAACCTGGTTCCCCCCCCCCCCCCCCTTCTCTCTCTCTCACAAACCGGACCCCCCCTCCCCCTTAAAATCCGGTTTATCACTCGGCCCCCACTCCTCTCTTAAAAACACTCCCAGTTTTTAATTTTTTTCTTTATTTAATTATTGACATTTTATTTATTTAATTTCTATAAATACACCCTTTCTATATTAAAAAATATAATTCAAAAATTAAGTACTTCAACTTTCAATTCAGTTAAACCGGTGCGAAAATCATATTTTTTTATCATTTTATTTTAAATGGCCATAATGAATTTTTTGCCAATCGGTCTTTCAACAAACATCCTAAAACTCATTATTTAGTTTCAAGACTTTCTTAAGGTGTCCATTGAAAGGCCTTGGAGTAAAAAATTTGTTACGACCATTTAGGATGAAATGATCAAAAAAATAACATCTTTGCACCGGTTCAAACGGATTGAAAATTGAAACACTTATTATTGTAACTATATTTTTTAATCTATAAATGACAAAAAAATGAAAAAAAAACAGTTGGATAAACATGATCAATCGAAACACTTTTTTTTTCTCTCAATTATTTTACAAAGCCTAGAATTAGACTTGAACCTATTAATTGTCTTACAAGTAGTCTTTTCTAGATTTTGTAGGTATAACATGCTTAAAATTGGAGACATGACCATTGAGCAAATATAGGGGGGGGGGGAGAGCTCCTCATTTTCCTATAAATAGGACCATTTATGAAACCATTGAACTCACACCTTGAATCTCTCCAATTTTTCTCTCTACAAACATTGTGTTTGTTCTTTGTTCTTGATATTCTTGAGTTTCTTCTTGAGTTCTTCAAAGAAACTCAACCAAGACCGCCATCAAACCACCACTCGACCAGCCTCTCGATCCAAAAAATTTTGTAGTTTAGTCAAATATTTAGTTTCGAGAGAAAAAGAAAGTCTTTTCTTTTCTCTTTCGAAGCTACCGTAAACTTACCGTAAGAAGTCACTTCGTTCAATAGCCACATTCACCTTTCGTAAGCCGACGTATTTTCTTTTCCGCAGCCATACTATCTGCTAAGAAGAACGGTAAAATATTTCTAGTCACCTTTTCTAGTAAAAATTGTAGTTATATTTTATTTTTGTGTTTAAAAATGCATGTTAAGTTAAAGTACTAAAAATAGGTAGCAAACTTATTCTACTAAAATTACTGGTCTTAAGCATAAGTGGTTTCCACTCCAAAGGTGTCCGTCCATGTGGCACTATGCTTTACGATTGTTTTTATGACTGTGGAGTAACCTGAGGCTAAAACCCTCGAAAGTTTGTCAACAAGTCTGGCTTCGTGCCGACTAAGGAAGGAATGGTGATTCTAACTGGACTCGTCCGACCATCCGACCTAGGACTTTCATGGTTATTTCTATGTCAAACATAATCCACAAAATTTGATTAGTAGCATTGTTACTTAGGCTTTTCTCACAGACTGTGTACACAAAAAAATTTAGGAACGCCGCAACGGAAAATTCGGAGCGAAATAATGGATCACTACAACATTTCAATTTCAGATAGTTGGTCATTTGAGAATGATGTTCGTAGTGAGGAGAGCATCTCCAACAATAGTCGCGATTATACACTCGAATTTACCACCGACCAGGTTAGTTTTTACTGTTATTGTTTTGCATATTCGTTATTTATGTTAAAACTGGTTAATGTTGTACTTATACATATTCGTTTTTTTTTTATATAGATTTTTGAAAGTAGAGAAGATATGTTAGCTTGGGTGCGAAGCGTTGGTCTAAAATATGGTATTGTGGTCGTCATTTTAAATTCTGCTAAGTTAAAAGGCGGCAAATTGCCGAAGTGTATTCTTGGTTGTGAAAGAGGAGGAAAGTACGACCCGCCACGGTATCTGGTTGAAGGGCAATCCTTGCAAAGAAACACTGGGACTAAAAAATGCGATTGCCCATTTCAACTGCGAGGTATACCAAAACAGCCATACGGTATAAGGTGGGGTTTAGAGGTTATTAATGGTGTCCATAACCATGAAATAGCAAAACATATTGAGGGCCACGAGTACCCGTCAAGGCTAAAACCAAAAGAGAAACAATTTGTGGTCGACATGGCCAACAGCACCGCGCCTCGTGAGATTCTTAATATTTTGAAGCAAAAAGACCTGTCAAATACTACGGGAATCAAGAGCGTTTACAACGCCAATTTTTCAAAAAAAGCAGCCAAACTGAATGGTCTAACTCCTATTCAGTATGTTATAAGTCAATTACTTCAGAAAGAATACCTCCATGAATTTCGTACAAATCCAGATACGAACGAAATCACAGATATTATTTGGGTTCATCCTATGAGCATAGAGCTATCTGTCAACTTTCCGTCGGTATTGATCATTGACGCCACATACAAGACCAATGAGTATCGAATACCACTCTTGGAGGTTGTGGGTATCACATCCACATTTCGAACTTACTCGCTTATGTTCGCATATCTTAGTAATGAGAGAGAAGAGACACTGACATGGGCATTGGATACCTTAAAAAACTGGATGCTTCAAAAGGGGGCATCGTTGCCATTGGTGTTTGTTTCAGATCGGGATTTAGCACTTATGAACGCCATTGAAGCATGTTTCCCCACGGCACGTCACATTTTATGTATTTGGCACATAAATCAGTGCGTCATGAAGAACTGCAGCCGTGTGCTTGGTCCGGAATGGAAGCGCTTTCTCATGTCATGGCACTCGCTTATCAATTCATCTACACCTTCGTCTTTCGAACAGAAGTGGCAAGCCATGTGCGTTGATTTTCGCCAATTTCCGATGGTCATAACTTACCTGTGGCAAACATGGTTAAGGTCATACAAAGAGCGGTTTGTTTCAGCATGGACAGATACTTGTATGCACCTCGGAAGCAATTCAAGTCAAAGGTATAATCGTTTTTTAACTTTACTAGTAATTTTTTTTGCATTTCTCTACTACACTAATGAATACTTTTTAATACTTTCCTATTTAAACACAATGCATTATTCTATTACAGGGCAGAGTCTGCACATGCGAGGCTAAAGCTATATTTGGGGGATACCATGTCATCGCTACAAACATCTTTTGATAAAATAGAAAAGATGTTGAAAAATCAGTTTGGAGAAATTAAGAAGTCGTTCGAGAAATCATTGAACATTCCACGCCACAAACAATACGTGACGACATTTTTGATCAGGTAATTAAGGTGTCGCATTTCATTAGAGGCAATGGAGTTCATACATGATCAGCTAGAAAGCGCTTTAGAAGTATCCGCCCACATTGTCGGCTATTGCAACTGTACGATCAAAATCACACACGGATTGCCATGCATGCACGATCTTGCATATTATCGTTCCATTTCAACTCCAATTCCGCTATGCAGTATCCACGCTCATTGGACTAGGTTGTCTATGCACGCAACCGAGTTTAATGAGGACAGAACACGACCTGACAGGACATCTCAGGTCGTTGAGATATTAGATGGGATGGATCCATGTATGCGGGAGCATATCATAGACAGGATTATCGATATGGCAGATCCATCTCGTAGCACAGTTCGACCTCCATCGTACAACACAGAACATAGAGGTCGACCTGCAGGTAGAGATGAGCAAAGTACACGTCGCATACCTTCTTTCTTAGAAGCATCCACTTCAGGATCAAGAACTGCAACATCGCGAGTTAGAGGGAGAGGGAGACGTGGGAGGGGTTCGAGGGTTCGCAACACTCAATTTACAGCTCCACCCATTCCTGATTGCTACATTCAGCGATTACCTCAGGCTTATCAATGTTATATTTCCCACACTGTTGATGTGCTTGGTGATGGTCATTGTGGATTCAGGGCGATAGCTGCACATATCGGGTATGGTGAAAATGGTTGGAAACAAGTACGAAAGGAGCTTATTGAAGAGATTCAACAAAATTATGATTTCTACAATGCGATTTATCCAGCAGATGATTGGGCAAGGCAACTACTAATCTTACTGAATTGGTTCGGGCCTACGGCACCAAAGGAACATTGGATGGAGGCTATGACTTTAGGAATTGTCATCGCAACAAGGTACAGTCTTGTACTGCATACATTTGATGAAGATGTTTACGGTTGTTTTACTCATTTGCCATTGAGGTCCCCTCCAGTTCCAGTAGAATACCGCCGGGAAATTGCTATTGCTCGTGTTAATGACGATCATTTCGTGCAAGTTTTCTTACAACCTCATTAACCTGTACCACCCATTCCAATATGGTGGGAGCCGAATGCATTGGACGAAGCTAAAGGATGGGCTGCCAGTTATGGAACACATTTGCTATTGTGGTACGAAGTAATGGGTATAAACATGCCGGGAGCAGCATTTGGAGGAGATATTGATTAGAATTTGTGTTTTTATGTATTTTCATATTTTGACAATATGTACTCAATTATAATAAAATGAAATTTTGTTTAAATTTATTATTGTTCATTAGAAGAAGTTATTTTTATTATTCATTGTTAAGACAAATTAATTAACTAATTAAAATAATATAAATTTATTAAGTATAAAGTCAATTTTAATTGAAATTAGAATTTGAGTTAACCAAATAAACAAAAAAAGAAGGGATGTAAATGGGAAAAGAGACAAATAATTGAAAATTAAAAAAAGAAAAAAAAATTATTCACACTGGAAAGAAAGAAAAAGAAATAAAGAGAAAAGAAAGAAAAAAAAGTAAACTGAAAAAGAAAGAAAGAAAAGGAGGAGGGGGGGGGGGGGGGGGGGGGGGGGAAGGAAAGCAACTCTCGGCGGGGTTTTGTGGTGTCAGGGCGAAAAAGCAATCTGCCCCTAAAATCAACTCGAAATAGGCCCATGCATGTACTTTGCCTAATCGCACGACACATACCCCAGGCCCACTCGATCAGATAGGTTTTTTTCATTTTTTTTTATCAGAATATAGGTTGGCTCATCAGTCATCACATTTCGCAAAGACGAGAAGTTTTTGGGTGTCGGGCGGTAGCAAATACGTGGTGCTCTTTTGACGATCTTAACTGTCTAAAGGTGTTTGGGCGATCAAAATTTTAAAGAGAGAAAAAGAGAAGAGAGAGTGGTCGGACGAGAAGAAGGAGAGGAAATAAATTCCGACCGTTAAAATACGTTTGGATAGCAGAGATCGTCGACAAATATCGTTATGTAATACCCGATCGGCACCCAAAAATTTCTCCCTAAAGAGGGAGGGAATTGAAACAAATAAATTTAGTAAGTGGAGTCTCATACTTATCCAAACGGCGCATTTTTTTATGGAGGCAGCTTCTCATAGTTTGCCCGAGAATTGCACACCGTGCGGTTGAGCATTTTCTAGTCCCTTGTCGGAGTTAATTCAATAATCTGTTATGTTCATTTTGTAGCTCTCGTCAACAAGCCCATCTTTGATTTCAAATCATATAAACTGGATATCAAATAATATGTGATCCAAACACCAAAACAAATCAAACTTGGTATCTAATCTACGTAAATTCAAATCACATATCAGCGTTTCGTCAAGAGCTACAATACGACCCAAACGGACCATTGAATTAAACTCCGAAAAGAAGGGAAAAAATGGACAACCGCACGGGGATTGGGAGATGCTGCCAAGCGTCAAGCAGCTAATTGAACCGTTCATCTCGACAATTAACGGCTCGAATCTTGACCTAGTAAGGAACGGTTCAGATCTCTGTGTGCGCTCAAATTAAATTCGAGTCATCCATATCATAATAAACGATCGGATACTGCTCGGCACTCGCTTGGCACCAGGGTTCAGTTTGCGCCTTGTGGGGCAAATTATAGAGAAGCTGCCTCCTCTCATTTAGTCTCCGTTTGTTTGGGCGTAAAATATTTTTCAGTAAAATATTTTACCTATTTTTCAGTGTTTGGTTGTGTAAAAGATGAGGAAAACGTTTTACATGTAAAACATTTTTCATTAATTGGATGAAAATGACTTACACTTAAATCTTCTGTTGCTCAGTTTTCTCGATTGTCAATCCTGAGCCACGTTCAATTTCAATATTCTCAGATTTCTCCACTGTTTAAGCCCCCTTCTCTCTCTCTCTACACTATTTTGTTGATTTCTGAAAATATTTTTCAAGTGTCAACCAAACACCGAAAAATAAAAATTCGAAGTTTGTTTTCTGAAAAAATATTTTACATTGTAAAACATTTTACACTGAAACAAACAGAGCCTTAGTATTATTTATTTGCCTTCAGAAATTGCAATAACTGCCTTGTTCACTTCACTACTCCACTCAAAAATATTTCTCAACTCAATCATTATTCTCGTTTCTCTCTCTTATTTTTTTTTATCATAACTCTCATTTCTCACTCTATCTCTCTTTTTTTTTTTACCTCTCTCTCCGATCATTATTTTCTTCTCTCTCCCCTCATAATCCAAAAGCATTACTTAAATCACAAACCAAACAAAGCAGGAGTCTATGCGTCAGATTGACTTCTCAGATCCATACCGTCAACGCCGCGTAAAGTCTTGAATCAGCACACGAGGAGAACACATCAACCCTCACCCGCCGTCCGATCAGAACTCAGCCCCGAGATCGACGGCCCACAACCTTCCCGGACTCTCCCACTAGCATATCTCAATCGCCATTGAAGAGTGGTAGTACTTGCTTCCCCACCTTCAAATTTCTCACTCCACTCAAACCCTAATCTCTTCCCTCACAATTCCGCGCTCCCGCTCTCAATCATTGCTCTCGTGAATTTAGCTTTCCGGCAAGTTTTTCACGTACAGTTTTCCGCTCGCGCACGCGCATCATGTGACTCAGCGTGCATGTGCGTAATTGAGTTTCGTCCATGGTCTCCGCCGTCTTAGGCAGCGGCCGCAGATCGAGCTGGGGCCAATCCGTTGGGGGATTCATGGGGAAAAAACTCCCCCACCCCAACCATCCAAACCCTAACCCTAACCCTAGTTCCACCCCGAAGAACAAGAAATTCCGTTCCCTAGGAGACCGATCGACGTCCTTAGCCCAGGCCTTAGACGATGAGCACTCGTTCAACCAGGCGCCGGTGGAATCGCGTGACTTTTCTGAGTTCAATCACGACCGGTACAACACCTTCGACATCGGTTCGTCCACGAGGAACGAGCTGATCGAGCTGAAGAAGCGGCTGGTTGATGAACTCGAAGAGGTACGGAGGTTAAAGGATGATATAGACAATGGAAAATTCCACTCGAAATTAGTACCGGAAAAACGCAAGAAGGTTTCGGGAAACAAGAGGCCGGTTGAGAAACTAGTCAACCGGCCGCTTGAGAGAGATTTAAAGGGGTTATTGTCCGAAACAACGACTATTGGTGATCGAGCTGATGGATTTGTTGTTGGTGGTGGTGAGATTGTGGAGTTGATTAAGATGTGCAGGGGAGTGCTGGCGAAACTGATGAAGTTGAAGAACAGCTGGATTTTCAAGGATCCGGTGGATGCTGTTGCTTTGGGGCTTCATGATTACCATGAAATAGTCAAGAAACCGATGGATCTCGGGACAGTGAGGTCGAATTGCGCGAAGAACGTGTATTCTTCGCCGGAGGAATTCGCGGCGGATGTGAGGTTGACGTTTGAGAATGCGATGCTGTATAATCCGAAGGGGGACGAGGTGCATAAGATGGCCGAGGAGCTTATTGATCGGTTCGATGTTTTATATAGACCTATAGGGGAGAAGTTTGAGAGTATGATCAAGCCACGCGATGGTGGTTTGAGTGATGGATTACAGGAGGAGGGGAACTCGTGGAATCAAGTTCTTAAACCTGATCGGAAAAAGAAACCGAAATTGGATTCGATACAGAATTTGGAGAAGAAATACGATTCGCCAGTGTTGAAATCCCCTATCCGGGAGCCTCGTGCGAAGCCAGGGGGAGGGGGAGGGAACCGGGGGAAGTTACCAAAGCCAAAGGCGAAGGATCCGAACAAGAGAGAGATGGGCATGGATGAGAAAGAGAGGCTGGGTGTTGGGTTGCAAAATTTGCCGCAGGAAAAGATGCCGCAGTTAGTGCAGATTATAAGGAAGAAGAATGCCCATATGGCTCCTGAAGGGGATGAAATCGAGCTCGACATTGAGGCTATGGATACAGAGACACTTTGGGAGCTCGATCGGTTTGTGACGAATTGGAAGAAAATGGCCAGCAAGAATAAGAGACAAGCACTCATGGCTAACACTTCTGCTGCAGCCTCCGGCGAGGACAATGTGGTAAAAGCACAATTTCATTACTTATAGCATCTCCAGCCCTTACTCATAATTTCACTTAAATTATAATAAAAGTTTCTTTTGGTATCATGTGCTCAAATGGGTAACCCATATCTAAGCTCAAGTTGAGCAAAAGCTTCATTAATGGCATGATTGTGAAGTTGAGAAGGAAAAAATAACCTTGCGAAATTTGAGTAAAAGTTTGATATAGGTTTGATTGAGAGTGGATTGTAGAGAGTTTTTACTCAAATTTAAGTTTGGGTTTTAAAAAAAAGGTAAGGACCGGGGATGCTCTTTGAGGGTTTTGATCCCTTCTGTGTGGTACTAATTATTTTCGTGGTAATATCAGCTTTTGGTGAGTGAAAAAGCTGATGCTGTGGAGAAAGGGGAAGGCGGGGAGGAAGAAGTTGGCATTGACGACGAGATGCCGATGACCAGCTTCCCTCCAGTGGAGATTGAGAAGGATAATGGTGGTCATGTTGATATGGGTCTTCCTGCTACCAGAAGTTCTAGTAGTTCTGGCAGTGATTCATCAAGTGGTATTTTCTACACTTAATTTTTCTTATAGAATGGAAGTCAACTTGTTGGTAAATTCCTGATTGTGAATCAATGTTGTTTGCAGATTCTGATTCTGGGAGCTCTTCGGGGAGTGATTCTGATGCCGATGATGCGCAATCACGGGGACTCGAGTCCAAGAAGTTTTCAGAGACCAGTGGGGAACTTGAGTCCAGGGCATTTTCACAGACTGGAGGTGTCTGATGGATGGAGAAAAAATTGGCTGGGGGACTTGAATGTTGGGCGATGGATTAATAGGGTATGGTTTTGCGTAAGCACTTACCGGTTACCATTAGCTGATTGTGAATTGTTCTGTAGTATTGACGATTGGACTGACTTGATAAACTGCGTTTGGGGGTGATTGAACTATCCGTGCGGTATCTAATAAGAGGACTGGCAACTGTGTGTGGCTTTTTAGCTCTATGTACAATGTAAACCATCTGAAGTAGAGTGGAGGCAACCTGAAGATGTAGAAGTGTTGTTTGAGGTATTGGAGTTCAGACTTGTTAATTGTAAAATAAGTAGAACTAGAGAAACAGAGATTGGTTAGAGAGTTGAGATGTTTTTGTACAGTTAGAACAACTAATGCTGCCTGTACTTTTCCTTCTTACGGAAGCTTTGCGATACAGTTCTCGAATGTTATTCGGCAATGTCCCCCCGGTCCCCTGCTGCATCATTCTGGAATGAATCCCACCCTGCAGGCTCTTGATTGTAGTATGGTTTTAAGTTCCTAGTTTGATGAGAGAGTGAGAGAACGTGTTCAATAAGGTCAGGGCGTAGTTGAAATCGTATCGAGCAGTGGTTATTCGGCTTCTTGGTATTCTAAACAACTACACACTTCGGCCATGGCCAAGTGTTGGGTTGCCATTTTCGGGATGCTTCGATGCCACAGAGTAATTCTGAAAAAGGAGAAGTGGGAAATGATTGAAACATAATTGCAACTTGTTGTAGAGTATTACGGTTGTTTCATCTGATCAAAACCTTACAATTCCAATATACTCCGATAAAATAGCCAAGGCGTGTGTGAAACCAGCACATTTATCCATGACCTGCTTCATTTTACATCAAACAATACTCTAATTAGTTGCAGAGACAGAAAAATAGGTGCAGAACATAGAAGACCCCAACGAAAGCTACAGCAAAGTGACTCATTCATATAGCAGTACCCATGGCAGAACAGTAAAACAACAGATAAAAGGTGAGTAGAGAACAAATGGATAGCCAAGTGGCAAGGCTTCCCTTTACAGCAAGTCTAATGGTTGGGCCATTTTGACTTGAGCCATTTTCATAAAATGGCCATGAATAGTGTATTTGGCCATTTGACAATGGTAGGACCAATGCTGCATCGCCATTTGCAAGGCCGTTTTTTTCAATAATTTTCCTTGTATCCTTTTCCTAACTAACTTTCACCAACCACCGCTATCTACCATTCTCCATCTATCCTTCTCCACCTACCATCTCTCATCTCTATAAGTAAAAAAACTCCAAAACATGTATCTTCTGAATATACTATTAACATTTTCTTACTCAAGTTAAAATTCTTACCATTGGACAATTAAAACGGAATATGCCCATTGGGCTCCAAAACCCATTTCAGTGCAAACAAAACACACACACACACACCAGATTTGCAGACCACAAATCCCCATCTCTCTCTCTCTCTCTCTCTCTCTCTCTCTCTCTCTCTCTCGGACGCACACCACACATACACACCAGATCTGTTGCGGCGACGGGAAGGGCTCCAGATCTGACGACGGGAATGGTTCCAGCAACAGTAACTGTGGGTTGAGCGCTCTCTCTCTCAAACACACACATCACACATGCGCACAGTTTTGCCAAGAAGAAGAGAGAGGGAAGGATTATTGGTTGGTTTTGGATGATGTGGGAAAAATGGCCCAGCCATTATTGGGCTGCACAAATGACCACCCTTCGGGGTTTTTTGCCAATTTTGCCATTTTTTGGGAATGGCTTGAGCCATTTGTACGCCATTGGACGACCTGGTTCGATTCCCATCATGGGATTCCATTTCCCACCTCCTGGGTAGGTTAAATTAGGTTTCTACTTTCTTACATAAAATCAAAAATAATAATAAATAAAAAACAGATAAAGTTGAGTGATTAACTACTCTCTTTTTTTTTTTTTGGATCTGTGGTGAGTGAT
The DNA here is from genome assembly GCA_020567845.1 of Rhododendron henanense subsp. lingbaoense. NCBI lineage: Eukaryota > Viridiplantae > Streptophyta > Magnoliopsida > Ericales > Ericaceae > Rhododendron > Rhododendron henanense. The sequence continues at coordinate 14,889,652 of CM036318.1, forward strand.
TAACATCACCAAGAGGAAATTCTTACACAGAAAACTGAATCATCACCTCTTCCTACAACATTGGTTCCAAAAATTGAATTCCCACAAGTTCCAAAGGAAATAACCCCATAATCTCGTTCTTCTACAATTCATGCTTCTCAATAGCAAGAAAACTCAGCTAGTTGAGATTCACAAGCAGCATGGGCAAAGACTTTTTCACTATTCATCTGCATCTTAAAAATTCAATGATTGTGATCGAACCGATACATGAAAATTGACTTTTTCACTATTCATCAAAGACTTTCCAGCCACAAGTAAAGACAAAGTCATTGGATACCGACGTAGAGCCAGTTACTCCCTCTACTCATACTCCTGATCAAAGGCACTGAAAGTAAAGACAAATATCGCATGCTTGCCAGTACCCCTGACCCTTCAGTTAACAAATCACTCAAGGAGCACCACCGAGAGTAGAAACAGAGTCATCGATCGGATGCCATCTCCACTTGCCCTTCAGTCAAAAGTTTACTCAAGAGCTTTACACTTCCTTTCCTATATAAGGAAGGAAGCCTTCACCATTGTTCTCATATGCACTTTCAGACAGAGAATTTCCTATCCATTAATCTCTAAGAAAAACAATCTCTTATTTTGTAATGTATTCAACATTCTTCCCCAAGTTATTGTAATTTTCAATAAGTTTTGTATTATTCAACATATATATATAGGCACACACGCTGATAGTATCTAAGGTCCTCTAGCACAAGAAATTTTTAGGAGAGTTATTTACAGGACTACATAAATCAAGGCACCATTCTCAGAGAAGAGAATCGCAATAAAGGCTGCGATAAAACATAATAGCATAATCACTTCAAATTCAAGCAGCCAATCCAATCACTTCAAATTCAAGCAGCCAATCCTTGTGTCAAATGGCACTCAAAATAATTTGAGACGCAAAGAGGACTGTATAGCTATATCATTGTATGACTGAATGAAGAACTCAAGGGAGAAATGTTCAACAGGATTTTTCTTTTCTTTTCTTCTTTTCTTTTTTATTATAAGAGAACAGAATTCAGCTATCAAAACTATTATGACAAACTAAATTTTCTATGGAATCCAAAATAACCGACACGTTCTTGGCTGTAAGGGAAATGAGAATATTGGTACACGTTTTGATGCAAGGAGAGTTGTCCATCAGAAACCCGTTCTTCAATTAACCTTGCAACACCTCCATAAGAACAAACCAACCCAATAGACAATCCATCACTCCCTACAACTAAAGTTTTCAGAGGCGAAAGCGATCGAAAGGCAAGGCGGTTGACCTCTCATGAGGCAAGACGTAAGCCTAAAGGCGTTGAGGCTTAAGTTTGAAGTTTTCATGCTTTATTTTGGACAATAAATTTGATTACAGATACCGTAAAAAGAAGGGTTAGCGTTGGCGCCATACAAAAGCGCCTTATCAACAGAAAGAAGATAACAATATAGCAGTACCTTGTTGGGTTAGTATTGGCGCCATACATGAGATACTGTTGTATTATAAACTCAAGTAGTACCTTGTCCATCCAAAGCATTCCACACTAGCATTCCATGACCTCTCCTTTTCGTTCTTTCGATAAGATGTAATGGCTTCTCCATCAAATTGACGAAGGCATGCGAATATGAAAATTACATCAGTTGTTTCTCCTATAAAATCGAATCTCCTTGGACCTGATCATTTTGATATTCCTACTTAGGCCAGACTGGCGAAGCACAGATGACTCAAAAACTAATCGCTTCAAGGGTCGCGGCCGGTCCTATTTTGGCCTCAAGTAATACGGGGTTAGGCGATGTATATGCATTCGAAATTGCTAGTAGCTGGTTTTTTTATCATGTCATTAAGTAACTCAGGTAAACCTTGGAGAAAAGACTGATGGTAAAACTAGGAATGCTATAATATAAGGCCACAACCGGAGTTAAACGATCATACGGACTATCGTCATACGTAAAAGAAACACGATTGTATCTGCGAAACATAGTTTCTTCTTCTTCTTCTTTTTTGGTAATGAAACATAGTTGTATTAAGAAGAGGGAACCCAAAAAAAAAAAGTAAAATCAAAACTCTCCGTCAACCTTCCTACACATTTCCAACCATGGTAGACTTTACTGTGTTAACTTCACAAAAGCCCTTTTTTTTTTTCACTCTTGCAAAGGAATCTGACGTTCTAGGTCAAAGCTTTCCATTCCTCTAAGTAGCATCAACACGAAGACATAATTTTTCAAATTTGAGGACACTACATGTGGGGGACACATTAAAAACATATATTATGCATTTGCCATTACTCTATTAGCCATCATCCATTATACACATTAAATACATATATATATTATGCATTTGCCATTACTATTGCCACTCTAAAAATGCTATTGCCACTCCAAAACTTACTATTGTCACTCCAAAAATTATTATTGCCACACTATTCCATTGGAGATGAGAATGACTAATCCTAAGCACAATCAAACATGAGAATGGGAATGATTATTCCATTATCAATTCCTCCGATTCTATTCCATTCTTAATTCCATTCCTATTCACGTTCCATTCCATCCAACCAAACGCACCCTAATACTGTGTTAACTTCACAAAAGCCTTTTTTCACTCTTGCAAAGGAATCTGACGTTCTAGGTCAAACCTTGCCATTCCTCTAAGTAGCATCAACACGAAGACATAATTTTTCAAATTTGAGGACACTACACGTGGGGGACACATTAAAAACATAAACATATAATTATATGCATGTGCCATTACTCTATTAACCATCATCCATTATACACAAACAAAAGTATCTTAAAGTTCCATGGGAGTCTGTGGTGAAGGGAAGTCCCACATCACCTAGGATCCAAAGTAGTACGACATACAAAAGCGTGAGGGATTAAGTTCACTTCATTAGCTAGCTTTTGGGATTAAGTTCAACCTAAGACCATGTTAAACCTTTGGTTCCGCTTGACACCCTAGCGTGTACTAATGCATTGTGGCATGTCCACTTTGGATTTGACTATCGGGCACATGTTCATGCTTCAGACTCAAACCGAATAGCGAAGAAGCACCGCAACAGGTTTCCCCCCAGCCATCAACACCAGCTCTGAAAAATTCTCACTACTAGAGGCACCCTCTACATAGTGTTCTCTTCCTGCAAAGCTTATCCCTTCACTTCTCCTTCTCCCTTTCTGCTTGTCCTTTTGCTGCCCCTCCGGCCATCCTTCTTCTCCACCCTCCCCTCTGTTCCGTTTCTTGACACGGTTCTGCACACCCCCTGCATGCTTACCGCATATCTTCCTCCCTACAACCAGCAAACAACAACTAAGCAAAGAACATAAAGATATGCCAATGACAACTGCTAGGACAGTGGCGAAAGCTGCAACGATGTGCCAATGCGATAATTCATATGCCACCATCCATTACACAAGTTAACACCAAAAGCAAACGAAAAAGCATCCTTAAAAGTGCACAAACACACACTCACTCACCCGCAAACAAGCTCTCAACAACACTCCACTCCAAAGAAATATCTTCCTCGGATTTAGCACCAAGTGCCTGAGCCGCCTCATCCAGCTTGTGTTTTTTCTCCTCTGCTTTGGAGAGTAATACCTCCAACTCCTCTATCTCTGCCCTGGCCTTCTCCCGTTCGGTGTTAATCGTCTTCAGTTTGTCAATTCCCTCCAGCTTAGCTTTCTTCAATCTCCCCATCCTCTTCAATCTAGCCTCGAGCCAATCAGTCTTGATCAAGCACCGCTGCATATCCCCAAATGACTTCAATAAATCATCAAGCTCTTCTTCGCTCAAATCTCCTATCGTTGTGCTCTCAAGCATACCCCACATTCGACTGAAAGACTCCAAGGCAAAGCGGACAAAGAAAGAGCCGAGACTTCCCATGCGCATGAATGTATCTGGCCTTTGCGCAAAAACTTTCAAAAGCCTTGACCTATCTTCCTCACTAACATCGGCAAAGAGTATAGCTGGATCTAATCTCACCTCTTCTCCTGAGTGTTCTTTTAGATAAACCACACTGTCTATCTCTTTGACTATCTCCACATCACCAGATTTAACACAACGGACAATCACAGGGCTGCTGAGCTCATCTCCAGAACTAGTGGCCGAGCTAGACAACCAAGAACCACGCGATTGATTCATGGCATCCGAATCATGAGAGTATTTCTGTCCATCGCCATTGCTCTCCTTGATCTTGTTAAAACGAGACTGCATAGCATAATCTGCTGCTCTTTTCTTCCCATATGCAAGTCGATTCTTCAATGCATAAACTGCAGCTTTTTTCTTGATATCTTCTTTTGGGAGATTCATTTCATATCTTCCACTTCCCAAATTTAGCCTTCGTTTTGGTATCTCTTCAATTGTCGACCTTATTTTCTTCCTACCCATTTATACTGTCTAAAATCGAAAGGAAAATACACGAAGCCCATGGATGAAAAACGAAACTAAAATGTAGGAAAAAAAAAAAGAAGTATTGAACACATCTCATACCTAAAATCAAACATAAATCTAGAAAATTACAATAGTTCACGAGAAGAATGTCATGTTGTAATACATAACCACTGTACTCCAGATTCATACTACATTATGTTGTTTGGAGAGGTATCAGTTTCGCACTCAAACAAACAATTGTAGTAACTACCCAGAATCAAATTACAAGCACTCTCTCAATCTTTCAAACCCACTAGGTGGGTGAAACTCCATCCGGCGTTCTCTCTCTCTCTAGTCTCTACATTTGACCACCTAGTGGATAGAGTGCTTGTAATTTGATTCACGGTAGTTAACTACCCAGAATCAAATTTTAAACACTCTATCTCTCTCAAATCTTTCAAACCAACAAGGTGGGTGAAACCCCATCTGGGGTTCCCGCGTATCTCTCTAATCTCTATCTCTATAGTCTCTACATTTGTTCCACCCTAGATGGGGTTTTCAACCACCTAGTGGGTAGAGTGCTTGTAATTTGTTTTAGGTAGTTAATAATAACATTATTTGTTCGAGTGTGAAACTCACCAACACATTAAGCACTGATGTGAGAAAGGGGAAAAAAAAAAAGAAAAAAACAGCACCATATCAAACCCTAGTAAATAATTAACAAAATGCACCTCAAAAGTTCAAGAACACATGTTAACGTTGCCAATCTCTGTTTGGTTGCAGAAAATTTTACCCGACAAAAACTAGGAGAACTATCTATACAAATATCAAGAGTGTTTTTTTTTTTTAATGTTTTTATCCCCTTAACTATGTTTCGTTTGTCTTCTTCGTCCTTAAATTACAAAAATCAATTTCTTCCTTCTCAACTTTCTGATTGAAACCCATTTGATCTAACGTTAACAAATTCCCCTTTTTTGGACAGAAAAGTTAACGGAATCCCAATTTGGTATAATATTTCATCCCTAAACTATGCTCTTTGTTCCTAAACTATGCTTCATTGGTCTATTTCATTAACTATTAGACCAAATCGGATCCAATCACGAAATTGAAGGAAGAAATAGGTGATTTTTGTAGTTTAAGGACGAAGTAAATAAACAGAGCATATTTTAGGGGATAAAAACATAAAATAAAATAAAATAAAAAACTCAAATATCTAATTATATAACATACTGTAGCTTTTAGTTGTGGAAATCTCTCATTTTTAGGAATAAACAAAACAAACAGTAGTTCAATAAAAAATTGAAGGCACGTCTAAATTTAAATTCCACTCCTCGCCAAGCTTTAAAATCAAGGGAAAAAAATGATATACAGAAACGAACCTTGCAACAAAGAGGGGAGAAAGATGATGGGGTTTTTCTGAGTCTTTGAGATTGTTTGGAAGAATCCTTAGCACTGGTTCGATTAGGGTTCATCCCTTTCGAATGCCAATCGGAGGGGGAGCAGTGAGCAGTCCTTTCAGTCCCTGCACTCAATAGTTAAGGGAGTATGATCGGTACATAACCAATCACACTCACCCTTTTTCTCTCTCTCTCTCTCTCTCTCTCTCTCTCTCTCTTTTCTTTTTTTGTCATTTCGTAAATTTTGTGTTGGTTTTTGAAATTATATTTGCTGAATAGAGTAATTTTTAAAAAATATGCTAAAAACAGTTTACTGGGCTGTCGTTAATGTTTAAAAAAACGTATTGAAATTTATGAAAGTGTGTGAAAATGTATTAACAAGTGTAAACAAATACATTGAAGAATGGGTTTTCTCTATCTTTTTCTTAGGTTCAATAGAATGACTCTTTGAATTTCCGTTTGATCGGAAAAAAAAAAATAGAATGAATCTTTAATGTCAAGATAAACAAATTTAAAATCATTTTTGTAGTGTTAGAATTTTTGGTAAGTGTCATGCAAAATTTTGACTTTTTGTTTTTAAGCTTCTTTTCGTTGTAGGTAATTTTAAAGCTTTAGGTCCAAACTTTTTATTTTTTGATTACTCTCTGTGAGAGGTTAAAAATATATAAATTAAAATTTTAATAATCCGTACAATTCAAAAGTAAGTAAAAAACTTATTTTCTTTACTTTTATGTTTAATGAACCCTTGTTAGTTTGCTTGGATAATATTTGAAGTGGTATTTTCAAGATTCTTATACTTTATTACTAAAGGTTGTTTGGAACTTGCGAAAAATGAAAGAAAAATTAAAATAATTTCTCTTTCAATGTTTGGTACGTAGAGAAAGAGGGGGTTGAAAATAGAAACTTCTAGTATTGTGCATAGTAACATTTCCCTTTCATATTCCTCTCGTTTTTCTCCCATTTTCTTTTTTTTTTTAATTTTCTCCACTTTCTTCAAGTTCCAAACACACCGTAAAAATGAAGTTCAAAAAAAAAAACTCAGCATAAATTTTCATAACTACTGACAACTAAAGTTTCATCTCACCACCAACCTTCCTTTTTTACTTCACAAACTTCGGGTTGGTGCTATGCAATGAGGTACACAACACCATGCTGCGCACCTCTAAGTCGTCGGATCGTGCATCTAATAGCTCGGATCTCATCTCGGAAACCAACGATCGAGAGCCGTTCATTGCCGAAATGAGATCCGAACCGTCAGATGCACGATCCGAATTGCTCTGGCCACTCATTCACTCCCTACCTACTTCTTTACCTCCCCAAAAGGCGACCACCACCCTGAGACCCGCCGAAGGAACCGTCGTCTTTGTTGCCCGAACCACTCAGCATAATGAAATTTAACTATTAGAAAGTAACCAAAAACATATTCTCAACTCAAAATTATCCTGAATTTTCCTATCAGAATCGACAATCCTTATAACCGTGATCTACTTAGGGTTGTAAACAAGCTAAGCCGAGTTGGATTGTGATCAAACTTGTTTATTAAATTTTTTGCAAGCTCGAGCTCGAACATAGTAAAAACTTAACGAGCCAAGCACGAACCGATCGAAACTTGACTCGAGCTTGAGCTTGTTCACGAACTTTTACAAAGCCAACCACAAACATGTATTTATACTTGCATAGTAGAGAAAATTTTGATTGTGCGTTGCATGTGACTTAAATCTACATAAGCTACAAGAAAAAGCACTTATTTCGAAATGGTGATACAATTTACTATAATTTCTGAGTTAATAAGTAGTAATCTCCATCTATTCAAAGAAAATAAGCCTTACGAAGCCGAGCTGAGCCAAGCATGCTAATGTTCAGGTTTGTTTATTTTTTTCACAAGTTAGAGCCGAGCCAAACCGAGCATGCTAATATTTAGGTAAGTTTTTAGCAAGTTCGACCTCAATAAAAACTTAACGAACCTAGATGAACCAAGCTCGAACGAGCCGAACACCGGGCCATTCACGAACGGCTTGGAACATCTACAGCCCTAGACTCATCTACTCACTACCTACCAAGCCGTCGAGAAAAATTTAGCACTGAATGAAAAATGACAGTTCTGTTATAATGAAACAATTTTCTAAAAGGCTTGGCAGACAAACTCAACAGTATGCTTGAATGAAATCCCAAAAATGAGATCAGATTTCAGCAGGGAGATTTATTAACAATCTACACATAAGTGTGGAACAAGCAAACTTTAAAATTAGGAGAACTTCATACACCCAAGGCACAAGTTCTAAATACAAAACTCCCAAAAACATTATACTAACACGAAAACAAAAGACCACTGAAGTTTGATCTCCTCAATTACCACCCTCTCTTCTTATTTCTATCTCTCTCCACCTACTTCTTTACCTCCTCGTACTCTGCCTCGGGTGCCTGATCACCGCCCTGAGACCCTCCGGAACCTCCCCCCGAACCGCCCGACATGTGCTGCCCGATCTTCGAAACGGCTTTGTTGGCTGCATCAAGCTTGGCTTTAATCTCATCAACGTTATCCTTCGCCATTGCGTCCCTCAAATCCTTAATAGAAGACTCTATCTCTGACACCACCTCGCTTGGTACTTTGTCCCTATACTCGTTCAAGCTCTTCTCAATGCTATAAATGGTGGTGTCAGCATTGTTTCTGACATCGATGAGGGCTTTCCTCTCTTGGTCTCTTTGGGCGTGCATCTCTGCTTCCTTGACCATCTTTTCAATCTCGTCTTCTGATAGGCCTCCTGAGGAACGAATGGTGATCTGTTGTTCTTTACCGGTAGTCTTGTCCTTGGCGGATACGGTGACAATACCGTTGGCATCGATGTCGAAGGTGACTTCTATCTGAGGTATGCCTCTAGGAGACGGTGGAATGCCCACGAGCTCGAATTCACCAAGCATTTTGTTGTCTGATGCCATCTCACGCTCACCTTGAAGAACTTTAATACCCACCTGAGTTTGGTTGTCAGCAGCTGTAGAGAACACCTGAGGTAACAAGTCCCAGTCAGAAACTACCTCAAATATCACAAGCAGATTCATACAAGGCAACAAAAACTCCAGCGGTTAATATAGCAGTTGCTGCACTTCCACTATTCTTACTCTGCAATTGTTTTATTCAACGAGGATGCAACCATGTGTGAACAGAAAAAGTGTATAGGAAGAGGTGACTATACATTCAATCTGTGAGAAGTGCAATGGCAATCCCACTGCCATAGCATTTTCTTACTATATTGGCAACCCAGCAAACTGTTGAAATACCCTGGTATCGTTAGTACACTTTATCTGCAGTCAATTTTATGCATGGATACAGGTGCACATGTGTGGGCACCAGCATGTCCAGGTGTCAGAGACCCGCAAACCCTCCATATCACGAAATGGGATAAGCATAAGTTGGCCACGAGCATGTGGATGCATTGAGAAAATTTACAGAGTATGCGTACAATAATCAACCATGGGATGTTGGACTTGTTAATGAATGTACTTGGACTTGTAGCAAATGTCGCACGGAAATTTGGTATCTACCTCTCCTCATGAGAGACTCTATAATGTATGTTACATTTTAATAAATATAAAATGTTTCTTTTTCAAAATGGTGGGAGGTTAAAGGATCAAATTGTCCATTTTAGTTTGCCTTATCATATCTGGCGGACCCACGTACATTGGCAAAAATCAAAGATTCCACATAACATTTGCTTCAACCAATGAGATACTTCACTGTTAAAAAAGAACCTGTGAGATATTCAATTGGACCACAAATACCCATATCAGGAAATATGATCCCTAACAAAATCAAATCAAATCAAAGGTTGAAGACTGAAGTGTCACCTGGCTTTTCTTCGTTGGAATGGTTGTGTTCCTATTGATCAATCTGGTGAAAATACCCCCAAGTGTCTCAATACCAAGGGAGAGAGGAGTTACATCAAGGAGGAGCAACTCCTTAACATCTCCACGAAGAATACCGCCCTGGATTGCAGCTCCCATAGCCACCGCCTCATCCGGATTTACTCCTTTACTTGGAGTCTTACCAAATATTTCTTGTACCACTTCTTGCACTTTTGGAACGCGAGTCATTCCTCCAACAAGAAGAACCTCATCCACCTCCTTGGTTGTTATCCCTGCATCCTTCAAACAGCTCTTGCATGGATTCTTAGTCCTCTCAATCAAGTCATTAACCAAGGCCTCGAATTTTGACCTGGTCAATGTGATATTCAAGTGCTTTGCACCAGAGGAATCGGCAGTGATGAATGGAAGGTTGATATCCGTCTGAGATGTAGATGACAGCTCAATTTTAGCCTTTTCAGCCGCTTCCCTAAGCCTCTGGAGGGCAAGCCTGTCTTTTGACAGATCAATACCCTCTGTTCTTTTGAACTCGCTCACTAAAAATTCTAGCAGAGTATTGTCAAAGTCTTCTCCTCCCAAAAATGTATCACCGTTCGTTGCTTTTACCTGCATTGGAGTAAATTGTGAATACACCCGAGTACGATTGAAAACTACGGAGAATAAGCCTCTGCTCATTTCAATGTAAAAAGTTTTACCATGAAAATTGAGTCCTACATAAAATTTTATTGGTACATCTGTTTTTTGGACGGTTGGTTGGAGTAGCTTTTATGGATTATTGGATTGGCATGTACTGCGCCTCAAAATGGGTGGCCTTATCAAATCCTCCCAAGACCTTAAAGCACATTAGCACGCACAACAAATATCAAAATTTCAGCACACGTACCATAATGACTTATGGTTCTGTACCCGATAAGCTGATTTCCATCCATTATGCATAACACATTTTCTTGAGAAAAATATTTTGCCCCATTTTATGCAACATAACAAAAAAAAATCAAGAAATCATTTTTGAGGAAAATATTTAACATACACCTAAACGAAAATCTACCACCATACCTCAAAAACACCATTAGATATTTCCAGAATGGAAACATCAAAGGTTCCACCACCGAGATCAAAAACTGCTACAAGACCCTCCTTGTTGTTCAAACCATATGAAAGTGCAGCAGCAGTAGGCTCATTAATGATTCTCTGCACATCAAGGCCAGCAATTCGCCCAGCATCCTTTGTTGCTTGTCTTTGGGCATCATTGAAATAAGCCGGTACAGTGACAACAGCTTTTGTGACCGTCTTTCCTAAATATGATTCTGCAGTCTCTTTCATCTTGGTCAGAACGAACGCTCCAATTTGGCTAGGAGAATATTGCTGCCCGTTGACTTCAACCCAAGCGTCTCCATTAGGAGCCTTGACTATCTTGTATGGAACCATTTTCATTTCTTTCTGTGTTTGGGGGTCATCAAAGCGCCTTCCGATGAGACGCTTTGTCCCAAAAACAGTATTTGTTGGGTTGGTCACAGCTTGACGTTTGGCAGGGGTACCCACAAGCAGCTCTCCCTTTTGATTAAAGGCAATGACTGATGGTGTGGTACGAGATCCCTCAGAATTTTCAATCACTTTGGGAGTCTGCAGAAAATATCAGTGTCAGTAATCAGCTTTCAAACCTTACATCAATGTCTCCACACAGAAAGAAAGAGCAAATACTGAGACCGAAACTATCTGACCTTGCCCTCCATTACTGAAACACACGAGTTTGTTGTACCCAAATCAATCCCAATAACATCATTTCCAGCAGGCTTTGTACTGGTTCAGAAAGGAAAACGGTCAGAGGCAATAAGAAAGAAAATGCTGAAGCACCTTTCAAGAGAGAATCTAATCTGGGATACCTAAATGGCCTTGCTAAAGTTGCCCATTTTGTACCAAAGTGTGAGGGCGCCCACAATGGCTTGGCATTTCCAGTCAACTGAAAGTGCAACACGAATACAACACACAATTAGCAGTTTTCCACAGACACTGTCTATCAATAGTAGCAATGTAAATATTTTCTTATCAGTTTCCACACACATGATATCTAGCTTAAATAAAAAAGCATATGAAATACACAGTTTGGTTTTATTTATGCAAACGAATAATATAGTACAAGGATCACATGTTATAGCTAACAATAACAATAGATAAAAAGACGTCACTAGTCGATTTTCCATGACACAAGCGACACAATTTTAAGTCATTTCCAAACTACAACTATGTAAGAAATTCAAAAGGAACATTCTGTATATGTAAATACCGCCTACTAACTGACTCTCTGTGAGCATTAGACAGTTAAGCAATTAAAAAAGGCCCATCGAAAAAGCAACTAAAGATATATATATTGAAGCTCAACGGCGAACTTGGTAATCAAACAAGAATTTCACAAAATCAAATGCGAGTCGAGGGAAGTCAATAAATGACGTTAGGAAACAATGAACGCGGCATGACCACTTCCCATCACCTCAATAACTATAAGGCCCCAAGTCTCAGAGAATTTACAATCACATAGCCAGCATATCTAGGGGGGAAAAATGATCACATTCAAACCTGAAAATACAAATTTTGGTTACAGAACAAAGAATCATGGTATTAGATTTAACTTCCATAGACTACAGTCTACAAGTGCAGGTAAGCAAATGTGGAGATATAGTCGCAATACCAGAAAATAAAAATCACACAAAGTGAAATAAATTAAGAATAATCCACAACAGGGTGAAATTCTTGTCATAAATGCAGCGAAAACAGTAGTACTGAAGTTCACATCTAAATCATACGAAATAACAGACGAACAAAATGAAAAACCTCAGCGCATTTCTACTAGCAGCGCTAACAAGCAAAAACCCCAGTACCAACGGAAACAAATGAAATGACAAAACGAAAAAACATATAAACATGCATATTCAGAAGAATCAGAACATACAAGGACCCTTCCAATAGCTCGGAAACATTGGCTTTGCTTGAAATTAGAAAAGAAAACACAATCTAATAAATCGACGAGACCATAAAACCCCCAGTAAGAATGAATTTAACAGAAATGGAACCACAAACTTCGAAATTCAAAACTGAACTTCACAATAATCCGAGCACATCAACTCCAAGGGGTCACCTGAGTTATCAAAAAATAATCCGAGCACATCGAATCCAAATCCAAAACAGAAAAACTAGCCAAGATCGACAGCGAATACATCAAATGATACAATAATCATATAGACACGTATATAATTTGCAAATACGTACGGATTTGTAAGTGGATAGGGAGGCGGAAGGGAGGTCGCGTCGACGGAGAGATCTGAGAAGAACAGCTGTCGCCATTTGGTGGAACGGTGGGAGGAGCGAGAGAGGTCTAGTGGAGGTGATGAGAGAGAGTATTAGGGTTTAGGGTTTTGTGATGAGAGAGAGAGAGAGAGTGCCGTTTTCTCTTCTTGTGAAAGGGGCAAATGTGACGGTGTAGGTTTTAATTGGGGTTTAGCTTCTAGATGAGTCCAGGGCCTTTGTCAAAGGCACTTGTGGTGAACAAGTGGAAATCGAGGTTTGGTTTAATACCATCCGTCTATACCCATTTAGGGAGAAATTTTTCGGTATGTCAAGTGGGTACCACGTGGTGCCTGCTCAGCGTATTCGTGTCGTTCATTTCAATTTTTGATGGTTCAAATTTGGAGAAAAAAAAATGAGAGAGAGTGGTGGGATGAGAGGAGAGAGAGGATTTCAATTTGGGTCGTCCAACACACTTTTGGATGCCCTGGATGGGTTACTCGGGCATCCCGTGGGCACGGCTATGTAGTACCCATCCGGTACCCAAAAAATTCTCTCATTTATGTGTTATTTTGTTCACCCGTTTAGAAAGTAGTAAATGAATGCTACACCTATGATGGGTGAGATTCACACAGATATTATTTCGATGATTTGAGTCGGTTATATCGTAAATGTTATCTGTTAAATGTTACATTTGAATAATTAAATTGGATATCGATGAATATTTGATCTAATCAATCAAATTCTTAGTACATATATTGCAAGTCAAGAAAGTAACTATTTTACTCAATAAAGACTTACCAAAATCTAGTTTAAGTTGATTTTTATACAAATTATTGAAAATCAAAACCTCTAAAACCCCAGATAGATCATTGAGTTGGATTCATTGTAAATCTTATGTGAAGAGGTAAATTCACATTTTTTTAGGTGGACAAGGCATGACACAATGAGACATGACACATACATGCTTCTCCCTTTGCTAGGAAAGGCATGGCACGACATGTCATGTCGCTAGATTAGGCAAAATATCACAAGAAACTATGATAAACAGTTTATTTTTATTTTTTTGGAGTTAGCTCCATTGGTGGTCGTAGTTATATATGTTAGGTTTGACTTGTGCTTCACTAGCTTTTTGAAGATATGATCTGTCACGTCGCAAGGGTTCGGAGGCAGTGTCTCAAAAACCTTGACAAGAGTAGGAGTACAATATTTCCAACAACTGAACAGAGCTCAGAAGTTTACTAGTTTAGTCTCTCGGATCCAATTGAGCCTTTATCTTGCAGTCTGGCCCAGCAAAAGGCCCATTTCGGCAATTTAAATCCGAATTCAAAACCATGACTACTTGGGCTTGGCCTTCAAACAAAGGACATATGCAATAATTGTTTAGCTGCGTGGCACTACCTTGGGCTCATTTAAGCCCAAGTTAACGAATGGGCTGTACAATTCCAAGGCATGTAGCAGCTTGGCATAACAACTTTGGGCCTTGAAAAAGAGAAATTGTTCACTCGGGCTGGACCATAATGTGCGCGGTCCTATACACTTTTCATATACTCCGTACATTTTATTGGTTTCCGTTTGATGTAATTTTGATACTTGTATTCTCTTACTGCTTGGAATAAAAAAAAAATTTGGTTTCATTATCGAAATAATAAAAATAAAATACATTCCATTGTTTTAACTTGTAAGGCTTCGAGACCAATGGTCCCTGAACCACATTTGGGAGTGTTTCTGTTAAACGTTAAGTTATGGACTAATTTTTGTAGTCCATAATTTTTGTAGTCCATAAATATCAAGTTGTTTTCATTAAGCTATAAGTTGTAGAAAATGTGTTGGTTGTAGAAGAAAATGTGTTGGATGTTTTAATTTAATAAAAATAACTTAACTTTTGACAAAAAGTTTTACTTTAGTATGAACTACTTTACAAAAGTCAATAATTATAGTGCAAATTTTTTAGTGAAAACGGGGCTTCACGTATACTTTGGTATTCATAATTTAAAATATGTGTTTTCGTCCTTTCACTCTTTGATAACACCTTACTTTAGCCCTTTTAAAACTAATTTTTTAAACACAGTTTCCTTGAATTTGAAACCATTATACATTTGCAGCCCTTTTTTTTGGAAGATCAATGAACTTCATTGATAGCAAGAAAAGTACAGCTGTGTTATCACCTTACAAAATAAAGCTAGCAAGAAAAGTACAACTGTGTTATCACCTTACAAAATAAAGCGCGTCGAGGACGAGTGAAAACCTATTAAAGGTCCAAGGAGCAAAACACAGAGTACTGGTTTGCAAAACACAAAAAACACAAAAGCTATGTTATCACCAGAAGATAAAAAGACTAACAAAAGGCCTAGGGACGCCGACGAGGAGTAAAGGCCAACAAAAGGCCTAAGGAACAGAGCACAGTAAGAAAGATGGGTAAAATGTGTGTGCGGCAATACAAGAACATAGCTGTTTAGCTCCGAAATGGCTCAAGGACTGAGCGGGCGTGCCAGGACTTGTCGCGTCCAAACATGAAGGACTGGGCGTCCCTTTTCTGACTTCTAGATCTGAGAGCGATAGTGCTGCAAACCTAAGGGCTAGATTGCAGTGAAGGTTCGTGGTTTTGCCTCGTTGTGTGAGGACTTAGTAATTTCCTAACCGTGTAGGAAAGAAAGTAGCAACGTAGAAGTACTTTACTATATCGAAATAATAAAGTAAGGGATGGAGAGATATATGAATAACTTCATTATGTTGCGTAATAACAAAGTTGGGATACAAGAGAGACGAAGCTCGAATCACTTGGTGAAGTAATTGAGTAAAAGGTGAGAAAATAGAGATAATTGCTTCGCTGGGAAGGCTTTGGTTTTTTAAGCGTTGAGCTTGATTGGTGTGGGAACCCGGATTAAGCCTTCGAAACTTGTATTTATAGGCCACGGATATTCACGGTTTTGCATGAGATGGGTATTTGCCGGCTCCTCCTTGTGACGCCATGTGTCCCATGCTTCATCCATGTGCTGCCAAGTGTACTTTGTAACTTCCTCATTCGTGTAATGGTTGATCATGGACGGTTATCAAGAGTTGCTGGAAGTTGCAAGTCACCCCACTTCCTTATTTTGTGCTTAATGGCCCATTCCATTGCATGGCTTTTCTGAAACCAACTGCCAGCAAACCAAATCCCTTTTTTCGTGGGATTATTCTAGAAACTACTAGTCATTCTCCACTGATCACGGGCCTTCATAAATTATTTCTTAGTGATAGAGCCCAAGAACTTTGAGCCCGTGACCAAATTAAATTGAAATTAACCGGGTCCAATCAATATTGTCCTGACCCATTAATTTCAACCCAATATATCTTTATTTCATGGCCCAATTTAATTAATTAACAATTAAATGGCCCTCCAGTGCTAGCCCAGGACTAGGTGCCAAAAACGGGTGTAAACAATAGCCGAAACAAATACAACTAGAAACATATATACAACAAAACATAGTAAACTAAAACTAATGCATCTCAAAAGAACTGCAATCGTTGAAAGCATCACCGGCATCGAGTGATAAGTGCCAAAATATACATATTTTGGCCCTCCAATCTATATTTATTAGTCTTTTATTTTTGTTAACTGATTGTTATTATGAGTTATTATGTTTATAGGTTGCCCGAGCTTGATTTTCAAGATTTTGGGTAAAGACGGAAGTTAGCAAAAGTTTTGGGTCAAAGTGCAGAGTGCTTTGAAATTTTGGATGGATAATTCAATATTAGACAAAGTCCAAGGGCCACTATGTGATTAATGCTTTGAAACCCTTTTTTTTTTTTTTGATCATGCTTTGAAACCCTGTAAACCAATCTTTTCCCTACTGACTTGGAGAGCTTTTGGAAAAGAGAGTACCTTTTATACAGGAGAAAAAGAAAGAACGGGACTGGCTGCTACTGCCGAGATCTGATTTCCCACGGACGAAACTGAAGAAAATTGCGCACAAGATAAGTTACGGGGGCAGCAAGACTTTTGTTCCGACGGTTTTTTTTTTTATAGCTCAACTGCACAGTTTCGCCCCTACGAATCAAGAAATAATACTTACCGATATTTGTTGGAGCTGATTTTTTACAGGGCCCAATAATATATATTATTTTAAAATTTATGAACATTTTTCTGTATTTTTTTGGGTCCTGGAGTGGGCCCTATAAAACATGTAATGGATGGTGTAGTGGTTAGATGTAGTGTATCTAGACTTATTGTTAAATTATTGCATGCTCGCTGGATGGATAGGGTCCAATCTAACCGCGAAAGGTAATTCCTCTTATCATCAAATCTACAAAAGACGTGTTATAGATCACCTCACGTGTTCTTCTACAAATTATATAACCGCAAGTGATTCATTTTATTAGTACCTCATAACTATTCAAGTAATAAGTGTCAAATTAATCAGTATAAATAAGATTACATAAACCACATCCTATTAGGGCTGCTCAAAAAATTCGGTGAACCGTGAAACCGGTCCGGACCGAACCGATCCGTACCTTTTGGATTTTGTCCGTGGATTAATGGTCCGGACACGGATTGAAAAATTAGAAAACCGTGACTCGCGGTTCAGTCCACGGATTTTCATTACAAAACCTTGGATTAACCGAACCGAACCGTGAGATATTTATTTTATATAAATAATATATATAAATATATATGTGTATTTATATAATAAATTGTTAGTAATGTTAACACTTTTTTCTACCAATTTTAGTATTTTATCTTAATAATGGGATATAATGTAGATGTACATAAAATATAAGGAGTAAATTATAGAGTTTTCATATAAATAACGGGTAACCCTAGTTGAGTTTCACTAGTTCGTTTTTTTTTCATTTTTTTAATGTTATGTACTATAATGATACAATCCTACTAGTGTTTAGATTCTTTTGAATTTGATTTTTAAAATAGGTTTTTGGTAGTTTATGTAACAAGTATTTTCTGGTGGTGTTAAACTTAATTTTGAATGTAACATTCTTCCCTTTTAGTGTGGGATATATGCTTAAGCTTTATTTTTGTTAAAATCCGTGGACAAAACCGTAACCGATCCGCGAGTCACGGATCGGATTTTATTTTGTAAAAACCGAACCGTAGGACTTTTGGTCCGGACACGGATTTCATTTTATAAAAACCGTGACTAGCGGTTCGGTCCTCGGATTCCTAGAAATCCGAACCGAACCGGACCGCGAGCAGCCCTACATCCTATTTATTATTTAATATTGCCTGATACCCCTGAGAGTGGATGGGTATCTCTCAGGTAAGAGTTAAATCCACTTTGGGCCCGGCAAGCTCAAGATGACGTGATCTCGTTGCCGGGTCGCAATTTTATTCTCTTTCATACGAGAAATTTTTGGGTGTCGGGTGAATATTACGTGGTGCCCAAGCAGTTTATCCGGGCCATCTAAAAGTGAGTTGAACGGCTTAGATTGAAACATTCACTCTCCTCTCACCCCACCACTCTCTCCTCTTTCTCTCTCATTTTTTTCTTTTCAAATCCGAGCCGTCCAAATCCAAAATGGGTGGCATGGATGCGCCGAGTGGACAACGTGTACCCATCTGACACCCAAAGTTTTTTCCTTTCATACATTTATTTTGAAAGTGAGGACCTGCTTGGCCAATTGGGACAGCATGGGTGTTGTCCATCTAAAATTACGTAGTTTTGGATCAAGAAACCATTCCCCCTTGGTACTTGTTTGGTGCCCAATAAATGGGCAAGAGAACATTAAATTAAGAAAACATAAAATAAAACATCGGATTGAGCTAATTTTTTTTACAGGAATTCATAAAAAATATTTTAACAATAATGAGCGGCTTGAATCATTTTTGTAGGACTTATTTAAAAGTCAATTAATTATTTTATCTAAAATTACGTGTTGCCTTACGAAGTCTGAAAAGCTCTTATCGATAGCAAATTGAGCAATATTTTGTACAAATCAATAAAAAAAATTAAGAATAACGAACAGTTTGAACCATCTTTGTGGGGACCCGAAATGGATCCCGCAAAAGATTAATAAACCATTAATCTGCCTATCAAAAAATAAATAAATAAACCATTAATCTAGAGTATCGGAGGGAGCTATTTCTTTTTGTACAAATCAATAAAAAATATTTTAAGAGCAACAAACGTTTGAACCATCTTTATAGGATTCAAAATGGGCCTCGCAAAAAAAATCATTAAAAATGGGCCTCGCAAAAAAATGATTGATTTAATGATTTTTTTGCGAGGCCCATTTTTAATGATTTTTTTGCGGGGCCCATTTTGGATCCTACAAAGATGGTTCAAACCGTTTGTTGTTCTTAAAATATTTTTTATTGATTTGTACAAAATATTAGCTTAATCTGATATCGATAAAAGTTTGTTTAGAATTCGTTGGGGCCGAACACTTAATTTTATATTTATAATTAAATTATTAACTTTTAAATTAGTCCTATCATCTGATGATTAAAGATGACGTGATATTGCTATTCGTATTACTCAATTTTACAACTGTCCTACCCATTCGCAAATAGTATAGTAAAAAAAAAGCCGATCAAATACCATAGTTACAAAAAAGAAAAGAAAAGAAAAATTAGGGAAATGATTTTGCCACTTCTTTTTTTGTTAACGCCACTCCCTGTAAATGTATTTTTGGTGCAAAAATACACTTGCAGATAAGTAACGTTAACAAAAAAGAGAGTAGCAAAATCAGCAGCAAAAAAGTATTCGATAGTTACAAAATCTGATGGAATTGGATGCTGGCCCTGAAGTTGTTACCAGTTCCAATCGTGACACGCGCAGCCCAGCTTCCTGATGTAGAATTCAAATATGGAAAGGATAATGACTTCATTAATCATGTCGATGGTTGGACCAGGGCCGGCCTTAAGATTTTAGAGGCCTAAAGCGAATTTTTAAATGAGGCCTAGTTATTTTAACAAAAAAAAATTAATGTAGGTAGGTAATATAAGGTAAAAGTTTTTTTTACTGCTAAGGCAAAAATATTAAATATGGTATTTTAGCTTCGTAATTTAAGGAAGAAAAACTTTTGAAAAAATTATACCCTTAGAAAAATACACGAATTAAACATAACGAATTGTCCGTCATCATACAATGCGTTTTCTTTAACGGTAATTTAAATATTTTTTTATCAATGTTTGTTAAGTGAAAATAAATTATGTTGGTTTATTTTTAGCAAATTATATTTTATTTAAAATTTGATATTCAAAGTTAAAAGTAAAATTAAACAAACAAAAAAACTTATCAAAATATTTATGGAGCACAAAAGATTTAAATCTTGATCTTGAGTAACATATTATTAAAGTTTAAGTAGCTTGTAATATAGGAGTCATCATATGTTATTACCAACAAGATCCAGGAAAATAAGAAAGGGAAAAAAAAGTGCCAAAGGGGAAAAAGGTAGTGCTAGGCGGCATTACTTGGGTTCGAACCAAGGACCCCTGGCATATGGAACATTTAACTCACCACTCAGCCGGAAGGCCTTTTATGCAATAATGCGGAACGATATACATATAATATATAATTGTATTATATGGACGACGAGGCCCTTGTTTTTGCATAAAATCTGGAGGCCTAAAGCGGCCGCACCTCGGGCTTCAGCTCAGGGCCGGCCCTGGGTTGGACGAACAATATACTGTATGCTGTATTGATCTTCTTGCAATTGGAAGACAAAAATACTCCTTTGACTGAGACCATTGGAAACAAGGGGACGCTGAATTCACACCTCTGGAGTTGATAAACGACAGAGAAACTTTACACCAATGACTACTTAACTTCGAGAGATTTGGTCAAGTAGGCATGAAAAAGATAATAAGTATGTACCTGTTTTCTATGATGTTGCATGTTTGATTTTTACGGAGGCTAAATATTTTAAATCTCGGGATCACTGGAGATTTGCCTAGTTATTAACTTAGTTAGGGCCCCAAAATCACGTAAAGTGCACGCAAGTTGGGCCGAAAAGTCCGATCATAAATACTTCCTCCGTCCCAATTTAAGGCTGCATTCTTTTGAACTTAACTTAAGCTCAACTTAAATCTGAAAACTTTGAATAATAAAACTAATTGAGATCTATCAAATAAGATCCATATTACATATTTTTTGTAATCCATATTAAAAGATATAAGTGATTTCAATACATATAATCATTTCACAGTTTTTGAGGTTAATTTTAAAAATTTAGAACAAAATTTTTAAATAGCACGATTTCTCGTAAAGAACACTTAAATTGAGACGGAGGAAGTAAGGAACAGTAGTACTCCGTAAGCATGGGGTCCATAATAAAGTTGTGGTCAAAGTTTGGAGTTGCGTCAGGATTTCGCTTTCATCGAACGGTGATTACGGTGTCAGCAACCGAAGCTAGCAACGTTGACTACGCATTACCGGCCGATAAAACTGGACTATTGAATATTCGGAGTAGTCCAAAAAAAGATGTAGAAGTTTTTGGGTGCCCTGTGCTGCGGGGCGGTATCCGTTGGCGATCCGGACTGTTCTCACTTATTTTGAACGGTTCAAATCTTTTTTCTCTCTCTAACCTCATTCCACTATCCTCTTTTCTCTTCTTTTCTCTCTAAAATTTGGACCGTTCAAAACACATTTAGATATTTCGATTGCCGACGGGTACCACATGTGTGATACCAATCCAAAAATTTCTCGAAAAAAGGACAAGTATAGCTGGATTAGATGATTATGAAAGTGACAACTTGGAATATATCTTTATTTGATACTCCAATGAATCCAAATCAGCCCTCTTCTCACGTGATTCCTAAGTGAAGGGTTGGGCCTCTCTAGTAACTGTTTAAGTGGAGCATATTTTAAACTACTACTAGTTAAGAGCATTCGAATCTCTCCAAATTTTAGACCAAATTACATATTCAAAATTTACTTTATTATTTTATCTATTCATTTTTAAAATGTCTACTGTATCAGGCTCTCTATATTAAAATTTTTTCATTAAAAATATTGTTTACTCTCACTCTTTTCTCAATTATATATTTTTTTTTTTGCCAAGAGCCTTGTTTGGGGCACAGCAAATGAGCAACAAATTGATGATTTTTGTGAGACCCATTATGGGTCCAACAAAGATTATTTAAATTGCAAGTCATTATTAAAATGTTATTTTATGGGTTCCTGAAAAAAAAATAGTTTAATCTTATAGCGGTAAAGTCTACTTCAGAATTTGTATAGTGCCCTACGAATACTAAAACAACCCTTACCGATATCGATTTGAGCTAATTTTTTTTCAGGAATCCATAGAAAAATATTTTTAAAATGATTTGCGGTTCGAATCATCTTTGAAGGACCCGTAATGGGCCCGTCGAAAATAAAAAAATTCAAGTTTTTCTTGCCAGTGCCAAGCCGGCCCTATCTTTGGAGGTGTGGCAGCTCAATTTTTGAACAAAGTTTACAATGAAAACATTAAATAAATGTTTAACCCGTGAATAGTTCCTCGTGGAAGAAAAAGAGCAACTGTAGCAATGTTACTTTGAAGGCAAGCAAAGGAGAGGCTGATGAAGGGGTTTTTGGTGGGTTTGGCTCTCTACTTTAGTCCAAAAGTTAATTTGTTGATAGAGATGTGGATGCTCTAACAGAGAATAGCAACCAGACGGTTGTAAATGTTGCTCTCGTTTATATTCCTATATATTTGAATAGAATTGTTCGGTTTTATATAACGGTTCAAGGGACAACCAAATAAACATCTAAAAAAATACCCCAAATCTCAATCTCATAGTTCCCGACCAAATTTTTATGATCTGAACCGTTCAATGTGTGCAGAATGTGATTTTAAGGGTGCTCACGAGAAATTAGCAAAACATATGACCGGGAAGTGCTTATTTTGACCAGTTTTTAATTGAACCGTTCATTAAATCTAAGTTAAAAATTGCTCAGATCAAGCCTTTTCCGGTCATTTTTTTTGCTAATTTCTCGCGGGTACCCTTGAAATCATGTTCTGATCACATTGAGCGGCTCAGATCATCAAAATTTGATCGGGAACTATGAGGTGTTTTTTTAGGTGTCTAATTAGTTGTCCCCGGAACTGCCCCGTTTATAATATATAGAAGGGATTCTCTTTTCTTTCTTTTTTTTGATCCGCAGAAGGGATTCGCAATTGCGATGCAATTCCAGCAAATATCCTAGGCACCCGTGCAAAAGGGTCTATTATTGCATATACGGAGTAATTTATTTCACCAATTCTATTTCACTTTGTGTAATACAAGGCAATTGGACAGTTTATGTGCACCTCCTCTAATTATTGGGAGGTTAATTTCACCTATTGCTAGTGAGTGTCCCGATTAAAGCCCTATAAGAAATGATAGTATTTGAAAGGTTCCGAACTTGACAGATAGGAAGAGGAGGGAAAAAAAATTCATAAATTACTAACTTACTAGGCCAATCCCTTCGGGTCAGCAATTTTACTTCATGGGTTATCGTTTCAAGTGTGTTTTTTTTGTCAATCGATAGAAGATATCACTTACATCATATAAGAAGTACAAATTATATGCAATAATGGATAATCAAAACTAGTAATCTTTTGTCATTAATCAAATTTAGTTGTCTCACATTTCCTCAATCAAGTACACCATCAGCTATTCAAATTTAGCATTTTGGTCTCCTCAGCTAATTCATGAGTGCGTACCGAGACTGCTGTTGTTGCTCCAAGGCTTAATTAGCATTTGGTCTCCTCAACTACTTCTGAGTGCATTTTAATTTGGCACATAGTTTTACCTTCAAATATTTTTAGCATTCCTATTTTCGGCACTAATAGAATGGATGTGAACAAAATAAACTAAACTTAACTGCTTCTGTTTGAACAGAGATGACTGTTTCTTGCACATATATATATATATATATATTTTTTTTTTTGAATCAGTCATATCATTTCAAGCCCGAAGGCAAAGATTACATCGCAAGATACTGGAGTGCACCAAACTACCTAATCCGGGATTATAGAACACCCTGCAAAAGCAAATCTACACTAAGTGCCGATATGAGAATCCCATCCGGGACTAGGCAGAGAGAAAAAAATCCCAGTACAAACCAGTAAACAATAAAAACAGATGTAATCAAAACAACAGATCACAAGCGGAAGAAGAAATCTAATCCCGTGCCCGAGACCAAACACTGCTACGCTCCTGAACCTGCCGTTGACGGCCAAGAACAAGGAAACAACGCCAGCGAACAAAACCAGGCCCGGGCTGCTACCGGAAAACCCCAACAACAGCATCACTACTACCACTGCCGGAAACCTCCAATAAGCACCACCGACACCGCCGTCGACCACCGCAGTCCTTACACCGACCATCCACCAAACCCTAACTACCTTATTACACCCACCACCCAAACCGCCGGACCTGGGGGAAACCCAGACCAGCACAAACCGGATCTAGAGGAACCTAGACCGGAAGACAACCGGAGAGACGCCGGCAAACTAAGACCAGAAGAAAAGAAACCCACCCCGGCCCAACCGCACACCTTATTACCACGACGACAGCCCCGAGCAGAACAGATCTGGAACCGCCGCGCGGGCCATCGGGCTGTGGGACACCACCGGTCGCCGGACAGAGCCGTCGCAAGGGGGAACCAAGCCGGACCAACGAAGCGAGCGCCCCAAAACGTGAGCACGGGAACCGAACGGCGGGAGACAGCGAGGCGAGGAGGGGGGGGGGGGGGGGGGGGGGGGGGAACGGAAAAGGGGGGAGGAGGAGGAGAGGGAGGCGGAGGCCTCCTCCCCCCGCAACAGCAGCGGCGGCTAGGGTTTCTAGATTTTAGAGAGAGAGAGAGCAGAGCGAGGAAAAGTTCCTTTTGTTTCTTTTCAAGGGTGAAAGATTGTATATGAGGAGGTCCGCATTTTAACTAAAATGAGGACCCCCTTATGGGAGACTGATTGTATATCAGTCCGTCTCCCGTAAGGACCACCTCATTTTAATAAAATACGGGCCTCCCATTTTCCGATCGAATTTCGATGATCCGAGCCATTCAATGTGTTCAGAACGTGATTTTAAGAGTATTAGCGAGAAATCAGCAAAAAAAAAGACCAGGAAGGGCTTCATCTGAGCAGTTTTTATTTAATTTTTATCGAACGGTTCAAATAAAAACTGCTCGGATGAAGCTATTCCCGGTCTTTTTTTTTTGCTGATTTTTCGTGAATACCCTTAAAATCATGTTCTGAACACATTGAGCGGCTCGGATCATCGAAATTCGATTGGAAAATGAAAGAAATGAGGAGGTTCGCATTTTAACTAAAATGAGGACCTCCTCATTGGAGACTGACTGTGTATATATATATATATACACACACATACCTACATACTTGTATAGTGAGAATACTCGAGAGTCGAGACTGTTTCTCATATGACCAGCTTTGTATTCCTTCAATAAAACCATCTTTTATTTATTTATTTTTAAACAGCAAAAATATTTATTGATAAAGAACTCGATAATGGGGTACATCGAGAATGGGAAAAGGAGGGGGAAAAAATAAAACCATCTTTTATTGGCCCGGCCCATTCCGGCTGCAATCTTTGGAGTAATTCAATAAAAAGTCATGTCCGAACGTGAGGATTGGTCCCACAACCGCAAGTTTCACCAATAAGAATGTGTTCCGTTTTATTGTAGAATACTATGGCAAACCCTCATTATTGGGAAACCACTCGTTTGGGAAAGTAGATTTCAAACTTTTTTGGAAAGTAATTTTTTGCTGTCTCAAAGAGGCAACTATTCACGTGTGACAGATTGTGGGCGTGATGGTGGCTAATAATAAAAATAAAAATAAAAACTATTGATGTGTGACGTATGGGTCAAATAGTGATAGCTAGCGGAGAAAACGAATGGTTTTGATAAGCTGATATTACCTGGAAATTTTGAAAAATTCCCTCGTCTAATGAAGGCGGCCAACGAAAGTGAAAAAATAATAGAAATGATGCAACTAAAATCTTTGATAGTTTTATTGAATAAAAATAATAGATACGATAAAAGCTAGTAATAATATAATAAAGTAAATAAACAGATTAATGTGGGCGTGGGCGTGGCTAATAATAATAAATTAAGAAAACTATTGATGTGTGACGTATGGGTCAAATAGTGATAGCTAGCGGAAAAAATGAATGATTTTGGACGTCCCACGAAGGTGGCCAGTGAAAGTGCTAAATAATATAGAAATGACGCAACTAAAATCTTTGACAGTTTTATTGAATAAAATTAATAAATACGATAAAAGCTTGTAATAATAAAGTAAATAAACAGCTCCTTGTTCCACAATGATTGAGATCATTGTTGATGGATCGATCTTTTCGTCAGACAGTGTGGAGAATAATTTTGACAAGCTGAGATTGGAGCAAGCAATTTTGAGAGATTTTTCCGGGAAGATGATTTTGGCACTCTAATTTTTTATGATGGCATTTTAAAATTTGTTTTTTAGTGTGTCCTGCTATGTATAATTTGTACACTAAATGACAAGCTTTGGAGTGTTATCATAAAAAAGTGGAGTGTCAAAATCATTTTTCATTTTTATGTCGAAAACCATATAATGAGGATCCATACATGTAACTATCTGACAGCATCCGTGAGTGGTGTAGGAGCTGTTATTCTCAGTAATGTTACACCCGTGGGGTCCACTAAGGGTACCACACAAACGATTCGAGCCGTTTATTGAATGTAAAATATTTTTTCAAAAGCCTCGGCCAAAAAATCAGCTCAATCCGATACTTATAGGTGCTCGATTTAATCATCTAACTTTTCATTCGGATTTCAGAATAATGAAAGTTAGATGATCCAATTGAGCGCCTATAGGTATCGGATTAAGCTGATTTTCCACGAAAAATCCTTGAAACAATATTTTACATTTAATGAACGGCTCGAATCATTTGTGTGAGACCCGAAGTGGGTCCCACACACAAATCAATGCACGATCTGTGTGGAAAAAGTCTGTGTGAACAGACTTACTATTACTTGAATATTTGTACTTTCCATCTCAAAATTTTGGTTCTATCTTAAAAGGTCGTGTTAATTTTCTACCCTTTCGTGCAGAATAGTTTTAACCATTTGTAGGAATTTAAATCTCCATAGTCAGTTAAATTAGTGTCAGAGTTCAAAATTTATGGACGAGACGGCTTATTCAATAAACAAAAAGTTTATTTACATAACAATTCAAATCCAACACCAAACACAACCCCCCGCATCTATGCGAGAGATTGTGTTTGGTGTTGGGCTTGAATTGTTATGTATGTAGCATAATTACTCAATAAACCGTAATTAATGGGTGTTATGGTTAAATAAGCCACATGGCTTCTTTTTTTAATTCAATTTTTTTCGCATTTAGTTGTTTCGCATCAAATTTTGTGAATTATTGGTTTGTCCCAACGATAGAAGTTGAAAAGTAAAAATTATGTCCAAACTTATAATTTTTTGAATAAAGACAAAAATGAGTAGAAAAGTCAAATGGCTTTATTTAAAGAAATTTGAGTTTGCATTACTTTTCTCGATTCCTCTCATTGACACGAACAAATAATCTTCAAAAATTTGATGTAAAACTAACAGATGTGATTTTTTTTTTTAAATGTAGACAAATAAATAAATTACGTGACTTGTTTAGCCAAAACACCACAAATAAATAATGTCCTCTGACAAAACTCTATTGATAGGGGGCCACTCTATTATGTCGTGATCATACTCTTTTCCAACCTATCTTTCTTTGTCTTTAGAGTATACTTAGTCCCTCTCAATGTATTTATCCCTGGTTCTATTTTAATCAGATAAAATATTTTTTATATTTTTTAAATAATATTTTTTTATACAATATAGATCTTATTTAACAAAATTTAAATTAATTCTAGTAAACGACATTGTTCAAATTACATGGATTATTACTCTCTTCGTCCCCATTTTTTAGTCAGATCCGGGGGTGCGGTAGTGCAGCCTCGGCACTACATGTGTAGTGTAGCTAATCTGGCCGTCCATCTTAGCAATGGACGGCTCAAATTTGTAGAAGTTCAGATTAAATCCTAACCCTTCATATTGAGATGGACGGTCGGATCGGTTGCCGCACTACAGCAACTCCCAATCCTTTTGTCTCAGTTAACACTTTTTGCTATACCAAAAATATTATCTCACTTCCAAACCAAAAAAGTTATACGTAGTTATGAAAGTTCTATTTTACCCTTCTTAAGTCAATGGTACTAACAAAAAATTAAAAAAGCAATTGGACAAAAAGTTCATGCAATTATTGAAGGGTAGAATACTAAAATATGGTGATTACACATGTAATGATTATATTCCCTCGTATAGTTGAAATCCCCAAAAGGATTAAAAAATGGAAACGGATGGAATATGAATAAAAAGATATAAGTGAAATGATTCCCCTATCTTTGATTCTCTTGTGGATTCACTCAGCGAGGGTGTCTTTCTTTTTCAATATATCTAATTTGGTGCATGAATCCTCAAAAAAGATTTGAAACATAAGTGTTTGGAAAAGCCTTTCTGGTGTTGTAATTTGTAGTAAAAGATGTCAAATTATAACATGTCACGTTACCACATAAGTCTTCCACAATAATTTGACATCCCCACATTTAAATCTGACTTTGGAGATGCTCTAAAGTACTTTTCTTTGCAACCTAATTATAAATCATAATTTACTCTGTGCATCTAACAATTTTGTAGCCTACAGGGAAACGTTGCAACCTTCATCTAGAAAGCTTGGCCGCCAAATGGCTTATTTTTTTGTTCTTTTTAATTTTTTTTTGCATGTGTTAGTTTTTCGTTGATTTTTTTTTTTGAGAATTATCGCTTCTTTATGATGAGAGGAATCTAAAAAGTAAAAAATTATGATCGAAATTCAATTTTGTTGAATAAAGACAAAAATAAGCCAATAACTCAATTTTTTTGTCTTTATTAGAAAAAGGATTTTGATCTTAATTTCTTACAATATAGATTCATCTCATCATATCGAAGCAATAATTTTCAAAAACAAAAACAAAAAACTAACAAATTCGATTTTTTTTAAATAAAGACAAAAAAAAAAAGCCATTTGGCTTATAATGCCAAACTAGGCCTAAATCGAACTAGGAATCTTCTGAAATCTCTTCTCCTTGAATGCAAAGAATTTACAACTTATACTTAAGTTGCACAAATTGAACTAGATTTTTTTATAACTCATGACGTCCAAGCCAATTTAAGCCGATCTTCCGCGAACGGAAAAAGTAAACTAGATTCTTAAAGATATAAAATACATAAACTTACCCATTCGGCTAAATAAGCCAAATGACTTATTTTTTTGTTCTTATTCAAATTTTTTTCGTATTTCTTAATTTTTTTCAAAATCCAATTTTTTTTGAATAAAGACGAAAAAATTGGCTTATTAGCTTATTTTTTTCTTTATTCAAAAAAATTAGATTTCGATCGAAATTTTTTACCTTTTAGATTCCTCTCGTCATGAAGATGCAATAATTCCCAAAAAATTGACGCAAAACTAACAAATACGAAAAAAAATTTGAATAAGGACAAAAAATAAGCCACTTAACTTATTTAGCCGAACAGGGATGCATGGTACTTTTTTCCTAAATAAAAAAGACTTTCACATCAGCCTCGGTAGTGGTGGGGACCACTTGCCTAAATTTTTGATTTAGCAACAGTCCCTCTTTTATCATATGCAAGGCACTGATCATTCGTTGAGGAATATTTTATTAGTTTTTAAACCGGCACTTTGTCTTTTACACACCTTTTTTTTCCCCCTGAATTGAATCCATAGGACACCTTACGAATTATGAAATAGCGTTTACCAATATCGAATTAAACTTATTTTTTTAGGAACTCATAAAAAACAATTTTAAGAATGACTGCTTCGTTCGTCAATATATCAAAATATATGATCACCCCAAGTATAGGGCTAAAACGTCACTTGAAGCATAATAATTCGGAAGTCCGGAATCGTACCCAAGAGAATATCATCATGGCTTGATTGGATTTATAGAAGCAAGTTTTGTGGCCTTGAGACGGCTAACTTTAGGAATAGTTTGAAACAGAGAAAAAGTGCAATTTAAGAGTGTTTTGAAAACAATTAAACTAAGCGGCTAGGTTTAGGGGATTTTAGCACTCATAACTTGAATCAATCAGCTTTTCTCGCGAATTACTCAGGTTGAGATATGCTTCAACGATCTCCCAACTCGGAAGATTTGACTTTAAGCCCGTTTAACTAGAAAAAGAGTAGAGTTACCAAGCGAGTTCTAGTATTCATCTAGCAAACGCAAGGGATGACAGAGCTCCAAACATTTATGCATGGCAAATAGGCTTGCTCTTACCTACGCATGATCAAAGAGGTTAACAGTGCCGAGAATTGATAGACAAATACGAACTACCTTGATTTCCCAACTAGCTTGAAGATTTTTTGAGAAATGCATGATCAATCCAAGTCATGGAGTGCTAATCACCTCATGATCAAACCTAATTAACTATTCACTCATGCTAAAAATTGATTCAACAAAGCTAACTATTGAAAACATAATGGAATTCAAATTAAACTAGAGATTAAGATAGATCAAGAGCGTAACTACAACTTTAATGAAGAGTAAAACAACTAACTACTACTATTATCTAAGAAAGAAAAATGCAGATTTAACTAAGAAAATGAAGAACAAAGTAAGAACAATAGCAAGAGTAAGCAACAAGAAATGAAATCTTATTCTAGATCTGAAAAAGTACTTGTAGGGCCCTCGGTTATCAGCTCGGTAACCAGGCTACAAACCCTGAACCGGTGGCTAGGGTCCGGGCCGAGGTCTGCCGACAAGATCTCTTCGGGCTCTACCTCGGTCGTTGCCCGGACCTCGGTTGTGATCAGGCTTCGGAGCATCGGTCGTCTGCAATGCTCCAGTACTCCCAGAGGCTTCCAGGAGAAACGGTTATTGTAAGTGGGACCTGTGAGGATCATGCTCCTCATGCAGCTAGCATAATCATTGAGATCTGTCCCATGTGCTCCGTAACCACCTCGTCCCCTTCGTCATATGTGACGTCACCCGAGGCGGTTACCCGAGCGTACTCTCCACGCGCTAGCTTGGAGACCAAGTAAACCTAGGTCTATAAATACAAAGTGATACACACCTGAAAGAGGTACGCAATACTATCCTAACCCTAGACCTAAACACCTTCCCTGAGATCTAACTTGATCGTCGGAGGGTCACTGGGCATCCCAAGCCCTAGTGACTTGTTGCAGGTCAGGCGGCGGACGCGCGGAGCAGCTGAGGAAGGAACCTAGCCAAACACCACAGTCAAGGTCCCGATTAATCGAACCCCTACAGTACTGTCCCTGAATATTGTGACCTAATGGGGTATTTATACCGACCCACATTCGCACACGAAATATCTCAGAAAAACCCTAAAAATTCGCTGCGAAGGCCCTCAGTATTGATACAAGGGTTTCTTGTATCGATACCGAACATCTTTGAGTAGAATCCACTTGACCGCTGTAGGCGCGGTCAAAATTATTGACATGTCATCAAGGAAGACCTTTTGACCAGCCTATCGGCCGTGGACACGTGGCGACCAGGTCCACGCGGAAGTCAATCTCAGTCAAAACGCTATTCCAAGAAGACGTTTGACTGACCAATGGAAAGGGAACACGTAGCACATTATGATGGACGCCCGCGGAATCGACCCGCGGAACTGAAGTCCCCGCGGAACCGGTCCGCGGAAGTGAAGATCCCGCGGGACCCCCCACAGGCCCCGCCAGGAAGAACTGAAAGAAGACCCCGGGATCCTATTCTGGCCTAAAAGGCAGGCCCGGAAGGGACCCCGCGGGAGGCAAACGATCGCCGCGGGTCGCGACCTTGCTCTTGCGGGAATTGGGGAAGCTCTTGTGGCTTGGTGGCTTGGGATGGAGGTAGCGTCGCGGACGCGCGAGTTCCCCCGCGGAAGTCCTCCGCGGGAGGACGAGTCTTCCGCGACCTGGAGGTATGAGAGGGACACGTGTTGGGGTTTTATAGGAGCGCCGTCCTGGGCCTGACCTAGGCCCATGTGCCCTATAAATACCCCTGACATTCCCAATGATTGCAGAGGCTGACTTTTCTGGAAAAGGAGATAGAGAGAGAGCACTGATTCTGAGGAAGGAGAACATTCTTCCCCGGAGAGAAGGTGACCTCACTTATCTGATTCCACAAAAGGTAGACGTCATTCACCCCCGCGGAGAACAAAGGAGACACGTTGCCTTTGTCTTTTCCGTACCTCTTGCTCCAGCCCTCACCCCACGAGATTATTCCTCTTTTCCCCTTGGTACTGATTATCGACCAATCGAACCTCTCCAGCTCACTTTTGTACACGTAAGCGACCTCATAGAACCCGCTTTCACCCACATTTAGGCGACTCTGCTGGGGAGGTGTCTTTTGGTTTATGGTTAGTACCCGTTCCACGGAATACATCGAGCGGCCGCTATCACGCCGTAACGCAATGGCGGCACAACACGACGGCACGCCAGTTATCGAGGAGGTCGAGGAAACCAATAGCGCGGGCACGGCCGCGCAGGCGCTGCGGGCCCTCCAGGACGGCCAACGGCAGTTCCTCGAGACGCAGCGACAGCTGCTTGCGGCTTTTGCTGGTCTCACCGAGGTCATCTCAGCGGCGCTCCCAAAGGCCGCGGTCGGTCAAAACGATGAACCGCCACAAAACCAAGCGGGGGGCAGCACTAGCCAGACAATGCAGCCCCAGTTTCCCCCAACGGTGCCTCCCCACTTGCGCCCTATACTCGTAGGAGGCGTCGCGGGAAATAACACTGGAGACCGCCAGAAGGAAGCAGCCGCTGACGGTGCTAGCACGCCCTCCGCGGGACCCTATATTACCATGGCGGAAGTTCAGGCCCTGCTAGCGCAGCAGAAGGCGAGCAGGAAGGAGCCGGCCATTACTGAAGTTGGGGCATCGTCCGCGGGACAGTTCATCACCCTGGCGGACGTACAAGCCCTCCTAACTAAGGAGAAAACCAAGATGGTCTTGCCCTCTCTCCCTAGCCCGGATATCCGTCCGCCTTATCCTATGACGATCCTATCGCTACCATACCCGGAAGGGTATACCCCACCGAAATTTGTTAAGTTTGACGGAAAGGAGGGAAGCGCCCAGGAACACGTGGTCCGATTCATGGAGTCCCTGGGGGTCCACGCGTCCGATCATAACTTGCGGCTACGGGAATTCTCGAAGTCCCTCACCTCGCGCGCGTACACTTGGTACGTCAACCTGGAGCCTTACTCGATCACCACCTGGGAAGAAATGGTGAACAGCTTCTACGCCAAATTCTTCCAGGTCCGCGAAAAGGTGACAGTGATCAGCTTGACGAAAGAAACGCAGGCTAGCGGAGAAGACGTGGTGGACTATATCAGGAGGTTTCAGGATTGTGCAGTTGATTGCACCGAGTCCGCGAAGGAAGTACAACTGGTGGAAATTTGCATCGGTGGGATGATGGACGAATTTAAGATGCTGCTCATTAATTTGAAGTTGGGAACATTCTCTGCCTTATTGGAGTCGGCGTACAACATCCGCCATGTGGTCAAACCGGCAAGAAAGGACGCATGGAAAGGCAAGGCCGCCAGCGCCACCGTGGCTGTCGCGGACGTGCCGCGGACTCAGCAGGCCGCGGGAACACGAAAGCGGAGAGAGCGCGAGATGGGACCAGCGCCAGACTTCCCCTGTACGATGGATGAAGTGCGGGCCTTGGTAAATGCATGGGTGCAGGATGGAGAGTTGGCACTCCCCCCAGTGGAGTATGAACCGACGCGGGAGGACCGCGAGCACCCAAGGTACTGTATGTACCACAGGCACACCAAGCACCCGACAAGCGATTGTTGGTCTTTGAAGAGGTTGTTCAAGCGGAAGTAGAACGCGAATGAGCTAAGGATAGGACGGCGCGACGTCCGCGACGAGCCGTATCCAGCCCACGGAAACAACGGGGAGGTCAACATGGCGGAGTGTTACCCGTTTATGTACAATGATGACGACGAGGCCGAAAGCAACTACTACATGGGAGGAGAAGATGAAGAAGCAGGGGCCTGCATGGTCTCGTGCTACGAAATAACGGAAGAATTCGGGGAAGGTCCAGCCCCCGCGGTGACGCCGGATCCCAATGCGTCGGCCAAAACGTTACAGAACAGTGCGAAGTTTCGCGCATTCTTCGACGGTTTCGGGTTCACACCGGCGGCAAGATTGGAAATAACCAAGGCGATTGTCAACATCGCGGAGGTTCATCAGGAGTCGTGCATGACCGCGGAGGGGTCAGTCCCGCGGACGATCCGCGATGAGTCTAACTCGGTCACCTTCTCGGACATGGATCGGCGGGTGCCTTACCCCCATAACCGCCCGCTGTACGTCACATCCCGCGTCAACGGGATGGAGCTAAAGAGGACTTTCTTGGATGGCGGAGCCTCCATAAACCTGATGCCAATGTCGACGTTCCAGAAAGTAGGGATACAGCCTAACAGAATAGTGGAATCTCCAATAACCATCACGGGATTTGGAGGAGACAAGAAGCAGTCCTTGGGATACGTGGTGGTGGACCTAGAAGTGGGGGCAATCCGCTCGGCCACTAAATTTCATCTCATCAACGCGGATCCGAATTATCAGATTATTCTCGGAAGAAGTTGGATGCACAAGTACGCGGTTGTACCTTCTAGCTACCATCAATGTTTGAAAGGAATCTGGGCAGGAAAGAAGGTCACAGTTCGCGCATCGGAAAACCCATTTGATACCAACGAAACACACCTATCAGACGCAGTCTACTTCTCGGAGCTGGGCGAGGTATCTCAGGCGATCACCGCCAAGCCTCGCGCAGTCAAGATCCCAAGATGGGAGGATATCAGAGATGAAAAGCCGGAGACGCGCCGGAGAGACCCTGCCGCGACAGACGCCGCGACCCCCAGGAAGATAACTAAGACGAAGGAGGGGGGTAAAACGGTGTATTATTTGTGACGGTCCACCGGGGCAGCGGATGATCATGAAACCGCTGGCCCCGGCGGTACATGTGCCGCGGCAGAAGAGGAAGAGGTAATAGACAAGCCGGAGCCTGCTCCGGAATGCATGCAAGACCAGCCCAGGCCGCAACAAGAGGCTCTAGAAGAGGTTGATCTAAGCGACGGGGTAGGCCCCAAAAGGCCGGTGTTCATAAGTAAGGAGTTGAGCGGAGAATTCCGCGAGAAACTGATAACATTACTACGTGCTAACTCGGACGTGTTCGCGTGGCACTATGAGGAGATGCCCGGGTTGGATCCAGAGCTAGTCGCGCACCACTTGGATACCTTCCCAAATTCTAAGCCCGCGAAACAGTCCCAGCGGAAATATCACCCCGATTTGGAAGGACAAATCAAGGAAGAAGTCGAGAAGCTGCGGAAGGCAGGATTCATTCGCCCAATCCAGTACCCGGAGTGGCTGGCAAACATCGTCCCTGTCAAGAAGAAGAATGGCCAAATTCGAGTTTGTGTCGACTTCCGCGACCTCAACAAAGCGTGCCCAAAAGATGAGTTCCCGCTGCCACACATCGATACACTGGTGGATGCTACCTCCGGTCACCAGATGTTCTCTTTCATGGACGGTTTCAGCGGGTACAACCAGATCAAAATGACTCCGGAGGACGCGGAGAAGACAGCATTTCGGACACCATTGGGGAATTTCTACTACATTGTCATGCCTTTTGGGCTCAAGAATGCGGGGGCAACATACCAGCGGGTCATGACAGCAATTTTCCACGACCTCATGCACAAGATAATTGAGGATTACGTGGATGACTTGGTGGTGAAATCCAAGGAGCGCAAGGACCATCTCGCGGACTTAGCCACTGTCTTCGCGAGATGCAGAAAGTTCAATCTCAAGATGAATCCACTGAAGTGCGCATTTGGAGTCACCGCGGGAAAATTCTTGGGCTTCCTAGTACATCGCCACGGAATCGACGCGGACGAGGCTAAGATCAAGTCTATCACAGAAATGCCCCCGCCCCACTCGCAGAAAACGCTCAAGCGGTTCCTAGGAAAGGTATCATACCTTCGCCGTTTTATTCCCGCGATGGCGGAGATCGCGGCACCATTCGCGGACTTGTTAAAGGGAAATGCAAAGTTCGAATGGAAGGAAGACCATCAGCAGGCGTTTCAGCGGGTTAAAGCAGCATTGACCTCTCCTCAGACAATGGTGGCACCAGTCGCGGGGAAACCGCTGATCCTTTATCTGACCTCTACCCCGAGATCCATTGGGGCCCTGCTAGTGCAAGAGGTAGATGGGACAGAGCGCCCAGTTTACTACATCAGCAGGAAGGTACACGGAGCAGAGGAAAGATATACCGCCATAGAAAGACATTACTTGGCCCTCGTCTTTACCGCGCAGAAGCTCCGGCACTATTTCCTATCTTTTCCCATCCAGATAATCACTAAGTGCGTCCCCGTGAGATTTCTTCTGTCGCGCCCCGCCCTTACGGGACGGGTCGCCCGCTGGCTGCTAGCACTCGCGGAGTTCGACATCTCGTGCGCAACTCCGAAAGTAATCAAATGTCAGGCCCTAGCGGACCTACTAGCTCAGTTCCCAAGTGGACAATGCGAGCCGCTTGAAGATTGTCTACCCGGAGATGGTTTCGAAGCTCTCGCGGCCAGCACAGATGAACAGCACTGGACGCTCAGCTTCGATGGGGCCGCGGGTAGTGGATCGGGAGGCGCGGGAATAGTGTTGCAAACAGAAGAAGGAGATAGAGTGCA
The DNA here is from genome assembly GCA_020567845.1 of Rhododendron henanense subsp. lingbaoense. Taxonomy (NCBI): domain Eukaryota; kingdom Viridiplantae; phylum Streptophyta; class Magnoliopsida; order Ericales; family Ericaceae; genus Rhododendron; species Rhododendron henanense. Next base: position 14,926,241 of record CM036318.1, read on the forward strand.
TCTGGCGTACAAATTGAATTTCCCATGCTCCAACAATGAAGCGGAATACGAGGCATTAATCTTGGGTCTAATAGCGGCAAAAGAGAGAGGGGCCAAGCACCTAAGGATAGCGGGAGACTCAAAGCTGGTAGTTTTGCAAACGGAAGGGATCTACGCGCTGAAGGAACCAACTCTGACACCATACCGAACAACAGTGCAGAAATTGATGAAATTCTTCAAAAGTGTCAGTATCATCCACAAGCCCAGATCGGAGAACCGTTTCCCGGACGCTCTCGCAACCCTGGGGGCAAAAACGGAATTTGAGGAAGACAGAGCCTGCATTGAAATTGTGAAGATGTTTGAACCATCCGCAGTGAAGGACTTTGCAGAGCCAACCGAAGATTGGCGCGGATCTATTAAAATTCAGTTGGTCACCAGCACAGGGCATCTGTCCACCGCGGAACTGTCGAGTTTCATAGTTTTACGCGGAGAATTGTATTATCGCGGCCCGCAGGGATGGCTCGCGCGATGTATTGGCACGAAGGAAGTAGAAGAATACTGGACATGATCCACATTGACAACTGCGCGGACAACGAGATAGCCCTATACAGGAGAATTCAGAGGCAAGGTTATTACTGGCCTACTATAAAGAAAGAGGCTGATTTGATTACAAAGAATTGCACTCGGTGTTCCCTGTACATGGCCTAGCCAGAATGCCTGATGGCAAACACTGACAATCAGGAGGTGGACTGGAGACGAGTCTACATCGATTACTTACGAGAAGGAGCCTTACCCATCGAGCGAGCTGAGTCCGCGAGGGTCGTCCGCAGCGCGCGCGATGTATTGGTGTTTAACTTTGTTTTTTTTCACGTTGGGGTAAAGTGATGAGGCTCCGCGGAGAGAACATTTCCGCGGTACTATCAACTCCTTTTCATGATTCTTTCATTTCAAACTTAACGATTATCAAAAGAGACAATACTAAGTCGCGAGAGGTCAGAACATGACCCGCGAGACTCATACTTAGTGATTGTCGAGAAGAGATAATGTTAAGTCCCGAGCGGCCAGAACATGGCCCCGACCCATTCCTCCAAACTTAACGATTATCAAAAAGAGACGATACTAAGTCGCGAGAGGCCAGAACATGGCCCGCGAGATTCATACTTAGTGATTGTCAGAAAGAGATGATGTTAAGCCTTAGGTGGCCAGAACATGGCCCCCGTTTCGTTCCTCCGGGATTAACGACTGTCAAAAAAGAGATGGTGTTGAGTCTTGAACGGCCAGAACGTGGCCCTGCCCGAGTGGCAGACTTACTATTTGTCGAACAAGAATGATAAACAGGTCACAAGAAGTCAGAGCATGGCTCGCGGACCACAACAAAAATACATCTATCGTGACATCATCAACACAAAGACTGTTTTATTTCAGCAAGACCCAAGGTTTTATTCAATCAAAAAAAAAAATAGTACATGTGTTCAAAGAAAGAAAAAGTACAGCGGCAGCACTTTCTAAGCCTGCCAGTCCAAGAAAACAAGCCCGTCCGGGTCGGGGTCAGCTAGATTCAGCGAGGCAGCAGCCAGCTCCGCGTCGTGCTGCAGCACCCGAGCAAAGCTGGCCTCCAGATTGGCCAAGTGTTGGCGAGTAGACTCCAGCTGTTGGCGAGTAGACTCCAACTGGGCAGCCAGGCCCTGGATTTCAGGCCTCAAAGCGGCCCTCTCCCCCGCGGCCCTCAGAGCAGAGCTCCGCGCGCACAGCCAAGCCAGGTCAAACCCGAAGACTTGCATATCCGCGGCAACCTCCAGCAGTTCAGCCTCGGTCCCGGGATTGAAGTCCCTGTAGCGAAGTTGCCCCCAAGGAGTGAGCACGTTGTGGAGGTTGCTGAGGTAGATCACCCCGAGCCGGGCAGACCGCGGGTTGAAGGAGCTGAAGGTCTCCGGATGAGACCGGGCTATGGCGTTCAGCAGCGGCCAGTATTCCGCAGGCACATCATAGCCCGCGGGAAAGAGGCGGATGGGCTCCGCGGTCTCAGTATCCATGGGCCCCTTCCCCAGATCTGAAGCAGGTTGCCTGGGCGGCGACTGCTCTCTCGACTCAACCTCCTCCCTCTGCTCGCCCATCTCCAAATTCAAATCAAGCTCGTAATCCCCAAGGGCTTGGCTTCCCTGTCCCCCCAAAACATCGTCAGTTGGCAAGAAGTCCATATCTTTAAATAAGGAATTGAAATCTGAGTCAGTAATGGAGGTGGGGCCACCAATAAGTTCTTCATTTACCTCCAGCTGTCGGTCTGAAGGTTGAGCGGAAGGCTCGGCCGGTGGGGTTGGCGGGCGTCTCGCGGACTGGTGGGGAGAATGGGTTTGCGAGGTAGAGCAGGCCGGGGAATGAGGACTGGCGGCGTCCATGGCCGTATCCCGCTCCGCGTTTGAGCCCGGGCCTTGAAGAAACGAGGCATTGGAAACCCCTGGGGAACCGCCAGCAACCCGGCCCAGATAACTCTCTGTTGACCGGATGCGGGCACTAGTGGACTGTTGGTGGGAGCCAGAAGGTGTGGAAGCTGAAGCCACCTCAGGTTGTCCCGCGACAGACCCCCCAGCGGCAGGGCGAGGAAGCTCTTCGAGGTTATCCTTATCTCCCTCTCTCAGCAATCGTGCAGCCGCCGCGTTGAGAGGATCCGCGGCGATGTCGGCCTGGCCCACAGATTCGTGGGTGTCCGCTGATGGTGGAGGCTCGCGGGCCTCAGAAGTCGCTGCGTGAGAAGGAGATGGGGCTGGATCAATAGATTGCACTATAACATGTCCGGATTCCTCCGGGGAAGAACACGACTCGGAGGAGACTGTGTTGGGATCTCCCCCAAGGTCTACAATAGAAGGCTCGTCGGGCAACATACCTCCGATAACCGCGGAGGATTCGGGCTCCGGATGAAGAAAAGGAACTGGCTCCGCTCGAGGTTGAATCACCTCCGTTGCCCTCTGTTCCTCCGGGGAGTCAGAAATCTCCACTATACTGACATCCGCCGCGACAGGGTCCCTCGCGGACGCGGACGCTCGGGCCTGCAAGGCGCTGATGGGGAGGTCGTCTTCATCATCATCATCGTCGTCATCCTCATCCTCATCGCCTGCCTCCGCGCCCTCGTTCGCCTCTTTGACAGACTCCGTCAGAACTGTTTGAGGAATCATGGTAAAATACAAGTCAGGGGCCGAAAGCCACAAGGCAACAGAAATGGCATCCTAACAAAATAGAGCTTACCATCGAGGCGGTGTCTCTTTGGTTGAGCGTCTGGGGCATCCTCTTCTGCCTCGTCCGCTGCCTCTTCCGCTACTGCGGCTGCCTCTGGCTCATAGGCCACGAAGGTGTTAGCATCTCGCTCCCGCTGCTAAAGAAAAGGAAGGAGCAAGACAGGGGGAATAAGTCTCAGAGAACAAAAAAAAAAGAGCCAAAGGTATTGAGCACATGGGAAGGCACTTACATTGCGGATACGCTTTCGACGGCGGGGCCCCCCCGCCGCGGGCGCTTGAGAGGAGGACGGCTGAGATGGTCCTGCTGGTGGAGGAGGCGGAAGCTGTGTCCGCCCGCGGGGTCCCCGCGCGCGGGTTCGCCCCGGGGCAGCTTGAGGAGGTGCAGACGCTTCCACCGGAAAGACCCTGTTCACAGGCTCCGCGTGGATCACGGCCCATTGACTGCGGGGTCCGCGCCACTCAGTCTCCCGTACTGCAGTAATGGCCCGCAGAGAGGTATCCCGAGTCCGGACTTCAGGCACCTCAGGGACCACGGCCTGCCTGCGGACGAACGTCAAGAAGGAGTCAAGGTTCCTCCTCCAGAATGCACGGAACTCCTGTGTGTAGTGTGAAACCCTATCCCTGGCAGGGATGGGCAAATCCCCAAGTTGCACCAGGATTGGGGAAAGCTCTCCCGCCATGAATCGGAGCTGTGACTCCGCAAAAGAAGACATCGCGGGAGCATGGCCGGGCACCGCTTGGTCAAAACCTAATTGCCTCGCGAAGCGATCCGGGCGATACACCGCCACCCCGGATCCCTCACTGGACAAAGTCGGAAGCCACCCCGGGAGGGCAATGAGCGCAGAGTTGATCACCGTCCGCGCCGTGGGATCGTTGCCGCTCGCAGCATTGAGAGAAGAGCCGACTGGGAGAAGGCAGTGGCCCACACCCATGACGCCCGGAGAAGGAATGTTGTAGGGGCGTGGAGTGAAGTTTGCCTCGATATCACATGCCTCGTACCACGAGGCCTCGCTACTGGTCCCATGCCACTGCTCCGCGCGGGAGCGCACCCCCGAGGCTTGAAAGGCCAAGGGTTCCGGGGCGACGGTGCAAAAATGCTCGAAGAAGTACGCGAGCAAGAAGGTGGAGTGAGCCATCGAGATGTGGTCGCATCTGCCAAGTGACTTGGCATAATCAGCCGCAACCAGGTCCAGCTGGCGGTAGAGCGACCCGAGGAACAGCGGCGCTAGGGGGACAGGTTGGCCGCGGGCGAGGAGGACGGCCAACGGGAAGACCGCCTGAGACACGCCGTCAGCAGGATAGTCGGGCAGGACGAAGTACGAGAGGAAGTAAGAAAAAGAAGCCCGCCATGTAGAGGTGCCGGCCGTATTGGGGGCCCTCAACGAAATCTCGCTCGGTACCAGGAGCGACAGTCCTCGCGGGCTGAAGATCCTTGAAGAAATAACGCAACCAGCTGCTGAGAGAGGTCTTCTTGGCATTTGCCGCGAAATCTTTGCGGACCCCTTGAAGGGTGAAGATTGGCCCGTTTTGGGCCTGCTTGTGAAATGCCTTCAAGGCCCCCACCTCATCTCGGTCCGCCCTCGAGAGCTTGGCAAAGTCCAGGATGTTGCCCCCGCGTAGAGACAAGCGGGTGAGGATATGTACATCCTCGAGCGAGAGTCCGCTCTCCCCCCATGCCCATGCAAAGGAGTGAGAATCACAGCTCCAGCGTGAGCGCACGAACTCCAAGTTTTTTGGCGGCAGCCCCCTGTCGAGGAATGCTTAGGCGCCGCGACAGTTGGACGGCCTCGAAAGCACCACTGCCCAGCAGCACCTGCTTGCAGCGGGGATTACCAATGACGTCATCAACCCAGTCCGCCCAGTCAGTGGGTACGGAAGCTTGGGCCCCAAAACGGCATTCCACAAAGGGGAAATCCCCGCGCTCGAGACGAAGACGTAGCACAGAGGAGGGATTGACGGGCTCTGCATCCTCCAGGGCGGCAGGGGCCGTGAAGAAAGTAGGGTCAGCCACGGGGGGACCTACAACGGGATACGCCCCAGCAAGGGCCCAGAATGGATCCCCGGACGACTGCAAGTATGGGGCCCTTTGCCACTGGTCCGCGGAGGGCACTGGGATCTCGACGATTGGACCACGCGCAGCCATTTGTGAGTGAAGTGAAAGAAGGAGGAAGGTATTGACCGCGAAGGTTAGAAAGAGACAAGAAAGACGTTCGCTCGAAAGTCAGAAAATTGACAGCACTTCGACGAAAATTTGGAATTTGGTGAAAAAGGAAATAATGGACAAGGGGTTTATATAGTGGTCAAACGGTGGGGACATTTATGACGTCTGCACACGAAAGGTCATGACGGTACACGAAGGGACTTGACGGTACACCAAGAGACGTTAGCAGTTATCACGCCTGTTGCTCCGCAGGGCGAGCCGAGGACGACCGCGAAAATTTACGAAGAAAATGGTACGCACGCGGACGACGTGCACTTGTCGTACGCGCGCGGGGGGCATATGTAGGCGCGGTCAAAATTATTGACATGTCATCAAGGAAGACCTTTTGACCAGCCTATCGGCCGTGGACACGTGGCGACCAGGTCCACGCGGAAGTCAATCTCAGTCAAAACGCTATTCCAAGAAGACGTTTGACTGACCAATGGAAAGGGAACACGTAGCACATTATGATGGACGCCCGCGGAATCGACCCGCGGAACTGAAGTCCCCGTGGAACCGGTCCGCGGAAGTGAAGATCCCGCGGGACCCCCCACAGGCCCCGCCAGGAAGAACTGAAAGAAGACCCCGGGATCCTATTCTGGCCTAAAAGGCAGGCCCGGAAGGGACCCCGCGGGAGGCAAACGATCGCCGCGGGTCGCGACCTTGCTCTTGCGGGAATTGGGGAAGCTCTTGTGGCTTGGTGGCTTGGGATGGAGGTAGCGTCGCGGACGCGCGAGTTCCTCCGCGGAAGTCCTCCGCGGGAGGACGAGTCTTCCGCGACCTGGAGGTATGGGAGGGACACGTGTTGGGGTCTTATAGGAGCGCCGTCCTGGGCCTGACCTAGGCCCATGTGCCCTATAAATACCCCTGACATTCCCAATGATTGCAGATGCTGACTTTTCTGGAAAAGGAGATAGAGAGAGAGCACTGATTCTGAGGAAGGAGAACATTCTTCCCCGGAGAGAAGGTGACCTCACTCATCTGATTCCACAAAAGGTAGACGTCATTCACCCCCGCGGAGAACAAAGGAGACACGTTGCCTTTGTCTTTTCCGTACCTCTTGTTCCAGCCCTCACCCCACGAGATTATTCCTCTTTTCCCCTTGGTACTGATTATCGACCAATCGAACCTCTCCAGCTCACTTTTGTACACGTAAGCGACCTCATAGAACCCGCTTTCACCCACAACCGCCAAAACAACTCGGTATCAATACAAGGAATCCTTGTATCGATACCCAAGATCCTGCCCTCGTTATCTTAGGCTTTTCAGCTTCCAGCCTCTGGCTTGGCTTATAACGGTCTTGGCCACTCAATGGGTCTTCGACTCTTCGTTCTTGGGTCCCGATGGCTCCATTTCTTGATCATTTTGAGTCTTGGATGCCTCAGCTCACTTTAAGCTTTAAAATCCTCTTATTAAGCAATTTTCTTACAAAATGAAACTAACATACCCTACGTGCAATATCAAATAAAAAGCTAAATTAACTAACCATAAAACGATAAAATTAAGGACTTAAGCACCAAGAATATGCATTATTGGGTGCTTATCAATGACTGACGGTTTGAATCATCTTTGTAGAACTCGTAATGGACCCTACAAAAATCATCAATTTCTTGCCCATTTGTTGTGCTCCAAGCAGGACTATTGGCAGAAAATATTTTTAATGGGATAGCTTTAATTTAGAGAGTCTAATGCAGTAGATATTTTAAAAGTGGGTAGGTAAAATAATAAAGTAAGTTTAATTTGTAATTTGGTTCAAAATCTAAAGAGCCTGGTGCGGATGTTCTAAGTAAGCTTAGCTCAAGTGACCTATACTCAAGGGGTGTTTCCACTAACAAAAAACATTAAAAACCTAACGCATTTTATCATATTGTTTTCACTAACATAAAAGTTTCAGCATTTTACCATTTTGTTTTCATTAACAAAAAAGTTATCAACAAAATTTTTTTTGCTACAATAACTCTACTTACAAACCCATCAACAACTTATTCACTACCGGAAACAACTTAACATTTCTTAAAAACTTATTCACTACCGAAAACACCTAATAACTTCTCAACCATAAATAAAAATCTACAAATTTTTTACTAAAAAAAACAGACCTTATTTCCAAAGCATAATATTATAGGTTTGAACTGACAGAGCCTACCATACAAACTTTACCAAGAGTCTGCAATAGGTATGCACAGAAATAAAATATCTTCTCCATCCATCCTATTAGGAGAACATAATCATTGTAGTTGTCATTTTCTTAATTTTCTATTTTTTTATCCTTCAGTACATCGTGACTATATATACTCTCTTCGTCCATCTTTGTTGGTCCATTTTAGAAATTTGTGCCATTTTCAAATAATTTTATCTTTCAATTTATAATATTTTTCATAATTTTGAAAACATAAAATAATAAAACTAATTGAGATAAAAAATAAGATCCATATTGCATATTTTTTGGAGTCCATATTAAAAAATATAAATAATTGAAAATGACACAGACTTCCAAAAGAGACTATAATAAACATAGACGGAGGGAGTACTTGTTTTAAAAAAACAGGGGCAAAAGAGTAAACTCATCACTCTTTCCGCATTACTTTTCAAATGAGACCATCTTTTTAGGCCCGTTCCAGAAACCTTCTTAAAAAATAAGCAGCTTATTTCACATTTTCAAACTCAAAAATAATATAAATAAAAAATAATTTTTTAATTTTTTTTGCACCGTATTAAAGATCTCAATGAGATCTATCAAACAAGATCCATAGTGATAGAAAAATTATTTGCGTAAGCACATGATTTTTGAGCTTAAAATTGCCTTCTTAAAAAATATGTACTTATTTTGAGTTGCGAGTATGGTAAAAAGTGTTAACTAAGACAAAAAATTGGTGATGGAAGGAGCATTTGAAAAGGTATTAGCTCCTATTTGGTCCAATTTGAAGACACTCCGCTCGAATTTGAATTATTGGTTGCAACAATGAATGGTTCATATTTTGAATGTCTTTTCTACATACTATCCTCTTTAAATTGCTATCGCCTCTGGAGGAATCATCGCCTAATGTAGTTGGTTGCTTGCCACTCCTACTCGTTTAAGGAGATGGAAGTTTGAGCTTCTCCATGGGTTGTTTGGGGTCAGGACTATGGATAATTTTTACACCCCCATGTGCTAACCTAATATACCTTGTTAACTCCTGCTAATTATACCGTGTGGCCAAAAAAAAAAAAAAAAAAATTGCTATCGCCTCCCAATCACTTGATTTTGTCCACACCAAGTCAACCATAAACTTGCAAATTAGTGGAGTACAATATAAGTAAACAAAACCCGCTCATCCCTCCCACTGTCGTTCCTACACATACAAAAAAATAAACCCAATTCCCCCCCTCTCCCGTGCTCTTACCCTCTCTCTCATCACCCCATCATGGGAACTCTAGAGATAGAACACCCATACCCACCCACCACCATAACCACCACCGCCGCCGCCGCCAACGACGACGACGACGACGACGTCTCTCCAATCGAACAAGTCCGGCTGACCGTGGCCAACACCGACGACCCGACCCTGCCCGTATGGACATTCCGGATGTGGCTCCTGGGCGTGCTCTCCTGCTGCCTCCTCTCTTTCCTCAACCAGTTCTTCTCGTACCGGACCGAACCGCTCGTCATAACCCAGATCTCGGTCCAGATCGCCACCCTCCCCATCGGCCGGTTCCTGCACGCGGTGCTGCCGGAAACCAAGTTCCGGATCCCCGGGTGTGGGGACCGGTTGTTTTCGCTCAACCCGGGCCCGTTCAACATGAAGGAGCACGTGCTCATCACGATATTCGCCAACGCCGGAAGCGCTTTCGGGAATGGGCCGGCTTACGCAGTTGGAATTGTGGACATTATCAAAGCGCTTTATCAGCGGAAAATCTCGTTCATGGCGGGTTGGATTCTCGTTATTACTACTCAGGTAAATCACTTGTAAATTCTTTTTTTGAGGCTGTGTTGTCTTAAACTTAACTTAAATTTGAAAATGGTCCTTATTTGAAATTTTTTCGCATTTGTTAGTTTTGCGTTAAATTTTTATGGATTATTGATTTATCTTGACGAGAGGAATCGGAATTTTTTTTTTTCCCAATTCCTCTTGCCGAGATGAATCAATAGCCAAAAAAATTTGGTGCAAAATTAACAAATATAAAAAAAATTTAAATAAAGACAAAACTCGCAGATTTAAATTAAGTTCAAGAGAACACAACCTGAGTTGGACTTTTAGGTGAAGTTTGAAAATGGGTTTTAGAGATTTTTGTTTTGTTTTTTTGGTTTCTGTATTGTGGTGGTGCGTTTTTTTTGTTTTTGGGTAAAGTTTCCGGGTTTTTTATAATCAGTTTGGTGGTCCCTCACGTCAGTACCAAACCATTTTGTTCATTTTTTTGGATTCATGTATACTGTAGTATTTTTTGATAATTTTTTTTGACTGTTTTCTTACCAAAATAGAATTTTTAATTTATTCTCTAAATTGGAGGGAATTTTTTCCCCGAAGAATGATGGAAAGTAAGCCCCCGTTCCGCTAACTCAAATGAGTAGTAGTAGACTTTTTTTTAAAATTAAAAGTGATAAAGGAGAAATTAAAAAATACTCCATCCGTCCCAATTTAATTCACTTTTTGGGATTCGTGCCACTTTTCAATTGATTATATCTTATAATTTATAATGTTTTAGGTGATTTTAAAAACATTGTATTATAGAACAAATCGAGATCTAACAAACAAGATCCATATTGGATATAAAATTCATTACCAATTTAAAGATATATAACTAATTTTTTTATCCAGTTAGAATAGAACTGAGACAAGTAAATTGGGACGGAGGGAGTACTTAAAAACTACAGTAAGAATCTAGCGGAACGGGGCCTATTTTGATACGAAAAAATGTTACCATTTTAAAATTAAAACGAATAACTTATATGAGACCGAGAGAGTGCATTGTAGACTGTTTTGTGTTTTCAGAAAACAACGAGGAGTTTGAAATCAGTAATCCTTTCGTTTTTTATGCCAACAAAGATTCTGTTTTTTAAAAACATTGCTCACATGGTTCAAAAAAATTGTTCCTTTGTTGGATTTGAATCAGCCGTAATATAATACTCCTTCCGTTCAAAAAAGAATGCTCCTTTATTTTATTTTATTTTTTATGGTTGTGTCGATTTTAATTCCTTATATTTTTTAATATGAATCTCTAAAAATATGCAATATAAATTTTATTTGATGGTTCTTGATTATTTTTATTATACAAAGCTCTCGAACTCATAAAAATATTACTATAAATTAAAAGATATGAGCAATAAAAAATGACGTGAACATCGGAAATGGAATTCCTTTCCATGACGGGGAGTAAAAAATTCTCATTGCATTCTAAAACGTCTTCTTGGTGAAATTTTTTTTTTCTCTCTAAATAAACCGAAAAAGGGGATTTTTGAAACAACAGCCGAATGGTGCTAATACGTTTTTTGTTTTAATCTAAAGAAACAAAAATGCTAATAAAATGGGTGATAGGAAGATGACAGAAAAACACAATTTTCTATGTGTTAAAGTACCTTGAAAACTGATAAAGTGGATCGAAAATTATATTTTTCGTTTGTATTATTCTTATTTTATTGACAACTTAATGGACCGTCAATAATCGTTTTAGAATTACGAAAATAAAACAGAGTATTACTATTACGAGTAAAATTAATTGGTGGGTCAGTAATTTGCAGGTGTTAGGTTATGGGTGGGCAGGGCTTTTGAGGAAGTATGTGGTGGAGCCCGCCCACATGTGGTGGCCCAGCAATCTTGTTCAGGTCTCTCTTTTCCGGTAAGCTACCACTCCATCACTCCCTCTCAAAATGAATTGTCAATTTTACTTATTACTACTCTCGCTCATGGAAAATTTTTCAGTGCCGAGCGGGTATCACGTGGTGCCTGCTCAAGCATTCAAACCGTCTATTATATGTTTGAACGGCTAAGATTTGGAGAGAAAAAAAAGGAGAGAGAAAGTGTTGGAGTGAGAGGAGAGAGATGGCTTCAATCCGAACCGTCCAAAAGTGTATCGGATGGTTCGGATGTGCCAAACGGGTACCACGTAGGCAATACTTGCTCGGCACAGAAAAACTCCTCCTCGCTCGTAACTGAGCCCTACTATTGGTACCGACTGAGGGATGTACATACGGTATACATCGCCGACACAAATGATCTGATCGGTTGAAAAATTGTAAAATATTTTTTCGAGTGGCTACATGAAAAATCAGCTCAATCAATTTGAGAAAAAGTGATAATTGAGGAAATCTCCGTGCACTTTAACCTCTACAACTTATATATATGAAAACTCAGGACTGCAAATTATTCATTTTTAATTTTTTATCCTTTGTCCTCCACTTGGTCTTTTCCCCTTTTACAAATAACTTTGCCTACCTTTCCCTTAAATATTGTCAATTACTCCCTCATCCTTTGTCCTCCACTTGGTCTTTTCCCCTTTCACTAATAACTTTGCCTACCTTTCCCTTAAATATTGTCAATTACTCCCTCCGTCCCATTTTATTTGTCTATTTACGTTATTTGTGGCATTTTTTAAACGTTTATATCTCCAATCTATAATGTTTTTCATAATTTTGAAAATATTGTATTATAGACCTAATCAAGAACTATCAAACAAGATTCATATTACATATTTTTAGAAATTCATATCAAAAGACATAAGCGGATTGAAAACTGACACGAATACAAAATAAAAAGACATATAAAATGAGACAGAGGGAGTATTACTTTAATCACGGTTTGCAGGAAACAACTTATGAGGCATTGGAGGAGGATTATACACTTATTATTAACTTCAGGACTTTGAAATTATTAGTCAAGATCGAAACACTCGGTTATCAAAAAATAAATAAAAATACTTTCGCCTCTTTTCCCATTATGACTGGTTCACGGGAGTAAGCCAATAGAAAATTATAGAAACAATAATTCTACCACCACACCCAACTACACACCCAAATACACACCCACACTCACAATAGAGGTGGAATCTGCACACACTCCACACAATATACACCCATACTCACAATATGGGTGGGTCCCACACAGTGTGTGCGGATTCCACCTCTATTATGAGTGTGGGTGTGTAATTGGGTGTGATAGTAGAATGATTGTTATAGAAATAAGTACTAAAAACACACACCCTTTATATCTTATCGAGTGTCTCTTTCTCATGTCCTTTTTTTTATGTCATCTTTGATTATGTCCTTTTTTATATTGGATCATTAATTTGTATCATTTTCTTTTGTATGTCATTATTTAATTGACGCGATCAAAGATTCGTATCCTTAAAGTTGTCAAAATCAAATTATCATTAGTACTTTTTTTTTTTGAAGTTTTCAAAATCAAATATCTAGGGCACTAATACTTTTTATTATGTATTGATGACTTTTTTTTATTAGGTGTGTATCCACGGGTGCACATGGTTAATTTACAGCTCATAAATTACTTGCATTTTTATTTCATTGTATCAAATAAAAGTGGGGGGCTGTGACTGTGTGACTGTGCTAACTCTTCTGGAGGTTTAGGTTGCGCAATCGAATCCATTTAGTAGCCTGACTGTAGAGCTGTTCCTCCGTTACGAGAAAAAAAAAAAATACTTGCATTCTGAACTAGTGAACCCCCATCTAATAAGTGATTGCATTCACATTTTCTTTCACATGTAAGTCAACTAGAATGAGTCAACCAATATAGTCTTAGAAATCTTACAATTTGGAGTAAAGAAAGAGATCTCTTGAAATCGGCTTTATTGACAGCTACATATATTGATATGTCTATCCTCCTGTCCTGCATGTACAGCTACATATATTGACTACTATATTGTAAATAAAACAGCTAATTTGAGATCTTACAAAGATTGTCTCAACAAATTTTACAATTAAGTTATTATCAAAAAGTCATTTTTCCGTTGTAGCTAATCAACGTTTTAGATGGACACTGCACTGGACTCTCTATTTTAATGTACTTTCATTATAATATTCTTTCTTCTTTCATTCTTTTTCCTTCCTCCTTTTCACTCACTTTGATATTATAACAATATAATTATTGGAAAGAAAACAAGAGGAAAAAATCGTCATACAAAACAGATCCGATTGATTTTTATTTTATTTTTTGAAGTTTTGCCAATCATTTATGTAATTGACACCATACCCACAAAAGGTTGTGAAAATTCAGGTAAATCTCATTGTAAGCGCGCTGGAGCCTGGACACCTTGAGTTATCAACAATTTTTTGTTTTGGGAAATGACAAACAAGTATTGTAGATAGAATCTTTCGTCGCTAGTAAGCTTTCTTTGCCTCAGCGATGATGGTGGAGGGAGATGAGAATTACAGCATGGGATCCTATATTCTTAAAATTTGAGTCTCTGGGCCTTACTACCAATACATGGCGCAAGTTCTGTCTATTTTCGAGTTTTCAGAACATAGGACAGTTAGGAGTGGATTAACAGAAATGAATTTGTTTGGGAAGTCGAGACTTGAGAGGCACAACTAATTGGATCAATTCATGGCAACTTCAATTTTCCTCTCACTTGCAATCAATGCTACCAGTAGGCAAAAATAAACATTGCTAGTTACCATGTCTCATCTTTAGGCAAGGATCCACGAGCCATGTCTTTGGGTACACTGCACATGATGAAAGTCATACTCAGCACCTTGTTCTACCAGCAAAAAAGATACATTCATCCCCTCGCCTACGATCAACATTGCTTAATTTCGTGCTCATCACTCTCTTGACAAATATGAATGCTCCGTAAAACATTCATATTCATTCTTAAAACAACAAATTATAACGTCATACTTAGCTATACAATAAAAATCGGCACATTCTTGAACAACGTATAGTAACCAGACAAAACGATTGGTAACATGATACCAGATATCTTGTTCGGTGAAGTTGTGGGTTCAAGTCCATTCACAAATTGGTATGCATTATGTTGTTGTACCTTGTTCAAGTCTGCCTTATTTCTGTTGCGAACAAGATCATTTGAGAGAGGGCGATCTGTGAGTTTTTATACTTGATGGACCCATTTCCAAACCCCTGAAATCTTCAGTTTGAGATAGTTGCTGACAATTTAACATAAACAACTATGGATGCCTGTTTTCCTTTTAACTAGGTTTTGTATGGTGTTTTAACTACACTCACAGCAGTCTTCAGAGTATTAGAATCATCGCACATGAACCTCTTCTACAGGTACTAGCGTAATTAGCCTTCCCTACACTCTCCTAGACACACAATTTATCACATTTTCTACTTCATCATTGTTACTAAGGCCGAAGAAACTCCATCTCAACATCCTCATTTCAGACGTACTAAAATGGTATAATGTATTTCTGGTCAGTAACAGCCAAATATTCCAAGTAAAACAGGCACCCCAAAAGAGCATTTTGACCATGGAAACAACAAGAACAGCTAAAATAATACTGTGTGCCTATTAGTACATTTGCTCTCTAGTATTCACAAACCTCAATGGGTAACCATTTAGTATTTATTTTTCAGGGTTTTGCATGAAAGAGACGAGAAACGCATGTCAAGGACAAAGTTCTTCGTAGTAGCACTAATTTGCAGCTTTTCCTGGTATGCATTCCCTGGATATCTCTTCCCAACACTTACAAGCATCTCATGGGTCTGCTGGGCTTTCCCTAAGTCGGTCACAGCGCAACAGCTAGGATCGGGCATGAAAGGCCTTGGAATCGGTGCCATAACGCTCGACTGGTCTGCTGTCTCATCCTTCTTGTTCAGCCCCCTCATTAGCCCTTTCTTTTCCATTGTCAATGTCTTCGTTGGCTACCTCTTGATCATATACATCGCAATTCCAATATCCTATTGGGGACTAGGCTTGTATGGTGCTCGAAAATTTCCTATCTTCTCATCGCACTTGTTCACAGGCCAAGGTCAGGTGTATAATATATCAGCTATTGTGAATGAAAAGTTTGAGATAGATCTCGTTGAGTATGGGAAGCAAGGACCTATACATCTAAGCATGTTTTTCGCCCTAACTTATGGGTTTGGTTTCGCAACAATTGCAGCCACACTTTCGCATGTTTCCCTCTTCTACGGAAGGTAAATATTTCTCATTCAAACATGCCGTTAGGCCTAATATCAGTATCAAGATCAAAATGTGATAAATCATTATGGTTGCACACTTTTTTTTGAGCTTCAGTTCAGATGAAATTTGCCTGATAGATTGTCTTGTACTTTCAAGTTTCCCTTTTTTTTAAGATAACACAGACAATTAAGCACAAAATCCAAACAGGTTCAATATTTGGAGGAGTGATGGAAACTTAGAAGGCTCACGTGGGTTAATTTAGAGTTCGTACAATGCAATAGTGACGAATAAAAACATTTAGTTTCTTTTGATATTCACAAACAAGAATGTAGAATATGATGAGAGCACGACGCACATCATCTTGCACACGCTGCTTGAACTATTTTACTGTGCATTTTAATCGCGAAAATACAAATACCAGTGTATAAATATTTTGGTAATTGTTTTGCCTTCAAAGTTCAAACCATTACGTATTTTTCTGAAGTTTTTCATTTTGGATGGATTGTGTGGATATATTAACTCCCAATATTCCACCTGTTCTTAATGTTACTAAATGTAAGTAATGCCCATATGTAGAGGAATATGCATTACAACAGCTAGCCATATGAAAGATCACCTTGATAACTATTTGGAATACAAATAAAAAGTTACCCCTCTCTCTAGCAACTTAAACTTTCAGATAACAATCTAAAACTAACCATTTATATATGATCTGAAAGTTGGTAAGAAATACAATCTTATTCCACAGGGAGATCTACGAACGATACCGTGCTTCGCATAAGGGTAAGGACGACATCCACACAAAACTGATGAGGAAATACGAGGACATTCCTTCCTGGTGGTTTTACGTTTTGCTCGTAGTGACTATTGCAGTCTCTCTATTACTCTGCACCGTCTTGAAATCTCAGGTTCAGATGCCATGGTGGGCACTCCTATTTGCTTGCCTTATCGCCTTTGTATTCACCCTTCCAATCAGCATCATAACTGCTACGACAAATCAGGTACCTCAGCAGTCACTTTTAGCCTCTCGTCATTTCTGTGCTTACGTTGCAGCATGAGAAGTAGATATTGGATCATTTGAAGCTCATACTTATAATGCCACATTCTGCTGCACAAGCTGAAAATGAACCATCTTATCTTAGTGCGACAGTTCAAGCCATTTGGTCAAGTGGTTGAGATACCATTCCAGGTTTCATGGACTCGTACTTGTAGAAGCTGTAGAAAATAGGAAATCTTCAACTGTAAAATCGCGCTGTTTGTATTCATAATCGAGAAATGCATTTTATGCTTACTTAAACGACAAAAGGTAAACACAACTAGACACACAAATGGGTGGCGTTCAATGCTGATCAAAGTGGCTGCCCCAGACTCCAAATCCACAACCCCGAAATCGATCCTTGACATTGATGTAATATCTGCTTACTGTCCATCTAATGCTCTAACCTTTTATATGCAGACACCAGGGCTGAACATTATCACAGAGTATATCATGGGTCTTATATATCCAGGAAGACCAATAGCTAATGTATGCTTCAAAGTCTATGGTTACATGAGCATGTCTCAGGCCGTCTCTTTCCTCAGTGACTTCAAGCTGGGACATTACATGAAGATCCCTCCAAGATCGATGTTCTTAGTCCAGGTACACAATGTTTTCCCTACAAACATGACATCCACCATATACAAACTACGCGCGTGTATGTGAAAGAAATAGAAATCTAGGCATGCATCACAATTAAGCATCTAGATTCTCCGACTATTGTGGGAACTGGGAACCAACTAGAAACAAGACAATCCTTGCTCTGCAATAAAAAGGAAGCACGAACAGTTCCATACTGTAATGGAACTCCAAGGGTACTTAGAGTTTTCTTCTTATGGGAAATACAACGGGCTGCTGCTATGAAGCACCGACATTCCTAGAGATCGTTGTATTTGTGTCTGACACTCTGAGGACACATGACAGACAGGGGACACACGACACAGTGACACATATGGGACACGCCATGTGGCGTTTCCATTAATTAACACTTTTTTATGGTGAAACAATCTGGGGACACACATGGATATACAACAGGGTGAGTTCTGTAGATTCTTTAAGCTTTCCGGAGTAAAATTTTTATTACTTCAAATGTATTTGACCAAAAGTGCAATTCAATAGGAGTCATAACCTAAATATATAGTGGTTACGATCTAGGTATGAATAACCAAAAAAGCTATCTAAAAACATTCTACCGAGTCCCCTACCGTGTCTGTGTCCCTATTTTTTGGAAATTGCCGTGTCTCGTACCCGTGTCTGTGTCCATTGCCGTGTCCCTGCTACATAGGCCTGTAGAAATACTTCACACATTGGGCTTATGCAATACTTTCCCTTGATAGTGTGGCGGGGGCATTCACACTACCATAATAATAAAGATGTAAAACAAGTATGCCAATTTTGGTACCCATTAATGTGTGATTGGGCCTTGGAACTGGTAGATGGGGAACAAACCTAACCTTCTATGCTCAAAGTGGTTGTACTTATGCCTGAACCCAAGCTTAAGGTTAGGAGGTTGAAATTTAAGCACTAAACCAGTGGCCCCCAATTAGCATTCACACAACAATGTAACACAAATTCTAGTGGGTAAATTTGACAACTGTTTTTTTGGTGTTTTTGTTCTTCTTCAAATTAAACTTGGCAATTGTTCAATTATAGTGGGTGATACTTATTACTGATCATGTTTCGCATGTGTACGTGACAGTTCATAGGAACCATTATTGCTGGTACTATAAACATGGCAGTGGCATGGTGGCTTCTCAACTCTATTGTAAACATATGCCAGGATGAACTCCTTCCAGAGAATAGTCCTTGGACATGCCCTGGCGACAGGGTCTTCTTCGACGCATCTGTTATATGGGGTCTGGTGGGGCCCAAACGGATTTTCGGAAGCCTTGGAATCTACAGTGCCATGAATTGGTTCTTTGTTTTTGGTGCAGCGGGACCAATTGTAGTTTGGCTCTTCCACAAGGCATTTCCCAACCAATCTTGGATTCCTCTGATTAATCTTCCGGTCCTCCTGGGAGCAACTGGTAATATGCCACCGGCAACTGCAGTAAACTACACCTCTTGGATCATCGTTGGAACGATTTTCAATTTCTTCATCTTTCGTTACCGGAAGAAGTGGTGGCAGAGGTACAACTACGTTCTTTCAGCAGCTCTGGACGCAGGAGTTGCTTTTATGGCGGTGCTGCTCTACTTCTCAGTCGGCATTGAAAACGAATCAGTGAATTGGTGGGGCACGTACGGTGAACATTGTGACTTGGCAACTTGTCCAACAGCCAAGGGGATAGTTGTAGGTGGTTGTCCTGTGTACTGATTAAGTAACTCGTGTACACTACACGTTGTCTCGATTCAAGAAAGTCACAACGTAAATTTAGCAAGTCACGCGATGGCTGGGAAAAACATCGATCCCACAAGGTTGTATTTTACACAAGAAATTGCTTTGTTTCGTACCAAGTTTGCTTGTAAATAACTCCCTAACAAAGGCAGGGGCATTCCATACGTGATATACGTCAGGGTCTACGATATAATTGTCTTAACATGAAACACAGGCTTGAGCATAAGAAAAACATTAGGTTTGTTCCGAAATTCTAAGTTCTACTTCTCCCATGGTCTTGAAATGACACCAGCGCCGGGTAATAGCTCAAGCAGGAGTGAATCCCTCACGCGTTTCTCATTTGTCACACACATAGTACCACTCTGTTGTGTCTGAGGCTATAAATGTTGAAGGCTTCCGGTGACAAGCAAATAGTAAGAGCTACATCAGATCATTGCTAAGCAATATGAAGCATAAGTGGAAGTTTAGCCAAATCAATTGCCGTTTCTGCCTTTCACCTTCTTCCTTTACGCGCTGACCAAATAGGAACATTTTTCATAAGCTAAAATTCGTGATATGCAAAAAAACTACACAAAGACTGAACGAGAAGTACGAAACTGGGTTTAAAATTTTGATCCCTGCCATGACCGACGAGTTAGCAGAGCATTTATTGCTCCCTGCCTTGACCCACAAGTTTAAAATTTTCCATTGTAACAGTAAATCTCCGGACCCATCTCTGATTTCGTAGACTAAATCTAAAAAGGATTCATTTGTAAATAAAAACAAAATTTCAAGCAATTGATTTCCTAAAGACATCTACTTTAGGAATGTCTTTAGGGGTGACTTAACACACGAAAGAAAAACTCATTTTTATACCCAAACTCTTTGTTAAATGGCGACTCCATTTTTTTTTTTTTAAAACAAGTCACAGCTGTCGAAACTCATTTTTACGTTCGTCGCATAAATTCGAGTCTTTTCTCTTGCCGTTGTCCACGGGGAACGTCATAGCAAAAAATTCATGGCGCTACACCTTTCACCAGAATATGAGAAGAATCTCCAAAAGTGACTTTTTCCATTATGGATTCATCAATGTCCATGAACAAATTTTTGCTCTCAAGCATATGGTTGCTTGCACCGGTGTCTACCACAAATTCACGTCTCCCTTTTCTTCCTCCTTATATGTCAACAATAAAGTCGTCTCTGCGGCTTCATGTTTGTCTTCCACTAGGTTGAATTTCTCTTCAAAAGCATCATTTCTATACTCGGCGTGACCATATTGATTACAATTGGAACATTGAACATGGGATTTACTCCCTCTGTCTCACTTTAAATGTCCCCTACGAAAATCTATGTATTTTCAGACAAAATGCACAGATTTCCGTAGGGGACATTTAAAGTGGGACGGAGGGAATATCATACCTTCTTCTAGAAAATATAAAATTATTTCCTCTCTTCCTCAACCTCTTGGATAATATGTATCTTGTCCGCTTTTTATCCTTGTTGGACAAATTTCTGAAATTGTTTTCTTCTTTACCACGACCTCATCCATAGCATCCTCCACATCCACGTCCACGTGCTCGACCCCGACCTCTTTGACTTTGCGATTGCCTTCCATGTTCTCCTTCACGGAATGTTATGCTAATAGCACTTGCTCCAACGACTCTTGCTTCTTCTTGCTAAGTCCTTTTTGATGGGCTACCAACGACCCCATGACTGCATCAAGCGTCAACGTGTCTAAATCTTTAGTTCAATGGCTACAGCAATATCGTCAAACTTTAGGTCTTAAGGAACGGAGGATTTTTTCTACCACGCGAAGTGATTCAAAACATCGCATCTTTGCAAATTATTCATTACAACCAAGACTCTTATGAAATAATCCCACGCAAAATCATTCAAAACAACGCAATATCTTTACAAATTATTCATAACATCCAAGACTGATCTTATGAAATAATCCGACACCACTTCGGAATCCTTCATTCGCAAAGCTTCAAATTCACCCTCTAAAGTTTGGAGGCAAACTTTTTCAACTGCACCATGGGTATTTGGGAGGATCTCCCATGCTTCCCTAGAAGTGGTTGCTTGGACTATCTTTTTTTTTTTTTAATATTAAAATATCATCCATTGATAGATGAGTGAAAGAGCCTTCTTCTTTGTAGCCACCAAGGCAACCTTTTGGGCTTGATTCAAAGGAGCTACATCTTTTGGTTGTGTAAAGCCTGTATCTACAAGCTTCCACAAGCCTTATGATCCAAGAATCGCCGGATACTCCAATTATTTTTGGAACCATTCCATTAGCATCCCTCTCTCTCTAACCTTTGCTCTCATACCACTTTGTTGGTGGCAACTGGCAAGATCTTATAATTTCACACACACACGCAAATTGGAGAAGACGGGGTGTTTGGGAGCCAACTTTTTGGCTTTTGAGATTATGATCAGAATGTATTTTGTATTTGGTGGAGTGTTTGGATGATATGTGCAGAATGCATTTTGCAATGGGAGTAGTGTTTGGAATATATAGAATGAAAATGAATTATGGATTGATTTTTTACTATGTTGCCCCCGCCAACTATTTCTACTGGTACGTGGCCCTCTCTTCTACCAATGCCCCCACCTACCAGTACTCTTCTCTTCTCCTTTACTTCTTTTCTTTTCTTCTTTTGGTCAACACAACACACACACAGGGCTGAGAGAGAGAGAGCAGCGTGTGAGAGAGGGAGAGAGAGGGGGGAGTCCGGCCACCACTACCTCCTCATCACCACCTTCAACCGGCCACCATCACCTCCTCCATAACCACCGCCACCAAGCTCACCCCACCACTGGTTCCCACCACCAATCGAGATCCCCACCCGCATGGCTGGATAGTCTGGCAAAGTGGGAATTATCCGAAAAGAGAGAGGGTAGCCTTGTCTTTTTGGCACAGCTGGATTCGAGAATGGGAAAATGGGAATCCAAAAAGCTCCTAAAACCAGATTTTCCATTTTGGCCTAGAAACAAGAAATTGGAAAATCCATTTTACCCAAAATCCATTTTCCCTCTTCCTACCAAACACCCAAAATCCAAAAATGGGAATTGGAAAATGTAAAACTAGGCCTTCCAAACACATAGGAGAAGACTTGGAAATTTATTTCACTCATAGGAAGAAAGACTTAGATTACATGATTATTCATAGGAGTAACGAAAGAAACTCATCACTCCTTTAAAAAAAACTCCCAGCAACAAATATGAAAAGTCATAACCAACTTAATTATTGTTTCCAACAGCAAATTTTATTGGCAGAGCAATGGCTGCTCAGAGTTGGCCACAATCGTAAAGGGTGTGCGAACGTGGATGACGGAAGAGGACGACCATGAGGGCAATCCATATCAGCTTCAATGGCAGCCATGAGCTATCAAGTATCTTCCCGATCACAAAAGTCTGGGCAGACAATTTCACCACTCTCATCTTCCGCTCCTTCTCGTACTTGTGAATGGCCATTTCAATCCTCATTCTCCATTCTTTGTGCGAAATCCGGTCATGGATCCCGATCCCACCTATCATTTCCGCAAAGCACCTAGCAAGCACAACGGCGTCTTCCAAGGCAGCAGATCCACCTTGTGCGATGAATGGCCCCATGGCATGCATTGCATCTCCCGCCACGGTAACACTCCCTTCTCCAAACCTTCTCCTTAGGAACAAGTTCCACGGTGTGCGATAACGCAATTGATTCAGAAATAACTGATCGAGGTCGCCATTCCTTACCATCTCTACCTCTTCTTCAGGGAAACCTGATAGTGCTTTGATACTTGATTGTAGAATGAGCTTCGGATCGTTTGAAACAACTGAATCTGCTTATCAGTAAGAGTAAGAAAAAGTAACTAAAATTTCAAACAGAGGAACTAATAGTGTGAAATCTGACTGCTCAGTTAATAAGACTGTTTGGATCGTGGATTTGGTATAGGTGTAACAGAGGGCTGTAAACAAGCCGAATCGAGCCGAATATTAGAATGTTCAAATTCGTTTGTTAAGTTTTTTTTTTTGATTGGCAAAAGTAACATTTTTATTAGGAGAAAGGAAAGGGAATCCAATCGAAAGTTGGAAACATACAGCTAGAGGGACAAAGCCCAATACAGCCAGAGTCAAAATTCGTTCGTTAAGTTTTTAAGTGAAGTCGAACTCGAGCCGAACTCAATAAAAACTTGACGAGCCGAGCTTGCCTAGGTTAATTTGAGTCGAACTCGAGCTTGTTCATGAGCCTTAGCGCGCGGGCCAATAATATCATATATTTATACTCTCATATAGGTCTAAAAATGCAAATAAAATTTTACACTATATACATTCATACATATATAAAACAATTAAAACGTATACATAAATAAGTTTTAGTAATTGTAATGTTTATACTTGTACAAGTTCTAAATTTTTTATTATGTACATATACAAAATTCTCATAAAAATTCCATGATATACGCATATTTCAGGTTCACGAGCCTAATTGAGCCGAATACTGCTAGGTTTATAATCGGTTCATTTATGAAACGAGCCTAAAATTGTGTAATGAGTACCTACCTTGAGAAGTCCAACGGCGAGTGATAAACCAGTAAACCAAGTTGCGATTGACTGGCAAAATCCCTAACTGAACATCGCCTTTGCTGAACGTAACAAATTTGTTCTCAAATTTATGACCACTGGGATAGCTTGTGAGACCTCGGGTTGCAGAAGTAGAGAAAATCCTTGTAGAATTCAATCCAAGAAAATTTGCCACTTCCGAGTTTATTCCATCGCATCCTATCACAATCTATTTTAATTTTTAGCAAAGACTGTAAGTGTTCAAAATCGGAATTCGATTGATCAATCTCGGTTATGGTGGATTTGTGGAGCTTATTTATGGATAGAAATTGACCTTGGCATGAAGAACAGTTCCGTCATCTAAGTGTACTGTGGGGTAGGAAGTAGAAGGATCTACTTTGATACCCAACACAGTGCACCCAAAACGTACAGTGTTGGGAGGCAAATCATCGGCCAAAGCTTGCATGAGATCGGCTCGTTTTAAACATCGCATTTCTCCATCCCTACCCAAAAGATTAAATCAAAAGCATACATTATCTTACCAGAAGAAGAAAATATGATCGATCTGCAGATTACCAACTACGTACACGAGTTTCATTAAACACAAAAGGTTTGGAGTTTTGGGGTGAAAAAGGCCAGTGACCTTGCCTTGCCAAGGACGAGCTAACAGGGACGATCTAAATACAAATCCATTTAAACTCTACAGTTATGATACAACTTATCTGTTAGCCCAAAGGTTTCTATGGAATACCTTATTGATTTTGATGATAACAAAATATATTTTATTGAAAAGAAATATAATTAATATTGTGATATTTGGAATACCTTAATGTTTATTTTGTAGGATTTGGTTGAAGTGCACATGAAAAGATTGCTACACCAAATCACTATCTTCAATGGTCAAGATAAATTGAAATGAGGAAGATTAATTTCAATTCTTCTCCTAATTTTTAATTGGCTACAAGGGATTTTATGGAAAGCAAATGCTAATCAATGAGAAAGATTGAAGATTCTTAATTATTCTAACGGCTACTGCAGAAAAGAAATGGAAACAAGATATTGACTGGCTACATTTTTGTTGACTAGAAGATTGTCCCAACGGCTAGTGGAATTTGGATGGAAGCAATTGATGTGCTCGTTGCATTCTTGGAGTATATAAAGGGAAGTAAGTAAATAACGATTACGCAACAGAGCTTCGGAGAAATACTTCAAAGAACACATCAATCTCTTCATACTCTATTCTTCAACTTGATAATTTTACACTTGTGTGAGAGAGCTCTTATTTTGATCTATATTGTAAAAGGGATTATTCACCAAGGATTCATACTCTTGTGAGTGATTACTTTTTGTGAGTGATTTTGGAGAGAAAATCACTTGGTGGTTAGGTGTTACTAGCACCGGAGTCAAAACTAATTGGGTTAGGTGTGACTAGCACCAGAGTCAAAATTAGTCAGAGCGATTGGGGATAGATTGCTCGTTGTAAAAGTTGTCTAGCACCCGTGAAGCTAGAAGGATTATAACTATTGGAGATAGTGCAGCAAATCCCAAGTTGGACAATTGGAGAGTGGACTAGGCCGTGAAGTTGCGGACCGGACCACTATAAATCTTTGCGTTCGATTCTCTCTTCCCTACTCTCTTTACTTTCCGTTTTGCATATCAATATTGCATGAGTAGAATAGTATATCATTGAAATTGGAATTGTAGTTGAATAGATTGCAATTAGTTTTTTTAATATTCCGCGTTATATTTGAGATACCCAATTCACCCCCCCAATTCACTATCTCGTGTGCGTAATTAATGTAATGGTTGGGTTTTGAAATATGAGAGAGTAACCAATTTCGTGTAATAAATCTTGACAAAAAGAATACGCAAATATGAAATATTAAATTAAGTAGTTGTGAAAACTCAAAACTTGCCAAATTTTATATAAATACAGGTGTAAAAGTTGAGGCCTCTCAAAATAGGAGGCCCCATGCAGCAAAAGATGTGTATTGATATAATATCATGTTCTCTCTCAATGCCGGTGGAGTTCATGTCTAGTGCATACAATCTAAATGTACTAATTTAGGATTCATAACATCAACTTTATTTAATATTTACTGTTTAGGTTATGGGATTAAGGACAATTTTTAAAAAAATTAAATTCAACTAGGTTTCGAGGTTTATCTTCTACAAAAAAAAAAAAAAAAAATTATTGATGGCAACATTTAAGATTTCTCTAAACAAAGTCCCGTTTACTTCAATAATTTTGCTTTTCCAATTCAGGACTACAACAAAAAATCTTGTCATATCATCCTAAGAGCATCCGCAATGGTAATAATCAAAACCAATAACCAAAATGTGCCACGTCAACATTTGATTATCCATTTAGTCCATAATCAAACTTAACAACCTTTACCTACGTATTGGTTATTTTTGCATCTCTAACAAAAAAAACATCCACAATACATAATGCACATTTGTCTAATCGCAAACGAGTTCTAATCACGCACCCGACCACACCAAATTATTCGTCTCGATGAGACGATTCCAATGTGGGGTGTTTTTGAGTTATTGAGTTTGGTTATTGGTAAAAGTTATTAAGTTTGTTTATGGAATGGGTGAAATTTGGTTATTTGCTAAAAGACTTGTAACTTTGCTTATTACAATGTGGGGTGCTTTTTGAGTATTGTTGTTAAGTTAGTTTATCTACACCCATTTGCTTATTACAATAGGGATGCTCTAATGATAGAGAAGAAATACAAAGAGTATGTCTCCAAGAAAAGCCCATGCTAACGTATTACGTACCCACCTTTTCTCTCAACAGAATATTGGTGCATTAATGGATATTAAATCTGCTTGGATCAAAATATGAAAACTCATCGAAAATAATTGTAAAATAATGGGTACTTTATATATTTTCATTTGAACTCTTCGTACTAATATATAAAATTTTATGAATATATATATGGTTGATTAATAGAGCTAGTCGATCGAGTTATTCTAATTTTTGAACATCCTGTAACAAATTCTTTTTTAAATCTAATGCACACTTCAGCTTTGGAACAGTTTACTTCTCACCTAATCACCTTCATTGCTTGAAAGCGCCAGAGAGAGTTTGCAATAACGGCAGCATAAATGAGAATTATTGACAACAAAATAAAAAAAATAAAAAACCAGAAATTAAGGCTTACACTGGTAGAAATTCTTCCCGTTCGCCCTTGTCGAGTTGTATATATGCCCTGGCATCGATATACAAATTAGTTTCGTAATTAATAAAATGAAGCTATGCATCTATCATGCATCCATGTATATCTTCATATGTACAAGCGTCGTACTTGTGCTATGCACGGAGGCAAGAAAAAGAAAAATCCTATTATGCTCAATGGTATTTATGGCAACGGGAAAAGTCTTGTTGTAATGGTTTTACCCCTCGTTGATTTATGATTTAATATTAAATGTAAAAGTTTTAATGAGAAAATATTTGATCATGAACGGAAGCTTGAAAGCTTTTTCCTAACTTTTTATATTTAACTTTTAGTGTTTTGTAGAGTGTAGAAAAAAGAGGGAGAAGACAACAAATTTTATTAGGAGAATGCCACATAGAAGAGAGAATTAAGAAGAGAGTTTGATTTTATTTTTAAAAAGTACATTAGCTTAGTATATTGTATACATAGATAAGCGTGTTGGCCCTGAGATTTTTGAGACCCTAGGCGATGATAAAAAATGAGGCCCCTACATATTTTTCTCTAAATTGAATTATCACAAGGATCACAAAACATAGAATATGTTTTTGTCGCAACACAGTTAACTGGTTTTATTTAAAAAGGAAAAATTAGCCATAAGGACGGTAAAATAGTTTTTATTTAGGGGAAGGACGCCAGCAAAATAATTTTCAGTGGAGGTCCTTCAACTTTTAGAGTTTTTTAGCCATAAAGCCAAAACATGTTTAGACACTTTCATAGGGTTTTAGGGTGCATTTTCTTAGGTTTTTGTGGTTTATACACTTTAATAGGTTACCCTAGTGTTTTAGGCACTTTCATAGGATGCACATTTGTCGTTATGTTTAATTGCAAAATGTGTTTGTCCTTGAGCTCAAAAAAGATAAATATGAGGAATTTTTCGATAAGTCTCCCTCCATTTGTCTTCAATAAAAGAGTAATAGGCCTGAATTTAATATTACCAAGGGGAGTGATTTGGAACCATGCGAACCATGCGCAGAGAGAAAAGGTTGAAACTTGAGTCTTATAACAAACAAGGAAGTGTCATGTCAAAGCATAAAGTATAGGGGTAAATTGATAAAGTCAATACCAATTATATTTTCATCGACCATTCTATCCATAAAAACGCGCTTTTCCAAAAGGGCCGACAAACAAATTGGGACAAAGGGAGTAATTTTTAGCTAGTCAAGGGCCGGGCTAATTGGTGGCCGGGTAGGCTTATGGCAAGGGCCAGCCCTATGTGAGGGTATGCAATTGACATAAGTAGAATACCAGGGCTCGTACCATCCAGATATATATACATACTAGGGATTGTGCCCATGCCTGAAGGCACGGTGCAACGCGTTTTGAACACAATTAAATTGAATTACCCTTCTCTACTTCTAACCAACCCGTGCGTGAAGGCACATCGCAGTATATTTTGAGTTCAATCTAAAAAAGTATTCTTCACTGAAAATCATAGTCACCCGCAAGCGAATTAAAGAAAAATACGATAATATACACAAAATAAAAGCAACACAGTCCAATTCCATTAAGGCATTTCTTATAACAAATGCGTTACATTTAGCAAAAGCTCCCTAAAAAAACAATCTTGGTAGGTTGTTTCTTTACATAAGTACAATAGAAGTCAAAACATATGCACTGCAAGGGCAAGTCTACATCATATTTACCAAAAACCTATACGTAATGGACCACCTGAATTATCATCCCGCACAACCAATCACCAATGAGCCTCCATATAAACTTAAGTCTTATACAAACATGGAAGTGTCATGTCAAAGCATAAAGTATAGGGGGTAAATTGATAAAGTCAATACCAATTATATTTTCATCGACCATTCTATCCATAAAAACGCGCTTTTCCAAAAGGGCCGACAAGCAAATTGGGATGAAAGGAGTAATTTTAGCTAGTCAAGGGCTGGGCTAATTGGTGGCCTGGTTGGCTTATGGCAAGGGCCAGCCCTATGTGAGGGTATGCAATTGACATAAGTAGAATACCAGGGCTCGTACCATCCAGATATATATACATATACTATTATAGATAGGTTAAATATAAGTATTACTTACCCCATCCCTATTCTTTTTCCCTTGTCATATTCCAATCGGATAAAAACTAATTATAACTTTTAATTGGTAATATTTTTTATATGCAACATGAATTTTGTTTGATAAATCTCAATGAGTTCTTTTAAACGATATTTTCAAAATCACCTAAAAAATTATAAATTGGAAGATATAATCAATTGAAAAGTGGCACGGACTTCCAAAATGGACTAAAGAATTCGGACGGAGGGAGTACATAACAATTGATGTGAACCCCAAGGGGTTGGCTAAGTGGTCTTGGTATGAGATTTAGGTATTTGCTTCATCCTATAAGGTCTCATGTTTGATTCTCCTTGTTAACAACTCTTGATGCCACATCACCCACAAGCGGAAGCGTGTGAAACGGCTGTGGGAGGAGCTGCAGGGATTAGATGGCTCGGGGACACCCTGCGTTATTCAAAAAAAAAAAAAAAAAATTGATGTGGGTAGATATATATTGAAGTACTTACATATTAGGAAGGGGAACAGCAGTTTGTCTGAGTTTAGCGGCAACGCCGAGTTGATCAAGAGCTCGCCATCCATTAGCCTGTGTGATGATACCAGCTCCTGTGGCTCTCAGTTTCTCTGATTTCTCTAATACCACTACTTTCTCAATACCCTTCCTGCATGCATTTTTATATATAAATGCAAATTAATTAATTAATCCCCCAATTTAATTAATTACTACTATTTTCGAAATTTAATTACAGTCGAATGCCTCGTCAATATTCAAATAAGGAAAATGTCAAAATATTACTCCTATGAGATTTAATTACGAATGCAATCAATATATGCTTCTTTTGGTTTTGCTTGGCTTCTCGCCTTCATCTTTTGGGCTTTGGGTGGCCGTTGCTGTTGTGCCCTTTGTATGTTTAATCTTTGTAAGCATCTTTAAAGATTAATAAATTTTTTTGCCAAGGAAAAACAAAAAAATCGCATTGATCATGTGGCACGAGCTTTAACTTTGAATTTACACAGTGCAGTTTACCTTCTAATTACTCAAAATTCTGGGGTAAGTCGACACATCATGTACAATTCTGCTTCTGGTATTTTTTTTGGTCACAGTTTATACATCAGCGGAATTTGGGGGATATATAGTTAGTTAGTAGGTTAGTTCACAGGAGATCCAGAGGCTATTAAAGCTCTGAACCCGATCGTACCCCGTGGGGGAGGCCTATGTATGAGACAATTACGAATGCATTGCAGTCGTTTCTCGTTGCTACTGGTATTTTAAGGGAAGCTTTTTTTTTTTTTTTAACAGAGAAGAAGAATTTTATTAATAGAAGAGGAAAGAAGAGTACAGATAAAAGGCTAAAAGAAAGCATCACAACGCAAAGACAACATCCCAACTATGTTGGCATGCACCTTGCCCCGCGACAATCATCTGCATCTCAAGTTGATAAGAGATCAACTTGAAAAACACACAGAAAAGTGGGAACTGCAACCCACAAAACACATCAAAGTCTACACATATCAAGCCCAATTTAAACCTAACTGATAAGTAGGCTATCAAAACAGATTATCAATCCCAGTAATGAATTCTCCAATCTAGAGAAGCAGCACTTGATTCCAGCAGAGTATTAAGGGAAGCTAATCGATGTAAATGGTGGTGGTGATAGGTAGTTGACAGTACCTGTGAAAGGCAAGGGCAGTTGCTAGGCCACATATCCCACCCCCAATTATTATAATTATGTCTCTGTTATGTTCATGTTCCGCCCCGCCGCTGCCGCCACCTCCTCCTCTTACTTCCATGATCCCGGCCCACCGGTCTCTCTCTCCCTGTGTTTGTGTGTGTGTTTTGGAGGGGTTAATTTGTAGTAGTATTTCTTTTTGGTGTTGTCATATATATATATATACTGGCGAGCAACCACCCAACGAGCCAGCTGCCATAGTACTCAAAGTTAGGCCCCGTTCGGCTAAATAAGCTAACTGGTTTATTTTTTTTATTCTTATTCAAAAAAAATTTGTTTTCGTCTTTATTAAAAAAAAATGGATTTTGATTGTAATTTTTTACTTTTTAGATTCCTCTCGTCATGAAGATGCAATAATTCCCAAAAAATTGACGAAAAACTAACAAATACGGAAAAAAATTGAATAAGGACAAAAAAAATAAGCTAGAAGTATCCGTTGGAAAAATATTTTGGATATAATATTTTATTTTAAAGTGCGAATGGAAATTGATTTGATTTGGAGTTATATTTTTTCATTAGCACTTGTTCGCCATGGACAGATGCACGCGTCCTTTACGAACAAATGTGTCCCTTTTCGAATAGTCACCAGGCCAGTTGGTCTATAAATATTGCATCATTTTCTTTTTGGTAATTGGTTTTTTCTTCCATTCGAGTTCATGCATATGAGAGAGTACAAAATACAAGTTTGGTTATACATACCCACCAATTTAGTGTTGCTTCTGTGAGGCGTTCGATCAGATAGTGCTGGGAGATAGATGTCCATTGAAACCACAAGCACCGTAGTTGGGACGAATTTGTTTTAAGTACAGAGTGTCATACTCGCCTTGATCACCAATTTGTTTGCATCGATTTTCGGGTTTTGAGTTTTGATTTTACTACACTCATATTATTGGTTTTATCACATAAAGTAAACATATTATTCCAACAGTATTGAATGATATGAAGTGGAAATCGGGTGTAGCGGTGATCTTTTTCAAAAACTATTTTTGGCGCTAAAGCACTTGAAAGGATCGTAATGGTCATGCAGTGACTGTAGCGGTCGTGAAACACACAAAAAATCGGATAAAAGCAATCTATGGCAAGAATTGGTTGATATGGGTAAAAAAATTTGGTAGCACTGGTAAAATGGCGCGTAGTAAGTAGCGATATTGGAGCATCGAAAAACCTTTACGTAGGGGTCGAGTAGCACCGATCAATACATACTATAAATAAATGTGTTTTGCTTTTAAAAGCATCCTGTTTAGAGAGAGAGAGAGAGAGGGGGTAGTTTGGTAGGTTGGGAGGGAGAGAGATGGGAGGTTGAATATGGAGGTAAAATTATTCTATGCTTCTAGAGCACCGTCACGTGGTACTCCAAATTTATTTTCAAACACATATGTTTTTCAGTTTATAGAATGAAACCAATGCTAGAGCGTATCAAAAATGGGACCGATAAAAATATTAAACTATATTTTTATCAACTAGCGTTGTGCTCGTTCGATGCATGGGGCCAAAAAAACTAATTTGATTTTTTTATCTCATACATCAAACGGGCACAAACGCTAGTATTATGTACTCTACTAGGTAGCGAGTGGACCCCATCCCAAGTACCGTCTATCTAGGGCAGCCTTTCAACCAATTATGGGCCCGTTTTATACTACCTTCGTCCAAAAAAGATGAAATTTTTTAAAATTCGTGTCATTTTTCATTACTTATATCTTTCAATCTATAATATTTTTTTTACCAGAATTAAACTCAATTTATATATAACAAAAAGAAAAACACAGTACAATAAAAGTGGACACTACCGGTCCGAAAGTACAAAAAAACAACAAACAAAATAAAATACAACAAACAAAACAAAAAGAAAAAATCGCTTGGAGCCAAGACGCCGGAGTCGGACCCATCGATCACATTTGTGAAGGGAGGTTGGAGTGGCTTAGTATGAAGTGGCCAGGTATGAACACAGAGCAAACTCTCTTGGATGGTCCCGCCACACCAACTTGAACTCGTTTCCACCGCAGACTAGAGGCTGAAACCATTGCAGATGCCGCTGCCGCCGTCGTTGAACTGGTTCCAAGAAACCAGATCTAGAGAACCCTAGATCTGGCTCCTAAGTCCAAAAATGATGGGGAGAGTGGGAGATTTCAGATTCCTAAGGAAAGAGTCTCAACTACGTACCTCACAACCGTGGAAGTTGGAGAGGAGGAGAAGGGAAGAAACTGGAGAGGAAGGAGGTGGAGGAGCTGCCATGGGGGGAGGGGAAAAAGAAGGGGGAGACGGCAGAATAAGAAGAAAAGGAGGGCTTTCTCTCTCTACTCTCTCTAGGGTAGAGAGAGAAGCTCTCAAGAGACTTCTCATATCTATAATATTTTTTATGAGTTTGAAAACTTTGTATAATAGAACTAATCGAGAACTATCAAATAAGATTCATATTGTATATTTTTTGAGATTCATACTGAAAGATATAAGGAATTGAAATTAACACGAATATCAAAAAAATATCATCCAATTTGGACGACGGGATTAGTACTTAGGCTGGGGTCATTAATCATTAGTACTCCTCCTCCTCCCAAGTGGCAGCTCAAGTGGTAATAGGAATAAAACTGTAAGCTCATATATTTTGAGTTTGAAACTACTTAACTTTTTGGGACTAGCTGAAAGAGAGAAAATTTCTCATGAATTTTCTAGCTTCGGTATGGAAGACT
Organism: Rhododendron henanense subsp. lingbaoense; assembly: GCA_020567845.1. Lineage (NCBI taxonomy): Eukaryota > Viridiplantae > Streptophyta > Magnoliopsida > Ericales > Ericaceae > Rhododendron > Rhododendron henanense. The sequence goes on from CM036318.1 coordinate 14,959,285, forward strand.
TGCCTTAGATAAGAACGGAATGGGAAGTAGTCAATGTGCATGTAAGTTGGCCCAAACAACTAAAAGAAAACATGGTTTTCCCATCATTTAGAAAATGCCGGCAAAAGTACACTAAAATTTCGGAAAGTTTCCCCTCCTCTGCATTTTCCGGCATTTTTTTAACAAACGCTGCGGCAAATGCCTGTGCTGGGATTGATGCTAATTGCTAAATGACGTTTATGAAAGGAAAATGATATTGGCACTCCAAAAATTGATGGAGGCACTCCAAAAACAAAGAAAAGTGGTTTTGGAATGATGAAATGAGGGCGAAAGATTTCCAGTGATTGAAAGCGGAAACTTTACCGGCATTTTGTAAACTCCGGAAATAGCTTGGCATTTACTACTCGATCCGTTCTTAAATAAGAGTCCATGTTACTATTTTAAACACTTTAAAAATATATATCTTTTAATCCATAATGGTAAAAATATCCAATGTGTATCTTGTTTGATAAATCTCAATTAGTTTTATTAAATAAAAATTTTAAAATCATAAAATCATTATAAATTGAAAGAGGGAGTATAAATAAGATAAAAATAACAGAAAAAGATGAAAGTAGACTCTCATTTAGAAATGGAGGGAATAGTATTAAACACCGGAATTGTTGAACATAAGTGCCGGCAAAAATTGAGTATTTGAATTGTTATAGAAACCACAGTAAAGATATCTTTAAATACCAGGAAAACTTTAAACATTATTAATTCCTGAGGTTTTGGCATAAAAACAGGTAATAATTTTTTTTTTTCCTTTCGAAGAAACTGGTATTATTTTTAAAATTTCACCTCTTTTTTTTTTTATAAGCAACAAGATTTTATTAGAACTCGACAAAATGATAGTACTTCTATGGGACACCAAATACGGACCATTGTTCACATCCACATATCCTATCTATAGCATAAAACATCTAAAATACACCTAACGTGAGTTCGGCCAAAATGTCAAATGTCTTATAACTTATCCAATGTAGTACAAAACATTAATCTACCACAATCCATTTAGGCTCCGTTTGTTTTCATATAAAATGTTTTTTTAGAAAACAAACTTTAAACTTTTATTTTCCGGAGTTTGGTTGGCACATGAGTTTTTTTTTTTTCAAAACAATTGTTTTCCGCCGTTTGGTTGTCAAAATAATTTTCAACACAAATGTTATATACTAGCCTACTATTATTCTAAGTTAGATATAGAACCGCCAAGCATTTTAAAACCTAAAAAACATTCAAAAAAAAAAAAACAGAACGTTTACCATCCTATAAAAGCTCATCAAAAAATACACCAAATTAACCGGTGACTATGATTTGAATGGGATCATTCATTGCCAAATATACTACGACACATTCTATTATTCATATTTTTTATTGAACTTCATACTTCTTTTTTTTTTTTTTTGGTCAAGCGGAATATCATATTAGATTACGAACAAGAGTACCACATACGGGTTACAATCAAAGTCATTAGGATCAACGCCTAAACAAGAAGCTGAAAATTAGTCTAACACCTGCCTGATGTTCAGGCGATCTCGAAGGACAAATTCCCTAAGGGATATGGGCATGTTCATAACAAAGGCGAGCTCGTCCATCTGCTCGGCTCCCATTTTTGCAAGGTGGTCCGCGCATTGATTTGCCGAGCGGTAAGTGTGCTCGATCAAAGTATCAGTTTTCGCCATGATGAAGTGGGCTTCGTTTATGAGTACACTTTGAGGGTGGTTGTGAGGATTTCCGTCCTTGATCAGGTTTACCGCTGAGAGTGAGTCAGATTCTATAGTCACATTCTTTAGTGTCCTTTCCAGAATGATCTTCAGCCCTGTGTAGATGCTCCAAATCTCTGCTTCCAGGCTCGAAGAGAAGTATCTCATTCCGTAGAAGCCCATGATCCATTCTCCTGTATGATCTCTGAACAGTCCTCCAAAGCCTCCTCTCCCATTCATTTCGTACCAACAGCCATCTGTATTGAGCTTGACATTACCTGCAGAAGGATTCACCCAAGAAATTAGACAAGCATGTTGAGAGCCCATAATGAGTGGGGACTTGAATGCTTCCACAATTTCCTTGGAATAGGCCATGATATTTCTGGCACTAACACAGTTTGGTATGTCAATATTCTCAAAACTTTTCTTATTTCTGTCCTTCCAAATTTGCCAAAGGGAAGTAATGAACAGAATGTGCCAAGGAATATCATAGCTATTCTCAAGAATTTTGGTGCATCTCAGGTTACGGGAAACCCATTCATGAAACGGAGTCTCCAAGTTCCCTCTCATTAGGTGGCTCGAGGGGATGGTGTTCCAAAGTTCTTTTGCTTTGGTACATTCCCTGAATAAGTGAGAGATGGTTTCAGAGCAAGTACTACATCTGGGACATAACTCAGAAGTTTCAATTCCTCTTCTGACCCGTAGGTGATTGGTTGGCAGGCTGTTATGGAGTATAAGCCAAATAAAGGTTTTAAATTTTTCGGGAATTTTAAGCCTCCAGAACCATTTCCAACCTTTCAAGTCCGAGTCATTTTTAGTTATGAGGTCATAAGCAGCAGAAATAGAGAATTGCCCATTACCAGAGCCAACCCAACTAGGATGGTCCGGCCCTTGGGTATAGATAGGGAGGGGAATAGAGTGAATAGCCTCCAAGGTTTCCGTGTCCAGAAACTGGGCTATCTCCCCCAAGGTCCATTGACTATCTGTGATAAGACTTTCAACCTTTTGAGAAGAAGTGGTATGTATGCCAGGATGGGATAAAGCCAGGGGTTTGTCCCCACACCACCAGTCGTGCCAAATGCTCACAGTTTTGCCATCACCAATGATCCATTTTGCTCCCTTTTCCATGACCTGTTTAGTATCCAAGATGCTTCTCCAGAGATGAGAGGCAGGCCTCCTCCTAGGCCAGGAAGAGATGGATTGGTTACTCAAATATTTATCTCTGAGTATAGAGACCCAGAGACCCTCTTCCTTATTAGAAACTTTCCAGGCCAGTTTGGTGAGGAAGGCCAGGTTTTGATCTTTGGCTTTTTTAAGCCCCAGACCACCACCCTCCTTACTCTTACACACTTTATCCCACTTCACCAGGTGCATTTTCTTACCACCAGGAGTATCACCCCATATGAAGTTTCTATGCATCCTGTCCAGTTTATCACAAACAGAAGAAGGCAAGTGCATGGTTTGCATAGTGTAATTGGGAATGGTAGAAGAAACATGTCGAACAAGAGTGCTTCTACCTGCTAGCATAAGAGTATTAGCAACCCATCCAGCTAACCTATTCTGAACCTTATCAATAATATGATTAAAATCTTGTTTGGAGATTCTCTTATGTATCAAAGGGACACCAAGATATTTTCCTAAATCATTAGTGAGTTTGATGCCACAGAAATCGCTTATTCTCCTAGCCTTGTTCCTTTGGACATTAGGGGAGACAAAGATTTTGGATTTCTCCAAGTTGATGGTCTGGCCAGAAATCGCAGAAAAATCATTTAGGACTTCCATCACGGCTTTCACAGTGTTCATATTATCTTGTCCAAAAAGAATTAAATCATCAGCAAAGAAAAGATGGGTTAAGGGTACTTGTTCTTAATCCAGGCTTCAACCATTCACGATTTATCGCATTCTTTTCTACTTAATCCAGGATTCACGATACGTGTTCTTGTATGGAATAACGATTCTTGTTCTTGTATGGAATGGACCCAATAATTGTGCCTTGCGAAACTCATCACGGGTTCAATTCCAAGTAGACCACTGTGTTTTAGTCATTTTGTTCGGAAATCGTTACCTCCCTGATTTAGATCCGGTAGTTATGTATGTAATATGTGAGACAAGAAGATTACATCTACCTAAAAGTTTCGTCGAGGCAAAACAAGATGCCCTCACTGTCAAAGAGGGAGAGCAGGGACGGAGCCAAGTAAGGACCGGGGAGGTCACATGCCCCCCTTGGAATTTTATCAAATGTTTTTTTTTTTTTAATGTTAAAAGGATTGAAAATTTTGGGTAATGAGCTTGTTGTTTACTGTATTGTCGTGGGTTTCCAACTAAATCAATGGGATCCATTATCTGCTTGTTTTTCTGAGGCAAATAGCGAATGGTTACTTGGTGTGGCATGTTTAAATCCGTCCAATCCATTTTCTAGCTTTTTGAAGAAAAAGTTTATTTGCGTTGTTGAGCTTCATTCTATAGAGTTTTCTTCGGTAGAGCTCATGGTACTCTCCAATCAATTAAAATACATTTATTTTTGACATGCGATCTACTGATGATTTCTCAAGATTGAAAACTCATCAGGGTCAATTGCAAAAAAATTTAGCAACGAATATTTAGATTTTTGTGCTTATGTTTAGAAGCATTAAATGAATAAGCCTAAATGGAGGATGTTTGTTTTGTGCTTATTATTTCTTTATTATGTTTTACTATTATTTGTTTTTTTAGTTTATGTAAAAAAAAAAAGTGCTCCTTCTGAATGGAATTCATAGCTCCGCCGCTGAGAGAGGTAGTCACTCTATTGATTACAGTTAAAAAATTTAAAAGTGCCCCTTCTGAATGGCATTAGATGCTGGGGTATACTTCATTTGGCTTGAGCGTAATTCCAGAATTTTTGAAGGCAGGCCCAAGAATTCAAGTGCAGTCTTAGCGTGTATTGATGACAATATAAGACTAAGAGTTTGTACTTGGAATCAGTTCCCCAACTCTTTGGAAAACCAGACTTTGTGCTCATTGGAACATCTCTACTAGAGTTCTTGGATCTGCAAATCTCTAACGAGGAGTTATAGTTGTTTGGTAGATTGTAGTAGGATGCTTTTCTTTTGTGTAAAGTAGTCTGTATAGTGGGTTTTGCACCCCTGTGTTTTTTCAGTTTGGTTGGCTATAAAATGACACATTTACCAAAAAACAAAAACAAAACATCAACTGAATTCACAAACCATAAAAAAAAAATGAAGTCCATAATAGGGGTACGTGTTTTGGGAGAAGGTGGGATACATGTTTTGGAAACGTCGGACCATATGGAGGGCCGGGGTGCTGTGGAAAACAAAAACGAGTTATGACAAAAAAATAGATGAAAACATTTTCACCCTTTCGATGCAAATATTTTACTTTGAAAATATTTTCCTCCTATTTTTTTTAGCCAAATGACGGAAAATAGACAAAAATATTTTACGTTAAAACAAATGGAACCTAAATTCCTTACAAAAGTGTTTGTCATGACTGTTAGTTGCCACATTGAAGGAGTAGGAGATCTAGCGATTCCCTTTCTCTTGTGAGATTAAAAAAAGTTTCCAGCATTATTGCTTTGGTCGGCCAAACGATTTTCACTACACAGTACACAGCCTTCCCACATTTGCAAGACAGCATTTGCTACTTGGGATTGTTTTATTCACAGAGCGGCCGTGAATAATATATTCATGGAGGCGCGGGACTTGGGCCGTCCGTTTCGACCTTGAATGGTCCCGATTTAAATGAAATTTTTTTCCAGAAATTTTTTATTTAAATCTGAACTATCCAAAACCGGAAAGAATGCACGCGATTCACCACCCCCGTTCACGAAACTCCGTTAAAAAGATTTTTCCTTGCTATTACTTTTGTAAGTGAAGTTAATTTCTTTACGTACAAAAGTGTTTGTCATGACTGTTAGTTGCTGCATTGAGTGGTTAGGAGAGTGATTCCCTTTCTTGTGTGGGATTAAAAGTTTTTCTTACTCGTGTTTGCCCTTGGTCCGTTAAATATATATCTGTTGCCGAGAAAAATAAAATAAAATTTGCACGAAATTTTCAATGCTAATCTTTACTCTGCCTACCTAAAACTACAGAAAAAGAAGATTCCTTTTTATTTTTCCTATTAATTTTGGAAAATGATAATGTCAAAACTGCTTTTGTTAATACCAAAATTATTGTGCATAAAAGTCTTGTACTTTGCACATGGTACAAGCTTTTTATGCACAGCCGTTTTGGCATGAACAAAAATAGTTTTGGCATTAGCATTTTATTTAATATTTATGTATTACAATCCCTCTCTCTTTTTGTGTTAGAGAAAATCTTCTTTATGGAGGTGCTGTAAACAACTCAATCATGACCGTTCAAAAGTGTTTTGGATGGTCAAGATGTTAATGAAACTTTTTCGGAAAAGAATTAGTTGTGAAAACGAATTTTAGCCATTGATTGCACGAATAGACGACTGAGATTGCGCCGCTCTGTGAACATGTTGTTGTTCACGGAGCCGCCGTGAAAAAGACTCTCTCTTTTTGTTATCTATCTGATCTAACTTTACAAATTGTTTTTAAAATTTTCTGTTGTTTCACAAAAACACAGAGAGTGAGAGGAGAGAGATTATCATAATTGGTGGGGAATAAGAATTTGCCTGTGAGAATGTTCTGGCTAGTGGCTATCCATCTCAAAATCAGTTAGCAATGAGCAGAAATTTTTCAAATTAAATGTTATTAAGTAATCACTCATTCCACTCTTAAGCAATGTGGAATTCTATTTCCTTAACATCTCCCTTCACATGCAGCCGCGTTTGAGGTCTGTCACGTGTAGCCTCTTTTGGGTCTATCATCATGCAGCTTTTGTGCTGGTCTGTCATCACGGGGTGTGAATTATAAATTGCTTGAAAGTGGAATGGGTGATCACTTAATCACATTTGGGACCTCTCCATTCATTGCCAATTAATTTTGAGATGAATATAAGGTTTTCGCATGGTATCGGAGCGGGGCCCATTCCACCCCACATTTTTTAAATTCACTTCACAAACCTGCACCACAGCACCAGCCTTGTCCTCCGTGGCCTACGGACTCATCAATTGCCAATGCGCCATGCAAACAACCTGTGCTTAGGCCTCATTCGGCTAAATAAGTCATTTGACTTGTTTTTTTTGTTCTCATTCAATTTTTTTTTGCATTTGTTTGTTTTTCATCGATTTTTTGAGGATTATTACTTTGTCATGACGAAATGAATCTAAAAAGTAAAAAATTACGATCGAAATCTAATTTTTTTGAATAAAGACGAAAAAATTGGCTTATTGGCTTTATTTTTGTTTGTATTAAAAAAAATAGATTTTGATCGTAATTTTTTACTTTTTGGATTCCTCTCGTCATGACAAAGCAATAATCCTCAAAAAATTGATGAAAAACTAATAAATGCAAAAAAAAATTGAATAAAAACAAAAAAATAAGCCAAATAACTTATTTGGCCGAATGAGCCCTAATTCATTAATTGCATGCATCCAATGGTTGGAGTACATATGGCGGCAGACCCCATCCTCTTTTGCGCATGCAACAGCATTTACGAAAACGGTTAAGCATTCACAACTATGGTACTACCACTAATGGCGGAGCTAGAATTTTGACTCCAGGGGGGCCGGATTAATAAACATATATTTTTTTCGGAATGTATACTTATTATTTCAAAAAAAATTGTTTTTAATACATTACATTTGTACATTCTAGTCTAATGCAGTTAAAATATCTCATTCTTTAGACAATTTCAACAGTCACGTGATTATTTTTTATTTATGAAAAAATTTGAGAAATGAGAATGTAAAATAACTGATTTTTTAGCAAATCAAGCCAAAATTATTAAGATTATTTTTTATTTATGAAAAAATTTGAGAAATGAGAATGTAAAATAACTGATTTTTTAGCAAATCAAACCAAAATTATTAAGATTATAAGTAGCTATACACGCATAATTATCAATAATATTCAAAATCAGGTATATACAAAATAAAAAAATTTAAAATTCGAAGGTTCGGAGGGGGTCCAGGGGGGTCGGGCCACCCCGGGCCCAACATAGCTCCACCATTGACTACCATACACACACAATCACACAAACTCTCTCACATCAAACATGGGACCCATACACACTGGGTGTGTGGCCCCATGTTTGATGCGAGAGATTTTGTGTAATTGTGTGTGGTGAGAGAATTATTGTAAGCGTTCGTCCCTAGTCGTTTCATCACTCCCCGTAATTAGCTAGGCGCAGTAGAGTTTTGAACTATAACCTACACATGCATGTGCAGAGTGTTCGAGCCAATACGACTTAATAATTCGGTTGCTGTATATATCTTGGAGAAGACGAGTCATATGAAATATTTTGTTCTATCAGTGATCCAATTTTTACCAATTACAAATGTCTTGAATCCTCTGAAAAAAGAAAGCAAAATTTCTGCCTAATTTGTGTAAAATTCATTTAAAGATGCAAGGCCAATCTCATCTAGGGGTGCCAATTAGACCCGCCCTGGACCCGTCCTTCAAATTTCGGGTTCCGCTTGGGTTCGCGGTAAAATAAGAAAAACCCAATCGGTGTCGAGTCGCAGGTTCGGGACAACATTAATCAGTCCTAAAATGATTTACCATGTTTCTCCATCTATTTTCACTGTTTTACAAGAAAGTAATATTTTTAGTATTATTCAGGCTGTGTTCCAGAAACCAATTAAGAACTTATTTTTTGTTCAATAAGAAGGTGTGTTCCATAAAAATAAGAAGAACCCCTGGTGCATTTCAAAATTTATATAGTTACCAATGGGCGTCGGGGAGGGAAATCGTACTGACCGCCACGCCGGGCCGTCTCCGGCCACCGGACAGCCGATCCGGGCCGTCCAAAAAATCTAAAAAAAATACCGAGGGGGCCCTGTGCGGGAATCAATGGCATCCGAAGTGTGTATGGTGCTTGATCCGAGCATCCATTTTCCGTGTATATATGGGAGGCCAGAGACGGCCCAGCGCGGCCGTTGGTACGATTTCCCTCCGCCGGCGTCCAACACAATAGCAACAGTCTTATTTTTTGTATACGGCAACTTCAAGCTCAAAAATCATGTGTTTACGCAAATGGTTTTCCTATCACTATGGATCTTGTTTGATAGATCTCATTGAGATCTTTAATACGGTGCAATTTTTTTTTTCTTTTCCCATTTACATTTTTTTTGAGTTTGAAAATGTGAAGTAAACTTTTTGTTTGAATTTTGTGGAATGACCCTTCTTATTTTTTAAATTAAAGTTGTAAAATAAGTACTTATTTTTTAAGAAGGTTTCCGGAACGGGGCCTCATTCACCATTATAACAAAACGAGACTTGATATATAACTATTCCATCTGGTTTAATTTGTTTAGTTTACACAATTTTTTTCCTCATTTTTTAAGGGGGCGGGGCGGGTAAACCCGTCTGCTGACTGGGGCGAGAATGGGCTCACCCACGCATTAGCCAGTCAGGGTTCGGGCAGGGTGTGGTCGTGTTGCACTTTTCTAGTCAAGGTGGGGTACGATGACAAAGCTTGCTTGCCACGTCCTGGTCAAAGTTCTGAATACCGTACCGGACAAGGTACCAATTTTGTTATCGGTACGATAGTACCGGTACCGGTATAATACTGGGTACCATTTCGGATTGCTCGCTATAATTTTTTTTTAAAAATAAAGTGTATATATGTACGTCAAAAACAAGAAAAACAAAATGAGTGTGTTGTATTGTACCCTATCAAAACTCTAAAAAGTTAGAGTCCCAACTCCTTTTCTCTCAGCCGTTCAAAATGGAGTAATCCCTTTTCTCTCTCTCTCTCTCTCTCTCCATTAATGAGGAAAAAGCTTCACCATCTTCCACAATACAAAGGATATGGAGATGGAACAGCCGTTCTAAAGCTTCCGAGTACATTTGGATCTAGTTGCTCTGAACTCATATTTTGATCCGATCTTGTTCCTTCCTTTTTTTAATCTGCGATTTGGTTTCTCTTCTCGCATTTTTCCTTCTCTCTCATCACCGGTACACTGCCGGAATTTTAGGTACTGCCGGAATTTTAGGTACGCCTTCGACGACAGGGAGAAGGAGCAGTGGGGGAGGCGGGCGTTCGTCAGGCTTGTGTACCAGCTGGGCAGCGGGGCTTGGATCTTCTTCTGGATTCTGTTTGCAAAATACTGGACGAAATCTCCAGTAAGCCCATCTCGGCCGAGATCATCCGGATTAGCCGGTACCAACTGGTAAGGCCCGGTATTTAGACCGGGACAGTATTAAAGGCTTAGGGTACCGGAATCTCACAAATTCGGGACGTACCGGCCGGTACGGAACGGGATTCACAACCTTGGTCCTGGTTACATCTAGGAATGTAAGCAATTTAGTACAGTCGATTTTCACAAAAAAAAAAAAACCAAGCCGATTTAATCGGATTTTAATTATTGTGTACCCAATACCACCAACAAACCACATTGAACCGCAATGTATGTAGATGGTTTGGCTCGGTGCAGTTTATTGGTTCGGACTTTACATAATTGGGCCGATTCTTATCATAAACAAACAAAAAAAAAACCAATTCCAGGAAAAAAAAAAAAGTTTCAACTCTGCAAATTACATACTTGGCAGCCACAGAATGGATTACTAACTGAAAAGAGAGCGATATACACAGATATATATATTCGGTCGGTTTCGGTGTCAAATGGTTTTCAAGTGTAGAAATCGCCGCTGAATCGGTTTTCCCTAATCAAAACAACCTAGACCAATCAAAGGTACACAACCAATCAATCTCCGGGTTTGATTCGGTTAAGGCGGTTTGAACGGTGTTTCTTATCTCCTGAATGCCATCCCTAATCGCACCACTTGGTGTGACAATTTCCCAGCAGTCTTAGCATTTTGAACTTTCGCCCTCCTTCCACCACAATCTAACCATGTAGCATCAGTTGTTATGATTTGTAGTTGCCACACTGAGTGGGTAGAAGCGAGACTGTGTGATATTCTGCCTCACTTGTTAAGAGTTTTTTTTTTTTTTTGGTCGGTCACATTTTTTTTTATTAAAAACTCGACAATGATACATCAAAGAAGCAAAAAGAGAGACAAAACACCCGTATCATGATGTTGGTACATGAAGAAGAGTCAAAGACTCTGAACAAAAATAGAGAGAAAAAACCATCCAACAAAAAGTACTCGAATGTAGCTCAGGATCTCCTAATCAACCAAACCTAAGCATCCTCAAAAACTTTTCCACCGAAGCCAAACAAGCCAAAAAGTTGATTTAGAACAGGGACTCTAAACAAACTATCTTGAACAAAATAAACGATTCGGATCACTTTTTTAGGACCCGGGACGGGCCCAGAATGCGTACTTACACGGTGGATCTAGCAACGGTCAAAAGCGTCACTAAAGAACACAAAAAGTGTCGCTAAAGGCTATACCAACGGTTCACTAACCGTCACAAGATATCCGTCACTGTAGAGGTATAGCGACGGTTTTGACGAGCGTTGGTAAAGATTTTTTTTTAGTAACGGTTTCTTTAGCGACGCTTATAACCGTTGCTAAAGACAATTTTTTTTTTTTTTGAAAAATCACCATTGTGGGACGTAATGGCCACGTGTCCTCCACATTGTGCTAACGTGGCACCCACATGTCATCCGCGTGGCGCCCGCATGGCAGCGTGCAACAAATTTTGCTCCTCTTAGGAATCGAACCCAAGACCTCGCGTTCTCGCGCGCGCGCGCGAACCAGCTGAGCTAGCACAACACTTGTGTAAAATGAAGCACCTGCTAATATTTATACTATATTAACCAAATTTTAGTAACGGTTATTAAAAACCGTCGCTATAGTCCGGTTTATAGCATCGGTTATTGGAAACCGTCGCTATAGTCCAGTTTTTAGTAACGGTTATTAAAAACCATCGCTATAGTCCTGTTTCTTGTAACATTTTGCAAACCGTCGCTATACACCATTTACACCGACGGTTTTTCCAAGCATTACTAAAAAAACTGTTGGGAGATTCCAAATTTCTTGTAGTGTATATACGTACATGAATGCATGTATCTACTCGTATTCTTTTCGTATCAATTTGGAAAAATGTCAGGATCCATGAGAGTGTCCATGAAAGAAAAAAGGAATGGTCCACATTTTCACGTCCGTTATCAACTCTCTGTAAGTTCTTTAATTTTAATTAAACTGTTTTCCAGCATTATTTAATGATTTGGTATGGTTGGAGTACTTATGGTACTGGTAAGAGCCTCCTCTTTTGCGTGACAGCATTTACGAAGCGTTCGTCCTTTCCTCCCCTTCAATAATTGCACATGTATTACTCTATTTTATTATTTTATAGTATAATAAAATGCGCACTAAATATCTATAATGTGCTATTTCGGTCCCTCCGTTTAGGGTCGGCACTCATATTTGGGTTGCCTAACTTTGATCTAAGCTTGGTTGACCGCAGATTATTTCATAAAAAGTAGAAAAACAAACAAGTCCAAAAAAAAAACCGACATCACATTTTGCTTTTAGCTAGTATGACTTAAAACAAAAAATCAAAATTAAAATATGATTCCGATTATATTGCTTTATGATTACCATTATTTGATTCAAAGTAAACAAGTCATTACATTTCTTGAAGCAAATTCTTTGATTAAGTCATCATACTTTAACTTATTCATGTACTCATTTTCAATTTAGATCATATATTAGCCAATCCACTTAATCTCTCGTGTGATATGGTTGTCCGAAGGTAAGTTTTTACCGACTACAACTAAGAAAAACTCATCTCCGCTTAAGCAACTATAACCAGTATATTCAACTATACTCGATAAGCAACCACATACTCCTACTATTTGTAAACTACCATCTTCCCAATAAAACCTTACCAACACAATTGAGAAACACATCTGAAGGAAATTTGAACAACTTAATTAAACTAACTCTTGAAAAATTAAAAAAGTAAGAATTCTTTTTAGCAAAAAATCCTACTAAGGTTAAAATTAATTAAGTGAGTAAGATTTATCAATGTAGACATTTTAACGTCTATATCAGGTATTGTAATAAAAAGGAATAGTAGGAGGCTTAAGCAAATTAAGAAAAGAAGAAGAAGAAGAAGATGTTGCCTTGGGCAGAAAAAAAAAATATAGGAAAGGGGGCTCCCATGACTGACTCAAATCGGCCCATGTTCAGAGTCGAAGGGCTGCAAACGAGTCGAGCCGAGTTTTACCATGCTCAAGCTTGTTTATTAAGTTTTTAATGAACTCGAGTTCGAGCTTAGTGAAAACTTAATGAGTCGAGCTCGAGCCGAGCGGGCCTTGGCTTGACTTGAGCTCAAGCTGGTTCACGAGCCTTAACGGACCAACGAAATATATATATATATATCCTCACATAGGCCTAATACAACCAAAAATATTTTGATTGTGAAGGTATATATATCTTTCATTTTCGTATACTCTACAAGAAAATAATCTCAATTTTAGAATAATAATAACATGTAATATATTTTTTTAAGAATTTTGCACAAGGGTGTCAAAATGCTAATGCTGATTGTAATAATTAACATAAAAAGTCTAATCTTGGCTTGCGAGCCAACTCGAGCCGAGCCTCTACTGGCTTGTGTTCGGCTTGATAACGAAATGAGCCTAGAATTTGAGCTTGAGCTTATTTATTTATGTCTTGAGTCGAGCTCGAACAAGCTTTTACCGAACCGAGTCTCGAGCGACTCTGTTCGTTTTTTTTTTTTTGATCGGTACTCTGTTCGTTTGTAGCCCTATGTTTAGTAAAGAGACATGGCCTTACCATTGGATCAAAGACCCAATCTCTTTTTATGTGCTAACTTATACTATTTACTACATATTTCATGGCTAATTTTTTTGTTGCCCCGTGCGGGAGGTTGCCCAAACTCGATGGCTTGTTGGGCTTACCCCAGGGTCGCGACCTTGCCTCCGCCCCCTCCAAAATTTAAAATATAGCAGAAACGTGGCTATGTAGTGGAATACAAGTACTCCCTTTCATGTGTATATGTATGTTTGAAAAGTGTGAATAGAAAGTGGTTGTTTTTATAATGTAGAAGAGAGAATCTTATTTCCAGAGATGCAATAAACACTTGGACGGTTGGGATGTTAATGAAATTTTTTTGGGGAAGAGTTAAACTTTTTCCCGAAGAAAAATTTCATTAAAATCCGGACCGTCCAAAACACTTTTGGACGGTTGTGATTGGTTGATGCTGCAAACAAGCTGTTTACAACACATTCGTAAATAAGTATTTCTCATTGTAGAATATTATATCTTATATTTCATGCCTGAATTTTGTTAGAAACATGTGTGAAAAGTTGAGTCTCACATCAGATAAATAGAAAAAGGTTGAATCTTAATATACAATTAGATGAATCACCATTTAATATACAATTGTATATTAAGGGTTAGACATTAATATACAATTGGATCTTCATTTCCCTTTTTTCACCAAAATAATTAAAATAAGGTTTAGCCTTTTAAGTTGGTATATGAGTCATTCAATGTATATTGGGTCCATGTGATGTGGTTTGGGCTCCGTAGACACTCCCCAGCGGATTAGGCCTACGCAAAAACGAGAGAATTACCTCAGGTGGATTGGACTCTTGACAAGTTGTATTAGAGCCGATGACTGACGATCTATGGCCGGACTCTCCTGGAAGCATCGGTGGTCATTGGTGCCTTGAGATTCTCGAAGGAGCAGAAAAAATTCATTATAACTCTTGATGGAGCAGGAAAATTCCTAGTCATGCGTGTTTCATTGACACCAGTAGCGAGAGGGACCAAATTAAGACGAAATGTTAACTATAGGGTCAAAATTGACATGATTAATACTAGAGGGAAGGAAATGAGAGTTCATGCCAACTAGAGGGACCATTTTTAAAATTTACCCAAAAAATAGGGTGGGCAGCTCCTGCAAAGAGAAGCGAAAGTATTCATGTAGTAAATAATTGATTTCAAAAAAAATGTAGTAAATAATTAAGATTATTTTTTAAATAATGAGGGGTTTCAATTGCCTTCGAGTAACATCTTCTTGGTCGGGTGACGGTTTAGGTTCTTTAGATATTTTAAAAGCTAAGGGGGTGTTTCCACTAACAAAAAATACTAAAAATTTCCATATCGTTTCAACTAACAAAAAAGTTTCAGCATTTTATCATCTCGTTTCCACCAACAAAAAAGTTGTCAACAAAAAATAAATTTTGCTACAGTAACTTTACTCACAAACTCATCAACAACTAAATCACTACCAGAAACAACTTGACATTTCTCATCAACTTATTCACTACTAAAAACACCTAACAACTTCTCGACAACAAATAAATATTTAAAATTTTTTTACTATCGAAAACACCCCCTAAGTCAAATCTCCAACCCTGTTTTCCTCAACATTGTTTCATGTGGCAACGATAAATTGGTTCAATAGTCAAGGAGAGCCCAAACACTAGGCCATTAAGGGTGCTGCATGGGGTCCCCTATTTTGAGAGGCCCCCTATAATTGGTTGAACTGTCGCCCTCCATCCGCCACAATCCAACCATGTAGCATTCCCGTTTTTTGTTATTATGATTTGTATTTGCTACGTACACTGCTCGAGTGGGTAGAATCAAGTCTCGTGTGATATTCTGCTTCACTTGTCAAAAGTTTTGTTTTTTATGAGCAACATTTTTTTAATTAAAAACTCGACAAGAGTACATTGAGAAAGAAAAAAAAAAGGGACTAAACGCCATCATAATGTTGGTACATGAAAAAGAGTCGAAGATCGAGAACAAAAATAGAGTAAGAAAATCATCCAACTAAAAGTTGAATTTACCCTAGGATCTCCTCAACCAAACCTAAGCATCCTCAATAACCTTTGTACCATAGAAGCAAAATCAACCAAAAGTTGAAAAAGTTAATTTAAAATGGGGACCCAAAACAAACCATTTTGAACAAAATAAACGACTCAAATCACTTTTTAAGATCCGAGACAGGTCCAAAATACGTATGTACACGATATATGTGTACATGAATGCATGTATGATGTATGTACTTGTATTCTTTTCCGTATAAGTTTTTGTAGAAACTTGCACCAGCCTTGTCAACGTGTTTGTAGCACAAATCACTACAAGAAATTACCACATTGCCGACTAAAATAAATTTAGTCGGGAAATAATAATTTTTGCCGACCAAAAAATAATTTAGTCGGTGAATATAAATTTTCCCCTAATTTAAAAAACCAACAAATGAAAAACATTTTTCGACAAATAATTTAGTAGGGAATAGTAATATTTGTTGACTAAAATTACATTTCATCGGCGAATATCAATTTTTTCCTAATTTAAAAAATCAATAAATGAAAAATATTTCCTGACTAAATTATTTAGTAGGGAATAGTAATATTTACCGACTAAAATTACATTTGGTCGGCGAATATCAAATTTTTCCTAATTTAAAAAATCAATAAATGAAAAACATTGCCCGATTAAATAATTTAGTAGGGAATAGTAATATTTGCCGACTAAAATTACATTTGGTCGGCGATTTTCACATTTTTCTCTAATTTAAAAAAATCAATAAATGAAAAAGCATTTCTCGACTAAATAATTTAGTAGGGAATAATAATATTTGCCGACTAAAATTACATTTGGTTGGCGAATATCAATTTTTTTCCCGTTTTAAACAAAAATTTCAAGAAAGGAAATATTTGTTCCGACGACATTTATCACGACGCAACCTTCCCGATCGAAATCGTTCATTTTTTTTTCCTTCTTAATCATAAGATTTTCATAAATTTTTGGCTCGATCTGGTTAAGGAAAGCCATTTATTGGCACGCAAATTCTTAAATGAAAAGAATTTTGTTATCTGATCAAGTGTCTATTCATATGCGGTTAACTTCATTCTTGGTACAAATGATTTAATTCGTATTACGTCAAAGATAGATGATTTGGATTGCCAAAAAAAGACCTCAGGCAGGGCTTGGTTAGTGCACTATAACACTTAAATGTCTCCGAACACATTAAATATCTTTCGATCATGTGGTTGCCGATATCAAGTGATCTTCGATTTTGGTGACAATGCTATAATTGGTACCACAAATGGACCGCTCTTATCAAGGATATTCGTTGGAAGAAGATCTCTCTTTAGGATGTTAGCCGGCCATTGCTTCGCCTCAACCTAGCCTTCCAATAAGGTTGAATTTCCCCGAGCGTAGGGCTAAGTTGCTGTCAGCATAATATCCGGAAGTCCGGAATCGTTCCCACAGAGAGAATCTCAATAGCTAATTAGGATTTTTTAGAAGTAAGTGTTTCTGGCGTTAAGACGGCCAACTATCGGTTTGCTTGAAAAGGTATTAAAACTCGTAAGTAAAAGACTAGAAAAACGGTTTTGACTAGATTAAACAAGCGGCAAGGCAATGGGGTTATTAATGCCCGCAACTTAGGCCATCGAGCCATTCTCAACGAAAACGCGGTTGAATCGCAAGGCATAGGCTATCAACCGGAAGATTTAGCTATGAAACCATTGAAAGACTAGAAATGAAGTATGGAAAACAAGTGAGCTCTTTTGTTCTTTTGGCAAACACAAGCCGAGACATCGCTCACGGAACCTTATGAGCGAGCATATGATCACCGGAGATTAACATCGGCTAGTTTTGTTACATAAAGGCGAACCTTCCTCGTTTCCCATACCGAACCTCAAGCCATGAGTTGAGAAAGGCAAGATTAACATAAGTCACAAGGCGATAATCACCCCACGGCCAAGCCTAATCGACTACTCACGCATATTAAAAAGACTAGAAGTTATGCTTGGAAAGGTAAACATATTTAACCGATAGAATCGAAAACAAACTTGATTTATATAAGGATCCAAAGCATACAAACAACTTTAATACTCGAGAAATTAACATAACGTAAATACCTTAACGAGTTCTTGAGAAATTACAACTTGAAAACCTTGAGCTTTAATGGAGGAAAGCTTAAAACTAAAAAGACTTAAAAGTTCTAAAAGTAAAGGATATATGAGAGAGAGAGAGGGAGAGAAATATTTATACACATCAGCTCTTCTCTCACGCAAATATCACAAAACTTGCCAAAAGTGGCAAGTATTCTATAAATGGAAAGTTCAAAAAGCAGAAAAGCTCCCGTATCGATACGGCCATTTCTCCGTATCGATACCAGAGCTCTACGGGGAAATTCCCAGAAGCTCTGTATCCTTATGGTATCGATACAGCCAATCTGCTCGTATCGATACCGCCTTCTTTTCATCAGCAGCCTAGGCCGCAGCCTTGGCTTAGCACCCGACGGCTCTCCAAACGCCTTCAAAACATCGCCAGCCTTGTCCCGCGCTTGGCTCAACACTTGGGGAGAAATCATGGGCTCAATAAGGGTAAAAAACCGGCCTATTCCGCCGCTTTACCTGAAACACTTACAAAACACCTTTCGTGCAGAAATCTCTATAAAGACCATAGAAAACATGAAAAGAACTACAAAAACCGGGGCTAAGCGCACCAAATATCTACAATATTGGGTGCTTATCAGCCATGTTGACGGTGTGAAGAAGTGAGCGTTTGGCTCTTGCTTAGGCGCTTGACACTAGTTTCGTCTTTTAGTATTTTCATGTATTGTGTCTCTGTTTCTCTGTATTTGGGTGAAAATCTGTACTTGCCGTATGTCCTGTTCTGT
The DNA here is from genome assembly GCA_020567845.1 of Rhododendron henanense subsp. lingbaoense. Lineage (NCBI taxonomy): Eukaryota > Viridiplantae > Streptophyta > Magnoliopsida > Ericales > Ericaceae > Rhododendron > Rhododendron henanense. Next base: position 14,977,658 of record CM036318.1, read on the forward strand.
ATTCGGAGTTCATCTGTAGATACCGTATGGCTTGAATAATGAATTCGCTTCTTCCATTGAAAAAAAAAATAAAGTAGATTCGTCACAGAAAAAAGATCTCCTAAAAAAGATCTCTTTAGGAAATGATATCTCCTGACACGGATACTGCCATGTCAGCACGATACCTCCTGAAAACAGATATCTCCTGCCATGTCAGAATTTTGTTCCATGTTGCTTGGGTATGAAACGAGTTATCACTAAGGCTCAGTTTGGATTGCAGGAATCTTGAGGCGGAATAGGAATGTGACAGCATACTTCCATGATTACGACGTTTGGAAGCAAACATGAATAGGAATGTGATGTCATACTCTCACGATTCCCATGTTTGAGAGAGACGGAAACAAGATTGTGATTCCTGATGACACATCCGATCTGGAATCACATTACTAAATTGAGTGGGAATCTGATCCCCTCCCTTACCCTATGGAAGTCATAAATTTCTGGCTCAATCAATAAAAAAAAAAGGAAATATGTATAGGCAAAAGCTAACCACCGCACCAATGCCCTGGATTATTTTTTGCCCTTACTCAAAAATAAATTTGCATTTATTAGTTTTTCGTCAATTTTTTAAGGATTATTATTTCGTCATGATGAAAAGAATCTAAAAGGTAAAAAATTATTACCGAAACTCAATTTTTTTGAATAAAGACAAAAATAAGCCAATTTTTTCATCTTCATTACAAAATACGTATGTACACGATATATGTGTACATGAATGCATGTATGATGTATGTACTTGTATTCTTTTCCGTATAAGTTTTTGTAGAAACTTGCACCAGCCTTGTCAACGTGTTTGTAGCACAAATCACTACAAGAAATTACCACATTGCAGACTAAAATAAATTTAGTCGGGAAATAATAATTTTTGCCGACCAAAAAATAATTTAGTCGGCGAATATAAATTTTCCCCTAATTTAAAAAACCAACAAATGAAAAACATTTTCCGACAAATAATTTAGTAGGGAATAGTAACATTTTCCGACAAAAATAAGCCAATTTTCATGTTTTAGATTCTTTTTGTCATGACAAAACAATAATTCTAAAAAAATTGACGAAAAACTAACAAATATGATTTGTTTTTTAATAAGGACTAAAAATAATTCAGAGTGGATTATTTAGCCGAACAATTTAGTGGTGTAAACGCGTGTGTCAAATGTGACCATTTACATTTCATGGCTGTGAATGTCATGTATTGTCAACTCTTGTCAGCTTTAGGAAAGACTATTTAAACCTTTATTGCAAAATGACAAAATTGGACCCATCCACATGATATTAATACCCCACTTCACACACAAATAAAAAGCCATGCACAAAAGCAAGACCGGGTGTCCCACAATCCGAAAAATGAGCGAGACCCCATTTCACTATAACAACTTTTTCCATTTTTTTATTGCCAAATTTTTGTGACTTATTGTTAATCGGGAAAAAAAAAAATTTAACTGCCAGAAACACCTAACAACTTCTCGACAACAAATAAATATTTACAAATTTTTTACTACCGAAAACAACCCCTATGTCAAATCTCAAACCCTGTTTTCATCAACATTGTTTCATGTGGCAACGATAAATTGGTTCAATAGTCAAGGAGAGCCCAAACACTAGGCCATTAAGGGTGCTGCTTGGGGTCCCCTATTTTAAAGGCCTCCTATAATTGGTTGAACTGTCGCCCTCCATCCGCCCCAATCTAACCATGTAGCAGTCCCGTTTTTTGTTATTATGATTTGTACTTGCTACGTACACTGCTCGAGTGGGTAGAATCAAGTCTCGTGTGATATTCTGCTTCACTTGTCCAAAGTTTTGTTTTTTATGAGCAACATTTTTTTAATTAAAAACTAGACAAGAGTACGTCGAGAAAGATTATAAAAAAAAAAAAAAGGGACTAAACGCCATCATAATAGTGGTACACGAAAAAGAGTCAAAGATCGAGAACAAAAATAGAGTAAGAAAATCATCCAACTAAAAGTTGAATTTACCCTAGGATCTCCTCAACCAAACCTAAGCATCCTCAATAACCTTTCTACCATCGAAGCAAAATCAGCCAAAAGTTCAAAAAGTTAATTTAAAATGGGGACCCTAAACAAACCATTTTGAACAAAATAAACGACTCAAATCACTTTTTAAGATCCGAGACAGGTCCAAAATACGTATGTACACGATATATGTGTACATGAATGCATGTATGATGTATGTACTTGTATTCTTTTCCGTATAAGTTTTTGTAGAAACTTGCACCAGCCTTGTCAACATGTTTGTAGCACAAATCACTACAAGAAATTACCACATCGCCGACTAAAATTCCCGACTAAAATAAATTTAGTCGGGAAATAATAATTTTTGCCGACCAAAAAATAATTTAGTCGGCGAATATAAATTTTCCCCTAATTTAAAAAACCAACAAATGAAAAACATTTTCCGACAAATAATTTAGTAGGGAATAGTAATATTTGTTGACTAAAATTACATTTCATCGGCGAATATCAATTTTTTCCCTAATTTAAAAAATCAATAAATGAAAAATATTTCCTGACTAAATTATTTAGTAGGGAATAGTAATATTTACCGATTGAAATTACATTTGGTCGGCGAATATCAAATTTTTCCTAATTTAAAAAATCAATAAATGAAAAACATTGCCCGATTAAATAATTTAGTATGGAATAGTAATATTTGCCGACTAAAATTACATTTGGTCGGCGATTTTCACATTTTTCTCTAATTTAAAAAAATCAATAAATGAAAAAGCATTTCTCGACTAAATAATTTTATAGGGAATAATAATATTTGCCGACTAAAATTACATTTGGTTGGCGAATATCAATTTTTTTCCCGTTTTAAACAAAAATTTCAAGAAAGGAAATATTTGTTCTGACGACATTGATCACGATGCAACCTTCCCGATCGAAATCGTTCATTTTTTTTCCCTTCTTAATCATAAGGTTTTCATAAATTTTTGGCTCGATCTGGTTAAGGAAAGCCATTTATTGGCACACAAATTCTTAAATGAAAAGAATTTTGAATAACGAATTCGCTTCTTCCATTGAAAAAAATAAAATAAAGGAGATTAGTCACAGAAAAAAGATCTCCTAAAAAAGATCTCTCTTTAGGAAATGATATCTCCTGACACAGATACTGCCATGTCAGCACGATACCTCTTGAAAACAGATATCTCCTGCCATGTCAGAATTTTATTCCATGTTGCTTGGGTATGAAACGAGTTATCACTAAGGCTCAGTTTGGATTGCAGGAATCTTGAGGCGGAATAGGAATGTGACAACATACTTCCATGATTACGACGTTTGGAAGCAAACATGAATAGGAATGTGATGTCATACTCTCACGATTCCCATGTTTGAGAGAGGCGAAAACAGGATTGTGATTCCTGATGACACATCCGATCTGGAATCACATTACTAAATTGAGTGGGAATCTGATCCCCTCCCTTACCCTATGGAAGTCATAAATTTCTAGCTCAATCAATAAAATAAAAAAAGGAAATATGTATAGGCAAAAGCTAACCACTGCACCAATGCCCTGGTTAGGGGTTGTTCTGCTAAATAATCCACCCTGGATTATTTTTTGCCCTTAGTCAAAAATAAATTTGTGTTTATTAGTTTTTCGTCAATTTTTTAAGGATTATTATTTCGTCATGATGAAAAGAATCTAAAAGGTAAAAAATTATAACCGAAACTCAATTTTTTTGAATAAAGACAAAAATAAGCCAATTTTTTCATCTTCATTACAAAAAATTGAATTTTTATCGTAATTTTTTAAGTTTTAGATTCTTTTTGTCATGACAAAACAATAATTCTAAAAAAATTGACGAAAAACTAACAAATATGATTTTTTTTTAATAAGGACTAAAAATAATTCAGAGTGGATTATTTAGCCGAACAATTTAGTGGTGTAAACGCGTGTGTCAAATGTGACCATTTACATTTCATGGCTGTGAATGTCATGTATTGTCAACTCTTGTCAGCTTTAGGAAAGACTATTTAAACCTTTATTGCAAAATGACAAAATTGGACCCATCCACAAGATATTAATACCCCACTTCACACACAAATAAAAAGCCATGCACAAAAGCAAGACCGGGTGTCCCACAATCCGAAAAATGAGTGAGACCCCATTTCACTATAACAACTTTTTCCATTTTTTTATTGCCAAATTTTTGTGACTTATTGTTAATCGAAAAAATAATTTTATTTTACTGCCAGAAACACCTAACAACTTCTCGACAACAAATAAAAATTTACAAATTTTTTACAACCGAAAACACCCCCTAAGTCAAATCTCCAACCCTGTTTTCCTCAACATTGTTTCATGAGGCAACGATAAATTGGTTCAATAGTCAAGGAGAGCCCAAACACTAGGCCATTAAGGGTGTTGCATGGGGTCCCCTTTTATTAGGGGTGCTGCATGGGGTCCCCTATTTTAAAGGCCCCCTATAATTGGTTGAACTATCGCCCTCCATCTGCCACAATGTAACCATGTAGCATTCCCCTTTTTTGTTATTATGATTTGTACTTGCTACGTACACTGCTCGAGTGGGTAGAATCAAGTCTCGTGTGATATTCTGCTTCACTTGTCAAAAGTTTTGTTTTTTATGAGCAACATTTTTTTAATTAAAAACTCGACAAGGGTATGTCGAGAAAAGAAAAAAAAAAGGGACTAAACGCCATCATAATGTTGGTACATGAAAAAGAGTCAAAGATCGAGAACAAAAATAGAGTAAGAAAATCATCCAACTACAAGTTGAATTTACCCTAGGATCTCCTCAACCAAACCTAAGCATCCTCAATAACCTTTGTACCATAGAAGCAAAATCAACCAAAAGTTGAAAAAGTTAATTTAAAATGGGGACCCCAAACAAACCATTTTGAACAAAATAAACGACTCAAATTACTTTTTAAGATCAACAAATGAAAAACATTTTCCGACAAATAATTTAGTCGGCGAATATAAATTTTCCCCTAATTTAAAAAATCAACAAATGAAAAACATTTTCCGACAAATAATTTAGTAGGGAATAGTAATATTTGTTGACTAAAATTACATTTCATCGGCGAATATCAATTTTTTCCCTAATTATTTCCTGACTAAATTATTTAGTAGGGAATAGTAATATTTACCGACTAAAATTACATTTTGGTCGGCGAATATCAAAATTTTCCTAATTTAAAAAATCAATAAATGAAAAACATTGCCCGATTAAATAATTTAGTAGGGAATAGTAATATTTGCCGACTAAAATTACATTTGGTCGGCGATTTTCACATTTTTCTCTAATTTAAAAAAATCAATAAATGAAAAAGCATTTCTCAACTAAATAAATTAGTAGGGAATAATAATATTTGCCGACTAAAATTACATTTGGTTGGCGAATATCAATTTTTTTCCCGTTTTAAACAAAAATTTCAAGAAAGGAAATATTTGTTCCGATGACATTGATCACGATGCAACCTTCCCGATCGAAATCTTTAATTTTTTTTCCCTTCTTAATCATAAGGTTTTCATAAATTTTTGGCTCGATCTGGTTAAGGAAAGCCATTTATTGGCACGCAAATTCTTAAATGAAAAGAATTTTGTTGTCCGATCAATTGTCTATTCATATGCGGTTAACTTCATTCTTGGTACAAATGATTTAATTCGTATTATGTCAAAGATAGATGATTTGGATTGCCAAAAAAAGATCTCAGGCAGGGCTTGGTTAGTGCACTATAACACTTAAATGTCTCCGAACACATTAAATATCTTTCGATCATGTGGTTGCCGATATCAAGTGATCTTCGATTTTGGTGACAATGCTATAATTGGTACCACAAATGGACCGCTCTTATCAAGGATATTCGTTTGAAGAAGATCTCACTTTAGGATGTTAGCCGGCCATGTTGACGGTGAGAAGAATTGAGCGTTTGGCTCTTGCTTAGGCGCTAGACACTAGTTTCGTCTCTTAGTTTTTTCATGTATTGTGTCACTGTTTCTCTGTATTTGGGTGAAAATCTGTACTTGCCGTATGTCTTGTTCTGTATTCGGAGTTCATCGGTAGATACCGTATGGCTTGAATAATGAATTCGCTTCTTCCGTTGAAAAAAAAAATAAAGGAGATTCGTCAGAGAAAAAAGATCTCCTAAAAAAGATCTCTCTTTAGGAAATGATATCTCCTGACAAGGATACTGCCATGTCAGCACGATACCTCCTGAAAACAGATATCTCCTGCCATGTCAGAATTTTATTCCATGTTGCTTGGGTATGAAACGAGTTATCACTAAGGCTCAGTTTGGATTGCAGGAATCTTGAGGCGGAATAGGAATGTGACAGCATACTTCCATGATTACGACGTTTGGAAGCAAACATGAATAGGAATGTGATGTCATACTCTCACGATTCCCATGTTTGAGAGAGGCGAAAACAGGATTGTGATTCCTGATGACACATCCGATCTGGAATCACATTACTAAATTGAGTGGGAATCTGATCCCCTCCCTTACCCTATGGAAGTCATAAATTTCTAGCTCAATCAATAAAATAAAAAAAGGAAATATGTATAGGCAAAAGCTAACCACTGCACCAATGCCCTGGTTAGGGGCTGTTCGGCTAAATAATCCACCCTGGATTATTTTTTGCCCTTAGTCAAAAATAAATTTGTGTTTATTAGTTTTTCGTCAATTTTTTAAGGATTATTATTTCGTCATGATGAAAAGAATCTAAAAGGTAAAAAATTATAACCGAAACTCAATTTTTTTGAATAAAGACAAAAATAAGCCAATTTTTTCATCTTCATTACAAAAAATTGAATTTTTATCGTAATTTTTTATGTTTTAGATTCTTTTTGTCATGACAAAACAATAATTCTAAAAAAATTGACGAAAACTAACAAATATGATTTTTTTTTTAATAAGGACTAAAAATAATTCAGAGTGGATTATTTAGCCGAACAATTTAGTGGTGTAAACGCGTGTGTCAAATGTGACCATTTACATTTCATGGCTGTGAATGTCATGTATTGTCAACTCTTGTCAGCTTTAGGAAAGACTATTTAAACCTTTATTGCAAAATGACAAAATTGGACCCATCCACATGATATTAATACCCCACTTCACACACAAATAAAAACCCATGCACAAAAGCAAGACCGGGTGTCCCACAATCCGAAAAATGAGTGAGACCCCATTTCACTATAAAAACTTTATCCATTTTTTTATTGCCAAATTTTTGTGACTTATTGTTAATCAAAAAAAAAAAAAATTTAACTGCCAGAAACACCTAACAACTTTTCGACAACAAATAAATATTTACAAATTTTTTACTACCGAAAACAACCCCTATGTCAAATCTCAAACCCTGTTTTCATCAACATTGTTTCATGTGGCAACGATAAATTGGTTCAATAGTCAAGGAGAGCCCAAACACTAGGCCATTAAGGGTGCTGCTTGGGGTCCCCTATTTTAAAGGCCTCCTATAATTTGTTGAACTGTCGCCCTCCATCCGCCCCAATCTAACCATGTAGCAGTCCCGTTTTTTGTTATTATGATTTGTACTTGCTACGTACACTGCTCGAGTGGGTAGAATCAAGTCTCGTGTGATATTCTGCTTCACTTGTCCAAAGTTTTGTTTTTTATGAGCAACATTTTTTTAATTAAAAACTCGACAAGAGTACGTCGAGAAAGATTAAAAAAAAAAGAGGGACTAAACGCCATCATAATGTTGGTACATGAAAAAGAGTCGAAGATCGAGAACAAAAATAGAGTAAGAAAATCATCCAACTAAAAGTTGAATTTAGCCTAGGATCTCCTCAACCAAACCTAAGCCCCAATAACCTTTCTACCATCGAAGCAAAATTAGCCAAAAGTTGAAAAAGTTAATTTAAAATGGGGACCCTAAACAAACCATTTTGAACAAAATAAACGACTCAAATCACTTTTTAAGATCCGAGACGGGTCCAAAATACATATGTACACGATATATGTGTACATGAATGCATGTATGATGTATGTACTTGTATTCTTTTCCGTATAAGTTTTTGTAGAAACTAGCACCAGCCTTGTCAACGTGTTTGTAGCACAAATCACTACAAGAAATTACCACATTGCAGACTAAAATAAATTTAGTCGGGAAATAATAATTTTTGCCGACCAAAAAATAATTTAGTCGGCGAATATAAATTTTCCCCTAATTTAAAAAACCAACAAATGAAAAACATTTTCCGACAAATAATTTTGTAGGGAATAGTAATATTTGTTGACTAAAATTACATTTTATCGGCGAATATCAATTTTTTCCCTAATTTAAAAAGTCAATAAATGAAAAATGTTTCCTGACTAAAATTACATTTGGTCGGCGAATATCAAAATTTTCCTAATTTAAAAAATCAATAAATGAAAAACAAAGCCCGATTAAATAATTTAGTAGGGAATAGTAATATTTGCCGACTAAAATTACATTTGGTCGGCGATTTTCACATTTTTCTCTAATTTAAAAAAAAATCAATAAATGAAAAAGCATTTCTCGACTAAATAATTTAGTAGGGAATAATAATATTTGCCGACTAAAATTACATTTGTTTGGCGAATATCAATTTTTTTCCCATTTTAAACAAAAATTTCAAGAAAGGAAATATTTGTTCCGACGACATTGATCACGATGCAACCTTCCCGATCGAAATCGTTCATTTTTTTTCCCTTCTTAATCATAAGGTTTTCATAAATTTTTGGCTCGATCTGGTTAAGGAAAGCCATTTATTGGCACGCAAATTCTTAAATGAAAAGAATTTTGTTGTCCGATCAAGTGTCTATTCATATGCGGTTAACTTCATTCTTGGTACAAATGATTTAATTCGTATTACGTCAAAGATAGATGATTTGGATTGCCAAAAAAAGACCTCAGGCAGGGCTTGGTTAGTGCACTATAACACTTAAATGTCTCCGAACACATTAAATATCTTTCGATCATGTGGTTGCCGATATCAAGTGAACTTCGATTTTGGTGACAATGCTATAATTGGTACCACAAATGGACCGCTCTTATCGAGGATATTCGTTTGAAGAAGATCTCTCTTTAGGATGTTAGCCGGCCATGTTGACGGTGTGAAGAATTGAGCGTTTGGCTCTTGCTTAGGCGCTTGACACTAGTTTCGTCTTTTAGTCTTTTCATGTATTGTGTCTCTGTTTCTCTGTATTTGGTTGAAAATCTGTACTTGGCAGTATGTCATGTTCTGTATTCGGAGTTCATCGGTAGATACCGTATGGCTTGAATAATGAATTCGCTTCTTCCGTTGAAAAAAAAAATAAAGGAGATTCGTCACAGAAAAAAGATCTCCTAAAAAAGATCTCTCTTTAGGAAATGATATCTCCTGACACGGATACTGCCATGTCAGCACGATACCTCCTAAAAACAGATATCTCCTGCCATGTCAGAATTTTATTCCATGTTGCTTGGGTATGAAACGAGTTATCTCTAAGGCTCAGTTTGGATTGCAGGAATCTTGAGGCGGAATAGTAATGTGACAGCATACTTCCATGATTACGACGTTTGGAAGCAAACATGAATAGGAATGTGATGTCATACTCTCACGATTCCCATGTTTGAGAGAGACGGAAACAAGATTGTGATTCCTGATGACACATCCGATCTGGAATCACATTTCTAAATTGAGTGGGAATCTGATCCCCTCCCTTACCCTATGGAAGTCATAAATTTCTGGCTCAATCAATAAAAAAAAAAGGAGATATGTACAGGCAAAAGCTAACCACCGCACCAATGCCCTGGTTAGGGGTTGTTCGGCTAAATAATCCACCCTGGATTATTTTTTGCCCTTACTCAAAAATAAATTTGCATTTATTAGTTTTTCGTCAATTTTTTAAGGATTATTATTTTGTCATGATGAAAAGAATCTAAAAGGTAAAAAAATTATAACCGAAACTCAATTTTTTTGAATAAAGACAAAAATAAGCCAATTTTTTCATCTTCATTACAAAAAATTGAATTTTTATCGTAATTTTTTATGTTTTAGATTCTTTTGGTCATGACAAAACAATAATTCTAAACAAATTGACGAAAAACTAACAAATATGATTTGTTTTTTAATAAGGACTAAAAATAATTCAGAGTGGATTATTTAGCCGAACAATTTAGTGGTATAAACGCGTGTGTCAAATGTGACCATTTACATTTCATGGCTGTGAATGTCATGTATTGTCAACTCTTGTCAGCTTTAGGAAAGACTATTTAAACCTTTATTGCAAAATGACAAATTTGGACCCATCCACATGATATTAATACCCCCCTTCACACATAAATAAAAAGCCATGCACAAAAGCAAGACCGGGTGTCCCACAATCCGAAAAATGAGTGAGACCCCATTTCACTATAACAACTTTTTCCATTTTTTTATTGCCAAATTTTTGTGACTTATTGTTAATCGGGAAAAAAAAAAATTTAACTGCCAGAAACACCTAACAACTTCTCGACAACAAATAAATATTTACAAATTTTTTACTACCGAAAACAACCCCTATGTCAAATCTCAAACCCTGTTTTCATCAACATTGTTTCATGTGGCAACGATAAATTGGTTCAATAGTCAAGGAGAGCCCAAACACTAGGCCATTAAGGGTGCTGCTTGGGGTCCCCTATTTTAAAGGCCTCCTATAATTTGTTGAACTGTCGCCCTCCATCCGCCCCAATCTAACCATGTAGCAGTCCCGTTTTTTGTTATTATGATTTGTACTTGCTACGTACACTGCTCGAGTGGGTAGAATCAAGTCTCGTGTGATATTCTGCTTCACTTGTCCAAAGTTTTGTTTTTTATGAGCAACATTTTTTTAATTAAAAACTCGACAAGAGTAAGTCGAGAAAGATTAAAAAAAAAAAAAAGGGACTAAACGCCATCATAATGTTGGTACATGAAAAAGAGTCAAAGATCGAGAACAAAAATAGAGTAAGAAAATCATCCAACTAAAAGTTGAATTTACCCTAGGATCTCCTCAACCAAACCTAAGCATCCTCAATAACCTTTCTACCATCGAAGCAAAATCAGCCAAAAGTTGAAAAAGTTAATTTAAAATGGGGACCCTAAACAAACCATTTTGAACAAAATAAACGACTCAAATCACTTTTTAAGATCCGAGACAGGTCCAAAATACGTATGTACACGATATATGTGTACATGAATGCATGTATGATGTATGTACTTGTATTATTTTCCGTATAAGTTTTTGTAGAAACTTGCACCAGCCTTGCCAACGTGTTTGTAGCACAAATCACTACAAGAAATTACCACATCGCCGACTAAAATAAATTTAGTCGGGAAATAATAATTTTTGCCGACCAAAAAATAATTTAGTCGGCGAATATAAATTTTCCCCTAATTTAAAAAACCAACAAATGAAAACATTTTCCGACAAATAATTTAGTAGGGAATAGTAATATTTGTTGACTAAAATTACATTTCATCGGCGAATATCAATTTTTTCCCTAATTGTAAAAATCAATAAATTAAAAATATTTCCTGACTAAATTATTTAGTAGGGAATAGTAATATTTACTGATTAAAATTACATTTGGTCGGCGAATATCAAATTTTTCCTAATTTTAAAAATCAATAAATGAAAAACATTGCCCGATTAAATAATTTAGTATGGAATAGTAATATTTGCCGACTAAAATTACATTTGGTCGGCGATTTTCACATTTTTCTCTAATTTAAAAAAATCAATAAATGAAAAAGCATTCCTCGACTAAATAATTTTGTAGGGAATAATAATATTTGCCGACTAAAATTACATTTGGTTGGCGAATATCAATTTGTTTCCCGTTTTAAATAAAAATTTCAAGAAAGGAAATATTTGTTCCGACGACATTGATCACGATGCAACCTTCCCGATCGAAATCGTTCATTTTTTTTCCCTTCTTAATCATAAGGTTTTCATAAATTTTTGGCTCGATCTGGTTAAGGAAAGCCATTTATTGGCTCACAAATTCTTAAATGAAAAGAATTTTGAATAACGAATTCGCTTCTTCCGTTGAAAAAATAAATAAAGGAGATTCGTCACAGAAAAAAGATCTCTCTTTAGGAAATGATATCTCCTGACACAGATACTGCCATGTCAGCACGATACCTCTTGAAAACAGATATCTCCTGCCATGTCAGAATTTTATTCCATGTTGCTTGGGTATGAAACGAGTTATCACTAAGGCTCAGTTTGGATTGCAGGAATCTTGAGGCGGAATAGTAATGTGACAGCATACTTCCATGATTACGACGTTTGGAAGCAAACATGAATAGGAATGTGATGTCATACTCTCACGATTCCAATGTTTGAGAGAGGCGAAAACAGGATTGTGATTCCTGATGACACATCCGATCTGGAATCACATTACTAAATTGATGGGAATCTGATCCCTTCCCTTACCCTATGGAAGTCATAAATTTCTAGATCAATCAATAAAATAAAAAAAGGAAATATGTATAGGCAAAAGCTAACCACTGCACAAATGCCCTGGTTAGGGGTTGTTCGGCTAAATAATCCACCCTGGATTATTTTTTGCCCTTAGTCAAAAATAAATTTGTGTTTATTAGTTTTTCGTCAATTTTTTAAGGATTATTATTTCGTCATGATGAAAAAAATCTAAAAGGTAAAAAAATTATAACCGAAACTCAATTTTTTTGAATAAAGACAAAAATAAGCCAATTTTTTCATCTTCATTACAAAAAATTGAATTTTTATCGTAATTTTTTATGGTTTAGATTCTTTTTGTCATGACAAAACAATAATTCTAAAAAAATTGACGAAAAACTAACAAATATGATTTTTTTTTAATAAGGACTAAAAATAATTCAGAGTGGATTATTTAGCCGAACAATTTAGTGGTGTAAACGCGTGTGTCAAATGTGACCATTTACATTTCATGGCTGTGAATGTCATGTATTGTCAACTCTTGTCAGCTTTAGGAAAGACTATTTAAACCTTTATTGCAAAATGACAAAATTGGACTCATCCATAGGATATTAATACCCCACTGCACACACAAATAAAAAGCCATACACAAAAGCAAGACCGGGTGTCCCACAATCCGAAAAATGAGTGAGACCCCATTTCACTATAACAACTTTTTCCATTTTTTTATTGCCAAATTTTTGTGACTTATTGTTAATCGAAAAAATAATTTTTTTTTACTGCCAGAAACACCTAACAACTTCTCGACAACAAATAAAAATTTACAAATTTTTTACAAACGAAAACACCCCCTAAGTCAAATCTCCAACCCTGTTTTCCTCAACATTGTTTCATGTGGCAACGATAAATTGGTTCAATATTCAAGGAGAGCCCAAACACTAGGCCATTAAGGGTGCTGCATGGGGTCCCCTATTTTAAAGGCCCCCTATAATTGGTTGAACGGTCGCCCTCCATCCGCCACAACATAACCATGTAGCATTCCCGTTTTTTGTTATTTTGATTTGTACTTGCTACGTACACTGCTCGAGTGGGTAGAATCAAGTCTCGTGTGATATTCTGCTTCACTTGTCAAAAGTTTTGTTTTTTATGAGCAACATTTTTTTAATTAAAAACTCGACAAGAGTACGTCGAGAAAGAAAAAAAAAAAGGGACTAAACGCCATCATAATGTTGGTACATGAAAAAGAGTCAAAGATCGAGAACAAAAATAGAGTAAGAAAATCATCCAACTAAAAGTTGAATTTACCCTAGGATCTCCTCAACCAAACCTAAACATCCTCAATAACCTTTGTACCATAGAAGCAAAATCAACCAAAAGTTGAAAAAGTTAATTCAAAATGGGGACCCTATACAAACCATTTTGAACAAAATAAACGACTCAAATCACTTTTTAAGATCCGAGACGGGTCCAAAATACGTATGTACACGATATTAGTGTACATGAATGCATGTATGATGTATGTACTTGTATTCTTTTCCGTATAAGTTTTTGTAGAAACTTGCACCAGCCTTGTCAACGTGTTTGTAGCACAAATCACTACAAGAAATTACCACATTGCCGACTAAAATTCCCGACTAAAATAAATTTAGTCGGGAAATAATAATTTTTGCCGACCAAAAAATAATTTAGTCGGCGAATATAAATTTTCCCCTAATTTAAAAAACCAACAAATGAAAAACATTTTCCGACAAATAATTTAGTAGGGAATAGTAATATTTGTTGACTAAAATTACATTTCATCGGCGAATATCAATTTTTCCCTAAATTAAAAAATCAATAAATGAAAAACATTTCCTGACTAAATTATTTAGTAGGGAATAGTAATATTTACCGACTAAAATTACATTTGGTCGGCGAATATCAAATTTTTCCTAATTTAAAAAATCAATAAATGAAAAACGTTGCCCGATTAAATAATTTAGGAGGGAATAGTAATATTTGCCGACTAAAATTACATTTGGTCGGCGATTTTCACATTTTCTCTAATTTAAAAAAATCAATAAATGAAAAAGCATTTCTCGACTAAATAATTTAGTAGGGAATAATAATATTTGCCGACTAAAATTACATTTGGTTGGTGAATATCAATTTTTTTCCCGTTTTAAACAAAAATTTCAAGAAAGGAAATATTTGTTCCGACGACATTGATCACGATGCAACCTTCCCGATCGAAATCGTTCATTTTTTTTTCCTTCTTAATCATAAGATTTTCTTAAATTTTTGGCTCAATCTGGTTATGGAAAGCCATTTATTGGCATGCAAATTCTTAAATGAAAAGAATTTTGTTGTCTGATCAAGTGTCTATTCATATGTGGTTAACTTCATTCTTGGTACAAATGATTTAATTCATATTACGTCAAAGATAGATGATTTGGATTGCCAAAAAAAGACCTCAGGCAGGGCTTGGTTAGTGCACTATAACACTTAAATGTCTCCGAACACATTAAATATCTTTCGATCATGTGGTTGCCGATATCAAGTGATCTTCGATTTTGGTGACAATGCTATAATTGGTACCACAAATGGACCGCTCTTATCAAGGATATTCGTTTGAAGAAGATCTCTCTTTAGGATGTTAGCCGGCCATGTTGACGGTGTGAAGAAGTGAGCGTTTGGCTCTTGCTTAGGCGCTAGACACTAGTTTCGTCTCTTAATCTTTTCATGTATTGTGTCTCTGTTTCTCTGTATTTGGGTGAAAATCTGTACTTGCCTTATGTCCTGTTCTGTATTCGGAGTTCATCTGTAGATGCCGTATGGCTTGATTAATGAATTCGCTTCTTCCGTTGAAAAAAAAAATAAAGGAGATTCGTCACAGAAAAAAGATCTCCTAAAAAAGATCTCTCTTTAGGAAATGATATCTCCTGACACGGATACTGCCATGTTAGCACGATACCTCCTGAAAACATATATCTCCTGCCATGTCAGAATTTTATTCCATGTTGCTTGGGTATGAAACGATTTATCACTAAGGCTCAGTTTGGATTGCAGGAATCTTGAGGCGGAATAGGAATGTTACAGCTGTTGGAAAAATGTGCTTACCTTTTTTGTTAAAAACCGATAATCTGAATGCAATAAAATCAGAACTCAAAACCTGGAAATTGATGGAAACAAATTGGTGATCAAGGCGAGTGTTTGTGTGTGACACTCTGTACTTAAGATAGATTTCGCCCCCGCTACGGTGCTCACGGTTTGCATTGGACGACTGTCTCCCAGCACTACTTGATCGGAATCCCCCCAAGGCAGCACTTCAATTGGAGGGCCTGGCGAACCACCTTGAATGGACTTAAATAAAGGAAAAAATCAACTTTCTAAAAATGAATGAGGGAAATAATATTTATAAGCCAACACGTAACTCTACGAAAAGTCACCAAGGAAAGAGACACATCTGTTCGTGAAGGACGCGTCCGCCCACGGCGAACAAGTGCCAATGAAAATATGCAACTCCAAAATAAATCAATTTTCATTCACACCTAAAATAAAATATTATATCCTATAATATTTTCCAACAATCCCCCACATGAATGAAATTGACTCGATAACCAATGCAAACGACAGAGAGAGTACAAGTGGAATTTTCCTGCATTGGATAGGTAGCTTTTGGCTTTGAACCTTCCCTTGTGAAATACTATCGGATTTACTTGCTTACCAATGGACGCGATGCCTTGAACTGTTCAGCGTTTTGTGTAAACCAAGACAATAGAATTCACACGGAATCTTTCCGAACACAATTGGTTCTTACGGTTGTACCCATTTTGGCCTTGGAACACCGACTGGTTTCAGAGAGTGCTTTAGAGAATTCAGCCTTAAAAAATTCTCACAGAAGCGGCCCCTTCACACTCACATAGGTGATCTCTTATTAAGGGTATCCTGCTAATACCCTACTTGGATTTACCAAGGTATAAGAATCATTAAAAGTTAAACTTAACCTAAAACGCTGCAGGCATCACTGTTTCACCATAGGAATGGGTTGGAGAAATATCTCCTCAGTGATACTCCTAAGTCTCATATAACTCGGTTGTCCCGTTGAACCTAGATCTTGGGATCTCCAGTCAGCTAGGTTGGGTTGCCGTTATAGAGACTTTTAATTAATAGGCTTTAATCTCATTCCCCTCGATGATCATTTGTTCTCAAGTCAAAACTCAATTCGCCGGATCCGTGGTAAATTTTTTGACGTTTCATTCTCAAGTGAGAACAAATGTTTAACAGTTCGATATCTTTAATATCGAGACTTACCATTACACATGGTCTTCTATGCCTTTCTAACAATTGATGGCCATCACTTTACAACTCTGGCACAGAATTGGACTTTGTTGGAACATCCTCTAAGAGATGACACCGCCATCTGCGTACTAGCCTTTTGTCTAATGCAATGAGTTGATCAGACTTCATCGCAGACCTTGCTAAACACACATGAGGATTTCCAAATCATTGTTGCACTCCAATTGTAAAATTAAATCCACCTTTGGATTCTAAAACTTTAAATTGGATACTCATATCATAATACTTTATTCTTCAAGTATAGTTGGACATTTCCAATAGTGCAACACATCGTTTAATCTTGTGGAAATTATAAGGCTTCCCCCACAATTCTGAAATTAATTCAGAATTCACACAAATAATTTCCGCCATTAATGACATTACGCAAACAATGTCAAAACTCTCTCTCCATCTCTCGTGTGTGTTCCAAGAGATATCGGCAAGAGACAACCCCCACATTGAGTAATCAAAATCGAGTAACTCTTTACTCGAAGTAAAACGAATTTATGCTACTTGCACCATGGATTCTTTATAGCATATAAATTGATTTTACTTTATTTAAAAAGTACCTAGCGGAGCGTAGTTGTTAATAACTACCAACCGTTCAAGATCGTAGAAACTAAAATACTCCAATTTCAGTTTCACGCCAAATCAAATATAGTGACCCAATCTATTGAGTAAACTAAATTCCAAATCATCCAAAACATTACATGTTTAATGTTTTTGACCGACTTGACCCAAGTGACTTTTCAAAAAACCAAAAGATATGTGACTTATTCACCAAGGGTCACGTCTTTTGGCGTAAACTCAACTGTCACATCTCTTGGTTTAAATCTCACAGTCATGTCTCTTGACGTAAACCCAAAGGTCACACCTTTTGGTTTTACTACAAGAGGTCACACATTTAAGTTGAATCCCAAGGGTCACACACCTTGACATATAGAGGAATGTGACATATTAGAGGGTGTCACACTTACTCAAACCCTCTTTCGAATGAACACGTAGATTCATCTTTTGTGATGGATAATGTTCCACCACCACCGCAATCATTTCTAAATTGCGTAAACTAATTCTTCACACCTGAATAGAAAATCACAGTTGTCACAGTTCCCACCAATCACATTAGTATTTCTCCTTCACTGTGATTGACCGTGCACGTAATATACTGGAATAATATACCAAAACACAATGCACGTGCTAGACAAGCCATTCATAATAGAACATAGAACCAGCCATGCATGACTTGAACATGCAATAATACGAAACAGGTAAAAACTAGAATTATGCTAACTGATCCATACTCTTGAACAGTCACGACCAAAATGAAATGGTTCTTCTTTTCCAAAGAACACTGTGGTTCATGAATAAAAGTCATGACTTTACCAAAGGGTATAGACGTGTCATTTCTCAAAGGACACTTACTAACCAAGAAATGTGTCTCTTCACAAGATTTCAATACTTCACTGTTTTTCCGGCATAACAACCTCGATCAGGCACCAATTATGAAACGGCCGGTTCTCTACAGTCTAGACAACCTTTTCCTTTCAACACACAAAACCAACCAGACGCTTAGGATTGTTAACGGAATAGTCGTGTCTTGTATTACAGAACAATCAGTCACTGTGTAAAATAATCAATCTTGTCACTTGCAAAAGAATCGATTTAATCCTCAAACCCGAAGCCACGACTAATGTTATGTAGTAGATCATTACTCCCACAGTCCCACTACCAGAACGCATTCAATTACAGTGAGACATCGACAAGTGTGGGGTGTCCAAAATAATGAGAAATATATGCAAATAACTTGTGTATAATTTATTCTCATCTATGATCAAAATGCACCGCATGCTCCTCTCATGTAAACACTCACAAAAGGAACCGTTTCATACCAATATGGAAAGGCATGAGACAAACTTCACAAGTTGAATTATATTCATTGCATAGGAATGAAACGGTGGCTAGCTAACAGTTACAAATGGCAAGTCACAAACATTCATCAATCGTGCTTGATATCCAGAACGCACGCCAAATTCTCGAAATCCAAACAGAATATAACATGTCAAATTCACAAAAAGTAAACGCGAAATAGGACAATAGGAGATATCCACCGAGTTTTTTCATTGTGCCCCTTCAAATTAAAAAACTTGCTGCCGGTTGGGCCAAAGAATAAAATGGCCAACCGACATATGCATCACAATCGGCAAAAATCAAACAACAAGAATCACGTCAAAAGTGATCATATTTTCCAGGCTAACAGAAGATTCCAAACTGAGGAATACGAACACAAAAGTAAAACAAAAATCTGTCTTAAGATTGTTGGAAAAATGTGCTTACCTTGTGTTAAAAACCGATAATCTGAATGCAATAAAATCAGAACTCAAAACCTGGAAATTGATGGAAACAAATTGGTGATCAAGGCGACTGTTTGTGTGTGACACTCTGTACTTAAGACAGATTTCGCCCCCACTGGTGCTCATGGTTTGCATTGGACGACTGTCTCCCAGCACTACTTGATCGGAATCCCCCCAAGGCAGCACTTCAATTGGAGGGCCTGGCGAACCACCTTGTGTTTGTAACTCTCTCATATGAAAGGACTTAAATGAATGAAAAAATCAACTTTCTAAAAAAATGAATGAGGAAATAATATTTATAAGCCAACACGTAACTCTACGAAAAGTCACCAAGGAAAGAGACACATCTGTTCGTGAAGGACGCGTCCGTCCACGCCGAACAAGTGCCAATGAAAAGATGCAACTCTAAAATAAATCAATTTTCATTCACACTTAAAATAAAATATTATATCCTATAATATTTTCCGACAACAGCATACTTCCATGATTACGACGTTTGGAAGCAAACATGAATAGGAATGTGATGTCATACTCTCACAATTCCATGTTTGAGAGAGACGGAAACAGGATTGTGATTCCTGATGACACATCCGATCTGGAATCACATTACTAAATTGAGTGGGAATCTAATCCCCTCCCTTACCCTATGGAAATCATAAATTTCTGGCTCAATCAATAAAAAAAAAGGAAATATGTATAGGCAAAAGCTAACCACCGCACCAATGCCCTGGTTAGGGGTTGTTCGGCTAAATAATCCACCCTGGATTATTTTTTGCCCTTACTCAAAAATAAATTTGCATTTGTTAGTTTTTCGTCAATTTTTTAAGGATTATTATTTCGTCATGACGAAAAGAATCTAAAAGGTAAAAAATTATAACCGAAACTCAATTTTTTTGAATAAAGACAAAAATAAGCCAATTTTTTCATCTTCATTACAAAAAATTGAATTTTGATCGTAATTTTTTATGTTTTAGAATTCTTTTTGTCATGACAAAACAATAATTCTAAAAAAATTGACGAAAAACTAACAAATATGAATAAGGACTAAAAATAAATTCAGAGTGGATTATTTAGCCGAACAATTTAGTGGTATAAACGCGTGTGTCAAATGTGACCATTTACTTTTCATGGCTGTGAATGTCATGTATTGTCAATTCTTGTCAGCTTTAGGAAAGACTATTTAAACCTTATTGCAAAATGACAAAATTGGACCCATCCACAGTACAAAAAATACCCCACTTCACACACAAAAAAAAAGCCATGCACAAAAGCAAGACCGGGTGTCCCACAATCCGAAAAATGAGTGAGACCCCATTTCACTATAACAACTTTTTCCATTTTTTTACTACCAAATTTTTGTGACTTATTGTTAATCGAAAAAATAATTTTTTTTTACTTTTATCCAAATATTTTGGAAAATAACCACTTTAGCCAAAACACGGCTCAATTATTTAGTCAAAACACTCTTTCCGGTTGAGACCGCCTATGGGTACCAACAAGAGATGTATGGATTATGTGCAGACGGTGTATGTGGGGCCTACTAAGAGACCTCACACAATAATTCAAGCTGCTCAATAATTTTAAATTATATTTTGAGTGATCTCGTAAAAAATTAGCTAAATTGAATACATGTAAGTGCTTCATGCAACCTTTCAATTTTTTATTTGGAAGTCAGGATACTAACTTTTGAATAAAAAATTAAATCAAATACTTAAAATATGTTCAATTGAGCTGATTTTTTATCGGACTACTAAAAATTATATTTTAAGAGTATTGAAACGGATCAGATCATCCCACATGGTTCATCCATCCCAATTTAATAGTCCATTCTAGGAGTTCGTGCCACTTTTAATTGATTATATCTTATTATTTTGTAATGTTTTATTTGATTTTAAAAATATTGCATTATAGAACTAATCGAGATCTTTCAAACATGATTTATATTGGATATCAAATTCATTACCAATTTAAATATATAACTAATTTTTTATCTGATTAGAAGAACGAGTAATTATTAAATTGGGCCAGAGAGAGTACATAATCTGTACACGTTGGTTGGCACCCATAGCTTTTTCATTGCCGGCTCAAACCCCATTTAAAGTGCAATAATGATACGCCCATGCATGGTTGTGCAATCTGCATGGCCGTCCATTGCACGGCCTTGTAGTGGCCCACTCCGGATCCCACACGGATGATTCGAGCCGTTCAATAATTAAAAAAAAAATGAGTGGGACATATGAAAAAGCTATGGATGGGCTCGCACGACTTGCGGTGGATGGCCGTCCGGTGGGCGTATCATTTTCAATTTGGCAATATCTACAAACCACCCACTGGGTGTCCTAAATGTGGGCCCTACAGGGTTATGGCCAGGACACATGTCCCTGCAATGCACAGTAAAATGGCAGAGGACATGATGTAAAGGTTTACCTTAAAAAAGACAATAGTAGCCCTATTTCTATTTTAAATCACAATCCTACCATATGGTAATTTTTGGCGCCAATTTCTCCCCTCATTTTCCCCACAGTAAAAATGGCAGAGAGTAAAAAGGTAGTTAGGGTTTTTACCACAGTGGCAGTCTTTCTTTGGTTTATATTCTTGTATGTATGTAACTTTATTTTAAAATCCTTTGCATTTTCTTTATTTCATTTGCATTTTCTTTTTCTTTTTGGGTAAATTATTTGCATTCCTTTTGTGTTGCTCTTATTCTACATTTTCTACTCCCATCTATTGTTTTAAAATCTTTTTTTTGGGGTAAGTCCCCTGGCTATTGTTGGCTAAGCTTACTTTTAAATCTACTGATTATGTTTTTTGGATACTACCATATTTGGAGTGGGACAATGCATGCACATGTTTTTGATTTTGACTTGAATGACCTTTCAAACGATGAAGAAGAGATTATTCAGTCTGAATGAGATTTTTGGTATGGCTCACCTCGGGTTCTCAAAAAATTTGAATTGTTCATTTTTCTAAACTTTTTTTTTTTTGTGGAGTCCAGTAAAATAATCAGCTCAATTGAATATCTGTAAGGATCTTTTCAAAATTCGTAGGGCAAATCACCCAGTTTCGCATTACGAATTCTGAAAAAGCTCTATTGATATTTGAGTTTACTTTTTACATAAATTCATAAAAAAATTAAAAATAAGCAGTTCAAATCATTTTTGTAAGACCTGAGATGGGCCCCCAAAAATGATTTTTTTGGTGTTTATATATTTTTTATATAAAAATATAAAAAATGAATTGTGAAGTAAAATCGTTGTGCATAGATTAGCACCGTCTGGAAATTAAAAAAATGGAAGAAATGAGAAAGAGAAGTCAACCAAAATTAGTCTCAGGCCTCATTCCAGTTTTAGAAATAAGTACTTATTTTTTTGAATAGTAGCTTATTTTTAAATTAAAGGTGATGTATTGTGAGAGAGTGACCTGTCTTGAAAAGCGAAGATAAATACTTATTTTTTAAAAAGAGAATGTGGAACACACTCAGTTCTTTTTCAAAGTTCACATATACTCCCTATATGTCTAAGGGTAAAATTGGCATTTACAAAAATATGAGAGCTAGTCATAGACATTGACAAAAGGAAGAATAAAGGGGAGTAAAGGCTGATTTTATTTTATTTTTGATCCGCGGAGTAAAGGCTGATAGATTAGACTTTTGCACGGGCAGTAACTAGCAAAACCCTTAAGGCTGAGTTTGGATGACAGGCATCCTAGGGTGGAATGGAAATGTGATTCCAGAACTTTAAGATTCCTATGTTTGGGAAGGGTTGGAATGAGAATCTGATTACTTATCTCCAATCCAGGATCAATCACTTTCCTGAACAGAGGACTGATCACCCTACTGCCCCTTGGGAATCTGAGATAAGTTATGGGAGGAAAATAAAAGATTAAAACTTTCCTCTTGTACCCCTCATTCTCACATTAATTTGGTCTAACTTTGTTATGGAATTATTTGTTATTTGTACTTCAATAAGATTTGCTTTGTAACTTTCATTAAATTTAGTTGAATTATTTCTTCATCTTGTGAGAGAAAATATAAAACTATAAAAAACATGAACACACTTGGAAAAAAAAAAGTAATTCAAAAATATCTATCTATTTATATTATTATTTTTGTCTTTGGTACACTATTTTCAGCTTTTGATCATTAATTTTTATTTTCCACATTTCTCTCATCTAGACAAACAAATAATTCAACAAAATTTAACAAAAAACTTACAAAAGGATTTTTTTTTTTGCAAAAGACAAAGTAATCCAAAACTAAAAAAGTTAAGCCAAATTAGTCAATATATTTTTTCACTACGCGATCTCTAATGTAAAAAGTAAAAAAAATGACCAAAAATCCTTTATGAATGCAATGAGATATATGCATTCGTTCAAGGACGTTTGATACGCATGAGTAGGGTAATAATGAGTTGTCATACTCTTTTTTTACATGAAACTGATATTTCAAAATTGTAGTTAACTAGAACTGATGATGAAATTTCGAAAGGGCATCTTTGGAAAATTAGGTTAAAACTTCATTTCATTCCTATATTCTCAATGAGTAAACAAACGCTTGAATAGGATTTTATTTTTTCCCTTGTTAAGATTAATGTGTTGAAACAAACATTTGAATAAAAATAACCATCAATCATATTACCAGAAAATCACATTCATGGGAATAGAATACTCATTCTTGATTCTCGATTGTTGTCATCCAAACTAAATTTAAAGTGCGGGTGGAGCTCGAACTTTGAACGATAGAGGTTAGATTTATCAATTGCAAAAAATAAAAGTCAGACAAGAACGAGTTTCAATGTTGTACCAAAAGCAATCAATTGTAGAGTAAAGAGGTGTCAGTGGTATTGAAATATAACAATTAAATAATACTCTTAAACAGTGCATGTATGCACCTGTTAGCATACATAATTTGCGTAAAATTGTGAGAATTATGAGGAGTCATATGAGAAATTCTGTTGCATCGGTGACCAATTTTTTACCAATCGCAATTGACTTGAATCTTTTGAAAGAAGAAAGCGAAATTTACTCATAAATTTGTGTAAAATTCATTTAAAGATGCAAGATGAATCAAGATGTTAGAGTAGTTGTCCCACATTACTCGGGTATGGAATGAGATATCACTTATAATAGCATTTGGGACCTCTTCATTTATGTTAGAGTAGTTTTGAGTTAGATACAAAATTTTCAGATAGTATTGAAGTTGGCCCATTCCATCCCAAATTTTAAATAAAAAAATTAAATCAAACGTACACCCCACGATGACCGAACCTGAAAAGGCTGCACAATTGTAAAACCCAAAAGTGGCCAACACGTAACAGACCAAATGTGGTTGCACGTAGGGGGTGTTAGGCCATCCATAGTGGTATAATCAAAAGCCAATTATTTTTAAAGTTAACAATGTTGGTGCAAAAAATGGCTTACAATGGTATAATCAAACTTAACAACATTTTTAAAAATAATCAAATTTTAGGCTTTGGATAACCAAAACTAGCAACCTTTTTCAATAATCAAAATTTGTAAACTTCACATCACATAAGTTAACTAGTTCCAAAATTTGTATACACGCGTGTTTTAACTGGTATTTTCTTCTTCTCTTCTTCCCTACTCTATATCTTCTTCACTTCACCGACAAATAATTTTCTTTCTTTCCCTCCAAAAGTGAAACTCATATCTCTCGATCATCTACAATCCAACCTATCGCCGGATTAAGGTATTTCACTCTTCTTTCTCGTTTTTATTCCCCCCCCCCAAAAAAAAAAAATTCATAATAAGAGGGAATAAAGTCACCGATTTTTTCCCAAAATTAAAAGAGGAAATCAATATATTTTGCCCCAAAAAACATAAATGGAGGGAAGTGAATGCGCGCGCGCGAGAGAGAGAGAAATTGTAGTGGACCCCTTATTTTGGTTATGAACTAGAAGTGACCATTGTGAAGCTTAACATTGTTAAGCCAACCTCTTAAGTGAATAATCTATTAATGGATATCTCCCACTGGAACAAAATCAATCCCATTATGGCAGGAACTCTATACAAAGGCAACCATCTATTAGGATCAATTATTACCTTTATTGTAGGAGACTTATTCTCCTAATTAGTTTCCTTCCAATTTGGTTGTATCCGTTTTCCTATATGTATGGTTGTATTCTTCCATTGAAACTCAAGGAAATAAAAACAATTCATTCAGTTTTATCATGGTATCAGAGCATGGTTCACGTTCTTTCTTTTTTCCTTCCTCATAAAAAAACGTTCTTCACAAACTGGAAGAAGATAGGAGCTTCAATCTTCAGGCCATATTCACCGACATGGCTGATGCTCAGGAAAAGGTCCAGAAACTAATTTCTGACCTATCTTCTCCCTACTTTCTACACTCGGCTGATCACCCCCGTACCCCTCTTGTTGATATTGCCTTGACCCACACCAACTATGGGTCTTGGAGTCGTGCAATCACCATGGCACTTTGCGCGAAAAAATAAACTAGGCTTCATTGACAACTCAGTGCCATGTCCATCAGACCCGGATATTCAGCCTCTTTGGAAACGCGTGTCAACGATGGTCCTCTCCTGGATGCTTAATAGCATCAGCAACACGATCACACCGAGTCTAGCCAGTTGCCGCACGCCTTATGAACTATGGTGTGATCTTGAGTCAAGGTTCACTCAGGGCAACCATGTACCATCTTCAAAATCCAAAAGGAAACCTCCAACCTTCAGCAAGGTAAATCTCGATATCACCAATTATTACAACACATTCAAGACGCTTTGGGATCAACTTGATGGTATAGATCCGCCTCCGGCTTGCACGTGTGGCACCGCTAAGGCATGGCATACGAGAATATCGAATGAACGTATATCAGCTCTTAATGGGCATCAACGAACCATACCACGTTCTTCGTACTCAGATTCTCGCCATGGACCCGATTCCCGACCTTGAAGGTTTACGGCTTATTAATCTCGGAAGAACAAACCAAAAATTCTCCGCTCGTCGTCACTACCCCACAC
The DNA here is from genome assembly GCA_020567845.1 of Rhododendron henanense subsp. lingbaoense. Classification (NCBI taxonomy): domain Eukaryota; kingdom Viridiplantae; phylum Streptophyta; class Magnoliopsida; order Ericales; family Ericaceae; genus Rhododendron; species Rhododendron henanense. Next base: position 15,003,755 of record CM036318.1, read on the forward strand.
ATGCAGGAGACTCGGCAATGACAATGATGAGTCAAAGTTTTCAACCTCAACAAAATAAATCAAAACACAAGGATGGGCAGCAACATAACTCTCACGGTCAGTGGATTTTTTCGTCAAATCAGCCAAGGGTCCAGCAAACTAGACAGCCGCCCCCTGCTCGTGGCAACCCACCACGCCAACCACAAAAGGTCCAGCCTCCCGACCCACGAACTCGACCCGGCTACGATCCGAACGCACTATGTCGTCATTGCAACCGTACGGGTCATTATAAGTCGGGTTGTTTTAAGCTCATTGGGTATCCTGATTGGTTTTTCAACCGTCTTCCCAACCAATCATCTGGTCGGTCCAATTATGCAGCCGTCATGGAATCCAATCTTCACTCGAGTCCTGCCGAGAGTCCCAAGCACATGACTTTTACGCCAATCCATCTGCTTTTTATACCGGTAATACCAATTTAATTTCCCATGATTGGATTATTGATAGTGGGGCAACAACCCATATGACGCCTCATCTATCCCTTTTTAACTCATATACAGCTACAAAAAAAAATTTACCCGTTAAATCCGCTTCTGGTTCTACTCATACTATCTCACATATTGGCAATATCACTGTCACCCCTTCCATCACATTAGTTGGTGTATCACATGTCCCTAGTTTTCATTTTAATTTGCTATCTGTCCAACAATTACCCGTGATCTCAAGTGTATTGTGTCTTTCCTAAATTCTGTATTTTTCAGGACCTCAAATCGAAGACTGTGATTGGAACGGGTGAGGCACGCAATGGCTTGTACTACCTCCACACCTCATCCTCCACTGCCCTCGCCGCTCCGCCCGATGATTCCAGCCTATGGCACCAACGCTTAGGTCACCCAGCAACCACTAGTTTACCTCGTTCTTTTAATTACCGTCATGCTACTATTTCACCTTGTGATGCCTGTTTACGTGGCAAACATACTCGCCTGCCTTTTAATTTAGTTCTCAACAAAAGTACTATTCCTTTTGATCGTATATTTGTAGACACTTGGGGTGCTTATCATACTGTTCTACTTGTGGGGCACGTTATTTTCTTACCATAGTTGATGATTGCACGCGCACTACTTGGGTGTACTTATTGCGTTACAAATCGGATGCTCTTTCCAAAATCCAATTTTTCCTCAATATGGTCAAAACACAGTTCAATGCCAACGTCAAATGTTTTCGGTCGGATAATGCCCTTGAATTTTTATCCCGTCCAATTCTCAAGTTATTTCATGACAATGGCATTTTACAAGAATTAACTTGTGTTGATACCCCCAACAAAATGGCGTGGCCGAACGTAAACATCGCCACATCTTAAACGTGGCACGATGCTTACGCTTTCATGCTCACCTTCCCATCAAATTTTGGGCGAGTGTATCCTAACTGCAGTTTATCTCATTAACCGCACCCCCTCACAAACTTTAAAAAACGTCTCCCCTTATGAACGACTTTTTCGCAAAACCCCCAATTACAAATATTACGTGTTTTTGGATGTCTTTGCTATGCACAAACATCCCGTGTCGGCCGTGACAAATTTCAAACCCGCGGTGTTCCTTGTGTTTTTTTGGGATACCCCCCACGCCACAGTGGCTACCGTCTTTTCAATCTCGACACGAACACTTTTTTTATCTCTAGGGATGTCACTTTTTTTGAGACTATTTTTCCCTTTCACATCCAAAGCCCCCATTATATCCCACCCCCCCAACTCCACCACCTAGCCTTACTGACTTATATTCAATTGAACCACTTAGCTCTCTCGACCAACCCAACCCCCCTCCCTCCACTACTCTAATATCATCCTTCCTAGCCCACCTCCCTCACCTGATCCATCCCCTACCGACCTGCCTCCACCCCCCATTAATCCCCTAGCCTCGGACTCCTCTTCCCCCGCCATTCCTTCTCGGCCAACCCGTAATCATCGGCCCCCGAGCTACCTTCAAGACTACATATGCCCCACTCTCCCCTCAGCCACTGCTGCCTCCACCTCTGCTCCGACTCAGTCTTCAGGTACGGTCTATCCACTCAGTAATTTCATTTCTTATTCCCATCTTTCACCATCCCACTTCGCGTTTATCTCCGCTTTATCTGCTTCTCATGATCCCTCTTCGTATAATCAGGCCATCAAGCATGCCCACTGGCGTGCTGCTATTTCTAATGAACTCAATGCACTTGAACAAACCAAAACATGGGTCCTTGCTCCTCTTCCCCCTGAAAAAAAATCAATTGGCTGTAAATGGGTTTTTAAAACTAAATTAAAAGCAGATGGATCCGTAGAACGTTACAAAGCTCGCTTGGTCGCCAAAGGCTATACTCAAGTTGAGGGCTTGGACTATCATGACACCTTTGCTCCTGTTGCAAAATTGGTCACCGTCCGCTGCGTGTTGGCCATTGCCGCTACTCGTAACTGGCATCTACACCAATTAGACGTTAACAATGCCTTCTTGCATGGAGACCTTGACGAGGATGTTTACATGTCTCTTCCTCCGGGATATGGTCGACAGGGGGAGACCCGTGTCTGTCACTTACAAAAGTCCCTATATGGACTCAAACAGGCATCTCGTAATTGGTACTCTAAACTGTCCACAGTACTTCTATCGGATGGTTTTACACAATCCCAAGCTGATCACTCCCTATTTACTCGGCAAAATGGCTCTATTATTCTTGTTGTTCTTGTTTATGTTGATGATTTGCTTGTTACAGGCAATGACTTACCGTCCATTCGCCGCTTACAAGAATTCTTGTCGAGTAAATTTCAGTTAAAGGATCTTGGGAAGCTCAAATATTTTTTAGGCATTGAAGTGGCTCGCTCTGCCAAAGGAATTTTCATTAATCAGCGCAAATATGTTCTTGACATCCTCGCCGACGCGGGGCAATCTGGCTGCCGTCCAGCCTCTCTCCTATGGAACAACATCTTAAGCTCTCGGCCGATTCCGGTGATCCCATCTCAGACCCAAGTTCCTACCGCCGGCTCATCGGGCGCCTAATATATCTCACTATTTCGCGCCCCGATATCACGTTCGCCGTCAATTTACTCAGCCAGTTCATGCATACACCTCGGGTTCCTCACTTTGATGCTGCCATTCGCATACTTCGTTACCTCAAGGGCTCCGTCTCTCATGGCCTACTCTTCTCTTCTAGTTCGGCCCTCACTCTTACTGGCTACACTGACTCAGATTGGGCCAGTTGTCCCATGACTCGTCGCTCCACCACCGTTATTTCATTACTCTTGGTACCAGCCCCGTTTCATGGCGCATAAAAAAGCAAAGTGTCGTGTCCCGCTCTTCCGCTGAAGCCGAATATCGGGCCATGGCCTCGACCACTTGCGAATTGTTATGGCTTCGCACTTTGCTTCACGATTTAGCAGTTCCACTATCCTCCCCAATTACTCTACATTGTGACAATCAAGCAGCCTTACATATCGCCCGGAATCCAGTCTTCCATGAGCGCTCCAAACACATTGAAATCGACTGCCATCTCATTCGTGAACGCGTTCAACAAGGTCTTCTTCACCTTCAACACATTGCCTCAGCTGACCAATTAGCCGATGTTTTCACTAAGGCCTTGGGTGTTGATCATTTTCGTATTTTGACGTCCAAGCTGGGCATTACGTCCCTCCATGCTCCATCTTGAGGGGAGTATTAATGGATATCTCCCACTGGAACAAAATCAATCCCATTATGGCAGGAACTCTATACAAAGGCAACCATCTATTAGGATCAATTATTACCTTTATTGTAGGAGACTTATTCTCCTAATTAGTTTCCTTCCAATTTGGTTGTATCCGTTTCCTATATGTATGGTTGTATTCTTCCATTGAAACTCAAGGAAATAAAAACAATTCATTCAGTTTTTATCATAATCAAAAGCTGATGTGTCAACTTT